>OX276369.1:2400000-3062622 GCA_946251885.1 Cosmia pyralina | reverse complement strand
GGGAGAAAGGCAGGCAGAAGAAAGTACTGACCAGATCTGATGGTGTTTGTGAGTGCGACCAAGTACTCGCTGGCGGCGCCAAAACTCCAGTCCACGACGATGACGTTCACATCTTCTGCGTTCAAATACGCTGAAAAACAAAACAAATTATCTGTACAAAAAGAAAATAATCATCATCTGCCTAGCCTTATCCCAATTATGTTGGGGTCGGCTTCCAGTCTAACCGGATGCAGCTGAATACCATGGAGCGACTGCCTATCTGACCTCCACAACCCAGTAACTGGGTAATACGATACCCCTTGGTAAGACTGGTTGTCAGACTTTGGGCTTCTGACGACCCGTAACGACTGTCAAAGATCTACGAATGACAGCTAGGACCAACGGCTTAACGTGCTTTCCGAGGCACGGAGGAGTTCGGCATGTAAAGGATGGTGATACATCAACGGGTCAATCGCGGCAAGCGTAGCTTAACCTGATAGATTGACCCGTGCGATTGTTACTACTTAGCCACGGAACAACCAGAACAATGGTTAAGTGTGCCTTACCATCACTGACGCGGAGCTGGGCAGAGTGGAGAAGAGCGGACCTTGAATTGACCAATCACAGTACTCGACATCTCCTCCTCAGTGGAAACAGTGTTAGTGGAGCGGAACGGACATTCCAATAGATCATATGAACACGCGGCTCCGAGCCGGACAGAACGGAGTCGAGCAGGGGTGTGCGTTACGATTGCTCCGTCAAGTTATCCAAACAGAAAAAACTTCGCCTAAAAAGTCGGTGGTCCGACCCTCCTCGAAATCTACATTCCGCTCCGCTTCAGTGGAAACACTTGCCACTTTTCACTGCTCTTCTCCACTCTGCTTCGCCCAGCTCCGCATTAGTGGAAACGTACCCTTGACGTGCTTTTAGAAGTACGTAGGTACGCCAAAAACCTAATAATAATGCGGATGACATGGTGCTGTTGCGCCTGTCGATCAGTGCCATGCGCAGACTGCTGGATATTTGTGAAAAGTATGACCGAAACCATGGACTCAGATATCTTAAGAAGAAGAGTGAAGTGATGGTGTTTAAGGCTGGTACCAAATCCTTCGCTAACGTGCCTCCCTTTTACCTTTACGGTGTCAGCATAAACAGAGTGTCTAATTTTAAACATCTGGGTCACTGGGTCTAAGAGGATCTGTGTGACAACATTGATTTGGAGAGGGAGCGCAGGGCGCTGTCTGTGCGCTGTAACATGCTGGCCCGCAGGTTTGCACGGTGTACTGAGCAAGTAAAAGTGACATTATTTAAGGCCTTCTGTCAATCTATTTACACCTGCAGCCTGTGGACTAAGTACACGCAGCGTACATACAGTGCTCTGCGTGTACAGTATAATAACGCGTTCAGGATACTGTTCGAGCTGCCGCGCCACTGCAGCGCTTCAGCAATGTTTGCGGTGTAAAGCGTGGATGGTTTTCAAGCCATCATGCGGAAGCGTTGTGCGTCTCTTATGAAGCGCATGCGGGTCAGCTCGTGGGCCACTGGGACTCGCCGATGTGGCAGCACTGGATGCGGCTACACACTGCGGGTGGTCGCGTCCAGGGCTTGGCATAAACTGGCACTCCTGTGCGATGCTACTTTGTGTTTTTTATTTCTTTTTGTGGCTTTGTTTTTTGTATGTTCAGAGGCCAGCACATCAAGCTACCCCAATCTGTAAAATTTTCCCAATTGAATATGGACCTTATTCTTTTGTCTTAAAGTTGAAAATCTATCAAAGAAATTTGACAGATTGGGGTAGGCTTGATGCGCTGGCCTCTGTACTAACAATAGCATTATAAGGTATTTTATGTTACTAACAGTATATGGACTACGTCTGAAATAAATGTCTTATTCTATTCTATAATAAAATACCAATACCTCCATATTGTATGTTAATTCTAACATACAATATGGAGGTATTGGTAAAGTAAAAATCGTTATTTTAAACATTCGTTTAAAATAACGATTTTTACTTTACTTTTTACTCTTTATAAGCGACTTCAAAAAAAGGAGGTTTCTCAATTCGACCGTATAATATAATATATGTATATATATTTTATGTTTGTTCGCAGATAACTTCGTCGTTTAGGAACCGATTTTGATTATTCTTTTTTTGTTGGAAAGGAGATATCCCAAGGGTGGTACCATGATAAGGAAACCAGGATCTGATGGTGGCATCCCAGAAAAATCCAGGGGAACCTTCAATTTTTACAGGCACAACTCGTGCATTTGCTCCCGGAAAGCACCATTTGGTGAAGTGGAACTGATGAGGAAGACCACAGTTGGCCATCAGAACTACTCAATAATACGTATTCACGGGTTGCGATTCGATTATTGCTAAGCAATTTATGCTCATACAATACATATGTTGAAGTGGATGGTGACTTCACCATCAGTTCCAGTTCTCCTGGTTCCTTACTGGGAGAACTGCTCAACAATTAACGTCCTTATATCGGGAAAAGCAATATTTTGTAAAAGGTGATGAGCAATTATTTCAATAAGTCAATGGTGATGAGCAGTTGACATTAGGCTATTGTAACTTAGATAAATTACAGACCGCCCACTAAAAAGTGAAAAATAAAAAACTTTAAAAAAAAAAAAATCAACCAACTTCCAAAAAAAAGTGGCAAAAAACTAAAATACAGGTCCAAAGACACCGACTTCCGAAATTAAAGTTATTTTTCACTTTGTAGTATTTTTTTGGAAGTTGGTTGTTTTTTTATTGTAAAAAAGTTTTTTTACGGATAGCTCTCAGTATGGAATGATAAAGCTTACCAGCAACTATGTGTACATTAAAGTCGGAAGTGGGGGTATTTCTCCATCCATGAACAAGGAATACCGTCTTCCTGTTACGGTTGAAATGTGACGCATTCAGCACCGCGGTAGCTCCTAAGGGAATAGGTTGACTCGCCCAGCGGTTAGATCTGTAAGAAATAACGATAATTACATAGTGTAGTGTTAGAGGAGCTCGTGGCTAAGTAATAACAGCCGCACGGATCGATCCATCAGGTTAAGCTACGCTTGCCGGAGTTGGTCCGTGGATGGGTGAACATCCATTACATACCGAGACTCCTCCGTGCCTCGGAAAGCACGCTAAGCCGTTGGTCCCGGCTGTCATACGTTGTTCTTTGATAGTCGTTACGAGTACTTAGTCAGAGACAACCAGTCTTGATATCGTATTATAAAAAAATTAAAAAAAATCTTTTTCAATACACTTCCTCGAAAACTGGTTCATATCGCACTACGATTCGGTTCACAATGCAATATATTTCACACGCGTGCGATTTTTCATTTTCCAACACGTGTGCGGGAATAGAAATTGCCACAGATAACTTATACCTATACTTAGTCCAAATTGGTTCAATTCCTTTATTCACACCGTCTCTATTCGGAGGTGAATGTTTTTTTAAATCTCGGCTAAGAGATACCTATGCGTCTTTACGGCGTCAATATTTTTTGAATATTTAAATAATGTTTATAAATAGAATATCATCAAAAACCATGATTATTACAATAAAAAAACGTTTATGAACAAATTAACATTTATTTGTGTTCTAAACTCAAAAATATTCAAATTTTCTATTTTTCATATTAGGCTGTTTACACGTTTACACCTTTGCTTTTCCTTCAACCTGACGAAAGCAAAGCGCGAAAAAAAAAAAAGAAAATTTAAATCATAGTTTCCTAATAATGAATGATAAAAATATTTTTCGTTATTTTATTTCTTCAAAAGTGTATTGAAAAACGTCGTTTGATACACGTGGATACATTTGTTATTGCAGTTCTCGGCTCAAAAATAACCTCGCCTACGGCTCGGGTGTTAAATCCGCCTCGAATGCAATAACAAAAATTCTCCACATGTATCAAAATTACTTAGCCACGAGCCCTATCTTCAATAAGCCCTTTCTTTAATAAGACAATCAAGAGAAGAAAGAACAAAAAGAGAGAGAAAAGACATCAAGAAAGTAATCAAAAGAGAGAGAGAGTCAAGAAATTGTTTCTTCGACCTACCCCGTCGCATCGCATCGCCTGCCCGCGCTATTACTTCGTTTTCACTTAGCATTCTTTCTGACTTTTATTTTTCTGCTCGGTATCTAATGTTCGTAGCGTGATGTTAAATATCCTATAATCTTCCTCAAGAATTGGGCTATCAAATGGAAAAAGATTTTTTCAAATCCGACTGGTAGTTCCAGAGATTAGCGCGTTCAAACTCAACGATCAACGATAATTTTGTGTTTTTAAAATTCCTATAAAACCAAATGTGTATGGTTAAATCATTTGAATTTTCCATGTGTGTTATTTGACTAAGTATATTGTCTACTACTGCACTAAAACCCTACAATCGAAACATGATTACTTTAAATTTTTTCGATAGAAAAAAATTCCTAGGTAGTACCCTCTATTTTCTGTTTTATACGATTATACGTAAACAGTTCCATATTGTGCAATAAAATTTGCTTTAAATCGAAGGTATGTAAGTATGTTAAGAACTTACTAAGCTAAAAATTGATTTAAGTACCTCTATAGCATTTTGTCATAAATCTACATGTAAACGAAGCGCGTTTAAATTCTGATTTGATCCAGCCTGTTCCTCCTTGCTGTCCTCCCCACAGCGACGCCTTAAGCCGAGGTCCGTACCCCACAGGGGGTGCCTTAGCGTACAGTCGCTTAGTTTATAAGTTAGTTAGTAAACATGCCCTGGTTGGAGGCTTTGAGCTCGCTTAAGGCACCCAAGTCCGGTTAAGTAGTCAAAACCTCTCATGGTCACAATACGAGATGCCATACAAAAATATAAAAAAAATAGATTTCTATCTCGCGCATCTATAAACTAGACAGCCATAATTTAAATTTCCTCACGATGGATGATTTCCATCACCAATGTCAGTGATAAACTTAGAAAGTATATTATGAATTGAAAAAGTACATTGATGTTTGCCCGGAGATGCTTACCTCGCCTTGAACCACTTACCTTGTAAAAAGATGATAATGATTGTTGCTATCAGGGTTGTATCTAGCAGCAGCGAGCACGTCGCTGGTCTTCAGCCACAGGTCCACTAGTTCAGGCCCGTCGGGTCCACTCATGTACTGGTAGCGAGGACCCGGGTCCAGCTTGGAGAGGACATCGTCCGTTGGGAAGGCTGTTAAGAAAAACAAAAGTACAGTGCGTGGCTTTTTCCGCCGCCCCGATGACGCTCGGTCCCTTCCCGCGCCTCAGACGTCATACCGCTAAAGAGACCTAAAATCGTCTACTGCGCAATTCAAACCACGTGGTGTACTGCGCAAGTCTCATCTTTAGTGGCACGTATTGTATTTAGTCTTCACATCGCAGTAGGTTGTTTATTATTCTCACTGCTCCGCCTCCTGTATTTGAGAGGAAGTGGGCAGTATCCCCTACGGGATCAGTGCGAGTTGGTGTATGTCACGTGTCTGCGAATTATTGGTTCTGGGCTAGTTTGCAAGATGTTTTCCTTGTGATGTTGGCTTTTTAAAACCAATAAAAAACATTTTTACAAAAAAAAAAAACAACAACCGACTTCCAAAAAAAAAAAAATACTACAAAGTGAAAAATAAATTTAATTTTGGAATTTGGTGTCGGTTTTGTATTTTTGTCACCGACTCTCGAAATTAAAGTTGTTTTTCCCACGATACAAATTTGGTGAGGAAGTTGAGTGTCCTGCAAATTCCAGGTAATGCTGCAGCATCAGTTTAAGGTTACTATGTTACAGAAAATTGAAGTTACAGAATACCAAATTTTGATTTGATCAGACTTGTGGAAGATGCTCACATCCATTCATCAACTAGTAAAAATCTTCAAACGGCTGAATAGATTTTCTTGAATTATAACTTTTTTCTTTTTGCTCTGGGCGGAGCGGGAGGGCGTGTCAGACTTTTACTGACTAAAACCCACCCGAGTTCCTTCAGTTGCCTGTGCCAGGGTCACGATATCTCTTTCGAACAACCCGCGACCCCGGCGGCATCGGCCCTATCGGACCCCGTTACTGCTGACATCTCTTTGAGGCGCGCGTGGAACACAACGCGTCGTCGACCCGGGCCTGGTCCTTACCGGACGGTGAGCTACCCATTGCTCGCCATCCGCAAGCCCACGCCTACGATGGCCGGGAATCGGCTATCGATTCCCGCCGCCCAGGGCGTCTCCTGCGGCGACTAGGGGCGTGAGGGCGCGACAGTTGCCTCTCCCTCACGCGTTCCGCCTCCTCCTTCACGAGCATTACTACTTCGCAGAAGGAGGTCTTGAATCATAGCTAAAAACACTCTCGATCAAGTCACCTTACAAACAAAACAAAAAAAAATCTAAATCGGATCAGTCGTTTGGGAGCTACGACGCCGATGTTTCCGTCGGGGATTAAAAAGCAGGCGGCCCATCTGATGATCTGATGGAGTGGTCACAAACAGTTATAAACATCTGCAATACCAGAAGGATCGCTGATGCGTTGACATCACAGTGCCAAACTCAAACTCAAACTCAAACTCAAAGCATTTATTTCAAATAAACCAATTACAGGCACTTTTGAATTGTCAATGGGTCGGTCAGTCAGAAAGATGAAGCTAGTTGCCCATTCCAAAGCGTAGTAGATCCCTATGGAGAAGAACGGGCAAGAAACTCCACGGACACTCTTTTAAATCATAATATTTTTACAAAATATTGGTTACATCGTTCAAGTTGAAAATATACATGTAAGTAAGTACACAGTAAGGCTTCATGTACACGACGCCGCAGCCGCACCGGCGCGGCGCGGCGCCGGACCGCATGTGTGCGTGTATCCACTCGCGCGACCATTGTTCGAAAGTGAGTCCGAACGAAAACCCAGGATTGTCCGAGTGCACGAAAGTGAGCCTGAACGAAAACCCAGGATTGTCTGATTGCACGAAAGTGAGCCTGAACCAAAACCCAGGATTGTCCGAGTGCACGAAAGTGAGCCTGGACGAAAACCCAGGATTGTCTGATTGCACGAAAGTGAGCCTGAACGAAAACCAAGGATTGTCCGAGTGCACGAAAGTGAGCCTGAACGAAAACCCAGGATTGTCTGATTGCACGAAAGTGAGCCTGAATGAACAATTTTCAAGGACAATCCTAATGACGTCGCGCGGGGAGCGGGACGCATCAGTGGGTATGAATGAAAACCGCACAGGCTTCGCACTGTTGCCGCACCGGAGTCGCATCGAAGATAAATAGTAAAGCAATGATCACAGTTCAGCAATAGTAGGGGAGGGAGGTACTGCTCGATTTTTGGATTGCAATGATTTACTGATCTATGATCGTTGTTTTAACTCGGCATCAATACGGTGTACCTACACGCGGTTCCGGTGCGGCGCCTATATATGCGGTTTTCATTCGTATACACAAACATGCGGTCCGAGGAGCTCGTGGCTAAGTAATAACAGCCGCACGGGTCGATCCAACAGGTGCGCTGCAGGTGGGGCTGCGCTTGCCGGGATTGGTGGGTGACCATTCTTTACATACCGAGACTCCTCCGTGCCTCGGAAAGCACGTTAAGCCACATCCCCCCCGGCTGTCATTCGTGGATCTTTGACAGTAGTTACGGGTCGTCAGAAGCCCGAAAGTCTGACAACCAGTCTTACCAAGGGGTATCGTAGTACCCAGTAACTGGGTTGTGGAAGTCAGATAGGCAGTCGCTCCATGTAATACTGGTATCCTGCTGCATCTGGTTAGACTGGAAGCCGACCCCAACATAGTTGGGAAAGGTAGGCAGATTGATTGAACCGGAACCGATTAGATTTTTATTACGAGTGTAATTTTCGACTATATTTTGATCGATACCGGTGTACCGCGCCTTAGGTATGTGCGTGGCGAGACGGAGGGAAAGAGCAGGCTGCTCATTCGTCAACGCTCACGACGTCCCGCCCCCCGCGGTACAGCGGCAGCGGTCTCTAATATACGCATTCACTCACGATTTTAGCAATCCTATCTGTTCCTTTTATTATGTGTTTGTAATATAACCTACCAGTTACCGACTGGGTTACCACCCAGCCACGCTAGGCAGACGAACTAGGTCATAATCTGTCCAGCCTTTTCCCAACTATATATTGTCAGCTGGCAGTCTAAGCGGATGCAGCTGTAAATACCAGTATTTTACAGGGAGCGACTGCTTATCTGACCTCCACAACCCAGTTACTAGGTAACATGCTAGCCCTAGGTAAGACTGGTTGCCAAACTTTCAGGTTTGCTTGTGTGGCGGAATCTACATCGCCACATACACACTACGCGTCACACTGACGTCACGCAATCCTGCATCGCGCAATCAGAGTTTACCGCGCGACTAGCATATATACAACGTCCCGACATCATCCCTCGGGCAGAAACGACACCCGTCTGGTTGGAGGTTCCTCCCTTGTTTATGGAAGATGACTGAAGTTTACACCCTGTTCCTCATGCCTCTATACTGGTGAACCCGAGTATGAACGTCAGCGCAGCCTTCGTGCAACTCCTCCAGCGTGACGTCATCAGCATCACTTCCTCAAGCTTTCGAGCGGCGAGTCACACAGCCAGCCAGCATCCACGGCTTCAACGGGTATTCTGACCACCAGCATGCAGCGGACGCGCATTCCTAGTCATCACCTTCAGCCTCAACTTCAACCCAGCGCTGTACACTCCGACTCACTGGGGTATCACCGCAGACAGTTCCGACTCACCGTGAACTATGCGGCACCCGGTTCTGACTCACTGGAACCACAACTGGCACTGGCAAGCATATTAAGATACACGATTCAGACTACTATCGACCTCCGGTCTCCGGAAGGGAGTGATGTGGCGGAATCTACATCGCCACATACGAACTACGCATCACACTGACGTCGCGCAATCAGAGTTTACCGCGCGACTAGCATATATACAACGTCCCGACATCAACCGTCGGGCAGTTGCCCACCAGACACAACACCCGTCTGGTCGGAGGATCCTCCCTTTTCTATGGAGGATGAGTGAACTTTACACCGCCACACACACTTTACGCCTCTATATAGTTGTATAACCTAATAACCTTTTTGTAACCGTCTATGGCCAGCCTAATGTTAATCCAGCAATAATAGCATATCCATTGATTAATTATCACGGGATTAGTGATCAAAGATCAGCTACGTCGATGATCACATGGTCTGTGATATTTCTTATTATCGTGTTATTAGTAATAAATGTAACTTATTAATAGGTCTTTACCTATGAAATTGCCGTTTTGTATGAAAAAATTTAAACGAATTTTTTTTCATGCATTTTTTATTTGTATTAATCGAAGTAATCACCCATGCAATCAATGCATCTTTGCCAACGCAGTGGCAGTTTATTGATGCCCTTCTTAAAGAAATCAGCTGGACGGGAGGCAACAAATTCTTCAAAGGCATTTTGTACTGCCTCTCGGGTATTGATTTTTTTTCCCGCCAAGAAGTTATCCAAATTCTGAAAAAAGTAGTAGTCTGTAGGCGCAACCCCAGTTCTTGCAACTTGGAGACCGTCTGCTGTGCAGTATGAGGTCGCGCGTTGTCGTGCAGGAGCAGTGGAGACGAGCGATTGACCAATGCTGGTTGGAGATGTGCCAGCTTCTCCATCATTGTGTTCAGTTCTTCACAGTATACATCTGAAGTAATGCTCACCCCGTTTGGTAAGAAGCTATGATGAATCACACCGGCGCTAGACCACCAAACAGTGACCATCACTTTTCTAGGGGTAAGTTTTCGTTTAGGGCATTGTTTAGGTGCTGAACCAGGATCCAACCAACTTGTTGAGCGCTTGCGGTTGTCAAACAGAATCCATTTTTCATCGCAGGTAACAATGCGGTTCAAAATTCCTTCATTTGTGTGTCTGTTGAGCAGTGCAAGGCACGTCTCGACGCGTACTTCACGCTGGCGATCATTGAGTTCGTGGGGCACCCATTTGTTAAGCTTTTTTACCTTGCCAATTTGACGCAAATGGACCAATATTGTTTTGACGCTAACGTCGAAAGCTGCTGCTAATTCAGCCGTAGATTGTGTATCATCAGCTTCCACAATCGCCTTTAATTCGTCATTGTCGACCAAAGTCTTCGGACGACAGCGAGGTTCATTTTTCAGGTCGAAATTTCCAGAACGGAAGCGAGCAAACCAATAACAAGTGGTGCGTTGGTTTGTAGTGTTAGCTCCGTAAACGTCGTTGATGTTGCGTGCCGCTTGTGCCGCGTCGCTGCCACGACGGTACTCATATTCCATAATTACTCGAATTTTTAACGTATCCATGATGACGAAAAAGATTGAAATGCGATGAAAATGTAACACTAATCAATAAACAAATGACTACTTTTGGAAAAAAAAATCCATGTTTTTAAAATAAAATTAATTTGAAATTAGAATTCTTAGCCAAACAAAAATTATTTTGATTTGAAATGGCCAGTACTGCAGAACGGCAATTTCATAGGTAAAGACCTAATATTTATCACACTGGAATCAATGAGGCATTTAGCATTATCAGCTTATAATGTTCCCACTGCTGGGACAGGCCTCCTCTCTGTGAGAGGGAGTTTGCATTTTTTAAGGGCATATAACATAATAGGGACCGGGGCTCGTGGTTAAGTAATAACAGCTGCACGGGTTGATCGATCAGGTTAAGCTACGTTTTCCGCGGTCGGTCCGTAGATGGGAGACCGTGCCTTGGAAAGCACGTTAAACCGTTTTTTCGGTTGGTCATTCTTGGATTTTTGATAGTCGTTACTGGTCGTCAGAAGCCCGAAAGTCTGACAAGCAGACTTACCAAGGAGTATCGTGTTACCCAGTTACTGGGTTGTGGAGGTCAGATAGGCAGTCGCTCCATGTAAAATACTGGTATTCAGCTGCATCCGGCTAGACTGGAAGCCGACCCCAACATACTTGGGAAAAGGCTAGGCAGGATTGGATTGCCTCGCATGGACTACCCGTTGGTTTAGTGGCCGCAAGCGCTACTGCTGAACATGAGGTCCTATATTCGAGTCCCTGGTCGGGAAAAGTGTTATAGGAATTTCTCGGAAGCGGCCCGGAGCCTGGATTTGTGGGCGGTTGATGGCAATAGGCTCCCCCTATTACATGGGACTTAAGAGGATACATCGATAATTTTGGTGTTTTTAAAATTCCTATACTTAAATTATTTGGATTTTCCATATGTGTTATTGACTAATATAATAGGTCTTTACCTATGAAATTGCCGTTTTGTATGAAAAAATTTAAACGAATTTTTTTCATGCATTTTTTATTTGTATTAATCGAAGTAATCACCCATGCAATCAATGCATCTTTGCCAACGCAGTGGCAGTTTATTGATGCCCTTCTTAAAGAAATCAGCTGGACGGGAGGCAACAAATTCTTCAAAGGCATTTTGTACTGCCTCTCGGGTATTGAATTTTTTTCCCGCCAAGAACTTATCCAAATTCTGGAAAAAGTAGTAGTCTGTAGGTGCAAGGTCTGGTGAGTAGGGCGGATGACGGAGAGCTTCCAACCCCAGTTCTTGCAACTTGGAGACCGTCTGCTGTGCAGTATGAGGTCGCGCGTTGTCGTGCAGGAGCAGCGGAGACGAGCGATTGACCAATGCTGGTTGGAGATGTGCCAGCTTCTCCATCATTGTGTTCAGTTCTTCACAGTACACATCTGAAGTAATGCTCACCCCGTTTGGTAAGAAGCTGTGATGAATCACACCGGCGCTAGACCACCAAACAGTGACCATCACTTTTCTAGGGGTAAGTTTTCGTTTAGGGCATTGTTTAGGTGCTGAACCAGGATCCAACCAACTTGCTGAGCGCTTGCGGTTATCAAACAGAATCCATTTTTCATCGCAGGTAACAATGCGGTTCAAATTTCCTTCATTTGTGTGTCTGTTGAGCAGTGCAAGGTACGTCTCGACGCGTACTTCGCGCTGGCGATCATTGAGTTCGTGGGGCACCCATTTGTCAAGCTTTTTTACCTTGCCAATTTGACGCAAATGGACCAATATTGTTTTGACGCTAACGTCGAAAGCTGCTGCTAATTCAGCCGTAGATTGTGTATCATCAGCTTCCACAGTCGCCTTTAATTCGTCATTGTCGACCAAAGTCTTCGGACGACCGCGAGGTTCATTTTTCAGGTCGAAATTTCCAGAACGGAAGCGAGCAAACCAATAACAAGTGGTGCGTTGGTTTGTAGTGTTAGCTCCGTAAACGTCGTTGATGTTGCGTGCCGCTTGTGCCGCGTTGCTGCCACGACGGTACTCATATTCCATAATTACTCGAATTTTTAACGTATCCATGATGACGAAAAAGATTGAAATGCGATGAAAATGTAACACTAATCAATAAACAAATGACTACTTTTGGAAAAAAAAATCCATGTTTTTAAAATAAAATTAATTTGAAATTAGAATTCTTAGCCAAACAAATATTATTTTGATTTGAAATGGCCAGTACTGCAGAACGGCAATTTCATAGGTAAACCTAATATTGTCTACTGCTGTACTAAAACCGAAACATGTTAACTTGAAATTAATTCGATAAAAAATAATTCCAAAGGTCTATTTTCTGTTTTATACGATTACTAGCTGTGGCCGCGACTTCGTTCGCGTGCATGTCGGAAAAGAATAATGTGTAGCTTAGATAAGGTAATAGGTATATCCTTTAAAACTCCTCCAATGAAAATGAAGAATGTTCCGATCTTGCCTGGTGAAGATCGGAAGATTCTTCATTCCTGGGGTACTTTACCACAGTCCTTTCGAATGTAGTCACTGCGGTTTATAATGTCAAAGCGACGAAGTGTCACTTGTTTTTTGAAAATAAATAAATATCAAGGCACCTGCTCATGAACTGTGCACCGCCGTACTCAATAAATCGACTGCCCGTCTAGCGGAGTGTGCTGAAGTATTATCATGGTGAAGAAGGATCACACTGTAAGAGCGCTGTTGAAAATTTCCCAAGAAAACACGCAAAACAACTATGAAATTATCAGTATAATACTGTTGTGATTTCTATTCTACCTTTGTTGGAGATCCAAATAAATAAATAAATTTCTTAAAAAGTTGTTTTTATTAAGAAAATGCTGCTCTGTAAACGATGTTTGAGCTACAGTTGTCCGTGTAAACTGAAAAGCAACCTATTTATTGAGATCCATCTCTGGTTATGGCCGCCATTTTGGATTTTAATTTCCAGATTTTCGGCCCAGCAGCGCCCTCGGAAGCTATGAAGATGACACCCCCTTATCAAACATTTTGTACCTGCACCATTTTTTATTTGTACCTCTTTTTAGTCCCGAAAACTGTAAAAATTACACCCCCGCCTTGAAATTAATACCTACAGTATTTTATTTATGTGCTCATCGTTAAAAAAAACTTTTTAAAAAAACAATAAAACTGACTTCCATAAAAAAACACTACAAAGTGCAAAATAGCTTTAGTTTGGGAAGTACTTAGCAAGAAATTATCGAAACTGTAACGTCATAATAATTAAATGTCTTTTGCATTATGGTACACACGGCTACATATTAAGCTATACATTTCCAGTATAAGCTGACCTCTCATTGTACGGAAATCCTATACAAAGCGAGATCAGTTTACACTGGAAATGTATAGCATGATATGTAGACGTGTGTACAATACGTGCTACTAAAGATGAGACTTGACACACTACGTGGTTTGACATGCACAGTAGACGATATAAAGGTAAAAACGGGAAGGGACCGGGCGTCATTGCGCAGCGCGGGAGGTGCGGTACGGCGCTCGTCAAGTCTCATCTTTCGTGGCGCGTATTATACCTACCTACCTCACACTACCTAATTTGTGTACCTCCTTCTTTGAATTGATACTCAGCAATGATTAGTTGACCACTGTTAGGTATTGACTCCCGAACGATTAACCACCAACCACCACCATAATTACCTACACACTACCAAAAATAGTAAACGAACTCCCTGCGGTCATACAAAGTAAATACCTGCAAATTACAAACTATGAATATGTACTTTAGTTAGATACACTTACTCTTACTACCATCTTTAATTGTGCTATTATCAGTTGGATGCACTTGCTGCCATCTTTATTTGTGCTATTATTGTATTAGATAAGAAGGAAGACTTAAAATACTCTTTAAATGTTAAACTTACCGTCTAAATTTGTCTCTTAGTATTTACCTAAATTAGATATAAAATATATATTTCCGAACTCACTAGCCACATATAAGCCTTCAAAGACTTCTGTGGTTTTTAGCGTAAGATTTAAACTCTGCGATATACATTTTGAACATTATTAAAAAAAAAAAAAAAAAAAAATTAGTTGACCACGGATTTTAACGAACGAATTACTAACTAGTAATTTTCTTTGATTTCTGTACAGTAACCAAATCGCAGTACGTTTACCTACTGTACGTTATTGAGGAGTTCAATTGTCAGATCTTCACCATAATAAAGGTGACCATCTTGGGAGTATCCATATCCAGTATAAACTGATCTCGCATGTATAGAATGCATGCATGTGTCTGGTTAAATGTATTTTCGTTTTTTGCCACCGACTTCCGAAATTAAAGTTATTTTTCACTTTGTAGTGTTCTTTTTGGAAGTCGGTTGTATTTTTTTTGTAAAAAAGTTTTAATTTTTCACTTTTTACCTGCAAAACAAACTAGAACATCATCCACACAAAAGTGGAGAAAAAATACGTATTATTGAAGCTAACTCAAAAACTACCCAAGCAAAATTAATCAATTTTATATGGGACCAACTTTGATGTTTACCCTCTCGAATAAAACAAAAAAATCCAAATCGGTCCAGCCATCTTCGAGTAATAACATACATAAAAACATACACAAAAAAAAAAAAAAAATGTTCCGACGAATTGAGAACCTCCTCCTTTTTGAAGTCTGTTAAAAAAGAACATTACTAAGCTAAGAATGATTTAAGTAAGTATAGTATTTTGTCAAACGAAGCGGGTTTAAATTCCGGTACGCGTGAGAGTCATCTATCTCGCGCGTCAAACTAGACAGCCATAATGCCATTTCACTTACACACCGAGCTAAACCACGCTTCGAATCCTCTTAAACATAAACTGGCGAAATGTGGGTTTAATATTATTAGGTACAGAGGCTAGCACATCAAGCTACCAAAATCTGTCAAATTTCTTTGATAGATTTTGAACTTTATCCCAAAGAAATAAGGTTCATATTCAATTGGGAAAATTTGACAGATTGGGGTAGCTTGATGTGCTGGCTTCTGTACACCTTTGCCTAACCCTTCGGGGATTACAAGCGTGATGTTATGTTATAAAATAACTTGTAAAAAGTTAGTGATTAAATAAATCCCGACCCTGCGATGGGATAGTTACTATACTCCATCTGTTTAGGTAATCAAATAAAGGTAAACAAAAAAAACCACGTGTCTGGTTAACCGACTAAACGTAATACCTGTCACTTCAGTCGTCATACTCCAACACAGTTGTACTCTTCAATTTAGCAACGATACAAATAATCAGTTTGAGGAGCTCGTGGCTAAGTAATAACAGCCGCACGGGTCCATCCATCAGGTTTAGTACGCTTGCCGGGGTTGGTCCGTGGATGGGTGACCATCTTTACATACCGAGACTCTTCCGTGCCTCGGAAAGCACGTTAAGCCGTTGGTCCCGGCTGTCTTTCGTGTATCTTTGACAGTCGTTACGGGTCGTCAGAAGCCCGAAAGTCTAGCAACCAGTCTTATCAAGGGGTATCGTATTACCCAGTAATTGGGTTGTGGAGGTCAGATAGGAAGTCGCTCCATGTAAAATACTGGTATTCAGCTGCATCCGGTAAGACTGGAAGCCGACCCCAACATAGTTAGGAAAAGGCTAGGCAGATTGATCTACTACAGCCCACTTGCTTACTATCTTGAAAAATAAGACAAAACAAGGATAAGATAGATTAGCAATCATGATTGATTTACTGAATGATTGCTAATTTGATTGAAATATATTCAAGATAATATTATTTTCCTTTAATGTTAATTATTATTAATCCAAGAGATAATGAAAAATATGATCCATACTCCATCGGTTTAGGTGATTAAATAAAGGTAAACAAAAAAACCACGTGTCTGGTTAACCGACTAAACGTAATACCTGTCACTTCAGTTGTCATGCTACGACACAGCTGTGCTCTTCAATTTAGCAACTTTTTAACTGTAATCAGCTTCATGACTGTGTTAAAAGTTATGAAAATGTTGGTCTAAATTGAAAAATTTACGTACGGTAAATTACGACTTAGATTTTCAACTTTAAATTAAAAATCTAAACAGGTACCATACATAGGAACAATGTCACCTGTCTAGATTTATAATTTATTGAAAATCTAAGTCATATTTCACCGAAAGTATATTTTTCAATTTAAACCAACATTTTCATAACTTTTATCACAGTTACGAAGCTGATTATTTGTATCATCATCATCTGCCTTGCCTTTTCCTAACTATATTGGCGTCGGCTTCCAGTCTTACCGGATGCAGCTGAATACCAGTTTTTTACATGGAGCGACTGCCTATCTGTAACTGGGTAATACGATATCCCTTGGTAAGACCAGACTTTCGGGCTTCTGACGACCCGTAACGACTGTCAAAGATCCACGAATGACAGCCGGGACCAACGGCTTAACGTGCTTTCCGAGGCACGGAGGAGTCTCGGTATGTAAAGATTGTCACCCATCCACGGACCGACCCCGGCAAGCGTAGCTTAACCTGATGGATCGACCCGTGCGGCTGTTATTACTTAGACACGAGCTCCTCAAGTGGGCTGTAGTAGATAATGCCTAATTTTCGACCCTCAAAATTGCTCTTGAATTTATTTATTCATAAAGTTATTCTTATTCTTTATTGTACCATCGGCGAACTTTTCGGCATCGGCAACATTTCTGTCGGGCTGGGTTTCTTCAATGAATCAATGCTATACAAAAAGAAACTTTAAGGTGTAAAGGCACTCGTCCCACCCTCTTATTCCTCCTCTCCCTCTAACCCGCTCTCACCCCCACCCCTCTCACCCATCCCATCATCCCCATCATCCCCCTCACCACCCCCTCTCATCCCCCTCTTCCTATCACCCCCCTCACCACATCCCCTTCTCGCTAACCTTCCCCTCCCCCTGTCACACCCCCTTCACCGCTTTCCCCTCCCCCTCTACCTTCACCAACTCCTCTTCTCCCCCTCTTCCCTTCTCCAAACCCTCCCTCCTCACTACGCCCTCCTATCCATCTCCCTCTCCCTCCATCACCCTCCCTCTCTCCGTCCTCACCACCGCTCCCCTCCCTCTCTCTCTCACCACACCCTCCCCTTCCCCCTTTCCCTCCTCACCACCTTCTCCCTTTTCCTTCTCCCCTCTACCCTTCCCTCTGGGGGAAAAACTGTTAATGATAAACTTTATTACTTGTTAGGCAAGTATCTGTGCCAAGTTTCAAGTTAATTAACCAAATGAATAACATTTTTTATATTAACTATATATTCCCCGTTTTCACCCCCACAGGGATGGAGTTTCAAAAAATCGCTTGGGATATTTCCGTAACTTGACTGAAAGATTATTTACACCAATTTTCGAGTTAATCAAGCCCCGCAGTAAATGCTGCCCTGTAAAATTTACTACCCCTTTTCTCCCCTACAATCTACTCCGAAGGGTAGATTTTCGAAAAATCCTGATACACGTTATTCTTTATTTATGGTTTCAAATAAATACTGACTTTCAAGTTAATCGGACCGCGCATTAAAATTCCTCCATACGAACTTTGACTCCCCCCAATTCCTCCTGAGGGGGTAGTTTAGAAACACTAAAAATGATAAATTTTATAATTTACTCAGATAAATATTCATGCCAAGTTTCAAGTCTATTTACTCAAGGAATAAGATTTTTCATACAAACTTTGCACCCCTGTTCCACCTCTTCAGGGGTTGGATTTTGAAAAATCCTTTGTTAGTGCACTCCCAGACCTTCTAAGGAACCTACGTACCAAATTTGGAATCTCTAGACCCAGCGGTTTGGGCTGTGTGTTGATATATCACCCAGTCAGTCAGTCAGTCAGTTTATCATTTTATATTAAAGCAAATTAGAACTAGAAATACAGTGAAATAAAACAATAAAATAAGTAAAAAAGATCTTTATTTATTATTTATTTTTTTCTCTTCTATCGCACTCAGACACGTCACTCTAAAATAATCAATCACTAACTAAATTAACCAGCGGCAGCGTTTAAATGTCAACTAAACGAAAATGTTATCAGTTTATCACATTTTTGACTGACAGTGTTCCAATTTTAACATGATCTGCCTGCTTTTTCTCAACTATGTTGAGGTCGGCTTCCAGTCTAACCAGATGCAGCTGAATACCAATATGAAGCGACTGCCTATCTGACTGCACAACCCAGTTACTGGGTAGCACGATCCACTTGGTAGCTCTGGACGTCAGGCTTTCGGGATTTGTCAATTAAATGATTGATTAATTTTAAGTAATGATTTTGAGTTGGTTCGTTTAAAGGCAATACCCGTTCATCTTCGGGAAAATGGAGGGAAAGCACTTGTACGAAGATAGAAGATGCCAGAATTTCTGAAACAAGTAACACATATATTAGTTCGTCTTTTGGTTAGCATAATCGGCCTATAATGTTCCCACTACTGGGACACATGCCTCGTCTCTGTGAGAGGGAGCAGGCCGTAAGTAATCCACCACGCGGGCCCAGTGCGGGTTGCTAGATGCCGTATGTCTTCGAATTTTCGGTTCTAGGACATGCCGGTTTCCTCACGATGTTTTCCTTCACAGTTTTCATTAAGAGCATTGGTGATGAAACAATTTACACAAAGTAAAGCGCCTGGCTGGGTTCGAACTCGTAAGCCGCGGCTGTTACCACTTTTTTTTTTATCGCAGTGGAAGTCCTCATGGATGTCCTTTGCCCTGGGGTGGACAGAGGGGTCTGTCAGACTCTTACTGCTGTTCTCCTTGCGGCTGTTACAACTGGGCCAAGATCGCTCTGAGCATGCACTTAACTTTCATCACCACTGCTTTTAAAATGTGAGGAAACCGGCTTGACCTTGAAACGAATATTTGAAGACATGTGATACATATCCATCAACCTGCACTGGTCCTGCGTGGTGGCTTACGGCCAATTCCCTCTCACAGGGAGGACGCCTGAGTCCCAGCAGTGGGAACATGATAGACTAATAATTGTGTCATGAGCTGATCTGCAATAGTCCGTGCCCATACAAAAAAAAAGACGCCCGTTATGACATACGGTGCCGACATGTGGACAGTGACAGTCAGGCTGGTTCACAAATTCAAGGACGTTCAGCGTGCTGTGGAGCGGCTATGCTTGGAGTTCCTTTGAAGGATAAAATTAGGAATGAAGTTATCCGAAAAAGAACCAGAGCAACCGACATAGCTTGCAGAGTAAGTAAACTGAAGTGGCGGTAGGCTGGCCATGTTTGTCGAAGGACCGATTGCCGGTGGAGCAGACGAGTCCTGAAGTGGAGATCACGTAGTGTGGAACGCCCCTCAGCTAGATGGACCGACGACCTTAAGAAAGTGGCTGGGACAGACTGGATGCGGAAGTCGGAGGACAGGGTATTCTGGCGCTGCCTGGGAGAGGCCTATCTCCAGCAGTGTACTGTGATAGGCTGGGTTGCTGATACAAAAAATATGGTAATCTTACCCAGTCTTGGGCTCAATGCCTCCCATAGGCAGTGGTCCTGACATGAAGCATTGCCCAGCCATGGCAGCCGCAAACGTGAAGCAGCGGGTTCCAAGGAAGCCACCATTCCTGATTGACTCGCCGAAATAATGGAAAGACCTGCAAATTACAGAAGAATTGGAGATGTATAATCAGATTTCTAGAGCTTTTTCTGTTTCATCGTTGTTTTTTCTTGGGGACTTTCACCATGGTGCCTTTTTTGGCTGTCAAGCATCGTTGCTGGTAAGTAGTGCGCTGCTTGAATTAAAGCATTTTTACAAATTTATTGAAAAATGTTGTTGTGGATGCGAATCTTGCAAGTCACATGGCATAATTTGTAGAAAAATATAAGGCCCCATTAAAATAGATGGACAAATAACACAGCGTTTAGTACGTCTAACCAAAGATATCCAAGCAAAAAAAAAAACACTGATTAAAGTGATTTTATTTTGACGGAAGTACGGTCAAGATCCCTACCAGCATCTTACTGGAATACTTCCTTCCTCCGAGCACTTTTGCTCTTGCGAATCTCCATTCAAGTCAGCCAATAAAGGCAAAAAAGAGGTGGGAGCACTGTTCCTCGTCATTGTTCACTCCAGCCGGCCAATAAAGGCAAGCCAGAGGTGAAGAACAAGACTTCTCCCGGGAGATAGGGTTCGCTACTGCCCAACAGTTCGCCACATGCTGCCCTGCGGGTTCATGTATCTTTCTTGGTCTGGCTCCTCATCCTAGACCTGTTCCGGTAAAGTAAACTACCGGCACAGACCTACAATTTGGAGCGCGCAAGCCCCACCATGACATCAAAGTAGAGATACGGCGGTGGGGTTATTATTATTTATATAATTATTTTTTATTATACAATAAAACGAGCATTAACACTTAATTGGTTAGCGATCTGTCAGTCAGGTCAGTATATATTTCAAATCAATTCAAATCTTACCTATTAGAATCACACTCCTGACTGAGGCACCCGGGCATGCTGACGCCCCCATTTGGATAGAAGTCAACATCTGCCAGAGGACCCAGGTAGCCCAGCAGACCGGCGTTAGTGTGGATAACTTCAGTATATACTCCATCAGTAGACTTAAATTTATCATCGTTGGTTATCCAGCCGGCAAACGCGGGATCCAGACCTAGAATAATAGCATAATCAGCCTCTAAGGTTCCTTCTGATGGGATCCAGGCCTCCTCTTTAAACGAGGGAGTAGGTTGATTCCAGAGGCCTGCGTGGTCCACCACGCGGACTTCTGGAATCAACCCGACCAATTGTCGAATGGACTTCATCATTTGTTCCTTTTTCCAACTAAGTTGTGGTTAGGTTTCCAGTCTAACCGGATGCAGCTGAATACCAGTATTTTACATGGAGCGACTGCCTTCTGATTTGCACATCCCAGTTACTGGGTAATACTTGGTAAGACTGGTTGTCAGACTTTCGGGCTTCTGTTTGGTTTGTAACGACTGTCAAAGGTCTTTAATTGAAAGCCTTGACCAACGGCTTAACGTGCTTTCCGAGGTACGGAGGGATCACGATATGAAATTGATGGTCAGCCACCCACGGACCAACCTCGTCAAGCATTACTTAGCCACGAAACGAATTAAAAATGGCGGCACTAATCATTTCATACATACATAAACTCATGCCTTCTTCCCATGGGGGTAGGCAGAAGCTACAGAACGCCATCTGCTATGATTATGATCCTTACATAATTCTTTTGCCTCGTTCTCGTTAAAAAATTCAATCGGAATCGGTTTCATTTTGACATATTATTATTATTTATTTTATTATTATTATCATTATTTTTTTTATTATGTATACAGTTCTCTACAAAATAATAAGGAACGATTGCATGTCATTACTTTTTTAGTTCAATCAATAGATTTTTTGTAAATAAAATTGCTTCTTAAGCGTTGTGTCATTCCGCTTCTCTTTCTTTTCTTTGCAGTCCGACAGTGACCGCACTTTTTACGAAGGACAAGCCTTAAGAAGGAGAAGTAGATGAAGTAGGTTAAGGGGGATGCGCTGTGGTAGCCCGCGCAATTCTTTTTTTTTTTGGTTTTTTTGCAATTCGGAGGTCCGTGTCAGGTTGTATCTTAATAAAAATATGATACGCGGAATAAAACATATGTATTTATATAATTTTAACCATGAAAATCATCAATACATCTCTCTAAGTTAGATTTCGTACAGATTCGTCGAACGAACGAAATCTAACGCTGTACGAAATCTAACTATGTAAATGGCTAAGCAGTGCTGGACGAATTCCCCGCCATGCTAGCCTTAATGATATCATCCGTCGGGCTTTTACCACCGCGAACTGTGCGGCTATTTTAGAACCTCGTGGTCTCTCACGTGACGACGGTAAAAGACCTGACGGAATGACCCTTATTCCGTGGAAGATGGGGCGGCCTTTAGTGTGGGACGCTACTTGTGTAGATACTCTTGCGCCGTCACATCTTCCTGGAACACAAAATAGGACTGGTGCGGCGGCGGAATCAGCGGAGGACCTCAAAAGGCGCAAATATAGTTCCCTTGATAGTGGATACATATTTGAGCCTTTTGGGGTAGAGACGCTGGGTCCGTGGGGACCGGGAGCACATAAAATTTTTAAAGATCTTTCAGCACGTTTGGTCGAAGCTACACGTGACCAAAATGCTGGCCTGTATTTTACACAAAGATTAAGCATTGCCATCCAGCGTGGCAATGCTGCCAGCATTTTGGGTACGTTGCCAACTGGTAGCGGTTTCATAGATTTATGATAAGTAATTTATAATTTTAGTTTTAGTTCTTCTGTATATTCTGTGAGTATTGATTTATATTTAGATATTAACTGTTTTTATTGCAAATAAATGATTTCGAAATAAAAATAAAAAAAAAAACTATGTAAATACATGTTTTATTGGCGCGTATCATATTTTGAACAAGAAACATCTGCAAATTGCATAAAATGCAAGAAAATTTGAATTTCACGGGCTACCACAGCGCATCATCCTTAAACTTCATCCTCTAACTTACCTGTGATATAAGCGACTCCTCCCCCCAGATGTCTGCCGACAATCCCAGCCTGATGTGCACCCAGGTTATGGCCCACAATATGGTAGTTGTCAAGCGTCGACCCGCTGATATTGTTGAGCCAGATAATAAATCTGGCAACTGATTCACCTGACGAAAGAAGGAGATAGAGTTTACAATTTAAAGGTGAGTTGCAACATCTTACTTTAAGAACAGATTAATACAGATGGGACACTCCGCAGTTTAGGTATGAAGCTACAAGTAAGCGGCGGGCTCATCTCACTGGGTCAATTCAGAGTGGGCTGCCGCGAGCCGGCCAGCTCGCACGTTAGTTCGATACTCACTCACGCGCCGCGTCGTAAAAGAAGACAACCCTAACGAGCAGAAGGTATCAGAGTTACGCGATAGAAAGAGAGGCAACTTATAGGTAAATATAACTGTTGGTAATGAAGCGTTGTGTGTGACCTGAATTGGACTTTATTGTGTCGTTGTAAGGTCTCTTTTTATTTAAATGATTGTGTGGAGTGCTCCATCTGTATTAATCTGTGCTTTAAGGGCCTGTTTTACCACCTACAAATAAGTTCCTAAATAACTTACTTGGCACGTAATTTTTCATTCAAATTCTGTTCCATTTTTGAATTTATTCGATAATTATACGGACATCGTGAAATAGGGCATAACAATTAGACAAAAAATGGGTTGCTCCTTTAGACAATTTGTTAGCTGACGTCATGAACTTTAACTGTAACCTTAACCACCGCCGCACCGCGTTGTACCAAGTGATGATATAGAAGAAAATATCTTCATATCATCAGCAAAACAAAGAAGGTTAGAGTTATGGAAACACGTGTCAATATCGTTTACGTAAATAATGAAGAGTAACGGGCCCATTAGGGAACCTTGTGGAACACCACTGGGAACCGAAACCCAGCTCGAAATGTAGTTGCTGACAACTACACCTTGAGACCTGTTATCCAAGTAAGACGAAAACCAGTGAAGTAGGTCACCTCTAATACCGATGTTAACCCTTTTCTTGACAATGTATCTCGTGAGATACAGTCAACTTTAAAAATTCATAGTTTTGAAAATATTGTGATTGAAACGAAACGTCACTCGTCAATTTATTTTATGCATATTTCAGAATGAATTTTTGTTTATCATGATAATCTTGTTGGTACCGCTATTTTTTTAAATCAGAAAAGTTTAGCTGATACGACACGATCCACGCAAAGAGGTAAGAATATATTTTTTTATTTTTTTTTTTACTAATTTTTCTGGGTGTGTTGCTTGTTTTTAGACACTTAAGAAAGTAAATAATAGTTTCAAGTGTGGTAATCAAACCAAATGTTTAGTATTTTGTAAGAAACTCATCGTGTTTGTGCATGTATCTCAAGGTGCACACTGCCAAGTTATTACAGAATTACTTGTTCCATGTTATGTATCTCATGGTGCACATTGCCACATTTAGGGAATATCATGAACTAGTTTTTGTATATGTCTCCGCTTGCTGTGCTTGCTTATTGTTCGAATGGTTTTCCCTTAGTAATATTAGTGTGGATGTTAGAAATGACCGGTTCCTTATGCCACAGGAAGATTATATTAGTTCTGTGCTTATGCTTGGTGTGGGTGGTGAATGCTTCATTTCTTTGCAGAATACCTTGCAACCAATGACGAAGAGTGGGTACCAAGCGAAAAAAATTCTAGTTTTAGTACCCAAATCCAGCCGATAATCAGATTTAGATGAGACTTCAAATTCAGATACTGAAATACATCCCGTCTCCGAAGCAAGGTTGGACAGTCTTTCATCGTCCAATCCGCCTTCGTTGCCGTTGTCGTTTGACAATCTTAATTTATTATCCGATAAAGAAATAACTCCCATTCAAGCAGCAGTAACCGAGTCTCCATTTTTACCGCCGCCGATTATTCAACAGCCATCACCAATAATTGTTACACTACAGCGATCGCCGTCAAAATTTGAATAGTAAAGTGGCTTGGTAATAAAGGCGTGACCTCTGCAAGCAGCTACTCGTACGTTGAGGCTCATCCACTGTCTACAATTCAACGCTACCGCAAACAAACAAAGAAGAAGTGTGATGTGCCCTGTGCTGAAATAATCAAGCATTACAACTCGCAAATGGGTGGCGTAGACCTTGCGGACATGCTCATCGCCTGCTTTAAAATAAACATGAAAGGTCACCGTTCGTATTTGCCCTTAATTTCACAATGAATGCTGGACATGTGTGTCAGTAATAACTGGTTGCTCTATCGCAGGCACATAAGATTTGAAAAATACATGCCTCTAAAGAAAATTCGTTACCAGTTGGTACAAAGTGTACTGATGCACAAAAAGGAGACTGCATTATATGAATTAGACGTGGCAAGGCCTACTCCAGCTAAAACAATTAAAGCCCCTGTTATGCCAAGAAGCAGACCTTGTGTGATATGACCAGATTGGACATTCACCAATATTCAGTACCAATGGGAGGTGCAAGTCATGCATAAAAGTGACAATCCCCTGCTATGTGTTCTTACCCAATAGGAACTGCTTTTTAATTTTTCACACCGGAAATTAACTAAGGTTAAATTGTAGAGGCTTTTAATGTTTGTATTTTAATTTTATCGGTAAATCTGATTAAAATTTTATTTAAAGTTATATGTTGAGTTTTATTTTATTTGAGCATTGTATCCTCTCAGATACATTGACTCATGTGAACAAAAGTACAGATACTTGGCAATGTATCTCATGAGATACATTGAATATCTCCAAAAGTAAACACCCTGTATTTTTTTTTCTATTTTACCAAATCATCAATACTTGTCCTCAAAACAAAATAAAGAAAAAAAAACTTTCATACATTTTTTTTGTTTTTGCCAAGAAAAGGGTTAAATAGTTTTGCTTTAAGTAAGTCATGATCAAGTCTGTCAAACGCTTTACTATAGTCCGTATAAACGACGTCGACTTGCGCCCCTTTGTCCATACTAAGTGTTACAAAGTCATTTAGCAAAGCTAGGTTGGAGACTGTTGAACGACCCTTTAAAAACCCGTGCTGTGAAGGACTAAAAGATGAACTAAGTACTGCGTAAACCTGATCATAGACCAATCGTTCAAAAACTTTAGCCAGTATACACAGTTTGGAAATCGGTCTATATTATGCGTCTTTATGCGTCATTTGGCACGTATCGAACAGGGATGTTGATTCAAATTTTTGTTCTGTCTAAATTACTTACCGCCTATGTGTGCAGTCAACAAAAGAGATACCTAGGCAGGGTATACATATTTGTATATGAATTGCTTCATGTTTAATTTTATATAAATATTACCTTGCTAATGCAATACTCCTACTTGGTAACACATCATCATCTGCTTAGCCTTTTCCCAACTATGTTGGGGTCGGTTTCTAGTCTAACCGGATGCAGTTGAATATCAGTATTTTACATGGTGCGACTGCCTATCTGACCTCCACAACCCAGTTACTGGGTAATACGATACCCCTTGGTAAGACTGGTTGTCAGACTTTCAGGCTTCTGACGACCCGTAACGACTGTCAAAGATCCACGAATGACAGCCGGGACCAACGGCTTAACGTGCTTTCCGAGGCACGGAGGAGTCTCCGAAACTCCTACAATGTAACACACTAACACAAAATTGTATATTGTCACGAAATTGAACATGAAGCAATTCACATACAAATATGTTAGTATACCCTGCCTAGATATCTCTTTTGTTGACAGTACATTATGGACTGTACATAGGCGGTAAGTCATTTATAAATAGAAACAATTGTGCACCCTGTCGGGCACAGCAAAATTTGAAATATTTATGTCAAACATTATACGGTCTAAAATTAATACTTACACAAACATCCTCAGTTTTAAAGAAAATATCACTTGCTTGCCCAACTATGTGCACACAGCAGTAGGTCAAGTTACTACAAACTGACAAATTTCCTCATTTGTTTTTGAACGTAACTGTCAACATTTTAAGGTTTAAAATCATTTGGAGAAATTTGACAGTTTGGTATAACCTGACGTGCTGTTGACTGTACTTAAAATGATTACATCACCCAACTTAAACTGACAGTGGTGCCGATTCTCTTGTGAACGCACTAAACTAAAATTAGAGAATCGCTATCTTTTACTAACAGGCAGCGCGAGAAAAGGACGGCTATAGCTATGAACTAAGTTGAAGATGTCAAACTAGTTCACGCCTTGCGCTTCACCGTGTTTTTTAGTCGACATGTTTTTACGTGTCGTCTAAATGTCTATGGAAAAATTAGTTCTAACTAATTTGACAGCTCTAATTTACTTCCGTCCCTTTCTTGTCATAATAGAGAGAAAAAGTTAGCAATAGCCTAAATTAAGTTTAGTTTGTGCACAACAGAATCGGCACCAGTATCTACTGAAAAAAAATGTACAATACGCGCCACGTAAGATGAGACTTGACCGCGCCTCCCGCGCTCTTTCCGCCGCCCCGATAATGCCCGGTCCTTTCCCGCGCTCAGACCTCATACCGCTAAAGAGAACTAAAATCGATTGTCATCACGAAGTCCGAATAGCCACTACTCACCGAATAAATTCAAAATGGAACAGAATTTGTATGAAATTATCTGCCAAGTAAGTTAATAGGATCGTAATTGTAGGTGGTGAAATGGGCTCTAAGTGTATGATATTTACTTACCAGAAATAGCAGTATTGATGACAGCCAAAGGGTATGCAACAGTGCCAGATCCATGGCTCCAGTCCACCACGATGACGTTCACATCCTCAGCCTCCAAGAATGCTGAGGAGAGAAATACAAATGCAATGAATCTGTCGACTGCCTGCCTTTTCCCAACTAAGTTGGGGTCGGCTTCCAGTCTAACCGGATGCAGCTGAATACCAGTATTGTACTTTGAGCGACTGCTTATCTGACCTCCACAACCCAGGTACTGCGTAATACGATCAATCAATCAATCAATCAATCAATAGTTTATTTGTGAAACATAGGTATTTTACATGCATAGGTGTTTACATAAATAGGAGGTGCGCTATGTTTTGTCATAATTAAGACATACAAATTTATAAGTGACACATTAGGTGTCATTAGAAACTGTATCTTAGAAAAAAATAATATTTTAAATTAATTAAAGACATGAAAAGAAAATACAATAAAATCAATAAATAGTCATTAGTCATATTATCAAAATGCAAAAATAATTATTATAAGAATTGGTCATTAAAAAATTCGTCTACAGTATAATAACATTTGTCAATTAATAATTTAGTAAGAGCTTTTTTAAACTTATATAATGTCATGTTTTTTATGTCATCAGGAATTTTATTAAACACTTTAGGTGCCATACCAAAAAAACGATACTCCTTGGTAAGACTGGTTGTCAGACTTTCGGGCTTCTGACGACCTGTAACGACTGTCAAAGATCCAAGAATGACAGCCGGGACCAACGGTTTTACGTGTTTTCCCAGGCACGGTGTGGTCTCGGTGCGTTAAGATGGTCCTCCGACCAGACAGGTGTATTGTGTCTGGTGGGCCAGCAGGAGTATACAGCCTACCCAGTATGCACAGTACAGTAAGCAATGGAAATGTGGAGAAATGGGTGATATAATTATGGATGGGCTCTTTTTACATGATTATGCAGTGTAAACAGTGGGAATCTTTTAAGTGGTCATTGTACTCATAATTATTGAACAACTTTTACTATGGGACCAAACCTGAAATCGCGAAAAAAATATCAGCGGTTCCCTACATTTTGACGAATTATGCGAACTTAGATGTACTGAAAGTTGTTCATAATTATGAGTACAAGGACCCCTTTGCCACTGCCACTGTTTATACTTACACCATGTAGAGATGTTGCAGCAACAAAAAAAAAAAAAATAATAATAAAAAAAAAAAAAAAATTGGGATGAGGGCAGGAGAATGACGATGGAATGCTGCTTACCAGGAACAAGTACAGTATTCATGGAAGCTGTCACATTGTCCAGCCATCCATGGATGAGTACTACAGTTCTCCTGTTGGAGTCGTAGTTCGATATGCTCAGCAAATCTTCACGGTTGTTTAATATTGGTTGACTCAGTGTGGGGTTTTCTCTGGAAAATATTCGATTAATTACATAATTATATCCTCAATATCTTCAGTTTGTTCAGTATTTAGGGTTCTGTGCCTCAAAAGAAAAACGGAACCCTTATAGGATCACTTCATTGCCCGTCTGTCTGTCTGTCAGTCAGTCTGTCAAGACTCTTTTTCTGAGGAACGCGTAGAGGTATCATGTTGAAATAAAATGTATATACGTAGGTCTATGGCTCCATGGAGCTCTAAAAAAATCAAGCTTCTAAGTCAACGCAATAAAAAAAAATCAGCAACATATCTCGCATAATTATACTCGCAGGTAAATCAAAACTTATAAGGTAAGTACTTCCCCTTGTCCTAGAATCATGAAAGGCAAGAAGCAAAGTATTACAGCACAAGAAAAGGAAAAAGTCCGAAAATTGTTGATTTGTAATTTTTTCACATACAAAAATATTTTCAAGTCTGTCAATGAAGACCCTTTTTTTCAGGAACGCGTGGAGGTATCAAGTTGACATTAATATCAAATAGATGCGTAGGTCTATGGTCCCTTAGAGTTCCAAAAAATTCAAGCTTCTAAGTCGGGGTATTCCTGAAATCGCAACTAAATTTTTCCTTAAAGCGCACAAGTTCAAATTATAAATATTAAATAGTTTATCCCCAAAGCGCAACTATAATGAAAAATAGAGGGGATTATGATGGATTCATTATTGATATCGATAGACAGTTTTAAATCAACTGTCATAATGTTATGTCTTTTATGTTATGTTTACAGTTAAATGTAAATCATGTGTATACATACTATTTAATAAAAATCTAATCTTTTAACTGTCATAATAGTTTATTATTAAAACGGACTACCATGCAAACAGAAATGAACTGGAACCAAGTGTTTAAGCAACTTTTGGTCAATAACGTTAAAAATAGGTACATACAGGTTCATTAAATTGAATTATGACAGTTGTTTTGAAAAGTACCAAGGTAACAGAAATTAAGAGAAAATAGACGCCTATACCAATCTGGTACAAAGTTATCAATCAACAATAATACACCACAGGGCATGAGCAAAAAAAGTGTGTGAATCATGCATAGTTTTTTTTTTTGTTTGGCCCAAAAATGTATGGACGGTGAATAATCTACTTTGACTACACCTTTTTACACCATGGTACATCATGAGTGAAACCATCCGTTTCTAATACCATGTGTTAGGTTATAATACGTACACTAGTCACTGCTACAAAGATCTTTTGGCACTCGAATGACGTTGACAGGGGGGCGCTGTTGGTAAACAATTGTGCATTTGTTTTGTGAAATGTTTAAAAATAGTACATTTTGATACAAGTGGAGAATTTTTATTGCAGTTCTCGGCTCAAAAACAACCTCGCCTACGGCTCGGGTGTTAATTCCGCCTCGAATGCAATAACAAATGTGCACGTGTATCAAACGACGTTTTTCAATACACTTTTGAAGAAATAAAATAAAATAAGGAAAAATATTTTTGTCATAAATTATTAGGAAACTTTGTTTTTAATTTTCTTTTTATTCCGCGCTTTGCTTTCGCCAGGTTGAAGGAGAAGCAAAGGTACACAGCCTAATATGAAAAATATAAAATTGAAATATTTTGAGTAACACAAATAATTTATGTTAATTTGTTCATAATCGTTTTTTTTTATTGTAATAATCTTGGTTTTTGATGATATTCTAGTTATAGCATTATTTAAATATTCAGGCATTGAACCAATTTGGACTAAGTATAGGTATAAGTTATCTGTGGCAATTTTTATTCCCGCACACGTGTTGGAAAATAAAAAATCGCACGCGTGTGAAATATATTCCATTATGAACCTAATCGTAGTGCGATATGAACCAGTTTTCGAGGAAGTGTATTGAAAAACAAGATGGCAGCGTTAGTACCTATTTTGGCCGCGCGTCAAAAGATCCTTGCAATTCTGGCAAATAAATAAATCATTAATTCACCATTCATTTATCATTCATTCATCAATGTAAACGTCTTAGTATCCAAATCGTAATATTTTTTTTTTACTTCTATTTTTATTCTTTGATTATTATTATTGTTTGATTTTATTTAAAATTAATTTAATTTATTTTTATTTGAGTTTGTTTAAAATTATTTTGTACCCTTATTGTTTTGGTTTTCATTTTGATTCGCTTTCAATGACTTTCGTTTATTGTATTTTGATTAATTTTAATGATTCTTGTTCTTATCAAACTTCTTGTAGGTACCTATCTAGTTATTAAGTGAATGATGTGGTCGCCTATAATTGGAAGCGCACATTTGTATTGTCCGTATCTGCGATAAATTAAGTATGTAATTGTGTAGCCTCTGTTGGCGATCCAATAAATAAATAAATAAATAAATAAATATGTAATAAATCAATCATTCATTTGCATCATTCATTATTTATCGTTCCTCACTCATCATTCATTAATCGTTTGAATTGTGCGATTTTTATTTAGCCATCTCGCGTACCTAGTAAAGAGGTGATAGGTGTTCGAGATATCAGGATTGAATCTGGAAGCCTTCGCTACATCAACGGCCTTGTTCCACAGGTTCATGAGAAGGTGGTTCCCGTCATTTTCTGCCACGTATTGGTACTTCAGTAAATTGTCCGTCGGTAGTAGGTGATCCTTATCCCAGGACTTGGCTGCGAACATAAACAAGATTTAGAAAATATAAAATAAACTAGCAGCGCCCTGCGGTTTCACCCGCGTAGACCGGGATAAAAGTAGCCTTTGTGTTAATCCAGGGTATAAGCTATCTACATACCACATTTTGTCCAAATCGGTTGAAGAAGTAACAATCATACACACACACTCACAAACTTTCGCCTTTTTATTATTAACTAGCTGACCCGACAGACGTTGTCCTATCTTCTCTATGAATATTCTAATGTAAACGCGTGAAGTTAAAATGTTTTTTTTTTTTTAATTTTCCAATTTTCTGCGAAATTTTCTTTTTTTTTTTTTTCATAAGCACCTTCTCTTGACAATCATAAACAATCAATCTGCCTAGCCTTTTCCCAACTATGTTGGGGTCGGCTTCCAGTCTAACCGGATGTAGCTGAATACCAGTATTTTACATGGAGCGACTGCCTATCTGACCTCCACAACCCATTAACTGGGTAATACGATATCCCTTGGTAAGACTGGTTGTCAGACTTTCGGGCTTCTGACGACCCGTAACGACTGTCAAAGATCCACGAATGACAGCCGGGACCAACGGCTTAACGTGCTTTCCGAGGCACAGAGGAGACTCGGTATGTAAAGATGGTCACCCATCCACGGACCAACCCCGGCAAGCGTAGCTTAACCTGAAGGATAGACCCGTGTGGCTGTTATTACTAACAAAAAAATAAAAAAAAATAAGACTCAAAATAAACATAATAGCAACTGCCAAATTGTTACATAATGCGATGCGTCGCCATGCTTCAATAAACCTAATCTGTCAGAACGCAATTATGTGATAGGCAACTGAAGCAGTTCCATTCATTATCTGCGAAGGTAAGCTACTTTCCTAATCAGAGAAGAACACAAATGATAATTCTTGGAAAATTATTTTGCACGTGGGGTGGTGATAAACATATTATCAGTGATTTAATTGTAATTAAGATTTAATTAGATCTAAAAAGGTGCAAGAAAGAGATGTTTCTCTTCAAGTGCTACTATACTAATTTACTAATTTATAAACCCAAAACCCGTAGGGGGAGGGGGAGGGGGGTTAGTTGCGAACCCCATAGGTTCACAACCACGTAACAGGATGTTTTTTTTCCATCGTATGATGTTTTTTTACGTTTATATATGTAATATATAAGCTATTATGCAAAGGGTGTTTCCTAATGCACACATGGGGTGTAGAAAGCCTTTGAGGGGTTAAAGCCTGGGCCAGGTCCTTGTACGCACGACTACAGATCTAGCTATACATTTCCAGTATAAGCTGATCTCGCATTGTGTAGAAAAAACTGGAAATGTATAGCTTGATGTGTAGCCGTGTGTACACTTTATTTAAAAAAACTTTTTTACAAAAAATTACAACCGACTTCCAAGAACAACACTACAAAGTGAAAAATAACTTTAATTTCGGGAGTCGGTGTCTAGTTAAATGTATTTTCGTTTTTTGCCACCGACTTCCGAAATTAAAGTTATTTTTCACTTTGTAGTGTTCTTTTTGGAAGTCGGTTGTATTTTTTTGTAAAAAAGTTTTTATTTTTCACTTTTTAGTAGTGTACCTACCCCACACAAATTCTAATACCACTACCTGCAAAACAAACTAGAACATCATCCATATAAAAGTGGGAAAAAATACGTATTATTGAAGCTAACTCAAAAACTACCAAAGCAAAGTTAATCAATTTTATATGGGACCAACTGTGATGACCAACCAACCCTCTCGAATAAAACAAAAAAAAAAAAAAAACCAAATCGGTCCAGCCATCTTCGAGTAATCGGGGAACATACTGTTCCGACGAATTGAGAACCTCCTCCTTTTTGAAGTCGGTTAAAAAAAGGTAAATGGATTTAAATTAAAACAGTTCTCAACTGACCAATTAGGTACTTAAATGGCTTTGTTTGCAGGTAAAGCACAAGAAATTACAATTGAAATTGCAACACACAATTAAAACCCGCCAAGTACACTGAAGTGACAGTAAGCTGGCCATGTTTGTCGAAGGACCGATGGCCTGTGAGCAGACGAGTCCTAGAGTGGAGACCGCGTATCGGTAAGCGTAGTGTGGGACGCCCCCCAGCTAGATGGACCGACGACCTGAAGAAAGTGGCTGGGGCAGACTGGATGCGGAAGACGGAGGACAGGGTGTTGTGGCGCTGCCTGGGAGACGCCTAGGTCCAGGAGTGGACTACGATAGACTGGGTTGATTGATTGAACGAAAATATGAATATTTTTGAAAAATCACAGATATAATTATAGATAATAAAATAGTACAAAAAAAAAAACATGAAATTATTTTGAAAGTAATATCGGGTTTATGTTTTGGGTAGACAATTACATCTTGAATTTTTTTTCATAAAGTTTATATATATTATTATATTACAATTTTTTTTTATTTTATTTATTTAGAGGCTTTTACCTTACAAAGGTACGTCAGAATATAATAGAATTTAAAAAAAAAACCAAACCACCACCACCATACCAACCAACCAACCAACCATCCAACCATTCTATTCTATTCTAAGAATAGAATAGAATAGAATGGTTGGATGGTTGGTTAGGTAGGTCTTTATTTGCTTCGAATGTAGGTACATAAAAATAAGTTATTAAACTAAATAGGATCCATGTACATTCTGCCATAGTTATAGCATGCAAATTTAATACAAAGTAGAGGTCATTATAGAGATTACAAAAAATTATCATTTAAGAAATCCTGCACAGAATAATAACATTTATCTACAAATAATTCTGTAAAAGTAATTCTGGAAAAAGGCTAAGGTAGTTCCAGTACACAAGTCGGATAAGAAAGACTACATTATTAATTACAGGCCCATTTCAATGCTTTCCACATTCGCTAAGATCTTAGAATCTTTTATTTGCCCTCATATCCAGCAACATTTTAAAATGTACATGAGCAACTGTCAGCACGGGTTCGTAGCTTCAAGATCTACAGCTACGAACTTAGTAGCTTTTACTGAGTCCCTAATCCAGACTATTGACGAAGGCAAACAACTAGATGTTATCTACGCCGACTTCAGTAAAGCTTTTGACAAAATGCCCCATTCCACCCTAATAAAAAAGCTTGAGGCATACGGTATAGCTGGACCTTTATTAGAGTGGTTCAAATCTTATCTTTCTGGGCGCGAGTTCTATGTCGTTGTTAACGGTTATCAATCAACAACACGAATTATCACATCTGGCGCTCCGCAGGGATCACATTTGGCTCCAATACTTTTTATCATATTTATAAACGACCTTCCCTTATGTCTACAGTTTTCCGAGCCTTTTATGTACGCTGATGATTTAAAAATAGCACGTTAAATTGAATCATCAAAAGATAGTGAGCTCCTGCAACGCGACGTTAACCAAGTTGTCGAATGGTGTCGCAATAATAAAATGGAACTGAACTCGAAAAAATGTTATCATATAAATTATACACGGAACATTAACTACATCGAAACTGAGTACTTCATAAACCAGGATAAGGTCCAGCAAGTAGAGGTCATAAGGGACTTGGGAGTACTTTTCGATAGGAAGGTAAGCTTCGTACCCCACATCGAAGGTATAATTAGGAGAGCATCTAAATGGTAGGATTCATAATTCGTAGCACTAAAGGTTTTCGCAAAAATGGCACAAAAATAATGTTATACAACAGCCTCGCGCGAAGTATTTTGGAGTATTGCAGCGTTGTATGGAGGCCTCACTTCGCCACCCATATTCTGAGGATCGAGCGTGTACAAAAGCGCTTCATGTGGCATCTAGCTTTTTGTGAAAGGAAACACAAGTCATTATCCTCATACAATTCCCGTCTGCAACATTTCAAAGTGCAACCCTTATCGGCACGCAGAGATGTCGCGGATGTTTTATTTTTGTTTAAACTGTTACGTAACAAAATTGACTGTCCCGATTTACTTAACCTAATTAGATTTCGGGCGCCTTCTAGATATCCTAGGAAAAGCATAACGCCTCTGTGCCCGCCATATCGAAGGTCTGTACTTGGTGCAAACTCTCCAATTCCTAGGTTATGCAAGATCCTCAATAGCTGTAGTGACTTGTTAGATATACACCACGCCAGTGCTAGTGCAGTTCATAAAGTAATTTTGTTGAACAGTCATACGACACGCTTGTAGGGATATTGCTGTTTACATTTTGCATTTGTTTTTTTTTTTTTAATGTTAGTTTACAATTTGCATTTGTTTTTTTTTTTTTTTAATGTTATTTCACACAGTAATTTTCTTTAATTGATATCTACTCAAATCCCATTGCTATTTTTAGTTTAATCATAATTGTATCATTTGATAGAATAATTCTGTTTGTTGAATTCGGTTTGTTGGCTTTTTATCTCCTTTGTTGTTTTCTTTTTTTTTAAATTTTTTATTAATTGTGCGTGTCTTAATGGTTATGTCTTGTGTTTGTCATGGAATTGGGTATTTTATGTTTTTTACCTTACCACAATTTGATTTTGATTGTTGTTGCTTTAATTTACTTTTTAAATGGACAATGTAATTTATTTTTATCTGAGTGTAATTTATTATCTAATTTTCATATCAATTATTATTTAATTTTTATCATGTTTACTCGTTACGATATAATTTTATTAATTTAGTTTTAATATTTTATTCACTTGTATTTTTATGAATCTGTCGTAAATTAATGGTTTCACCACTGTTTTTTTGTGCTAGCGGTGTTAACCTGTAATTAATTGTTGCACCTGCAATTGTGTCCTATTATAAATAATAAGCTGTTAATGTACTGGTGTAAGTAATTGTTGGTTAACCTTAAATAAAAAAATAAATAAATAAAACGTTTTTTAAATTTATGCAACGGTAAGTTTTTAATTTCGGCCTCATCATAATAATATTCACATATAGAATTTGATGTGTACGCGTTTTAGTTAAGGCGCTATGACCCGACAGAGACCGCGCTTACTAGTTTTTTGAATCCATGGGAAACATAAAAAAACAGTGTTAGAAAATTCTGAAAAAACGATATATCTTATTTAAGGATCCGACGGATAGCCAATCGCTTTTAATAACACGATTAGATTTACTTTGTTGGATAGAAAAAAATTCCAAAGTTACCCCTTTTCGTAATGTTTAATCAATCTCCATAGCTACAAAACAGACGTTTTTTTCTTATTTTTTATATAAATGAAAAGGTAGTAAGATTGTTTAGCACAATTCACTAAGTTTGTCGTGCTAAAATGATTAAAATAATTAATACCAACCAAAAAAAAAACAACCAAAAAAAAAAAAAAAACTCACCAAAACCTACCAAAACCCCAAAACCTACCAAATGCGCGAGGCAACCACTCGCGAGCCTCAGTTCAGTAGGTACGCGGCTCGAGCCGCGAGATCATAGGGCCTTAACATAATTTTTTTGCATAACTTACCTACTTGAATTATTTGAAGTCGTAAATAGAGGAAAAACTTATTTGAAAAGAGGTAACTTTGCGAATTTATTATATAGAGCCAACTTTATCAAATCGTATTTCCATCGTGTATACTGTCTAGTATATATTCCCAATAATACCAGTATATTTTCCTAGATTTGAATTTAATTGTTTACTACTTCAAACAACAGTTTTAAAAACGTGTTTGTGTGGATAAAAAGCTCGCTGCCCCGTTAAGAATGACATTGTATATTTGTACACCATATGTTGTGGTTAAATGTATAGAACTTAAAAAAGATTTGAAAGTGACTAAAATCTTTATCTTCGTCTAATGTGAGCATTTCAACATACCTGATACTGCAGCTAATCCCAGAAAAATCACTGTTATTATCTTCATTGTACTCGTTTACACAATCAAATAAATAATTAAGACAAAATGCAGCTGTATTTAATGAGACTTTTACCGATAATTTAGCGATAAATACCGATAATTATATAAGATATGATAGAATCAATTTCCACCCGCTAATTTTCGATTTGATTTAATTCTAATGTATTATCATCATGTCACTGATTTGGGTTGTCAAATAATGTGACAGATTAGGGCTAAAACACTGAACACGAAAGCTAATTCAATCATGATTTTTTTAAACACGTAAATCTGTTTTGCAGTTCAATTCACACTAACGAACAGACAGGTCGACGTGGTTTTATAAAGGTATTATTGTTGTTATAATAATGTGTTAAGGGTCTATGTTATTGAAAAAATCCTCTGAAATAATAGCGTATTGTACTGTTGAAAAACGTAAAACATGATATTTATTATGACACAATATGAAACAGAACGCTGCTCTCCAAAACGGGGATAAATGATATGGTTTGTACAAACACTTTTTTTACACGTCAATCATTATTTTAACCGACGAAAAAAAAGGAGGAGGTTCTCAAGTCGACACGTATACAACATTATTTTTAGTACATGCGAAACCTTTGTTCAGAATAAATAACTGAATCGATTCCAATAAATTTTATAACGTGTTATATTTTGCCCCAAAAATCTTTAAAAAAGGTTACAATATGGACACCGAGCGACGAACACAACTCACGGCAGGTTATAGCGGCACTAGGCACGGGCGCACAGCGGGCGCCGCGTGGTGATCATGTTTTTTACGGACAACCAGGTAACATAACAAGCTACTTTAGCAAGCAACTTTGTGATTTTTCATGATACAGTTTTGAAAATTTTGTACATAGATTCTTTACATAAAAATACTAGACACGTGTTTCGGGTTTCGCATATACTAAAACAGATGTTGTATATGTCGGACATCTACAACGCGGTCAAAAGTGTCGCCAAATATTAGTCGTTGTTATGATAACATCGAAACCAGTACCGATCCATTTAAGGACGCTGTTACAAATGGGTAGTGAAATCATTACTTTTTTACACAAAAGTATGTTTATTAAATAAAATGCTTTGCATTCTTAAAATGTTTTTTGGCCGAATTGTTGATAGCTGTGCACGGTACGATTCTGAACTGTAAATATAATTTTAGATAAGTACATTTTCTCAATAAATGTACCGAAATAAAAAAATTAAAACTGGTTTTATGTATGGACGCTGTTATAAATGGGTAGTGAAATCATTACTTTTTTACACAAAAGTATGTTTATTAAATAAAATGCTTTGCATTTTTTAAATGTTTTTTGGCCGAATTGTTGATAGATGTGCGTGGTACGATTCTGAACTATAAATATAATTTTAGATCGGTACATTTATTGAGAAACTGTACCTGTCTAAAATTATATTTATAGTTCGCATATACTAAAACTAATGTTGTATATTTTTTTTTTATGTATGACCACGCATAACTTTTTACAGAGTTGTTGTTGTGATTCTTGTTTTATTTGGTAGGGTATACTTACCTCGAAGTTGGTCCCATGTAAAATTGATTAACTTTGTTTGGGTAGTTTTTGAATTAGCATCAATTATATCTACATATTTTTTTCCTACTTTTTATGTCGTAAATTTTCTCATTTCTTTTGCAGGTATTCGAATTTGTGTGGGGTAGTACCACAACTAAAAAGGGAAAAATAAAAGATTTTTTACAAAAAAAAAAAAAAAAAAAACAACCGACTTCGAAAAAAAAATACTACAAAGTGAAAAATAACTTTAATTTCGGAAGTCGGTGGCTTCCGAAATTAAAGTTATTTTTCACTTTGTAGTGTGTTTTTTTTTTTGGGAGTCGGATATTTTTTTTTTGTAAAAAAGTTTTTAAAAACTCGATGAGGTCGACGTTTCCTAACTGACTACTCTGAGAAGAAAGGCTGAAACAAACTCAGAGGTCACAGTCTCTTTTAAAGTCCAGACATACTCTTGGCCAGATCATGTGAAGACCATGTAGATTGGTGTCTGCAATGGTAGTTTCCTTAGAATGGATCCTAGAAGTAAGCCAACAGACTGTCAAGCTAAAATGAAATTGGGTGGGTCATGTCAGCCACATGCATAGTGACCGCTGGGTAAGTCTCCACATGGTGGGTGCCTGAGGATGGACGCCGCCGAGGCCGGCCCAGGAAGAGGTGGCGAGGCGACCTAGACGCGTATCGCAAGGGTTGGATCGAGGTGGCCCTAGAAAAGGACGCCTGGAAGGATTCGTGGAGGCTTTTGCTCAGCTGAGGGACAGTGTCGGATAATTAAAAAAAAAAAAACATAGACAATATTAAAAGATTTTTTTAAAGAGTTTCTGGGTGAGTAAAACTGGTTTTGCTTCGCCATATTTTTATTTCACGTGTTAATCAAAATATTTTATTTCACATAAACCTACATGGGCACTTATGAAACGTCAGAAGCTAGGTGCACGGTTCCTAATTGGTCGTTTCCTATGGAGAAGAGCCGGCAAGAAACTCCATGGTTACTCTTTTAAAAATAATTGGCTTGATTTACAATATTTTCAAATAACAGTGTTAATAGGCATGGCAGGACAATGTAGGCCTTTCAACAACTACCAGGTACTTAACAAAATAGAAAATAGTCAACAAATGTACAGTCTACTAGGCCTGCAACGTTCTCACATTCACAAAATAGAAAATAATTTATTTAGATTATTAATAATCTATTTAGATGATTAAAAAAATGACGTGATTGCTATCTACAGGGTTACTGGTAACTCGACGTATTCCTTGCAGGACGTCATAGTAGGGTTAAAATGCAGCAAATTAGGCCACCAAATGTTCTACCGAAATTCAGTAGTTTTTGAGTTAATTCGATTTTTAGCTTTTCTATGAAAAATCCCAGATTAAATCATTTGGAGCCAATTTAAAAATGATTTACGGCGCGACTGTACTGAAATTTAAGTTAACATCATAGCTGACGCCGTAGCAGATCCTTGTTAATAATTCAAAGTTCAAAAATGCCAAAAACTTTGGCAAATATCACTAAAGAAACATTTAGTTTTTTTGTGAATTTTGCTATTACTTCATACAAAATGTTGTCTAGTGAAAAAAAAAATTACTACGTCTGATGTACAAATTACTAGGAAAATATCCTTGTCTTATCAGCTATTCAGAAAGGTATGAAAGTTAATACAAAGTTAAGGACTACATTATGTGCGTCTCACAAAAAGGTGATTATTCGGAAAATCAATAAAACTATTTCGTGAATATTAGCATTATTTTTAATAATAAAATATCAGTTTAAAAACTTTTACTACACTTTCACACGTCTTGTTCGATGTGCTGCCCTCGGTTTCTAATACACGTTCTTATTCGCTTCCTCACTTCAGTTTTTGTGATTCTTGATGTGATTGTTGCCCTCATCTGGTCCGCTGCATCTCTTATTCTCTCCCTTAGTTCTTCAATTGAATTTACTGGGGTCACATAAACTAGGTCTTTCATATGACCCCAGACGTAAAAGTCTAGTGGCGTAAGATCAGGGCTACGTGCAGGCCACGGAATTGGCCCACCGCGCCCTATCCATCGGTTTGGGTAGGTTTCATCCAGCAATTGTCGAATTGTGATTCGGAAGTGGGCTGGACATCCGTCATGTTGATACATCATGTTTGCTCTTCTGTCTTCCGGTACATCCGTGAGCAGTGGTGTTAAATGATTTCTTAGGAAATCTTCATAAAGTTCCCCATTTAATGTTTGGGGTAAAAAATGTGGGCCAATTAATTTGTCGTCGATAATACCCATCCAAACATTAAGCGAGAATCTACGCTGGGATGCGGTTGGTTTCAGTTTCTTAGGATTTGCTTCTGCCTTCGGTGCCCAGTAATGTAAGTTGTGGTAATTTGTGATACCATCACGGTCAAAACATGACTCATCGGTCCACAGAATGTTTTTTAAAAAGTTTTCGCTTTCGGCGTCGGCATTTAGCATAAAACGACAAAATTCAAGCCGTCTTGGCGGATCTCCCTCTTCTAATGACTGGACAGGTTGATAGTGGTATGGATGTCGGCCTGATAAGTGAACTACAGACCAGACTTTCCACTGTGACATAGCAAGCTCACGCGCTACGATGTTTGTCGATATGTTGGGGTCGTCAATAAAACGTTGAAGAATCAGCTCTTCGTCCTCAGCCGCGTATCTCCGAGAACGACCAGTGTCAATTTGCCTGCTTCTTTGGACGCTGCCAGTTTCAGATAATCGCCGATAAGTCGATCCAAAAACACTAACGTGTGGGAGTCGGCGGTTGGGAAAACGAAGTTGATATTCTCTCCGCGCCTGAGCAGCGTTACCGTCACTAAGTCCGTAACAGTACATTATGTCAGCGTATTCAAGGTTAGAATATGCAGCCATAGTCAGCACTTATGAAGGCACAGCACAGCACAAGAGCAAGATACGCAGTATCAGTTAAGGAAATAGCCAGATAACAAAACACGAGCTTGCGCGACGTAGAGTTGAAACTAACTGACTCTGACGACCAGATTTTGTAAAGTCGCACCCCGTGTCATGCCGGGAGAACAATAGTGACCAATCACAAAGCTTGCCGAGTGTTTGGGGTTCAAGCGCAGGTAAAAACTACGAATAATACGAATATGAAACAATAGGTTGACCGTCTCGCAATTTTACCTGCTCCTCATAAAACTCATTCTTTCCCTGTCACACATGCAAAAGTATTGACAATCATACCTTTCTGAATAGCTGATAAGACAAGGATATTTTCCTAGTAATTTGTACATCAGGCGTAGTAATTTTTATTTTCACTAGACAACATTTTGTATGAAGTAATAGCAAAATTCACAAAAAACTAAATGTTTCTTTAGTGATATTTGCCAAAGTTTTTGGCATTTTTGAACTTTGAATTATTAACAAGGATCTGCTACGGCGTCAGCTATGATGTTAACTTAAATTTCAGTACAGTCGCGCCGTAAATCATTTTTAAATTGGCTCCAAATGATTTAATCTGGGATTTTTCATAAAAAAGCTAAAAATCGAATTAACTCAAAAACTACTGAATTTCGGTAGAACATTTAGTGGCCTAATTTGCTGCATTTTAACCCTACTATGACGTCCTGCAAGGAATACGTCGAGTTACCAGTAACCCTGTATATTGCTACAGTAACAAATCTGATTAAATGCCATGTAACATCTTTTCTCTCGCTTTCATGCAATCTGTGGGACTAATTTCGTGAAAAAGGGACGGAAGTGTGTAAAAGGAAGTGAAAATATTTTTTAACCGACTTCAAAAAAAGGAGGTTACTCAATTCGACCGTATATATATTTTTTTTTATGTGTGGTCACGGATAACTTCGTCGTTTATGAACCGATTTTTATGATTATTTTTTTGTTGGAAAGGAGATATCCCAAGGGTGGTACCATTATAAGCAAACTAGGATCTGATGATGGCATCCCAGAGAAATCGAGGGGAACCTTCAAATTTTATAGGCACACCTATAGCGATTTTTATAGTAACTCGTGCATCTGCTCCTGGAAAGCACCATTTAGTGAAGTGGAACTGATGAGGACCAGAGATGGCCATCGGAACTACTCAATAATACGTATTTCACAGGTTGCGATTCGATTATTGCTAAGCAAATTATGCTCGTCACAATACATATGTTGAAATGGAGCTGATAGTGACTTTACCATCAGTACTGGTTCCTTACTGGGAGAAATCCTCAACAATTAACGTCCTTGTATCGGGAAAAGCAATATTTAGTAAAAGGTGCTGAGCAGTTCACATTAATTGATTAATTTAATTTGCAAAAAAGTCTGTAGTTCTGCATTTGCATTGCACTCTCTAGCTGCAGTTGTAAATGTAGATACATTGATTGCGGCCTACCATGGCTTAGCTGCGTCTCACCTAAGATACGGCATCATATTTTGGGGAAATTCTACCGACTTTAACACGGCATTCAAAGCCCAAAAGAGATGCATTAGATCTATGTTTGGGCTAAAAACGGTTGATACATGTAAACCATATTTTAAGAGGTACAAGATATTAACTCTTCCTTGTATGTATATCCTCGAGACCGCAATGTTTGTTAAAACAAACCCCAAGCTGTTTCCACGTCTACAGGACGTTGTACCGCGTAACAGACGGGATATGACCATTCTTCGCGTCTATCCAGCAAAAACGGCACTTATGCGCAAAAGTATCGTCTGCACGGCGCCTACTATATTTAACGTATTGCCTAAACGTTGGAAGGAGCTAAATAGTAATGCATTCAAGCGTCAATTAAAAATGTTTCTTTCGCAAAAGGCTTACTATAGTATCTCCGAATTTCTAGGTGAAAAAGTTTTTGATTGAATAATTTTATCTTTTTCTTGATATTAATATTATTATATAATTTTTATGAGATAATTTTGTTGTAATTTTGCTGTAAAGTTGTAATTTTTGACATAAATCGTGTAATTTTTGACATTAATCTTGTAATTTTGACATCAATCCAGTAAATTTTAACATAAATATTTTAAATTTGACATATATAGTAACTTTGACATTATTCTTGTATTTGATTGACATTATAGTTTTTTGATTTATTTTGAAGTTGACATTACTTATAGTAAAAGTAAATTATAATAGAAACAGTTTGCATGCTTTAATTTTAAAAGCAAAACATGTATGATCTCATATTATGTAATAACACCTATGTATACCATGTTTTACGCAAATAAAAAAAATTACTTACTTACTTACTTACTTAGGCTATCGCAACTTAGGTGAATTACAAACTGACCCACTGAAAAGTGAAAAATAAAAAACTTTTTTACAAAAAAAAAAAAAAAAAAAACAACCGATTTCCAAAAAAAATACTACAAAGTGAAAAATAACTTTAATTTCGGAAGTCGGTGGCAAAAAGCTAAAATACAGATCCAAAGACACCGTCTTCCGAAATTAAAATTATTTTTCACTTTGTAGTATTTTTTTGGAAGTCGATTGTTTTTTTTTTTTTTGTAAAAAAGTTTTTTTCTAATAGTTTTGAGTGACGGATTGATATTGCCGTACCTTTAACTATTACTTATTTGTTAGGGAACTAGAAAGTACTTTTACTCAGGTGAAATGTCAGATGTTACACATAATAATATGCGACTATAGTAAGGCTCGCTCGTTTTTTTGTATCTGTCAAGAGTCATCATATAGAGTCCATCAGTTTAGGTAATTAAATAAAGGTAAACAAAAAAACCACGTGTCTGGTTAACCGACTAAACGTAATACCTGTCACTTCAGTTGTCATGCACACAGTTGTACTCTTCAATTTAGCAACTTTATAATTCGTTGTATAACGTTGCTAAATTGAAGAGTACAACTGTGTCGTAGCACGACGACTGAAATGACAGGTATTACGTTTAGTCGGTTAACCAGACACGTGGTTTTTTTGTTTAGCTATATGTAATTATCCAAACCGATGGAGTATAGCTAGGCGTAGCCTTTTCCCCCAACTATGTTGGAGTCGGCTTCCCATTTAACCGGTTGCAGCTGAATACTAGTATTTTACATGGGTAACATATTTATAATTTTTTACATGGGTAACATATTGGTAAAGTATTTTACATGGTCGATGGAATAAAAAAAAAAAAATAAAATTTATTTATTTTCTCCCACAAATATTAAAATGTACACAGTATAAAATTACAAAATTTGAAGATGGGAGACAGGAGCTGTTGAGGCTGCTCCTCTCAACATCGCCGCGCGCTGGCGGCAGTGAACGAGGGATGCGGGGCAGCGGCGAGGCAGCCGGCGGGGCGACCGCAGCGCGCGCCTCCGCGCGACACACCAGTCTTCGAGTCAGCTGCTGCACGCCTCCACGCACGGCTGCGCTTACGCTTGTTTGCTTTTAAACCGGGCACCATTGTAAATTCTTTATTTTTATTCACATTATACATGTTATACAGTCCGCTCTATTTTCAATTATCTCTGCCATGATCTATCGTCGCGAACATGGTCCTTCTACCTTTAAATAATTGAACCAAACAAGGAAAAAACGGAAATTTTTCAAAAATCAAAAAACCAACGGTTCGTCGGTTGGAGAACAAAGGACTTCATATTCGGGTTCAAGTTCCACCAGAGGTCTTCGTTTTCTACGTGTCATCGCCTGCATTTGGTCATTGTGAATGTCGATACGGCAACAGCCGTCTTCATCGAGTTCACACCAACGGGCGGCGCAAGAAAAGATCGTCGGGACGTCGGGACAAGAATACTAAGAAGCCATACATCAGCATTCGTCAGCTGGCATCAGGAAGATTCCAGAATATTCTCATCGGAGGCACAGTTCGTCGGCTCATCATCAGAGGTTGACAGCATAAAACCGTGAGAACGTTCCAATTCCTTTGTTCCAACATTTTTGCCTAGTCATTTAGCCTATCCAAATTCCATTTCAATTAATTTAACTCATTTAATAGTTATAATTCAATTATTAATCCCGTCAATTCATGATCTTCAGCTTATCAACTAGTTTAAACAGGTTTAAGTTATTTTGTTATAAATAGTGTTTAGGTTTATTATGCCATTTACAATAGTGGTTTTAATATTTTAATTTAATTTGCCAATCACAATTCCACAATTTCAATTATTATTATTACAGTTTTAATTAGAATTACAGTCCCACTAGAATAATTAGAATTAATCCATTTAAATGAATAGAATTTTATGTGTTTCACATAGTGAAGAAAACATTGCATCATTCGCTTAGCATTACTCAGCAGATTCGATCGGAAACGCCTAGAGCTTTGTAATAGCAATCTCATTTCCTACTGCTTATAGCTCTCGTGCCCAAATCGCAACGTATTGCTAATCGTTTAATATAAGTAACTTCATTAAATATTAATATCTAGTTCATTTTATCTTTTCTTTCTTACTGCTACTGCTAAATTTTCATTGTCATGGCTGACATGAAAAGCTATGTTAAGAAGCGGGCTTCAATTAAGGCCAAGCTTACGCAATTTACTTCTTATTTAAATATTTCTAAATCTTGTGAAAAGTTGAGTGAGGTACAAGTCATCGAAATCGAATATCGTCTTAATATATTCGAAAGCTTATATGAGAAATATGACGCATTACAGATTGAATTGGAGGCGTTGGTGGACGACCCCAGCGAGCAATATGTGGAACGCGAAGAGTTCGAGAAGCTGTACTACGGTCTGGTGGCTTCTGCGCGCCAGCTGGTCAGCGGCGCTCGCAAGCTTCTTAAGGAGGACTCCGCAGTTGAGGTGGACTCTTGTAATACTAGTACACACAAACACAATTCAATTCGTTTACCCAAAATTGATTTACCCAAGTTTTCAGGCAGCTATCATGATTGGCTGGAATTTAGAGATACCTTTGTTTCTATAGTACATAACAACAAAACATTAGATAAAATCAACAAACTACACTATTTGCGTGCTTCATTAAAGGGTAGTGCTTCTCTTGTTGTTGATAACCTTGACTTCAGGACGGAAAACTACGACGCTGCCTGGAAGTTGCTCTGTGAAAGGTATGACAACAAAAGATTGCTTGTCAACAATCATGTGCAAGCGCTCATTAATATTCATCCAATAGATAGAGAGTCAAGTAAGTCACTACGTTACATAATTGACACAATAAATAAAAATCTTAGAGCTTTGGCAACACTTGATCAACCAGTTCAAAACGCTTTCGTAGATGTTCTTATCATTTACATAATGACCAGTAAGCTCGACCACGTCACAAATCGACAGTGGGAAGAGCACAGAAACACTTTTTCAGAGCCTCCTACATTATCTGCATTCACTAACTTCATCAATAGCAGGGCTGACTTACTAGAGACACTGGAGGAGTCTAAGCCTATAGCAACAGCTAGGAGTGAACCCACCACACCTGCGACCAAACCTAAAGGTGGTGCTGTGATAAATGAGAAAATATTGAAACCTTTGTCATGTCCCATGTGTCGTCAGGATCATTTTATTTTTGCATGCGAGCAGTTTAAAGGTCTCTCAGTACAGGCTCGTATTAAAAAGGCTCAGGGTTCGAACGTGTGCATGAATTGTCTTCGTCCAGGTCATGATATTTCCAAATGCAAATTAGGTAATTGTAAATATTGTCGTCAAAAACACAACACTCTATTACACATCGATAGTGACAATGTCTTTCCTAGTACAAGCAACACTGCGTTATCAGCAAGTAGTCAATCATTTTCATCCCGAGTAATTTTACTTTCTACAGCGCTCGTGAGGGTGACCGGCGCTGACGGTAACCACCATACAGCACGAGTCTTGCTGGACAGTGGAAGTACAACAAATTTCATCTCGGAGGACTTTGTTCGTAAGCTACATATACCTACCTACATTACCAAGTCCAAGGTAACAGGTATTAATTTTCAAACTTCTAGTTGTACTCAGGGGTGCTCAGTGTTATTAAAATCAATTGATGACAGTGAGTACGAACTGAACATTGACTGTCTCGTGTTGCCACAAGTATCAGCATCAGTTCCTAATACTTATGTTGATACTAGCAACATACGTATACCTACGAACGTGCGTCTTGCTGACCCCACTTATTACATTCCGTCTTCTATCGACGTCCTTGTTGGTGCGGAAGTCTTTTGGGGTATCATAGGCACTGGCCGTATCGCATTAGGTAACCATAAGCCCACTTTGCTCGAGTCAAAATTAGGTTGGCTCATTTCGGGTGCATATCAACAGTCTGATTCCTCTTCACATGTATGTATGCATACTAATAACTTACAAGTAGATTTAGATCGGTTTTGGGAGTTAGATTCTGTGTCGTCTATACATAATCATTCCGGTGAAGAGAGATCCTGTGAACAACATTTTATAGATACCACATATCGTAGTACTGATGGGCGATTTGTGGTGAGTATTCCTTTTAAAGAGTCACTGGACGTGCTGGGCGATTCTTATATAATGGCTAAGCAGCGATTCCTGTCTCTTGAACGTCGTTTGGAAAGAGATCCTCGTCTTAAAAGTCTATATGTTGACTTCATTAATGAGTATATAGAGTTGGGACACATGTCTGAATCTACTAGGCGCCCACTCGACTCAACATGTTCTAATTATTTGCCACATCATGGTGTTCTGAAGGAGTCAAGAACCACCACCAAATTAAGGGTAGTTTTTGACGCTTCCGCCAGAACTGCATCAGGTAGGTCTTTTAATGAAATACAGATGGTTGGTTCCCCCATTCAAGATGATTTGTTGTCAATATTGCTTCGGTTCCGTCAGCATAAAATTGTCATAAGCGCGGACATTGAAAAAATGTATCGACAAACTCTTGTTCACGACAGTCATCGTCCTTTACAAAAGATCCTTTGGAGGGCAGAACCAACTCATCCGTTAAAGGAATACACACTTAATACAGTGACGTATGGCACAGCATCAGCACCCTTCTTAGCTACCAGGTGTTTGCTTCAACTGGCGGAAGAGTGCTCAGATTCATCAACAAAGTTTTCGATAGCACGTGACTTCTATGTAGATGATTACTTATCCGGTGGATCATCTGTTTCAGAAACTTTGCAGAAAAGCCACCATGTTGACAATGTTCTACGGTCAGCAAAGTACAATCTTCGGAAATGGCGGTCCAACTCCAGCCAGGTGCTGCAGGAGCTTAGCAGTGAACACGATGTTTCTGATGTCGTTGACCTGAGCGACAGCGAGCAGTCGAAAACTCTGGGGCTTCTGTGGAAGAGCTTAAGTGACACATTTTCATTTTCTATAAACTTAAGTTCCACTGAAAAGGTTACTAAGCGTCATATCTTGTCAACCATAGCACAGATTTTTGATCCCATTGGTCTGGTCGTTCCATGCATAGTGGAAGCGAAAATTATCATGCAGAATCTGTGGCTGGGCAAATGTTCTTGGGATGAGCTTGTTCCCACGCATATTCAGTGTGCCTGGAATGACTTTCAAAATGGCCTGCACCTTTTAAACGAGTTCAAGATACCACGGTGGGTGTTATGCGAATCTGCGTCCTGTCTACAGCTGCATATATTCACTGACGCATCCGAAAAGGCTTACGGGGCGTGTGTTTATGTTCGCAGTGTTTCGAGAGACGGCGAGGTTACCGTACATCTCCTTACCGCTAAAAGCAAGGTAGCTCCAATCAAATCCACAACCATACCGCGGCTCGAGCTGTGTGGTGCGTTGTTGGGTTCAAGGTTGTACTCAAAGGTTCGTCAGTCACTTACTTTACATTTTGATGAAGTACATTGTTGGTGTGATTCCACCATCGTCTTGGGATGGTTATCTACTTCACCAAATCAGTTAAAAACGTTCGTTCGTCATCGTGTATCTGAAATTCAGGAAACAATAGGAGGAGAGGCTTGGCACTACGTTCCGTCAGCTGAAAACCCCGCAGACCTCGCTTCGCGCGGACTTAAAACTGACAGATTGTTGTCGTCTTCACTGTGGTGGTCAGGACCACAATTTCTTCGTAAAGATACGTCTTCATGGCCTCAGTTCCCTGAATCTCATAATAATAATTCCGCATTACCGGAAACAGTATCTTCTTGTCATGTTACTAATCATATTATTGAAAATACTATTACTGCGTTATTTTCAAAATTCTCAAGCTTATGCACGTTGCAGCGTGTGACGGCCTATGTCTTGTGATTCATTTATAAATGCAATAAAACATCACTTGAGTCTGGTTCACTAACTTCTGCTGAACTTAACAATGCTTTAAACTTATTGTTAAGACTTAGTCAAATGGAATCTTTCCCGGAAGAGTACCAGTTACTTAAGTCAGGTAAACAGTTGCCAGCAAAAAATAAGCTACTATCTTTGTCCCCTTTCTTTGATACAGATTCTAGTCTAATTCGTGTTGGAGGAAGATTAAACAATTCATTTTACGATTATAATATTAAGCATCCAATTCTATTATCTAGTTCTCATACAATTTGCATTCTCTTGTTCAACATGTTTCATGTACGTCTTTTGCATGCTGGTCCACAGCTTTTATTGGCCACTGTTCGTCATCACTACTATCCTATTGGAGGTAGGAACTTGGCTAAAAAGATCACACATCAATGTGTGAAATGTTGCAGAATCAAGGCCAACACTATTCAACCCATCATGGGTAACCTCCCAGAGCAGCGTCTACATTTAGAGTTCCCATTTTTAGACACAGGGGTAGACTACGCCGGTCCCATCATGATAGCTGACCGGAAAGGTAGAGGATGCAGGCTCATTAAATGCTTCATTTGTGTGTTTGTGTGTTTAGCTACGAGAGCCGTCCACCTCGAGCTTGTGTCGGACCTTACGAAAGAGGCATTCTTAGCTGCACTAAATCGCTTTATTGCTCGAAGGGGAAAACCCCGTAACGTCTTTTCCGACAACGGCACAACTTTTGTCGGGGCTTTCAATGAGTTGGCCAAGCTGCTTTCACAAGACTTAAACTTAAACAGCATCGATCCTGGCATTAACTTTTCATTCATACCTGCGTACACTCCACACTTCGGAGGCCTATGGGAGTCTGCAGTTAAATCCACCAAGCATCATCTTCGGCGCACTTTGGGTTTAACCAACCTAACTTTTGAAGAGATGGCTACTTGTTTAATTCAAGTTGAGGCTATTTTAAACTCAAGGCCCTTAACTCCGATGTCCGACGACCCTTCCGATCTCGTTCCTTTAACCCCGGCACACTTCCTTATTGGTCGTTCTCTAATCATGCTGCCTCATCCACAGATCCAGAACGCCAACGTCAACAGCTTGCAGAGATTCCGGCGTATTGACTATTTGAAGCAGCACTTCTGGGCTCGATTCTCACATGAATATGTTCTGTGGATACAGGAGAGAACAAAATGGTGCCGGTCGTCTGGCGAGCTCAAGGAAGGAACATTGGTCGTCATAAAGGACAAAAACTTACCTCCTCTTATGTGGCTTCTAGGACGCATCAAGCATGTTCTCCCAGGCAGAGACGGCGTCGCGAGGGTCGCCGACATTCTCACAAGAAAGGGTGTCATTCGGCGCGCCTTCAACACCATCTGCCCGTTGCCGGTCACTACTGTTGAAGACTCTTCAACGGGGGGAGCATGTTGAGGCTGCTCCTCTCAACATCGCCGCGCGCTGGCGGCAGTGAACGAGGGATGCGGGGCAGCGGCGAGGCAGCCGGCGGGGCGACCGCAGCGCGCGCCTCCGCGCGACACACCAGTCTTCGAGTCAGCTGCTGCACGCCTCCACGCACGGCTGCGCTTACGCTTGTTTGCTTTTAAACCGGGCACCATTGTAAATTCTTTATTTTTATTCACATTATACATGTTATACAGTCCGCTCTATTTTCAATTATCTCTGCCATGATCTATCGTCGCGAACAGGAGCCTCTACTAAGTAAAACCTGTGCTACGGGTCTCCTGGTCTCCTTATCTCGAATACATAATTGAGAGCCAAACTAAGGATATAAATAACAGCAGCAGGGTTCTCTTACAGCTATTAAACAATAAAAAAGTAAAATTTAAAAACAAATACAGAAAAATAAAAATTAAGAAGTGGTGTTTTGATAAGTATGTGATTTAGTTCGTGTGTGTATATGTATGTGTGTGTGGATATGTGTGGGAATCTGATAAATGTGTTTGTTTAATTGCATAAATTCATGGAAATAGTTAGTAATACATAGTGAGGTAACCGACATGTTTTAGATCCAAAAAATCGAAGGACGTCCGACATCCATCAATACGCACTGGCCCCGCGCGGTTACGTTACGGCCCACTCCTCATAGAGAGGATTCTTGAGTTTCAGGAGTGGGAACATATTATGCTGACAATGCTAACTGCTCATTTCACCACGTCTAGATAGGCAATACTCATCAGATCCATACTAATATTATAAATTTGCTTCTGCCCGCGACTTCGTTCGCGTGAAAATCGTAAGACACCACATTATAGTCATTTAAAAAAATAAATAAATTAGCCTACATTGTGTCCCACTGCCAGGCAAAGGCCTCCCCTTTTTCCTTCCAAACCCGGGAAATAGAATATCTGTAACACGTTTTCTTCTTCCATTCTCCCCTGTCAACCGTCACGCTATCATTCACTCCCTTCTCTTTCATATCATTCCTCACACAATCCATCCACCTTTTCTTTGGCCTTCCTCTGCCTCTCCATCCATCAACATGTATATTCAAATTATGCCTGTCACCTATCGTACTAAAAAGATGTAGATTTTTTTCTAACATACGTAATGTTTTCGTATATAGGTATATTGGCAAGAATCCGTCATGATGTTAATTTTTTTGAACAGTTCCCTTAGAGTCTCCGTCTGCGGAGGTTGTAAATGGCTCTGATAGCCCTCTTTTGCAGAATAAAGCTAGAATTGATATCTGCAGCCCCACAGGAAAATACCGTAAGACATGATCCTATAAAAGTAACTAAAATAGACTAGTTTCGCAGTATCCAAGTCAGTTAATGGGTGGATTTCCAAACAGCGTAATGAATTCAGGATTTGTTTGTTTTTCTTTTTCCGATTCATAATTTTCTATAGACGAACAATAAAACAATTCAATCAATACGATACTGACCTATCTTTATTTATTTATTTACGTTTCTTTCCGATGAAGTGCTTTAAATAATAAATAATCATCACAAAGGTTTCTTCAAACATTCACGACACGACGACGACGCCGCGACACAAAGACACCGCTCATCGCGTGATACACGATGCCCTTGTGTCGCGTGCGATTCGCGTCGCGTATCAACATCACCCCTGTACGGTAGGCCGCAAGTCAGTTATAACATAACTAGTATAAGATGGCCTCTTGAAACTTCAACACTTCACACGTCACTGGGAACCACATTATCTGCCGAGCCTTTTCCCAACTATTTTTGGGGTCGGCTTCCGGTCTTACCGGGTGCAGCTGAATACCAGTATTTTACATGAAGCGACTGCCTATCTGACCTCCACAACTGAGTTCCTACTAGGTAGTTACCACTATAGTCTGTTTTTTTTAACAAACGAGTACCGAAAATTTTGACTGCGTTGCTATTGGTCCACGTAATCAATATAAAGTCCGTTCCACACAAACGAAACGCTTTAGTGACGTCGCACGTGTTTTAGTGAGTGAACCAAACGATATTGTTTGTGCGTCAGACATGGCGGACATGTCTCCTGTACAGTAAATTTTAGAAGTATTCAATATGAACGGGCCTTAACAATTTCAAAACAAAGCAAAGGCGTTGGCCCCACCCCGACCAATGACCCATCTCAGTCTGTCAGTATCGGAAATGTGTGAGAGACTTAACTTAACCCGTTTGAAAAAAGCAGATTAATAAAAGCAGATTAAAAAAAGCAGATTATATTTAAAAAAATCCAAAGTAGCACCGTCTATTTTTTGTTTTATACGATTGCTTATACGTAAACAGTTCCTTATTGTGCAGTAAAATTTGTTTTAAATTAAATAACTTATTTAAATATCAAATCTAGCGATTTCATAAAATCATGAGGTTTGAGGTCAATTCTAACTTATGGAGTTGTATTACTGGTTCTAATGACTATAATTCTGTGAAGCCATATTAGCTACGGCCGCGTATCATATTTTAATCAACATACAACCTGACACTGACCTGCAAATTGCAAAAAACGTAAGAAAACTTGAATTTCGCGGCCTACCCTGGCGCTTCTCCATTAAACTGACGAAATTTTCGGGTTTTGGATTTGTGACCAGCCTCTGGAGGACTCGATTGCACGGAAGCGTATCGGACGGTTGTGAACAGCTATGCATCTTCGCGCAAATGTCAAAATTTTCAATTTGACATGTTTTTGAATGACAGCTTTACTAGTTATAGTTGTCAACTAAAATTAATGATTAATTTCAAGTAATTACTACTACCTTAGCGCATCCCCCTTAAGAACTTATTAAGTACAGCATTTTGTCTTCTTATATATAAAATTCTCGTGTCACAATGTTCGTTCCCGTACTCCTCCGAAACGGCTTGACCGATTCTCATGAAAATATGTGAGCATATTGAGTAGGTCTGAGAATCGGCTAACATCTATTTTTCATACCGCTACTTTTTATCCCGGTCTACGCGGGTGAAACCGCGGGGCGCAGCTAGTAAATCTATAACATTTAAACGAAGCGCCTGTGCGTGAGAGACGTCTATCTCTCTCGCGTCAAACTAGACAGCCATAACACCATTTCACTTACACACCGAGCGAAACCATGCTTCGATGTATCCTCTTGAAAAGCGATCACCGCGTGAATACGCGACCGGTCGCGTGCGTATTACTACGTCACTTTTTGTTCGGAGAACCGGAAAGCGCCCTCTGTCGGCGCGACTACGCGTTCAGGATCACCGAACGAAATGTTCGAACGATCGTGTATTCGCGCCACGCGGGGCTAGTTTGAATGATGAGTAGGTATTTGAATACTCAAAATAGGTTTTAAAATAAAACAACAGTTAATTATTAAATAATAGTTTGTTTATTCATTTCTTTTCAAATATCTTCAGCCGCGTGAGAATGGAGGGGAAGCGTTGGTTTCCAAGTAAAAAATACCAGATTGTCTGAAAAATAAAATTTTAAAATAATAAATATAAACGGCTACCATTTTTAACCGTCGAAAAAAAAGGAGGAGGTTCTCAGTCTGACCACGCATAACTTTTTACAGAATTTTCCGATTTGAAAAAATTTTGTTTTATTCGAGAGGGTATACATCAAAGTTGGTCCCATATAAAATAGATTAACTTTGCTTGGGTAGTTTTTGAGTTAGCTTCAATAATACGTATTTTTTCCCCACTTTTATATGGATGATGTTCTAGTTTGTTTTGCAGGTAGTGGTATTAGATTTTGTGTGGGGTAGGTACCACAACTGAAAAGTGAAAAACAAAAGCTTTTTTAAAAAAAAAATACAATCGACTTCCAAAAACAACACTACAAAGTGAAAAATAACTTTAATTTCGGAAGTCGGTGGCAAACAACCAAAATACATTTAACCAGACACTTACTTCCGAAATTAAAGTTTTTTTTTCACTTTGTAGTGTTGTTTTTGGAAGTCGGTTGTATTTTTTTGTAAAAAAGTTTTTGAGCACCTCATATCTTAAACTTTAAGATATGAGGTTACTCACCTAAATGTAAGTTTTCATGTTTTTTAATTTTAAGGTGAAACACTTAACGGGGGATTATCCGAATTTTCCTGTTTTAGAATCAATTTTAAATGGTCAAATTAGTGTATTAAGGTCCTGAAACCCAAAGTGGAGTTATTTTTTTTAATTTCCCTGGTGGGCCACAGCCCGGGGGCTCTGTATCATTGATACGGCGGTAGCTACGCCCCTGATGGAACCAACAGTAAACTACGACCACTATCCCGTCTCCTAAGCGGGGTTATAAACATCAAAATATCGTTGACGTTATAATCTCAGCGCAGTGAAAATCTTCTAAGCACAAATTCATCGTTTATTCCAATTACGAGGAATAACCTCAAGAATTTAGGCAATAAAAACCTCAGTCATGTAAAACTACATCTATTTGTTAGCAATATACTGCGCTGTGTCTTTCAAGTATGGTAAATACCATCACGACGAAAAAAAAAAGAAAAGAAAAGTTCTCGCAAGGAGAATATTCTCGGGAGAATTGAGAACTCCGAGAATTTTTCTCGAGAATATTCCTTTGGAAGGGAATTTACGAAAATTTAAAAATTGGAAGACTAGGTGTCGATATTAGGTTAATAGTTTTGAGTATGCATTTGAACGTTTTACAAAGTTTACGTCAAAATAATGTACTCCACAACTTAAATTCTCAGGAAATTCTCCTAAGCGAGAATATTTCCGAGAAAATTCTCATAAATTCTCTTAAAATTTCGTAAAGTATTCATGTTAAATTAGAATTTCTGCATTAAAACAAACTTTATGATTTTTATGACACATAAGTAGCATTAGGTAATAAAATGAAAAAAATATATATATATAGGGATATATAATTAAAAACAAAATAATAATCACGATTTCTTTGGAACAGACACCGATTTTGTAATTTAACACATTTTTGGTTCCTGTCCATCACAATTCTTTCTTACTTTTGCTTCCTCATCATCTGCTTAGCCTTTTCCCAACTATGTTGGGGTCGGCTTCCAGTCTAACCGGATGCAGCTGAATACCAGTATTTTACATGGAGCGACTGCCTATCTGACCTCCACAACCCAGTTACTGGGTAATACGATACCCGTTGGTAAGACTGGTTGTCAGACTTTCGGACTTCTGACGACCCGTAACGACTGTCAAAGATCCACGAATGACAGCCGGGAGCAACGGCTTAACGTGCTTTCCGAGGCACGGAGGAGTCTGAGAGTGTGTTATTACTTAGCCACGAGCTCCTCTCTTACTTTTGCTTCCTGTCCATCACAATTCTTTCTTACTTTCTTTTTTTTTTACATAGTTAACAACAACAACAACTAACAACAATAATTTTCAATTAAAATTTTTTTTTTGGTTGTTAATTAACAACTATTTTTAAATTATTTCAATTTTATATTCTCGTATATTCTCCGTCGAAAAGAATATAACAGAAAATTCTCAGTCGGAGTACATTCTCCGTGAGAGAATATTCTCTCGAACCATCACTACGTTCGTCGCCCCTGTTAACCGTTTGTAGTTTTCACCAAAGCCTTATTAAGGCGACACGACGATAAGAGACTTTTTAATGATTTTAAACTGAAGATAAACGAGTAGTGTTAATGAATTAAAAAAAATATATATTAAATTAAGTAGATCATTTTTTAGTAACTTAATATGTGAATATGATTATTACATAGTATAATTAATTTGTAAAGTTATGTCTATAACGCGGATAAAAAACTGAGAATCACGCAAAAACTATCAAACGTATTTTTATAAAACTTTCAAAATTTTTAAGACAATTAATTATTTATCTTTTAATATACGTGTTTTAATATAATACCTTTTGTTTTATGTGTAATAAATTAATAATGCGTCTAATTTGGGTCAGCACTAGCTTGATGGGCGAGTCGTATTAGTGGATGGAATAAGACGCGTTGCGTGAGCTCAGCACAGTAGTGCTATTCTGTAAACATCTCACCGTGATAACTTAGGTGAAGTGAGCGTGAAGTGAGCCGTCATTCCATCTGATGCTAGGGGTTGACACTATTGACAGTTCACTTTAAGATCACTTCACCTAAGTTTTCACGGTGAGATTTTTACAGAATAGACCGGCTGAACACGCAAGCTAACCACGCAAGGCCGTTGGCACTTATCTGCATCTTTATAATCTCTCCCTTCCTCCACCTTCAATTTCCAATTCCTATCACAGACTTACCCAGTCTTAGGCACAAGTCCACCCATCCTAAGATTTCCCCACAGGAAGCAGTTCCCGGTCATGGCGGTCAGGAATGAGGCACAGCGGCGACCAGTGAAGCCAGCAGATTGTAGAGACTCGCCTAGGTAGAAATATGACCTGGAAGGAAGAAAAACCATAATACAGTCAAACCTGGGTGAGCGAGGACTGGATATGTGTGAAAACTCTACAAGTGACAATAGCCAGGTCCCGTCATTTTAACCCTCAAAACCTCTATAAGTGAGAAACATAATCCTCTATCAGAGAAAGTAGTTTTTCGCTCGTGGACCTCTTTAACTGAGATTACTCCTTGTCTGCAGGGACCGTACCCGGTTTCGAAGGGGTAAGCCGTTTATGAGGTTATCTTTATCATGTGTAACTCCTTGAATGGGTTTTAGCCTTGAAACACAGTAAATGGGTTATCCCTTCAATATAGATAACCCATTGAATGGGTTCTCAACTCAACTCAACTCAACTCAAAGCATTTATTTCAATTAAACCAATTACAGGCACTTTTGAATTGTCAAGGGGTCGGTCAGTCAAAAAGATGAAGCTAGGCGCCCATTCCAAAGCATAGTAGGTACCTATGGAGAAGAACGGGCAAGAATTTCCACGGACACTCTTTTAAATCAAGATATGGTTACAAATTAATGGTTACATCATTCATGTTGAAATTTTACATGTGAGAACGATGCAGAACGTTAAAAGCGTCCTTAAAAAAAAAAACAATTCAATTATTTAAATTAAATTAAAATAAGCCGTGGCCGCTAAGGTATGACCAGCCTTCACTGACAGCGCTTGTTCACGAACCTGACGCATGGATTAGCTAAATGATCCAACACGCGCCACCATCAGCGAGACATTAGAGTGAGCGTCACATACTCTCAGCCGCCAGGGCACATTCAAGTCATTCAAGTTCTATACTTGAAACCCAGTAAAAGGGTTACCCCTTCATTAAGAGAACTTAAATAATATAAGGGTTTTGTAGGAGTAACCATATTAGCAATTTGCAACGTATGCCCAACATCAAGAGATCATATTACATTGCTTTGAGTCGGAGCTTAACCCTTTTGAACGGCTTAATTTAAGCCGTTCAAAAGGGTTTCCCACATTGTATGGGTTTTTGTTTAAATGCTTAGAAAAACCTTATCGAAAACCCTTTCATTGGGCAACCAAAATGGTCCCTGCTTGTCTGTCGGAAATCACGTTAAGCACAATGGCTTCCATTCGTGGATCTCTGACAGTCGTTACGGGTTGTCAGAAGCCCGAAACTCTGACAACCAAACTTAACAAGGGATATCGTATTACCCAATTAATGAGTTGTGGAGGTCAAATAGGCAGTCGCTCCATGTAAATTACTGGTATTCAGCTGCCTTCGGTTAAACTAGAAAACGACCCGAACTTGGGAAAAGGCTAGGCAGATTGATTGATTGACTTTGTATCAAAAACCCTCATAACTTACCTAGCATGATCACACTCCTGAGAATCACAGCCAGGCATGTTAATACCCCCGTTAGGATAGAAGTCAGCGTCACCCAGGGTGCCGACATAACCCAGGAGACCAGCATTTGTGTGGATGGCCTCCGTGTAGACCCCGTCTGAAGGCCTTAACTTGTCATTGTTGGTTATCCAGCCGGGGTTTGCAGCGTCTAAAGCTGCGGAAAGAAAGGTATTCTGTTTTGTTACTTTGTGAGTTCAAGTAAAGAAAGACCTCGTCTGCAAGTGACGCATATAATAGTGAGTTTGTTTTCTGATGTTGTTTTGTGATTTCACTGTTACTGTCATTTTGTGACATTGTTACTTTCTGATGTTGTCACTTTGTGGTTTTGTTACTTTGTGAATTTGTTTCTTTGTGATATTGTGACTTTGCGATTTTGTTTCTTTGTGATATTGTGACTTTGTGACAATGTTTCTTTGTGATGTTGTGACTTTGTAATTTTATTTCTTTGGGATAGTGTGACTTTGTGATTTTGTTTATTTGTGGTATTGTGACTTTGTTATTTTGTTACTTTTTGGATATTGCTACTTTTTATTAGGAGTCTAAGGATTTTGTTGTGTCCTAAACTTAAGTTTGTTTTTCTACAAGTGCAAATAAAGTGTCATTGGTTAGATTGTGATTGGGTTTGTGATTGGTTGTGATTGTGTCGACGCATCGACGGTGGCGTCCTCTTTCAGTTCACAGATAAGTTGGTAGGACTGTAGGTATTGCTTGCGGAGAGTTGGTGATCTCGACACCAGGTTGCAGGCAGTCCAGGCAGGCCATCCCGTCCCTGGACGGTAAGCTTACCAGGCGGTTATTACGTCTGGACAGGAACGGGCCTGCTCATTAAAAAAACACTTCCACACAATAGGAATAACGACAAAAGGAAATAAGGACAGTCCTCTGTGCAGGGCCTGCATAGAGGCTGAGGAAACCGTTGCGCATGTGCTTTTTGAATGCACAGGCGTCACCCAGATTAGAATAGAAACTCTCGGAATATCCCGATCTTTCACAGATGTTCTTAACAAACCCGGAGATTTGATTAACTTCTGGAGGGAGGTGGGCTGGTTGGAATAAACCCCCGACGGCCGCCATAACCCACGCACAATGGTCCACATGAAGGACTAAGTGCGGAAACCAAATCCTTAACATAGAACATACCCGTGATATAAGCAATCTGTCCTCCGACGTTCCTGCCAATTATCCCAGCTTGGTGAGCTCCCAGACTGTGGCCTACGATGTGGTACATAGTGGGACTGGCCCCAGTCACTGAGTTTAGCCATTCGATGAAGCGAGCTACACTTTCACCTGTAAACAGTAAAATTAACATTTATACTTGTAAAGAAAAAGGACAGACAGAAAAAAACCAGCCAAGTGCGTGTCGGACCTCGTACAATGAAGGGTCCTGTACATAGACGTATAAAAAAGGCGGACAGATTCTCGCCAACAAAAAACTGTGTCTATCGGAGTCAGCCAGCTCGCTGTACCTACAGACTGTAGGTACTTACACATTTCACAAGACATGCTGTATTTTTACCTTATATACTATCATACCTTACCATATTACGAATACGTTACCATATTACGAAAAGAGGAGCTCGTGGCTAAGTAATAACAGCCGCATGGGTCGATCCATCAGGTTAAGCTACGCTTGCCGGGGTTGGTCCGTGGATGGGTGACCATCTTTACATACCGAGACTCCTCCGTGCCTCGGAAAGCACGTTAAGCCGTTGGTCCCGGCTGTCATTCGTGGATCTTTGACAGTCGTTACGGGTCGTCAGAAGCCCGAAAGTCTGACTATCAGTCTTACCAAGGGGTATCGTATTACCCAGTTAATGGGTTGTGGAGGTCAGATAGGCAGTCGCTCCATGTAAAATAATGGTATTCAGCTGCATCTGGTTAGACTGGAAGCCGACCCCAACATAGTTGGGAAAAGGCTAGGCAGATTGTTACCATATTACGAATGGTTGACTGATGTGTGAATGTGTGCGTGCGCCTGTAAGTACAGCGAGCTGGCTGACTCCGATAGACACAGATTTTTGTTAGCGAGAATCTGTCCGCCTTTTTTTATACGTCTATGGTTCCGTAGTTGAAAAGAATTTATCCCAAAAACAAACGCATTGCACTTAGTTGAAAAACATGTTCTCCCGTACATTGTCATACGTCAGGATCCATTCTCCAGCCCGGGTCGCGGGTTGTTCGAAAGAGATACCGTGGCCCTGGCACAGGCAACTGAAGGAACACGGGTGGGTTTTAGTCAGTAAAAGTCTGACACGCCCTCCCACTCCGCCCAGAGCGGGAGAAGTCATTTGATGATTTCCCATCCACAAAAAAAGGGTCAATTCTCCAACTGAAAATTTAAGTTTGTAATCGCAAATTTTTTTTTTTTTTTTGCGATTTTTTTTCTTTGTCCTTTACTTGTGTTAAAGACCCTGCTTCTTGCCAAATTTCATGATTCAAAGTCAACGGGAAGTACCTTATAGGTTTTGATTTACTTGCGAGTATCAAAACTATGTCGTATAAATGGCCGTATTTTTTTATTACGTTGACTTAGAAGCTTGATTTTTTTAGAGCCCTAAGGGACTATAGACCTATGTATTTGATATTAATTTCAATGTGATACCTCCACGCGTTTCTGATAAAAGTTCATCTTCTGTAACAACAGAGGATATGGCTTAACTTAACGGCTCTAAACGATAGATTATCTTACTTTTTAGAGTTCCGCAATTCAAAATGAAAAAAACGGAACCCCTATCGGATCACTTTGTTGTCCGTTTGTCGTTCTGTCAACGCTTTTTCTCAAGAATGCGTAGAGGTATCAAGTTGAAATTAATATTAAATACCTACGTAAGTCTATGGTTTATTGGATTCCTAAAAAAATCAAGCTCCTAAATCTACGCCATAAAAAATACGGGCATTTAAGCGACATATTTTGATACTCGCAAATAAATCAAAACCTTAAGGGTACTTCCCGTTGTCCAACAATCATGAAATTTGGCAAAAAGCAAGGTCTCCCAGCACAAGTAAAGAAAACATTCCGAAAATAGTTAATTTGTAGTTTATCACATAAAAAACGTTGCGATTACGAATTTAAATTTGCAGTTGGAAAATTGACCGTGACGTATATCGATGGGAAAACATGTTTTTCAACTACAATGGTTAAGATTGTTCTTGGGATAAATTCATCCCAACTACGGAACCTTTCATAGTGCGTGATCCGACACGCACTTGGCTGGTTTTTTTTTAAATTTATTTTTTTATTAACCTACATTGTGTTTCACTTTTGGGCAAAGGCCTCCGCTTCTTCCTTTCAAAGTTCCCTGTCTTGTTTCAAAGTTTCGCAAAAAGTTTCAAGTCATCCATGTAAAGGAGGTGAGATATAACCTGACCACCTCTCCTTAATCGATAGCCTAGACCTGAATCCTCCAGCAGTGTGCTTAGAGGATTCAAGGCTAAGCAGAACCAAAGTGGACTCAAACTGTCGCCCTGATATATGTATACCTCGCTCGATCCTTATCGGCTCGCTATTCCTCTGGATATTTCGACATCCTGGATAACGAAGGACCGTCCTCCACTGCCCCATACACGACTTCAGGAAGGTGCGAATTGCATCTACTTTATACAACTCCAGGACCCTCGCAGACCGCTGGGTTTTATACAACATCAGTTTTAGTATATGCGAAACCCGAAACACGTGGCTAGTATTTTCATGTAAAGAATCTATGTACAAAATTTCAAAACTGTATCTTGAAAAATCACAAAGTTATAAGCTTGTTATGTTACGTGGTTGTCCGTACAAAAACACGATCACCACGCGGCGCCCGCTGTGCGCCCGTGCCTAGTGCCGCTATGACCTGCAGTGACTTGTGTTCGTCGCCCAAACCGATCCGATCCGATCGATTGTAACCTTTTTTTAAGATTTTTGGGGCAACATATAACACGGTATAAAAATTATTGGAATCGATTCTGTTATTTATTCTGAACAAACTATATTCAGGTTTCGCATATACTAAAAATAATTTTGTATAATCTTAATTTGTTATAACCTTACCAGAAGTGACAGTGTTAGCTACAGCAGCAATGTAGTTGATTGTACCAGCTCCAGCACTCCAGTCGACCACGATGACGTTCACATCTTCAGCTGACAGGAAGGCTGTCAAGAAAATTTATTGCGTATTAAGTTATAGTAGACTGGTCGTTTCTGTTGCAGTAAATGTGTACCTATAGTACGACAAAGTTCAAAGGTTTCTTTTTTTATCTTTGGAAAAACCGAAATATTCTAACTAATATTATAAATGCGAAAGTAAGTTTGTTTGTTACATTTTCACGCCTAAATCACTGAACCGTACCATCCAGAAATTTTGGATATACGTTGTCAGGTGTACAGAAACGGATATATACCTTTCAATCCGAAAAAAGGTACTGCTCCCGAGGAAAACTAAAATAAGGCCTCTGCCTCGAATTTCGCGGGCAGCGGGGCGGCGGCGGCGGCGGCGCGTCTCGCATTGTCCCGCCCCGCTACCGCGCCGCTGTTTTCGAAGTCCGGTCCATTTGTTTTTATGCATAAAATCCTGCCGCTCCCGCGCCGCCGCCGCTGCCGCCCCGCTGCCCGCGAAATTCGAGGCATAGGCTTAACGTTCTTATGATAATAGATGGCGCCACGTGTCTGTCGTAATTATATTATTACAAGCAGAGTACAACACGAATTGATTGTCAAATTCTAAATTAACGCGAGCGAAGCCGCGGGCAAAAGCTAGTAAACCATATTATTAACTATTCTCGCCTCGCTTGTCGCAATTTTTTCTTATCTATTTTTAAAAAGCCAAAATTCCGAAGCAAGTTTTTCAGGGTTCCGTAGTCAACAAGGAACCCTTATTAGTTTCGCTATGTCCGTCTGTCTGCCCGTCCGCACCTTAGCTCAGAGACTCTTAGTACTAGAAAGCTATAATTTGGGCATGGATATACATATTCATCACGCCGAGGTGCGAAACAAACCAGACACTAACTCACTCCCATATGCACACACACAACACACTTCCATCCGCATGCACACTTACACACATACACTCACCCCCTCTCATAATTTCACTCACAGACATACAAACACAGATACTTTTTTGCATTTTTACTTTCTTTTTGTAATTAACCGACTTCAGAAAGGAGGAGGTTCTCAATTCGTCGGAACCTTTTTTTTTTTTAATTTTTTTTTATGTATTCTCTAATACATAGATATTTTATGTGTTTTACCTTCTGCTGTACCTAATGAATAAGCTATTTTGACCTATATGTGTTAAAATGGCAATAACCTTGGCTGTTAATTTTCAAATGACACTCCCCTTAAATGCTATTAGATTGGAAATAGAACCCATGGCTGAACGCTGACCCCCAAAATACAGGTCCAGGTTTGGGGGTTAGGATCAAACTCAAACCATTTATTTCAATTAAACACACAACAGGCACACACAGGCACTTTTGAATTGTCAATGGGTGGGTCAGTCAGAAAGATGAAGCTAGTTGCCCATTCCAAAGCGTAGTAGATCCCTATGGAGAAGAACGGACAAGAAACTCCACGGAAACTCTTTTAAATCATAATATTTTTACAAAATATTGTTTACATCGTTCATGTTGAAAATATACATGTGAGAACAATGTAGAAAGACGTGCACGTTAATAAGCGTCCGTAATAAAAAGATAAAAACTAAAACAACTAAATTAAAAATTAAAATTAAAAATAAGCCGTGGCAGCTAAGAGACGACCAGTCCCAACTGACGGCGCCCGTTCACGAACATGACGCATGGATCAGCACCAATTAGCTCTACCATTTTGAAGGGAACTTAATGATCCAACACACACGCCACCACCAGCGAGACATTTGAGTGAGCATGACATACTCTCAACCGCAAGGGCACACTCAAGTCAGTGAAAGACGTACCCAGTAAAAAGGTAGCTACATAGTGCTCACACATGTGATCAGATTTCTGGCAATACATTCGTGTGCTATTTATGATGATTGGCTTGTACATATGTATTTCTTAGTATCAAATAAATATTTTTTTTATTTATTGATATAAAACGAGGAATCCAAAATAAATCGAAAGCTGCAAAAAATCGTAGAGCATACATGGGAGTTAATTCGATAGGTATGGTTTAATCGGTAGGTATATACTCCGCTATCAGCTCGCACTGGCTTGACACCTTAAAAGAAACAACCTGTATATAAATAAAGAGCTTAAAGAGGCTTATAGCTTTAAAAGAGGATTATAGGCTGATTATGCTACAGCATAATCAGCCTATAATGTTCCCACTGCTACGACATAGGCCTGCTCTCGGTGAGAGGGAGCGGGCCTTAATCCACCACGCGGGCCCAGTGCGGGTTGGTAGATGTCACATGTCTTCGAACTTTTGTTTCTAGGACATGCCGGTTTCCTCACGATATTTTCCTTCACCGTTTTGAGAGTAGTGGTGATAAAATAACTTACAAAAAGTAAAGCGCCTACAACTCGTAAGTCGCGGCCGTTACCACTGGCTCACCACTGCCCTCAAAGCTCTCTTGAAGCTATAATAAATTATATTATATCTTACCAGGAACCAGCACCCTGTTAAAATCTGCAGTGACGTCATCGAGCCATCCGTGTAGCAAGACTACCGTCCTTCTCGCTGGGTCGTAGTTGTTGAGCCCGAGGAGACCCTCATTGCCTATCAGCATCGGCTGGCTCACAGTCGGGTTTAGTCTGGAAATAATACGAACGAAAGGCTAACAAAGCTTATTTATTTGTGGCGGCATCTACAACGCCACATGCAAACTACGCCACGCAAAATCCTGCATCGCGCAAGCAAAGTTTACCGCGTGACCACGGACTAGAAAAAAAAAAGAAGGACTCCGCGCCACGCATATCGAAAGTGAAGCACAGTAAGTATGCCGGGACCGTTTGTACAAACACGCCTTACGCACACATTTACATCATATACATAATAATAATAATAAACCATTTATTTCAGGCGACACTGGCCCATAGACAAATACCTTAACCTAAACATACATATTTGAATATAAACAAAACTTGTGCCAATAAGCACAAGCTTGTGGCTTAAGACTATGTTAGTAGCACTCCTCTTTGCACTAGCTTGACCTTAAGTGCTGCCCTGTGGAACTTGACAACTTGACTATGGCTTGTCTTGATTATGCCGACCGGCCGCCATTACGTGGCACGACACGTCTTTGTCAAATTACGCACATATAGATCGGTACTTCACTTTCGATACGCGTGTCGCGGAGTCCTTCTTTTTTTTCTAGTTCGTGCGCGTGACATAGCATGCTATATAGGATTTGGTTTCTGCACTTAGTCGTTCATGTGGACCATTGTGCGTGGGCCATGGCGGCTGTCGCGGGTTATTCCAACCAGTAAACATAACATAGCATATAAACAACATCCCGAGTTCAACAGTTGAGCAGTTGCCCACCAGACACAACACCCATCTGGTCGGAGGATCCTCCCTTTTCTATGGAGAATAGAACTTTATAGACTCTGTTCCTCATATCTGTACCTATAGGTTCTTAGTTCTACAGGTGCCTAGCCTTTTCCCAACTAAGTTGTGGTACCTAGTCTTCTAGTCTTACCGGATGCAGTTAAATACCAGTGTTTTACATCGAGCGACTGCCTATCTGAATTCCACGACACGGAAAACACTCAAACTCAACTCAAACTCAAAGCATTTATTTCAATTAAACCAATTACAGGCACTTTTGAATTGTCAAGGGGTCGGTCAGTCAAAAAGATGAAGCTAGGCGCCCATTCCAAAGCATAGTAGGTACCTATGGAGAAGAACGGGCAAGAAACTCCACGGACACTCTTTTAAATCAAGATATGGTTACAAAATAATGGTTACATCATTCATGTTGAAATTTTACATGTGAGAACGATGCAGAACGTTAAAAGCGTCCTTAAAAAAAAAAAAAAAAACAATTCAAATATTTAAATTAAATTAAAATAAGCCGTGGCCGCTAAGGTATGACCAGCCTTCACTGACAGCGCTTGTTCACGAACCTGACGCATGGATTAGCTAAATGATCCAACACGCGCCACCATCAGCGAGACATTAGAGTGAGCGTCACATACTCTCAGCCGCCAGGGCATATTCAAGTCAAACAAAGACGTACCCAGTAAATGGTAGCTTTAGAGTATGTACATTGTACTCACACATGTGCTATGCAATTATATAATACAAAGGAGATTGAGTCTATACAATGCAATGATAGTCTTACAATCTTCAGCAGCTCCAACAGTATCCTCAAATGTTAATTAATTAGTTGTGGTTGTGGAGCAGGACCAGCATTGAGCCAAGCATTTTTATCAGTTATGTAATCCCCAAACTTATAATATGCCTGCCTGCATAGTGTGCGTTTTATACAAGTTTTTAATTTAGTCTCATTGAGTTGAAGTATGTGTGGAGGTATTTTATTGTAACATTTTAAACAGTACCCATGAACGATGAGTCTACTTTAGCTTACTTTACTGGGTAACACGATAGGTGTTAAAAGAACTTAAACTAATCCAATTTTTGTTGGTGTGTAGTAGGTATTCGCAACTGTGGCTCGCGTGGATCTATGGACGTGCATGAAGCAAAAGGAGTATGCGAGTTCTGTCTTTCTTTGTTCATTGGGATAATTGACTTACACAATGTTTTCATTTGTTTGTTACTGAGTCACCCAACTGTTTCGGGGCATAAAATACACCTAGTTTCTGAACAACAACCGATTTTAATATAAGGTGTGGAAGTTTTATGAGTGAAATAGAAGCGTTAACTCAAAAGCGTTGTTACGTTTTTCTGCGCAACGTAAAACAAAAGGAACACTTTTACACCTTAAAGTTGATTTTAGTATAGCACTGATTCTTTGAAAAAACCCCTGCCCCTACGGTCATTTGTTTCCGTTTAACAATAGAAAAACAGGAGTAAACTTCGTGGGACGGAGCTGACACACACACACACACACACACACACACACACACACACACACTTTTGTTTCTCTGTGAATAACTTACCTCGTATATAAATGGTAAACATTCTGTCTGTCAGGGTTGTATTTGGCCTCTTTAGCCACATCGCTGACGGTCCCCCATAGGTCTACCAGGTGAAGGCTTCCATCTGGACCCTCCACGTATTGGTACCGAAGACCATCGTCTAGCTTCCTGATGACCGGGTCATACGGGAGAGCTGGAATCAATCAAAGTCATAGTTAAATTTTGTAAGATTATTTTATGGGCATTAGTTGCCTGAAAAAAACCGGCCAACTGCGTGTCGGCCCACGCACAATGAAGGGTTCCGTAGTTGGAATGAATTTATCCCAAGAACAAAGTTAATATTGTAGTTGAAAAACATGGCCTCTCATACATTCCAACTGTAAATGTAAGTTTGTACGCACAATATTGAGAGTTTCACCATGTTATTTTAAGACCACAGAATTCTTACAGGATTTCCTGTAATCTACAGGTAAAAATCTATTTTCTGTATTTTTTTCAAAATTTTAGACTGAGTATTTTCGGAGATAAGGGGGGAATGGTAAATTTTCGTTTACTTTCTTAAATAACTTTAAAACAATTTATTTTAAATATATAAAAAATATATATTTGAGACCCATAGCCCTTTCATTTGATATGTCACACGGTATAGTTTGCAAAACTTTTTTTTAAATATTCTCATTTGCCCCCAAAAGTGACCCCCATATTCAAAATTAATTTCTTTACTTTACCCGTCCGTATTTGGGTCACAGAAATACATAATAATATGTGTACCAAATTGCAACTTAATCGGTCCATTAGCTTCAGAGCAAATTGGCTGTGACAGACGGACAGACAGACAACCAGACAGACACACGAGTGATTCTATAAGGGTTCCGTTTTTCCTTTTGAGCTACGGAACCCTAAAAAGCAACTATTGTTATATATTATTTAAATTTCTCGGAACCCCGGGTTGCAGGACCTTTGGAAGGCGTACGAGGGGCCGAAGCCAACTCGCAGATGCCCGTTAGACGTTTTTTAATGAAATGAGACACCAACCGACCATTATCCCTGAATGCACTATGCAAGAGCACCCAAGGACAACCCCCAGTTGGTGTAAGACTAATCCTGGGTTGCACCAAGGTCTACGTTATAGTTTCTGTCAAAGTTATATGACCATAGAATGACTACCTGCTGTTGCACTGTCATGTCAAATGTAAAAGATAAAGTTCGGAGCAGGGACATGACATTCGACGCGTCTGACAGAAGTGACAGCTATATTTAACAACAACTTTAACCAGTGAATCGTAGGCGGTTAAGGTTACAGTTAAAGTTATGACGTCAGCTAACAAATTGTCAAATGGAACAGCTCATATTTTGTCCAACAGGAATTTTATCCATCAGCATCTTACTCATCGCCCCTTCAGTTCGATGTTTGTTATTGTAAGATGGTGCAACCCACCCTATGTATTGCAGGGGAACAAAGATATTGGACTATGGGTTTGGGTGGTTAAATAGGACTTGGATATGTCTACTTGCAGGATATGGTCTACTGACAAACTGCCCAAATTGAACAATGCCCTGGTGCCTTTTTATTTTCTTTTTTTTTCTGGATGGGAAAACATCAAATGACTTCTCCTGCTCTGGGCGGAGCTGGCGTGTCAGACTTTTACTGATTAAACCCCACCCGTGTTCCTTGAGTTGCCTGTGCCAGGGCCACGGTATCTCTTTCGAACAACCTGTGACCACAGCAGTATGCCCTGGTGCCCTGACACTTGGTCGCGGCAGGCTACGAAAGAGATAGCGGGATGAACTAAACAAATTTTGTCTGAATTGGAAGGAGAACAGGCAATCTATAGAAGAAATACTTTTTAAATTACAGGAAGCCACGGTCAGTCCGTGGACCATCTTTACATACCGAGACCCCTCCGAGCCTCGGAAAGCACGTTAAGCCGTTGGTCCCGGCTGTCATTCTTGGAACTTTGACAGTCGTTATACGGAACGTCAGAAGCCCGAAAGACTGACAACTAGTCTTACCAAGAGGTAGTATTACCCAATAACTGGATTGTGGAGGTCAGATAGGCAGTCGCTTCATGTTAAATACTGGTATTCAGCTGCATCCGGCTAACCGGATGCAGCTAAACTGGAAGCCGAACTTAACATAGTTGGGAAAAGGCTAGGCTGATGATGATGTAAGTGGAAAAGCCGGGAGGGGACGCCCTAGGAAGACATATAGTGACCTTATTGGTGATGTTCTTCAGAAAGGTCAGGTGCGTAGTACTCGCAACCGGCGTGTGTGTATGACCAGATGTATGAACGTAAACGAGGCAAAAGGAGTATGTAAGGATCGAAGCAGATGACGTTTGTGTAAAGTAAAAAAAAAAGAACTGGTTTACCTGACGCAACCGCAAAAGCACATAAAAATATAGCTATGGACTTATGCATGACTTAAAATGGAGTAATTATAAAATTCGGCAATGATTATATTAATTACATTCATCGTTATCTTAGATAATGACACCTAATCAATTGTGTGATAATTTTAATCTGGCGTAGTTTGTTATTTTATGTAAAAACTAGATTTTGCGCGCGGCTTCGCCCGCGTGTGTCGGAAAAAGGGATGAAGACTAAATTTTTTTTTCCATCATTTAGGTTAAATAAGGTCCTATTTCACGATGTCCGAACAGCCACTACTTACCGAATAAATTCAAAAATGGAACAGAATTTGTATGAAATTTTCTGCAAAGTAAGTTAACAGGAACTTAATCGTAGGAGGTGAAACAGGACCTAACCTAGAATATAATATTGACACATATTTTTCTTTTACGGCGATACACTGTCTTAAAATGTGGTATGACGTCAAGCTTTGCTAGATGTTATACGTACAAGTGACGTAGCGAGCTCCCACTCTCCAACTTTAATGCGTTTTATCTAAGTAATTTTTAACCGACTTCAAAAAGGAGGAGGTTCTCAATTCGTCGGAACCATTTTTTTTTTTTTTTTATGTATGTTCCCCGATTACTCGAAGATGGCTGGACCGATTTCGATTTTTTTTATTTTATTCGAGAGGGTATACATTACAGTTGGTCCCATATAAAATTGATTAACTTTGCTTCGGTAGTTTTTGAGATATCTTCAATAATACGTATCTTTTCCCCACTTTTATATGGATGATGTTCTAGTTTGTTTTGCAGATAGTGGTATTAGATTTTGTGTGGGGTAGGTACACAACTAAAAAGTGAAAAATAAAAACTTTTTTACAAAAAAATACAACCGACTTCCAAAAACAACACTACAAAGTGGAAAATAACTTTAATTTCGGAAGTCGGTGGCAAAAAACGAAAACACATTTAACTAGACACCGACTTCCGAAATTAAAGTTATTTTTCACTTTGTAGTGTTGTTTTTGGAAGTCGGTTTTTTTTTTGTTGTAAAAAAGTTTTTTATAGTGTTCCGTACCTCAAAAGGAAAAAAGGAACCATTACCACCACCACCACCACCGGACCACTTCGTTGTCCGTCTGTCTGTCTGTCAAGACCCTTTTTCTCAGGAACGCGTGGAGGTATCAAGTTGAAATGAATATCAAATACATAGGTCTATGGTCCCTTTTTTTTGTGGATAGGAAATCATCACATGACTTCTCCCGCTCTGGGCGTAGCAGGAGGGCGTGACAGACTTTTACTGACTAAAACCCACCCGTGTTCCTTCAGTTGCCTGGTCCCTTGGAGTACTAAAAAAATCAAGCTTCTAAGTCAACGCAATAAAAAATACGTACGGCTATTTATACAGGGTGTTTGGCGCATGGACCGACACAATTTTTTGGGGGGTTGGCAGGGTCATTTGCGAGGTTTCACCCAAAGACCCCATGTCCTAAGTCGCATGGTTATTAAGGTATGATTTTTTAGATTTTTTCCCAAAATTACCCGAAATCTCGCCTTTAAATCGTCATTACTTTATTGTTTATGGTTGTAATTACACGAAATAGCTTTTTTTTTATTTTTCAATATATTCTCCTTCTAAATAAATCATTAGTTGATGCAATTGATCTGCAAAAAAGTACTTATGTGCTTCCAAAGTCAATTTTGTTATTAAATGTGTGAAAAATTACAACTTCTAAATTCAGTATAAAAAAAACTAACAGCCATTTTGAACTTCGTTTTACTTTAAAACGTTCTTTAGCTTATACCCTTTCTAAGGGTATGCTACATGTCATAGTAAACAAGTCATTATGTAGTCAAAATACTAGTTAGAAGAGTCGGGGTTAAGAAAAGACTTATTAAGGTTATTATGTTTTTATTAACAAAAGTTACAAATCTTGTTCAAAATGACTCCTACATTTCGTATGCATGCTCGGTATCCGTTTCTTATTTCAACGGTCGTTGTATGTAGTCGCATTTCTTCTCTCATTATTTCAAACGCGTCGGTTATACGTTCAATAAGAACTTCCCTAGTCGGCACCTCGGTCTGGTAAACCAATTCTTTTGTACGTCCCCAAACGTAGAAATCCAGAGGCGTCAGGTCTGGAGACCGTGCGGGCCAAGGAATAGGGCTGCCTCTACCAATCCATGAGTTTGGAAAGGCATTATCTAAATGCTCTCGCACGGCCAGTTGGTAGTGTGCCGGACAGCAGTCATTTTGAAATACAAATCTTGTTCAAAATTACTTCTTACATTTCGTATGCATACGAAATGTAGGAAGTCATTTTGAACAAGATTTGTAACTTTTATTAATAAAAACATAATAACCTTAATAAGTCTTTTCTTAACCCCGACTCTTCTAACTAGTATTTTGACTACATAATGACTTGTTTACTATGACATGTAGCATACCCTTAGAAAGGGTATAAGCTAAAGAACGTTTTAAAATAAAACGAAGTTCAAAATGGCTGTTAGTTTTTTTTATACTGAATTTAGAAGTTGCAATTTTTCACACATTTAAAAACAAAATTGACTTTGGAAGCACATAAGTACTTTTTTGCAGATGAATTGGATCAACTAATGATTTATTTAGAATGAGAATACATTGCAAAATACAATAAAAGCTATTTCGTGCAATTACAACCATAAACAATAAAGTAATGACGATTTAAAGGCGAGATTTCGGGTAATTTTGGGAAAAAATCTAAAAAATCATACTTTAATAACCATGAGACTTAGGACATGGGGTCTTCGGGTGAAACCTCGCAAATGTCCCTGCCAACCCCCCAAAAAATTGTGTCGGTCCATGCGCCAAACACCCTGTATAAGCGACATATAATGATATTCGCAAGTAAATCAAAACTTCTATAGGGTACTTCCCGTTGACCTAGAATCATGTAATTTGGCAAGAAGCAAGGTCTCCAGCACAAGTACAGGGAAAAGTCCGAAAATGTTATCTTTTAATTTTTAATCGACTTCTAAAAAAGGAGGAGGTTCTCAATTCAGATGTTTGTATTTTTTTTTTTTTTTTATGTTTGTTCGCGCATAACTCCGTCACTTGCCAACCGATTTGAAAAAATATTTTTTTGTTGGAAAGGGTATACTTTCCGAATGGTCCCATTTTTTGTCAAAATCCAGTTCTGATGATAGGATCTTGGAGAAATCGAAGGAACTCTTCAAATATTATAGGCACACCTATAGCGATTTGGGTATTTTTTATAGTAGCTCGTGCATTTGCTCTCGGAAAGCACCACTTGGTGAAGTGGAACTGATGATGAAGACCACAGATGGCTACCGGAACTACTCAATGATAAATATTTCACGGGTTGCGATTCGATTACTTTAATATGGTTGCTAAGCAATTTCCACTCGTCACACAATGCGTGTGGTGAGTGGTTGTTGAGGAGTTCTCCTGGTTCTTACCAGCAGAACTCCTCAACAATTAACGTCCCAGCATCGGGAAAAGCAATATTTTGTAACATGTGATGAGCAATTGACATTAGACTATTGTAACTTATACACATTATAAACAGACCCACTAAAAAGTGAAAAATAAAAACTTTTTTACAAAAAAATACAACCGACTTCCAAAAACAACACTACAAAGTGAAAAATAACTTTAATTTCGGAAGTCGGTGGCAAAAACGAAAATACATTTAATCAGACACCGACTTCCGAAATTAAAGTTATTTTTCACTTTGTAGTGTTGTTTTTGGAAGTCGGTTGTATTTTTTTGTAAAAAAGTTTTTATTTTATCACATAAAAAATATTTTCAAGTCTGTCACTCTGTCAAGACCCTTTTTCTCAGGAACGCGTAGATGTATCAAGTTGAAATTTATATCAAATACGTAGGTCTATAGACCCTTGGAGGTGTTAAAAATCAAGCTTATAAATCAACGCAATAACTCTCATTTGCGCGTTGAACCAAACAAACAAACAAATTCTTCAGCTTTATAATATTAATAAGTATAGAAGTATGGATAGGTACCTATTATGGACAATATTATTGGCTGATTATCATTGTTTGATAAGACAAATTTAAAATCTTTAAAAAGATAATAGACACCTGTGATTTTGCCCGCACGTAATCATTCGTGATTTTAATTGAAGGTTATCAAATGCTTTGTATTTCTTGGATTGTAAAAATGTAAACAAGCCGATAGTTTAGCTGACGGTAAGTGACGCCGCCGTTGCTACCTGCCATCTATGAGTCATCGCAAAGGTGTTGCCATCCCAGAAGCCACGGTAAGAAGTATCACTTGCCTGTAACTACACTGGCATACTGAATGTGTAGCTAGGTGTTCATCTGCCTAGTCTTTTCTTCTTTTTTAGGGTTCCGTACCTCAAAAGGAAAAAACGGAACCCTTATAGGATCACTCGTGTGTCTGTCTGTCTGTCTGTCCGTCTGTCACAGTCAATTTGCTCCGAATCTTATGGACCGATTAAGTTGAAATTTGGTACACATATGAATTTCTGTGACCCAAACACGGACGGGTAAAGTAAATAAATGAATTTTGAATATAGAGGTCATTTTTGGGGGTCAAATAAGAAAATTTGAGAAAAAAAAGTTTTGCAAACTACACCATGTGGCATGTCAAATGAAAAGGCTTACTATGAGGGTCTCAAATATAGTATATTTTTTTATAATTTTAAAATAAATGTTTTACAGTTATTTAAGAAAATAGACGAAAATTTACCATTCCCCCCCCCTTATCTCCGAAACTACTAAGCCTAAAATTTTGAAAAAAATACAGAACATAGATCTTTACCTGTAGATTACAGGAAAACCTATAAGAAGGCTGTGGTCTTAAAATAATATGATAAATCTATCAATATTGTGAGTACAAACTTACATTTACAGTTGGAATGTATGGGAGAACATGTTTTTCAACTACAATGTTAAGCTTGTTCTTAAGATAAATTCATCCCAACTACGGAACCCTTCATTGTGCGTGGTCCGACACGCACTTGGCCGGTTTTTTATCTTGGGGTCGGCTTCCAGTCTAACCGGATGCAGTTGAATACTAGTATTTTACATGGAGCGACTGCCTATCTGACCTCCACAACCTAGTTACTGGGTAATACGATACCCTTTGCTAAGACTGGTTGTCAAACTTTCAGGCTTCTGACGACCCGTAACGACTGTCAAAGATCCACGAATGACAGCCGGGACCAACGGCTTAACGTGCTTTCCGAGGCACGGAGGGGTCTCGGTATGTAAAGATGGTCTCCCATCCACGGACCAACCCCGGTAAGCGTAGCTTAACCTGATCGATCGACCCGTGCGGCTGTTATTACTTAGCCACGAGCCCCTTCATAGCTAGGTGTTATTGAAATTGAAATTGAAAATATTTAATTCAGACCAAGCACACAGTAGTTTATACAAAGTCCATATTGTGTTAGTAGGTAGATACTTATAGCTAGCTATGTTAGTAAAATTTTAAATAATTATTATTTTGGACATGCATGAGCGACCAATGCCTCAAAATTTGCCTGTTCACTCTGTCTGACACCACGCTCAGGAGCGTGTTGGTGTTACCCTTTACTCGAGACCACAGGGAGGCCGTTCTTTTACGAAGCACCGCCTGGAAGCCGTCCGTGCTGTGGCCGGCGAACATGCCCGAGGCACTGCACCGCCATGGGAGCCTCGACAAACCCCTGAACGCGTTGTGGTCTATTGTGTGTAGTTATGTGGAAGTCGGTTGTCACGGTATGGGCATGTGATGCGGAGGAATGAGGAAAAGAGTATGAATAATATTTATTTCACTATTCTTCCTCGAAAACTGGTTCATACGATACGATACGATACGATTAGGTTCACAATGCAATATATTTCACATGCGTACGATTTTTCATTTTCCAACACGTGTACGGGAATGAAAATGGCCACAGATAACTTATACCTATATATAGTCCAAATTGGTTCAATGCCACTATTCACACCGTCTCTATTCGGAGGTGAATGTTTTTTTTAGATCTCGGCAAAGAGATATGCATCTTTACGGCGCGGCGTTAATATATTTTGAATATTTAAATAATGTTTATAAATAGAATATCATCAAAAACTAGGATTATTTCAATAAAAAAAACGTTTATGAACAAATTAACATTTATTTGTGTTCTAAACTCGAAAATATTTGAATTTTCTATTTTTCATATTAGGCTGTTTATCGGCTTTATACCTTTGCTTCTCCTTCACAACCTGGCGAAAGCCAAGCGCGAAAAAAAAAATTTAAATCATAGTTTCCTAATAATTCATGACATAAATATTTTATTTTATTTCTTCAAATGTGTATTGAAAATCGTCGTTTGATACACGTGAACATTTGTTATTGCAGTTCTCGGCTCAAGAACAACCTCGCCTACGGCTCGGGTGTTAATTCCGCCTCGAATGCAATAACTAAAATTCTCCACTTGTGTCAAAATGTACTATTATTTCACACACATGATTGATGAGATGATACACAAGAGCAAATGTACAAAACAACAAAACACGGATATCTACATAAATCTACACAGATCATGTAACCCTGTCTCCTAAACTAGGTAGTCCTGTATCTTAGGAGACAGTGTTAGGCCATACAAGGCAGTTTATCATGTAGGTATAGCTGCAGCTGTTTAGCGCGAGGGGGGTTAAGTCATACATTTGTGTGCCGGTGTATAATGTTTTTGAGTGTGAGTGGGTGTGTGAGTGAGTACAAGTATGTGTAAGCCGACGTTCGCATTATTAATTAAAATGTCGTCAGGAAAGTTTTGAGTATGAATGTGGATGGCTATACGGTAGGGGAAGACCAAAAAAATGATGGATGGACTGTGTGAAAGATGACATGGCTAGAAAGGGGGTGACTACCGAGATGACGACTAATAGAGAAGTATGGAAGAAAGGGACATGTTGCGCTGACCACCAATAAATTGAGATAAGGGCAAGGGGATGATCATGATGGATACTGTGCTAGTCGGCAGTCGTTCCATGGTATACGTGCCAGTAAAGATGAGACTTGACACACCACGTGGTTTGACTTGCGCAGTAGACGATTTATAGGTCTCTTTAGCGGTATGAGGTCCGAGACGGAAAGGAACCGGGCGTCATCGCGCAGCGCGGGAGGCGCGGTATGGTGCTCGTCAAATCTCATCTTTCGTGGCGCGTATTGTACTAAGCAGCGGTTTTAAAACTTTTTTGACGTAACCTTTATAGAAAACGAAATAATTGACAGAGCCGAAAAACAAAAACAAAAACTGGTTTTATGTGTATTCTTTAATAATCGTGTTCATTATCATATTGTTTTTTACTTTTCATCAATTGTTTGTTGTCTGGCTTGATAGAAGAGAGTTGAAGTCGCATTTCAGGTTCGACATCTAGTCTAGTCTATTGTGCTATTTAGTTTATGTAGCTGTATAGGTTGAGAATCCTGTTTCGCACAAGTACGTTGTTGGGAACGGGAGAAGAACAAATGGAGCTTTAGTGTATTGTGGATATTCATCACGGATCCTGCACCAAAAATCATTTAGACGCCTTGTTTTGAACAGTGCTTCCATGCTTGTGTCTGATGTCATTTCTAAAATGCGTCGTCGAACGCCGCAACCGAGCGCAGCGTGACCGGTCGAGCCAGTCTGTGTTGAACTGTTGACAACTCCTAGCTGAAACGTCGCGGCCTCGCGCTCTCATATTACGCATATTTTTTAAAATTATTTTTTATAGGAATATTGATATATTTTATTTTACTCTGCAACCTTATAGTACCCCTTTAGTATTTGTTTTCATTACCTATGACTAGTATTTGTTTTCATTACCTACGAGTATGACTAGTATTTTCATTACCTACGAGTATGACTAGTATTTTCATTACCTACGAGTATGACTAGTATTTTCATTACCTACGAGTATGACTAGTATTTTCATTACCTACGAGTATGACTAGTATTTTCATTACCTACGAGTATGACTAGTATTTTCATTACCTACGAGTATGACTAGTATTTTCATTACCTACGAGTATGACTAGTATTTTCATTACCTACGAGTATGACTAGTATTTTCATTACCTACGAGTATGACTAGTATTTGTTTTCATTACCTACGAGTATGACTAGTATTTTCGCGGAACCCCCACAGAGGCTTTGCACTTTGAGAATCACTTTACTAGGGTAGGCAGCCGTATTCGTTGGACTGGAAGCTGACCCCAACTTAGTTCGGAAAAGGAGGAACTGGTTGTTTTTATTCAATTACTTACATTTTATCAATGAATCTTTTGATCGATACAATTAATTGATTAATAATTAAGATTATACCGTAATGATTTTTATGATTATGATTTTTATAGATTACCAACACCTGTTTTTGATATTTCTTAAAAAAATTGTAATCGATTCATGTAGGTACACATGGCTACATACTTATCCAGTTTAAGCTGAACTCGTGTTGTATAGGATTTCCGTACAATGAGTGTTGCGACCTTTTTATATATAGGGTGACTGGTAATTAGTGACCGACACTTAAACACATGATTGTACTCATGATAACAAACAACTTTTACTAAGGGACCAAACTTGAAATCGCGAAAAATAAAATCAGCTGTTCCCTACATAAATCGTCAAAATGTGTCGTGGAGCAGCTGATTTATTTTTAAACACATGATTGTATTCATGATAACAAACCACTTTCCCAAAGAAACAATTTTTTTTATTTACTAAGGGCATTAGCCCTTTCATTCCAATAAGATATTGAGTATCTAACAAGAATACGCGCTATAACAGCTGTTAGTCGCTTGACCCCGTTATTCTGATTTCTGTCTCATGTTACATGAAGGTACTACCGTACAGAGTAACAGTACTTTAGGCAGAGCACCCACACACTTCACATCCGAGTTTTCAGGTTGATGCTAAGATAACAAAAAAAAATAACTTACAAAAACGCTGTGTTTAATAAAAAATAATGTATGGCCGCATAACTACGAAATATCTAGGCAGCGAGCGCGATTTCGGTAAACATAGGCACACACGGCACATCAGAACATAGTCCTTTGACCCATTCTGTATCACTGGCACTACACACCTGTACACACACGTGCTTAATTCTTTTACCGGTTCGTAGTAGCAATTTTTACTAATAATAATAATTAACGAAATGACAAAAACACTGTCTACGGAATCACGCTATTAAAACAGCCCACGCTAACGCGCTTCGTCAGCCGCGGAGGAGTCGTTTACGTACGCACTGTATGTAACTTTTCACTGCGATAAATTCAAGTTCTATCTATGGTCTACCTTGTCAGCAGCACAAGTATTAAAGTAATTACAAACAAAGACGATGACGACGGTGGTGCGGTGCGGATTTACGGACCGGGGAAACACGCGGAGCGCTCGGCGATGGCGGCGGTGCCTCAAAGAGGCACTCCTTTGACACAGCCGCCGCCGCCGCCGGCGACCGTATGCATCTCGCTTTATTGTTTATTTAAAATTATTTTGAAAACACATTTTTACTGCGAACTATTACTAGTGTATTTCTAAAGAAAGTGTGTGGGTGCTCTGCCTTATGTACCTACTGTTACACGGTACGGCGGTACCTTCCTGTAACATGAGACAGAATAACGGGGTCAAGCGACTAACAGCTGATAATAGCGCGTCGCGCGTATTCTTGTTAGGTTCTCAATATCTTATTGGAATGATTGTCATGCGATTAGTAAATTAAAAAAATAGTTCCTTTGGGAAAGTTGTTTGTTATCATGAGTACAATCGTGTATTTAAAAATAAATCAGAAAAATTTAAAAATAAATCGACATTTTGTCGAGTTATGTAGGGAACAGCAGATTTTTTTTTCGCGATTTCAGGTTTGGTCCCATAGTAAAAGTTGTTTGTTATATAATAAAAAAAAAAAATAAAAAAAAATTATTGAAGTATAAAGTAAAATGAAGATTTAAAATAATTACAATCGAGGAAAATTTAATTCTAACTCAAAATTAATTAATTAATTAATTTAATTTTACCTCTGCCTGATCTACGTTTATGAAAACCTGTGTTTCAGGCCATCACTTTACTTCAAACATTTAAAAAGAAGACAACAATAAAATTGCTCTTTGGGCGCCTTCTAGGTGCAGTAAAATTGATTTAGCGGCATCACCCCAAGACGTTATGCAGTAGGATAATAATAGATTGACACAAAGCCAAATAAACCTGTCTAATTAATTTAAAGTCGGCAATGTTACGTAAATTTTTAAAAATGTATATTTGTTTACGCACTCTGGTGCATAATAAATCGATGTGTTTGTGGAAGTTCAGGTTTGTGTCAATCGTGACGCCTAAATATTTGATATGGTCGGTTTTAGCTAAAGTGGGACAAGTGCATGCAATGTCAGCATAATGTAAATTACAAATGTTATGCGCGTGAATGTTTAGATTAGTAAGCGTTTGATAAGTGTTTCTTATTGTGTTGTTATCATGAGCACAATCATGTGTTTTAGTGTCGGTCACTAATTACCAGTCGCCATATATATTTATGTTTTTTTTCTCTTTTTACATGTTGTTGTCAAAATTAAATGTCAGTTGTGTCAGTGGCTCGTAATTTTATTAAACGCTTTAAATACCGTCCACATTTTTGCCTACAGAGAGGTCAGCTTATACTGGAAATGTATAGCTTGATATGTATTTATTTATTTGAAGTAGGCACGCCAACAGCATAATACATTGTACAAAGATAACAGGTATGGCTTCTTATGTATATGTCGCAGGCAGATTGTATGAATCGCCATTATATAATTAATATATACGACCGTCGTCCGTTTAAAAACGCTCGCAGTTATGAAATATGCCAAATGCAAATTGGCAACTCGTTCAATTGTTATAATTTCGACATTGATTGCTATTGTAAGTTCAGTCGGAACTGTGACTAACCACGCGCGATCCGAATTGGTCGCAGTAACTAAGCACCCCGAACAAATGGGTTAGGTTAGGTTAGAACTGTGACCAACCGCGTGCGAGCCGAGCGAGCGGTGCCGCGGCAGTGGCCGGCGAGAGCCTTGAGAAATAGAACTAATTTTGAATTTGCCGCAGCATTTTGTAAACGGTATATGAATTGTCCATCAAAATAAATATTGCGGCATATATTTATACAGTGACAAGACAATTTACATTTTGCCTTCGGCATATTTCAACACTGCGAGCGTTTTTAAACGGACGACGTCGTTTGTAAAAAGCGGAATCATTAAAAATCGCCTGCGACATATATACCAATTATAGGTGTACACGACATTCACATAAAATAAAGCGACCTTCGTAAATTATATCAAATTAAAATTATTAATTAAAATGAAAAACAAAATTATTAACAAAACAGCTTTGTCTACTAGGGCATATGGGGTATCATATGAAAGAGCGCTGTTTGAAGCCAACACGTCAATTATGTTGGGGTCGGCTTCTACTCTAACCAGATAAAGCTGCACACGAGTATTCTACATGGAGCGACTGCCTATTAGACCTCCACAATCCAGTTACAGGGTAATATGATACCCTTTACTAAGACTGGTTGTACGACTTTCGGGCTTCTGGCTACCCGTATTGGCTGTCAAAGATCTGCGAATGACAGCCGGGACCAACGGCTTTCCTAGGCAGATAATTTTGTAGGGGAGACCGAGGTGGTTTGGAACAGAGATTATTTGAAACAGCACTGATTTTGCGGAACTTAAGAGCTTGTGATACCTCAGCTCAAATTCATATTTTGCCCCCACTTCCCCGCGCCGGGTATCACTCTATCCCACTCGCACCGTCAAACTGATTCAGCTAGGGTGAAGTACGCTATTTATGGACTTGGCTTGGTAATAATTAAATAAAGCTATAAATATATTATTTTACGAAATAATGCAAATCGATTTAAAAGTACTATTAGAATCGACGTCTTCTGGAAAAGTAGATGAAAATATTTTGGAAGTTTAGTTAATCCATTTATAATTTAACACACAACACAATATCACGCCTTCCCCGAAGGGTATTTATAATTTAGCTTATTTACCAAGGTTGGTATCGTACGTCCAACCAAAAGTATGCGCTTCGGAAATCATCATCTATCTTCGAAAATATGAACGCGCGATGATGAGAACTATTATAGAGCTGTTGCAATCACAGACTTTGTATTACCATGGTTAGAAAATTAAAGATGAACACCTCTACGCTCTATGGCTATCAGCAATACTCGGTGCTTCTGACGTCATCCTAGTTAGTCACTGAAGATAGCCAATACGAAACTGTTTGACAGTTAATCGTTAAACCCTTTGCCAAGTGATCATCACTATGAAATTTCAACAAAGATACGCAATAGCCCTAGATGTAGAGGAGCACGTGCCCTTTACTTAATCTCTAGCTGACCACACACCCAAGTAACTATTAATTAATTAATTTTAACCAGGTGGTGCTTGATGAACCCTTATATTTTTCTGATCCTCGCGACTGTTCTCTCTGTTCTTCTATTCCACAGTTGTATGGTAGAACTAATGGGAGTTTTGGTTCTCACTAGTACTACGTGTCGATTTATTCCTGAATAGTAGAACTAGTGAAACTTTTGCTTCCTAGTAGTTCTACTTTAAGAAATGTGTTACCAAATTTACTAGTTTTGCCTCACATCAGGTTTAAAGTAATTTTAAATATTATTGTACAACTAAATATAACACTGTCAAGTAATTAAATTATACATTGTCTATGAAAAGATCAAAATAGTGACATTGACATTATATGTCAATGTCACTATTTTGATTAGGTTGGGGAAAAAGTCTTTTCGCATTATAGTATGTATGAACTTAAAATAAAATCTCTTTGGCTATACTATTTGTATCTGGCTGGTTTTGGTATCATTGAAAGTTTAAATTTTAAAGAACATAATTCCAAATTCAAATTAGGAAAATGTGTGATTTTCATTTGTTTTTCGTACTGTCAAGATGAGTGAATCTAATGAAGAAATTCGATACATTTTAAAAGTTTACTACAAAAAAGGTAAAAATGCAACGCAAGCCGCGAAAAAAATTTGCGATGTTTATGGACCCAGTGCAGTATCTGTGAGAGTAGCACAAATTTGGTTTAAGCGTTTTCAGTCCGGTAATTTTGATGTCAAAGATGCACGTCGCTCTGGTCGCCCTATTACGGTTAAAATGGATGCCATTTTTGAAAAAGTGGAGCAAGATCGGCATATCAGTAGTTACGACGTAGCTGAAGAACTGGGAATTGACCACAAAACAGTTTTGGCGCATTTGAAAAAAACTGGGTACACAAAAAAGCTCGATATTTGGGTACCTCACGAGCTCACTGAAAGAAACCTAATGAACCGTGTACTCATTTGTGATTCTTTATTACGACGTAATGAAACCGAACCATTTTTGAAGAAGCTGATAACTGGTGATGAAAAGTGGATCACGTACGACAAGAACGTGCGAAAAAGGTCGTGGTCAAAGGCCGGTCAGGCTTCACAGACTGTGGCGAAACCCGGGTTAACTCGCAACAAGGTGATGCTGTGTGTGTGGTGGGATTGGAAGGGCATTATTCATTATGAGCTGTTACCACCAGGCAGGACCATCGATTCTGAACTCTACTGCGAACAACTGATGAGATTAAAGCAACCAGTTGAGAGAAAGCGGCCGGAATTAATCAACAGAAGGGATGTGGTTTTTTATCATGATAACGCTAGACCTCACACATCTTTAGCCACTCAGCAAAAATTAAGAGAGTTTGGCTGGGAGGTGTTAATGCATCCGCCGTATAGTCCTGACCTTGCACCTTCAGATTTCCACCTGTTTCAGTCTCTTCAGAATTCTTTAGGCAGTGTCAGGTTAACATCACGAGAGGACTGCCAAAACCACTTGACGCGGTATTTTGATCAGAAGTCCCAAAATTTCAATAGCAATGGGATCATGTCCCTACCTACAAGATGGCAAAAAGTTATCGAACAAAATGGTACCTACATACTTTAGATAAATGTAAATAATGTATATTAAAAAATGTTTTGAATTTTCTTAAAAAATGCGAAGAAACATTTTCCCCAACCATGAGGAATATGTAGGTAATTTATTTAGTTACGAAAATAGTTAATTTCCTTTTAACGCATGTTACACATAATAATTCAATAACATTTTTTTTTATGTGTAACTTGCGTTAAAAGGAAATTAACTAATTTCGTAAAAAAATAAGTATTTCATTCAAAAACATAAATATGTTATTATTTTTCTATGACACTATAATATTTTTTTCATAAACAATGTCTAATTTAATTAACAGTGTTTGATTTAGGTGCCCAAAAATATTTTGAGTTAACTTTAAACCTGATGTGAGGCAAAACTAGTATATGTGGTAATACATTTCTTAGAGTAGAAATACTTGGAAGTAAAAGTTTCACTAGTTCTACTATTCGGGAATAAATCGAAACATAGTACTGATGAGAACCAAAACTCCCATTAGTTCTACCGTAGAACTGTGGAATGGAACACGTGGAACAACTGGGTATAAAGACATCCATTAGTTCTACTATTTTGTAACACCTAATATCGTAGCCCTGTTTAGAAAAAAAAAATCCCATTAGTTCTACCATAGAACTGTTTAGTAAAAGAAGTGGGAATGGGAACAAACGTTATTTACGTTACACATCCGTGTTTGGATCAAAGAAATTAATAATTATGTATAGAAGCATGGGATTTCCTTAACAGTTTAAGAAATAATTATGTACAGACTTTTACAGCAAAACATATCCAGGACATGAAGGAGGGGATTACTTAATTTTGTGAGTAGGTATAGATGATATGGAAAACCATGTTGTGCATACATGGATAGGGTTGAACAAATCGCAGTTCCAAATGTTGAATGAGGTTCCTCAGTTATTAGGAAAACCTAGATCAGCAGCATATTTAATTATGCGAAAAGTTATCTCGCGATTGAAAAATCGTTTAAGTTACATAATGTTATGTATAATAAATCATTTGCAAGAAATTTGTTTTTGTTATTTATATTAATTGTATGCCTAAATATTATTATGCTAATAGTCATTAGGCCTACTAACGTTATGCGAATCAAATTTATGCCAAAACAAATTAGTCTTTAAGATGATTATGCGAACATAAAATGTATGCTTAAAAAAATTATGCCGAAGTATTATTATGCCAAAACAAATTGTGCCAAAATCGTTATGCCGAAGTATATTAGGACAAAGAATATTATGCGAAAAGAAGGGATCCCGTTTCAACTCACCTCGACCCCTGTTTCAATTTACCTCGGTATTAGGGGAGTTGAAACAAAATTACTTGTTATAATTAAGTATTTTAGTTAATTTTTCACTACAGAATACTAACACGTTCTTTGTGTTACATAATTGAAAGTGTAAGAAATGAACTATCGATTGGCACTAAACTAATACGATTTGTGTTTGTAAAATTTTGTGTGTGAAGTAAAATGTAAAAATTGTTTCAACTCCCCTCGGTCTCCCCTACAGTAGTGCTATTCTGTAAACATCTCACCGTGATAACTTAGGTGAAGAGAGCGTGAAGTGAGCCGTCATTCCACCTGATGCTAGGGGTTGACACTATTGACAGTTCACTTTAAGATCATTTCACCTAAGTTTTCATGGTGAGATTTTTACAGAATAGACCGGCTGAACGCTAAAATTCATTTGTTTTGTCACGCCGTTCATTTAATTTCAAAGACCTGAGATAAGGATTACTTGAAACAATTTTCGATAGTGAAAAATGGTAATGTGATGGAAATTTAAAATGAAGTTTTTTATTAATTTGTGTTGCATAGGTAAGTCAAAAGTCAGAATTTAAAAGTAAAATCACGCTCAGATAGATTTACCAACGTGAATATTAGTCTTTAGGCGCGTTGAGCGATTTTTGGTAGGGGGACATCTTACAGGTTCGCGTCGCGCTCAGATCAACAAAAAAAGGAAGATGGAGCGCCGCGAATATCAAAAGTGAAGCCACAAAGTCATGCTGCTGCAAGTAAAATACACGCTCACACACACAAACACACACACACATACAACTAAAACCATGCCCACTGCTCTTAATATGTGATGAGTCGTCGTCTAAATAAAAATTAAATAATTAATAAATAAAAAAATAATAATTAATAAATAATATTTTTTTATTTTTTATTATTATTAATTTATTATTAATTAATTAATTTTATTTAAATGGTGTGCATAATAAAGAGTATTCTATTCTATTCTAATTAACAAAGTTAAAAAAATAGAATTATGCCTTCCTGTCTAGTGAAAGCTTGTGAAAACAATAGCAAAAAGTCTCACGGAATCTCTTTTCACTTGTAAGTACTTGAAATTACATCGTTTTCTTATTATTAAATAAAGTATGAGTTTTAGGTTACTTGGAATAAAAAACCTCAACGAACGAACGCAGTGACATAAAGTGCGAGGGTTGCCATAATACAATTTAAAATTTCCCTATTCGATTAAACTAATTTAAATGTGGCATGCCATATTATTCCCCAAATTACAGTTTTTTTTTTTTTTACTAATGGAAACCCATACACAATACACAATCAATCTGCCTAGGCTTTTACCCATCTATGTTGGGGTCGGCTTCCAGTCTAACCGGATGCAGCTGGATACCAGTATTTTATCTGGAGTGACTGCCTATCTGACCTCTACAACCCAGTTGCTGGGTAATACGATACACCTTAATAAGACGGTCGTCAGACTTTCGGGCTTCTGACGATGCGTAACGACTGTCAAAGATCCACGAATGACAGCCGGGACCGACGGCTTAACGTGTTTTCCAAGGCACGGAGGAGTTTCGGTGTGTAAATATGATCACCCATCCACGGACCAACCCTGGCAAGCGTAGCTTAACCTGATGGATCGACCCGTGCGGCTTTAAACCTCGACACACACAGATAAAAAGGTGGCTTCACTTTTGATGTTCGCGGCGCTCCATCTTCCTTTTTTTGTTGATCTGAGGCGCCACGTCACGCTGTCAAGTTTTTACTTCTGTCAGCAGCCTTTGTTTTTTTTTTTAATACTTACGTATCTTTTAACATCACGCCTTTATTCTCCGAAGATGTAGACAGAGGTGCACATACAGGGTGTCCCGTAAATAATGGATCAAACGTAACGGGTAGGTAGCTTACCTAATTTCCAACAACTAATTTGAATATTTAAAAAAAAACCGTTACAGTAACCAGGATATTAATTTTTTTTCGAATTTTACGATTTTGTCTTCCAGAATTAAGCTTTTTTAATGCTGTCGCTGCAAATGATGACATTTTTAGGTATGATTTTTATTTAACATTTCTGAATAGCTTACTAATGTTATAAGATACCATTTTTTTGAATACCGTTTTATTTGCCTTAGAAAAAAAATCTTGAGTTGAAAAGTTTTTTCTTTACGATGTTAGGACCAAAATTGAAAAAATTCTCCTGTAAAAAAAATGTATGACACCGAAGACCACCATTATTTTAAAAACTTGTACATTTAATAAGGTTTGCAAATTGGTATAAAACTTACGTCTAGTCCTTATCGTTACAAAGATATTGCTATGAATGTGATGAAGACAGAAAATAAATTAAATTGGTACTATTCCATTTTTTCATTTTCGTAATGGCTTATGCTTGAATGCTTGTAATCGAAGCAGGTAGTTAAGCGGCTAGCATATTCCGACCCGATGACGTCATCTGTCCGGAATTTGGGACCGCTAAATGTGGCGGAGTTGCACCTCAGTCAGCGTGAAGGGGATAGATAGCGCCGCTTTTGTATTTTTGGTAAATTGGTATGAAGTTGTACATTCTAGTCCTTGTCGTTACAAAGATAATTGCTATGAATCTGAGAGGTGCTCCAAATCAACGTTAATAAAAAAAATAAAAAAGTGTGTACATTTAAACTTTTTCTTTAAAATGTGTAACTGTAGTATTTCAGAGGCAATGTTCATTGAATTATTGAGGCGTATGAAAAGAATTAGGAGGCCGTACTAAAAAAAAACAGTTAGTTCAAATAAATCGTTTTATTTGGTTTTTACAATAAATGTTCGAATTGCCTTCCCTCTACAAGAATGCAAAGTCTGCATCTCCTAATAAAGGAAGCTCTTATCCGACGCACAAAACGGCTTTGGTTTATTTCTGATGCAGCAGATTGGATGCGCTGTCGTAATTCTTCTTCCGACGTTATTGGATTCTTGTAGACCCTGTCTTTTAAACATCCCCAGTAAAAAAAATCTAGGGGATTTAAATCCGGAGATCGCGGAGGCCACAAAATTGATCCTAATCGGCCGATCCATCTGTCCGGATAACTTTCATCAAGGTGCGCCCTTACTGCCGTCGCATAGTGAGCGGGGCACCCATCATTTTGCAACCACATTGCTTGCCGTACGTCTTCTGGAACGTTTTCTAATAACCTTGGCAACTCATTCCTTAAAAAATGGAGATAATATTCGGCGTTTAGAGTAGCTGGTAGTTCAAAGGGCCCTATTATTTGCCCATTGATTATTCCCGCCCATAAATTTATTTTAAATTGATGTTGGCTCCTGTCCTCTCGCATCAAATATGGGTTTATCAGCTGCCAACTGTGCAAATTATGCAAATTTAAATATCCATCTCGGCGGCATGAAGACTCGTCACTCCATAAAATCTTGTTAAAAAACTGCGGGTCCGCCCGAATCATTCTAAGCATCCTTTGGCAAAATTCTATTCTTGGCTGGTAATCACGCGACGTCAGCGTTTGAACACGTTGCACGTGATATGGGTGCAATCGGCACCGTTGTAGCACTCGATGCACCGTCGATCTAGAAATTCCTACGCGTCGCGCTATGACGCGAACGGAGACTGACGGATCTTCCTCGATTTCTCGAAGAATGACTTCGTCATTAACTTGTCGCGGTCGTCCTTCACGGGTACCACCAACTCCGGTGCCAAGAATTCTTCCCTCAAGAAGCGCGTTATGCACTCTAATAAAGACGCGATAATCGGGATAACGAACCAGGTTCGGGTATCTTTCACGGTACAATCTTGCAGCCGCCCTGGCATTACCTCTTGCTTCTCCGTAGATAAAATGCATTTCGGCGTACTGCCGTGGCGTGTACTCATAACGAGGCATTGGGCTGAATAAGGTTTCAGCGCTACTGCACACACGTACAAGCACACACAAACGAATGTTTTCGGAGTCCGTAGGATCGCCAAGTCGTTTGTCCAATACGCAAAGAGTTCCAAATCGATAGGCAAAGCAAAGTCCAAAAACACAGCACAAGTCAAATTTTACAGAAGAAAACACCGAGCCACTGACCGGGAGCGAAAGTTGTCTGACGTAGCAACTCGAAGAGAGACTAGTTACAACTAAACTAATAAAATCAAGCAACAATGAAGCCTGTACGAGTGAAGGGCGCAGGAAAGAACAAAAGAACCTGCGCAACTTCATACCGATTTAACCGATTTACCAAAAAGCGGCGCTATCTATCCCTTTCACACTGACTGAGGTGCAACTCCGCCACAGGTAGCGGTCCCAAATTCCGGACAGATGACGTCATCGGGTCGGAATTATGCTATCCGCTTAACTACCTGCTTCGATTACAAGCATTCAAGCATAAGCCATTACGAAAAGGAAAAAATGGAATAGTACCAATTTAATTTATTTTCTGTCTTCTTCATCACATTCATAGCAATATCTTTGTAACGATAAGGACTAGACGTAAGTTTTATACCAATTTGCAAACCTTATTAAATGTACAAGTTTTTAAAATAATGGTGGTCTTCGGTGTCATACATTTTTTTTACAGGAGAATTTTTTCAATTTTGGTCCTAACATCGTAAAGAAAAAACTTTTCAACTCAAGATTTTTTTTCTAAGGCAAATAAAACGGTATTCAAAAAAAATGGTATCTTATAACATTAGTAAGCTATTCAGAAATGTTAAATAAAAATCATACCTAAAAATGTCATCATTTGCAGCGACAGCATTAAAAAAGCTTAATTCTGGAAGACAAAATCGTAAAATTCGAAAAAAAATTAATATCCTGGTTACTGTAACGGTTTTTTTTTTAATATTCAAATTAGTTGTTGGAAATTAGGTAAGCTACCTACCCGTTACGTTTGATCCATTATTTACGGGACACCCTGTATAGTACACCCAAAAGAGATCATTCATTTTGGGCTAATTATCGTTTAGCAATTGGGCTAAATAAAGTTTAGCAAAAATACCGTGTGACATATGAAATGAAAGGGCTTACTATGAGAGTCTCTACAGTAATTTTTTTTTCCAAATTTTAAAACAAATTATTTTTAAGTTATTTAAGAAATTAGACGAAGACTGATCATTCCCCCCTACTTATAGATTGCAGGAAAGTTAATAAGAAGTCTTATGGTCTTAAAATAACATGATACATCTCTCAAAGTTATGTTTACAAATAACATTTTCAGTTGAAATGTATGGGAGAACATGTTTTTCAACATCCCAACTACAGAACCCTTAATTGTGCGACGCAATTGGCCGGGTTTTAGGGTTCCGTACAAAAATAGTAAAAAGGAACCCCTATGGTGTGACTCAGTCTGTCTGCCTGTCTGTCACAGCTGGATATCTCAAGAACTACTAATGCTATCAACTTGAAATTTGGAAGAGTTTTAGTTGACATTTGCCCAACTATTTTGCAAATAAAAATATATATGTTTTTTTTTGCAACAGGGACTGAAAGGGAGTCTTGAAAATTCGAACTGGGGCTACTAGGGCATGTGGGGTATCATATGAAAGAGCGCTGTTTGAAAATTCTCAAACATTTTTTTAGGTCGCACAGCTTTTGACTTTTGATGAAAAATGTTAAAAAAACACCGCCCCCCCCCCCCCCCCAAAGCTCCGAAGTTTGCATAGAGAAAAATCTGAAATTATTGTATGTGATAGAAGCTTGTGTATAGATTACAGGAAAATTAAAACGATGTCTCTAAATAGCACACTTTTTCAGAAATCATCAACAAAAATTACATATAAATGATGGTACAGTCAGCAACAAAAGTCGATTAACACTTGCAGTTTTTTAATCTTAATTATTCAGCGAAATATTTGATTCAAATCGGAACAGAAGTAACATTAACTCTTAACAGTTGAAACGAAAAAAAAGCAGTTTATCGAATCATTTTGTGTTAATTTAGATGATGTCAAAATGTAGCAGTGTTAACCGACTTCTGTTGCTGACCGTACGGAACCCTCGGTGCGCGAGTCCGACTCGCTCTTGACCGGTTTTTTTTTTCTTTTACAGCGCATCTACTAACTGAGTTGTCAGCAAGATTACGGCTAACAACACCTTTGCCATCATCGGTGCGTTCAATTGATGACACGGCGCGACAAGCCTCGAACATTGCCGAAATGATTGATTTTATTAATAGTGTTTATAATGACGATGGCCGAAGCACTGCACGGAGTGGTAGATATGGTTGGTTCCCTTTTAAGAGGGCTTTTTGTCACCTCTCTCACAAAATTTTTTAACCGACTTCTAGAAAAGGAGGAGGTTCTCAATTCGGATGTTTGTATTTTTTTTTTTTTTTTATGTTTGTTCGCGCATAACTCCGTCGCTTGCCAACCGATTTGAAAAAATATTTTTTTGTTGGAAAGGGTATACTTCCCAAATGGTCCCATTTTTGTCAAAATCCAGTTCTGATGATGGGATCCTGGAGAAATCGAAGGAACTCTTCAAATATTATAGGCACACCTATAGCGATTTGGGTATTTTTTATAGTAGCTCGTGCATTTGCTCTCGGAAAGCACCACTTGGTGAAGTGGAACTGATGATGAAGACCACAGATGGCTACCGGAACTACTCAATGATAAATATTTCACGGGTTGCGATTCGATTACTTTAATATGGTTGCAAACCAATTTCCGCTCGTCACACAATGCGTGTGGTGAGTGGTTGTTGAGGAGTTCTCCTGGTTCTTACCAGCAGAACTCCTCAACAATTAAAAGTCCCAGCATCGGGAAAAGCAATACTTTGTAACATGTGATGAGCAATTGACATCAGACTATTGTAACTTATACAAATTATAAACAGACTCACTAAAAAGTGAAAAATAAAAACTTTTTTACAAAAAAATACAACCGACTTCCAAAAACAACACTACAAAGTGAAAAATAACTTTAATTTCGGAAGTCGGTGGCAAAAACGCAAAATACATTTAATCAGACACCGACTTCCGAAATTAAAGTTATTTTTCACTTTGTATTGTTGTTTTTGGAAGTCGGTTGTATTTTTTTGTAAAAAAGTTTTTATAAGATTGTTAAATGAAAAATGTTTTTTTTTTAAATGTAATCTATTAGTGAACTAGTAATTATGGTTAATTTAATAGGTACCTTCTAATTATTAAAAACACATTTCTGTTGTGTTATTTAATAAACTCAGCTCAAAAAGTATTAGGTTTCAGTACGTCGATTCTGTAAAATTCAAACAACAACTCGCATCTCGCATCTCACATCGCTATTCACTCTCACTCGTAAAATAGATGCTTTTTATTTGACACTTTGAATCGGGTTCGAGTGCGAAGTGAGCGTCGAAGTGACGGGGGAGTTACCTTACTGAATGCCACTTCTTACGTCCTCTCATACTTTATCTGTCAAAATCTTACGTTCAATTTAGTTCAACTCGCTGACACGCTCGCAAGGGTAGCGCTAGTGTAAATTCAAATTATCAACCGAGTTTTTAAAATGCCAATCAAGAAACTCACAGCGGATTCAGATTTGAAGTTTAGAATGAGGTCTTACAGAATCACACGGCTGTTTTTGAAATGTGTTTTTAATAATTACCTACTAATTTAATATTATTTACTAGTTCGCTAATTGATAACATTTTTCAGAAAAGCATCTTTTCATTTAACATTCTGAAACTGAGCGAGCGGTCCGTGTGAGCGAGAGAGGTCACAAAAAGCGACAGCCTTTTTAAGGGGGATGCGCTAAGGCAGCCCACGAAATTCAAATTTTACCAACAATTCGGGTAAAAAACATTTTAAGAATGCAAAGCATTTTATTTAATAAACATACTTTTGTGTATAAAAGTAATGATTTGAGTACCCATTTGTAACAGCGTCCTTAAGTAATCTTTGGTATATTATTTCAGATGCAATGCTACGACGATTCGAATTGCCAGCAGTGAACGGCATAGATCTTCCGGCGAATGCAGTGATACCAAATGATGAGGGTACGGAGAAGCAGCTGGAAAGTGTAGCTGATACCGTGAGATACCAATTCATTGATAACCCAGATGTGTTAGAAGAGTACAGCAATAAACAGAAGCGGAAGAATAATGAGTGAGTTTAGTTAGGACTGCGGTTAGGATGGCAAACTAGGGATGTTGACTAAAAATTAGTTTTTTTTACTGTCATGTAGGTTACTGGTGCCGATTCTGTTGTACACCGAACTAAACTAACTAAACTATCACTAAAATTCCTTACTTTTTGCTATGAGAATCTTAGAGCTATTCTGCAAAAAAAACCTCTAAATTTAATAACAATTTTGACACAACTAAAATCGAGTTTGACAATCGTGACTCCGCGTGGTATAGTGCCTGTAGTATATTTGACCCGGTGGCTTTAATTGGAACTAACGAAATCACTATGAAGTGACAGGCTTGTCATATTTTGTTCACCGACATCGCTGTCGTTACCGGGTCAAATGTCTTTTAGAGCTGGAGGGGCGCAGGGAGGGGGCAGCTTCAACTTGTTTTATATGGAATGTAGGTACCGTTTTTTGGTACCTTTTTTTTGGTAGCTTTTTTTTTTGGTACTTTTTTTTTGGTGCCTACATGTTGAGTCATAGGGGTTCATGAGCTTTATAAAGGGGGGCCAAATTTTCATTATTTTTGCGATAGGACTTACCGTTTTCGAGATATATGCAAAAGAAAAGAAAAAAATACACTACTGTTTTTGCATCCGAAGTCAAGGTCTCGGTGTAAATTTTAGTTCATATCAACTAATTTTATTCCACTTCTTTTTAATCGCGATTAAACATAGTCTGATTTAGTTTGACAATTAAAATTTTAGGTGAAAACCATGTGAAAACAGTCAAATTCAGAATAGCAAAATTGCCATTTTCACTAAACTAATAATTCCGTACAATCTTAGTCCTGTCAAACTAAAATATAGTTAAGTTGTGTCACTTTAGTCAATTTCAGAATGGGAAATCGTCGTTTGACAGGAATAAACTAAATTTTAGTGATTTTTAGTCTAGTTTAGTGGCATTTGTGACAAGAGAATCGGCACCACTATATCCCCTCCTCCTCCTCCTTTAAAAATGGAGGATTTGTTACTTATTTTTTATTCATTATCATAATTCAATAACTTGTTTACGACACTGTACTGTAGTTGAAGGGCGGAATGTCCTAGCACAAGCATTTGTTTTGCTTAAAGGGTCATTCCTAAAGTATATAAATGTAACTACAGTAAGTTATTCTATAAATTTAATTAGGTTGATCCATCGGGTTAAGCTACGCTTGCCGGGGTCGATCCGTGGATGGGTGATCTTTACATACCGGGTCTCCTCCGTGCCTCGGAAAACACGTTAAGCCGTTAGTCCCGGCTGTCATTCGTGGAGCTTTGACAGTCGTTACGGGTCGTCAGAAGCCCGAAAGTCTGACAACCAGTCTTACCGAAGGGGTATCGTATTACCCAGTTAATGGGTTGTGGAGGTCAGATAGGCAGTCGCTCCATGTGAAATACTGGTATTCAGCTGGATCCGGTTAGTCTGGAAGCCGACCCCAACATAGTTGGGAAAAGGCTAGGCAGATTGATGTAGGTTATTAAAAAAATATTGGATAGGTACGTATTTTTTATTTTTTTTCAAAAGATTACAGCGAAACATTGAGTTAAAACGTGGCATCCTTGCCAGATTTTATACGTAGCTTGTTGCAGTTGTGACGTTGTGAGCCCCGACTCCCCAACTTTAATGCGTTTTATTTATGTATTTTTTTTTATTAATATGATAAAGCAAAAAATACGTGTCTAATATTTTTTTATTTTCTGACTGATGGACTAAATAGAATTTCTTTTGTTTTACCCAGGAAATATCCCTATTGTGATGTTCCCTTCTACAAAAGGTTGATAGTTTATGGCTTATCAATATCGCACAACAACGCGTTCAGGATGTTGATAGGGTTGCCACGGTTTTGTAGCGCATCATGTATGGTTGTAGAAGCTCAAGTAGACGGCTTTCAAGCGATACAGCGCAAAAGAATAGCGTCTCTGATGCGCCGCATACGGGGCAGCCCCAACAGCGTCCTGCAGCTTATTGCAGGGAGAATGGATGTGGATTGCTCCTTAATGCAGCATTGGACAACACTACATCTGCGAGTAATGCGGTTCTGATTCAATGTTTTTATTGTTTTGTGTCTATGTCTGTGTTACATCTATATTGGTCCACTAAGACGCTGGCAACACTGCCGGCGTGCCCTCTCCGCAGTGAAGCCCCTCCACGCACTTCAAGACGCCATGGCGGGGGAAATGGTGCATAAATAAGCTTGCACGTCTCATTCTCGCTCTCTTCCCGCAAGGACAACTGACTGGATCGAACCTCTGCCAATTTAGTATTTTGTATCGCTGTTTGTGTTGATAAGTATATCTATTCTTTTGATTTATATTGTATCTAGTAAAATGATGGTTGTTTAATATTTATAGTAATTAGATTATTAGATTATTAATTTGTTTTTGTGTGTTTAAATTATAGCGGATATAGTGTTAAATAAGTTGCCGTGATTTCTATATAAATGACCAATTAAAATAAGTTACTATGTTGTTTGAATTTAATTTATTATAAACCCTGTTTCTAATCATCTGTTATATCTGTTTCTTGTGTTCGTATTATATTTTTTTAATGTATTGATGGTTACAATAACTATAATATATAATAAATATTTATTTCCAAAGTAGGTACAACAATTTCTTAAACTAATAACAGTTTAAATCTTTGTGAGGTTGTACGCTGTCACATAGAAAATATGGAATTCTCTAACTCCTACACTAAGTCAAGCTTGTATTATAGGAGTTAGTGAGCTGATGACTTAGACACAACCTTGAACTTATATAAAAATGTAACATAACAAAATTATTGCTTAAAAAAGAAACAAGACAACATAAAACCTACCGTAAAGATAAATCAAGCAACAACAACACGACAAGCGACAAGCGTTATTATGCTTTAAAGGAGGATCCAATCATAAACTAATATATAAACTATGTAGTTGGTACAGTAATAAATATTTATTTATTTTATTTAAATAAAAATGATATCAATAAATGTCTACCACCTACATATACGAGCAACACTAGACACCTATTATACGTACTTACTTTTTAACTATTAGAAGTAATTCTGTCTGATCATAGGTCAAAGTTAATAACCAATTGTTCAACTTATGCTTTACCTCATATTTGGTTAGATTATAATTATATTGCCAGTAATTTATTTACCTCATTATAAAATCTTGAGCTAGCGACCTCATATTGGCGGCTTGCAAAAGCTGTTCTGCAGCTAACGCCGGGACATACAACTGCACCGGAGCGCTTTTTATTTGTATTTTCATTTATAGGTAGCCAGGAGTGACTTCGGAGAATGGTTTTTTGTATGTATAGCTGTCTCACGGTCAGTACGCGACATTCAGCATATAGTTTGGTGGTAGGATACAGTCGAGGCTTATGATGAATCACCTTCAAGACTGCTCGCTGCGATCTTTCCAGCATAAGAAATAGGGTTTTATATTATTTTTTAACTGTGATGTACGTGTAATTTATCTGAAATAAAATGAATTGAATTGAAATGAATTGAATATCATGCTTTCCAAGGCTCGGAGGGGACTCGGTATGAGATGGACGGTCACCCAGCTATGGACTCGTTGCTTAGCCACGAAATTTAAGTTATTTCTAAGCATTGACAAAGAGTTTTTATATTGTTTTGTGTTTATTTTCATTTCAGGAAGCTTTTCAACCTGGTACCTGTTGTTTTTAATCATGATACCAGTGCCGAAGCGAAGTCATTTAATACTGTAGAAAATAAATTGAGATATTATCATTCCAAGTGTAAGTCACTTCGATGTTCTACAATTCTAAAGCTACGGATTCCTAGGGAAGCGGCCGTAACGGCCGTCATGAAAATCGGTCATTTTCATCAATATTTGACATTAAGTCAAACCCCGCTGCCCAAAGTTTTAAATCGCTAGATTTGCCCTCACCCTACTTACAATTAGTCACAAAAAAAAGTGTCCATACTCTCACACATTATTATGTAAACAGCCTTACCATGATAATCAAGTGAAGGCAATGCGTCATTGCGTGTCAGAGGTGTCAAAGCAAAAAAGAAAGAGACTATTTTTTGACGTGGTAGGACGTATTTTTTGACGTATCTTAACAAAATTTCATGATTCTAGGTCAACGGGAAGTAACTAATAGGTTTTGATTTATTTATTTATTTATTTACTTGCGAGTATTAAAATATGTCGCATAAATGGCCGTATTTTTTTTACTACGTTGACGTAGAAGCTTGATTTTTTTAGGACTGCAAGGGACAATAGACTTACGTATCTGATATTATTTTCAACTTGATACCTTCACGCATTCCTTAGAAAAATGGTCTTGGCAGACTGACAGACAGACAGACGGACAACGAAGTGATCCTGTAAGGGTTCAGTTTTTTACTTTTCAGGTACGGAACCCTAAAAATAAACAGATAAAGTGTCATGCCAAAAATAACTGATTAAAATCATTAACTGACATAAAATGTAGTCATCGAAAGATTAAGTAGAATATTCAACATTTATCGTTACAGCCAATTCTACTGCGTCACAGAAAAGCACCAACAGTAATAATTCCGATCAATTATACTTTATACTTCACACTAATCCATTGGATGGTATTCAAGAACTTACTACTGTCGAGTCTACATACCGACCAAGCTTCCCAGATGACGATAGTGATGATGATGATGACGCTGATGGCGACAAACTTGTTAAACAAGACAAAGAAGTGACAGTCACTGAAAAAGAAATCTATACACCAAGAGCAGACGATAAAAATGACGGTGATCTACCAAAGGTTATTGACACCATTAAAATTGAGAAGAGAGCACTAGATAATAAAGCTTTAGGCAAAGGATATCAAGCTAGAATCGATGAGGAAAAAGCACAAATGGACGATACAAAAGAGACTGGTCAAATAAACCATGAGTTAATTCTTATGAAGGACAAGAATAATGATGCAGTTACAGTAAATGAAGAAAAAAGCGGAAGTAATAAGGAACATAATACCACATCAACTAAAATTGATTCCAATAGCAATGAAAAAAAAGATGAATATTATAAAAATGACGGAAGCAAAAAGATGAATGGCACCACGGGTACGAACAGTGAGAAAGATAAACTAATAGATAGGTTTTCGGATGCAAACAAAATAATTAATGTACCAGTAGAGCGATTGATAGGAAGAATAGACAAGTCGGCTTTAAGAAATAAGCAGAAATATAATAACCATGAACAGCATTCAATCTATCCACAAAAAGAAAGAAATGAAAATAGGAATAAACAATTCAAAAATAGTCACGAAAAGAGTGACGAATACGATAGAAAGAGTAACGATAAAAATGACGATAGATGGAGTAAAAAAGAAAATGACTGGAATAAAACTGACAAACAACTATACAACAGTGATAACGGGTATGCCTATACAGTGGATTCAATGCAATACGAATGGAATGAGAGACACCGACATTATGATGAGTATGATAATAGGAATAACAATGGCAACCAATGGGATAAAAGTGACGATTTGAATGGCAAATACTATGATTCGAATAAAAGAGATGATGATTGGAATATGAGAGATGATGATTCGATTAAGAGAGATGATGATTGGGATATGAGAGATGATGTTTGGAATAATAGAGACAATGATTGGCATAAAAGAGACATTCATTCGATTAAGAGAGACAGTCACTGGAATAAAAGAGACGATGAATGGATTAAAAAAGATAGTAAGACTTACAAAGATGATCGGAATAAAAAGGATTGGCAAAAACAAAATGAAAGGGAAATTAAATATTCAATTTTGCGTGTTGAGAACGATGGGAGCAAACCGAGCGAAAGGTTTAAAATAGTTGAAAGGAAAAGAAAATTTAATGATTTTATAAGGGCATTTTGAAGTTTAACAAAACTACGGTTGCCTATTAAAGCGGTTCAGTCATGTTATAACGGCCGTCATGAAAATCTTTAATTTTCACCAGCACTTCAAATTAACGTTTCAAAAAACGATCTGTATTTGAACAGCCGTTATCGTGTGACCTTCGCCCGCTTTCATATGAAACCAAAGCTTAAGAAAAAAAAAATTATAAAGCTAATAAAATTTAAAAACTTTTTATTTTATTATTATTGTTGTTTTATTTTGGAATATTCCATTGGCTGCTTCGTTTTCTTGAAGAGCGGTGGCTGCCTCATATCGTCCGCAAAATACCGGCGAATGACGTCATTGAAACGTCAGTAAGAAAGTAAGCTGCAGTGCAATTCTGTAACCATCTCACCGTGAAAACTTATGTGAAGTGAGCGTGGAGTGAGCTGTCAGTGTCATTCCACCTGATGCTAGGGATGGACCAAGCACATTTTTACAATCATAATCGAGATTTTAATAATATTTTATATTATTTAAAGCTAGTATTTAAGTGTCTAAACATTACTATTTAGGGGGTTTTTAAATGAAATTGCAAAACAGAAATTCAGTCAATAACTCAATTTCGTTTTTTTTTCCAAGACGCGCGCGTCACGCACGAACAATAAATAAAATAAAACATCCTTTAATAATAAATGAGCAATCACGTTCTCGAAAACGGCTGTGACAATTTCCATGAAAGTTGCAACGGGAGGTTTACGGCGCGGCGGCGGCGGCGCAAAATTGATCTAGCTAGGTCTCATATCTGGGAAAATTCGTTTTCTCTATTTTAGCTCGGTCGCCCAAGTACACACGGCTACACATCAAGCTACCTGTCGTATATTATGTAGGTAGGTTATAAGTGGCTTGTCATGTAATAATAGTAAGGTTGTGGGTAAGTAATAAATGTCAGTCTTGGTCAACCCGTCTTTCATTTACTACATGGTGACAGCGGTGGGATCCGAACCCTCGCCCTTTCGGACTGGTCTGGTGGCATTTCCAGTTTAGACTGACCTCTCATTGTATGGAAATCCTATACAATGCAAGATCAACTTATACTGGAAAGCATAGCTAGATCTGTAGCCGTGCGTACCTACTACATGTTTAAGCTAGCTAGGTACGCACGGCTACAGATCAAGCTACACATTTCCAGTATTTATAAGCTGATCTCACATTGTAAGTATAGGATTTCCTGTGTCGCGATGTGTTTTGAAGAAGCGATAGTAGATTGAGTCAAGTAAAGACTGTGAGACGTTGTTCAATATACCGAAATCTATTCAATATAATATAACACCGAGTGTGTCAAGTGAGCCTGGCTGATGGGCAACAGATTTTAACCTTTTAACCGCCCGACTTCAAAACAGTTGGCGTGTCCCCAGCGCCCGGCACAGTGAATCGAAAATTAAATACCTACAAGAAAGAGGGATGTGCAATATTTAACTTTGCGATGTCGATATTTCGTTTTAATAACGACATTTGCATTTACGAGCGTGGTTAACTAACAACTATATCTCACCAAGCTAAGTTTGCACCTCGCGTCGTTTACGTCACACTGACGCTTAGGTACGGGCTGCAAAAAAGGATTCGCTATGACTTTAAAAAAGTAAACAAATGTTTGTTAGATTTTACTTTGCATTTATTGTTTTTAACATTATATTATACGTAGGTACACGGGTACACGCCGCATTCCAGCGAGGTGTAAACTTAGCTTGGTGGAGATATAGGTACCTACCTACTTGAATACTACGTACCTTAAGAAATTATTCGGCATTTTTCGCAAGCCAGTAAAACAAAGTGTTTAAAAATTTGATCGATTTATTAATTATTACTTAAACTATTCACAATAAAATCAGTCCAGAGAAGGGTTTGGCGAGTTATACGAACATAAAAGTGTCCAAAAGTGCGGTGTGTGACAGCGGGCGGCACGCACAAAATAAATTCTAACTATGTAGTCAGCGAGCCCACACGTGACTCGCGCTCGAACCAATCAGAATCACCGTTCCAGAGTGGCCGCGCGCGCATTCTCATCGCACGGCGCGCTCTCGCCATCTCACTCACTCTAATTAAGTTTAAAATTTCCATTCAGACATCACCACCATACTACACAATAAATTAAAATACATATAACTAGATATGTAATAAAAATAAAAATTACCTCTACATCAATGTCAAACTCTTCATCTGATAAAAATTCTTCATTTTCATCGCCTTCTAGAATTCGTATTAACTCTTCAGTAGTCGTCATGATAAATTTCTATCATGTACATTTACGAGTATCGACATACGAACGTAAAACTTCATGCACAAGCACAACATTGATGGAAAATTCCAGAAGTCGGCACTCGTTTATGACGTAAGAAGCGGTCGTCTTTATCCGACCGTAGCGCAGGGCGTACTAACAAAGTAAGTTTCGGAACATGTAGGCTAGGGATGGGAACCATCAATTCAATCGCTGACATTTCATAAGTAAATTTACTTAATTTTAAAGGAATTAAATGAAATACTCACAAATATTTGTAAAAAAAATGTTTTATTAACAATTGCTGTATTTGTGTTAAAGTTAATTAGTCAGTATAACGAGAAATATTTTGATTTATGTTTATTTTTGTATCGGTAAATCTTGGCATATGTCCCGTCCCTCATGTCGGATTTTGTCGTCATGGGCGTTGCACATCAATACAATTTTCTAAAAATAATGTTAGTAATTCATCTAACTTTGGACATTATTTTTAGGACTTCTAATTAAGAGACTAAAGTGTATTAAACTGTAAATGATTACTTACTAACTATTTACCTAATATAAACATATTTTTGATAGAATACAGCTTAATTAAATAAAAAAAGCTGATTAAACGAGCATTGATATTTTGGTCGTAAATATACGACTCTGGCGAAATGGGCCCGAAAATATTTGTCGGATTAATCCGACGTAGGCGGTTAAAAGGTTAACCCCACGAAAAAAAGACGTACGGATTATAAGTACCTACTTACTTACCTAATATTTCATTGTAGATATGTAGGTACCTAGGTACACCTATCTAGGTAGGTACGCGTTGCCAATAATAAAAAATCATAATTATGTACTTATAGGTATGCACACTTGAATTTGGGTGAAGTGATAAGATCACGCTAAGCACTCTCATTACCTACCACATTGAGTAATTTTTTTACTTACCTACACAAGTACTTAACTTGTAACGCGTCACGTACCTACGTATACGTGCGCACTAAGAACGTGAAAATGTGATACCAGCTTAACTAGTCGTAGCCAATAATAAAAGAATATTCATCAAATCATCGTCATACTATTACAAATGACCAAATTCAACAGTTCGACTAACAATTACTCACCCAACTGCGCGCACACTGGCCACCAGGCACGGCGGGCACATAAATCCCCTTCGTGCTCACATCACGCCACGCATGCGCGCTATACAATCACTAACAAGTTCTTTTTTACTTACTTACTAGTTACTTATTTAATTGGTAACGCGTCACGTTATCACGTATGCATTACGTAGGTACATATTAAGAAAATGCAATGCCCACCACCTACTTAACTAGTCGTTGCCATTAACAAGAGTCAAATTATTACTAAATTCCACCACACCGATCACCGTGATGTTTCTATGGTTACCAGAATCGCGTGGAGTGGTCACTTCGCGCATGCGCGTTAGGCATCAACTCCGCTCACCGTGATGTTTCTATGGTTACCAGAATCGCGTGGAGGGGTCACTCAGCGCAAGCGCGTTAGACCTCAACACCGATCACCGTGATGTTTCCATGGTTACCAGAATCGCGTGGAGGGGTCACTCAGCGCAAGCGCGTTAGACCTCAACACCGTTCACCGTGATGTTTCCATGGTTACCAGAATCGCGTGGAGTGGTCTCTTGGCCACCCCACGCAAGCGCGTTAGACATCAACACCGATCCCCGTGATGTTTCTATGGTTACCACACTCCGCGCAAGCGCGTTAAACATTATTTTTTTTTTAAAAGCGCCTAATATTTTATTGTAGATACATACCTACTTCACTATTCGTTGCCAATACTAAAAGAACATTCATCAAACCTATTACAAAATTCATTCAACAGTTGAACCATTGAGTTATAATACCTAATTATACTATCACCGTGACGTTGCCATGGCAACGAGAATACGCATGCGCGTGTCCGCGATAAGCGAATGCTGTCATGTCATTGGTATCTTAGTGAGAATTTTTTTTTAAACGTTCTACTCCCTAAGCCTTTCCTGTCTTTAAGCATTGACGTATTTGAGAGTTTTAGAGACAATAAGAACTATTTATTTCAATGCTTTTAGATTTCAATCTCATCTCATGTATGGATATTGCGTACATAAGAGGTGAGATTGAGAAACTTCATAAAACTGTCCTGTGCAAGTAAGTATTCAGTGATTGGTGTATTGTTTGTTTATCTAAGCACATATCTAGTAATATCCCACCACCTAGATCCTAGATAAACCACAGTACAAGATATAAACATAATATTGACACATCAATAATCTATATAGGGGCGGGTGCTGTTAAGATCTACTAGAACTATACACAAATCGCTCCTCTCTTGCTAACAAGAAATTACATAAATTCATGTATGTTTAGGTTGCTCTAGTCTAATTTAAGTTTTACTATATACTGTTTTACACACTGGTCTACATCTGTCATCCAACTCTCCTGTCGCAGGTCTGCTGGAAGAAATTTCTTATTATATACTTAAGCTTTACTTTATTATCTTGTGTTTAGTGTGTACATACAAAAATTGATAAAATTTATTCCTCAAGTATCACATCAAATAACATTGCTAATACATATTTTCTACTGCACGGTGAGCCTGCTGCCTGTCGCCAATGTTCAACTTCTTTATGCCCGGCGAGAACGGAATGGCGTCTGTCGAATGTGTGTGTGTGGACTGCACAGCACCGCCAACGCTGGAAACAACGGTAAGCATTTATTACGATTGGTTTTATATCATTCCTACACTCATCGAGAGTATATTTTTTTATAATCAATATTGAACCACTTATAGTAAAATTATCATTCTTATTATCATCAGTGTAGTATGTGCAGCAAAACTTTCAACAAGTATAGCAGCATGATTTTATTTATTTATTTATTTACTGAAAACAAAGGATTGCAATAGGTACACGTTAAAAATACATATTTATTTATTAAAAAATTAAATATCAGCATCTGAATCAATTAAAATCAATCACATGGGCTAATTCCTATATTTTAAGTGCAAATGAGTTGCAACATTACTTCATTTCTATTTTTAGTGAACAGGGAATTATGTAGAAAATACCAATTATTACGATGTGATAATTCTCGAGTGTGCGGTATTAAAGTAGTGATAGGGCAAAGGTCATTTTTAGTGTTCAGTGTGTACATGCCGACTGATAACACGGTGAATCTGGTCGAGTTTACGGATTGTTTGGCGACGCTGAGCGCAGTAGTGGGCGATGAAGGTATTGAGTGTGTCTACATGCTCGGTGACTTCAACGCCCACCCGGGTGAGCAATTTTATTATGAACTTTCAAATTTTTGTAACGATTTGAATTGGAAATGTGCCGATATCATTAATTTAGGTTTTTTGTCTGACACATTTAGTTTTATAAGTGACGCTAATGGGGCGCTGAGATGGTTAGACCACTGTGTTGTAACTGAGTCGGCTTTTCAAACTATAGTCGATACGCACATCAAGTATGATCCGGTGTGGTCTGACCACTTGCCACTCATTATTAAATGTAATATAAATAATGTAAAACCAAAGATTTTAGAAGAAAATTTTGAATTTAATAAAATAAAATGGGGGGAGAGAAACCTCGAACAAATAGATTTATATAGTAAATTATGTAATGATAGTTTAAAAGGCATTGATTTTCCGCATGAATTCAGTAGCTGTGGCGATAAACGTTGTGACAACCGAGACCACATGCGTGTTATTGACAGTATGTATCATCGGATTGTTAATGTTTTGTGTAATGCCGCCTCTGAGAGTCATACTATTGTGAAGCCGAGTAGAAAACAACCGGTGATCGGATGGAACAAGCATGTGCGTGACGCTCACGGAGTAGCTCGGTGTAAATTTATAGAGTGGGTAGAGTGGGGAAAACCGAGTGTAGGACGTGTTTGGGAGGAGATGCGGGAGAGTCGTAGAATCTTTAAGTCACGCCTAAAGTGGTGCCAAAATAATAGGGAGCAGATAAAGATGGACATCCTCGCTTCTCACCATTCGAAGCATGACTTTCGTAAATTCTGGAAAACTACTAGTAGGCTAAATAATAAGCCAGGCTTACCCGTGAGCGTCAACGGTGTGAGTGATCCGAAATGTATTGCGGACATATTTAAGGATCACTTTATGGTGAAATCGCCACTGGGGCCATCGCGGTCATACAGTGTGGAGGGGTCGCATGGACAGGAGATAAACACCAGAGTCGCAGCGAAGGATGTTCGGGGAGTTATAAAGTCAATGTCGCGTGGAAAGTCTCCTGGCCATGACAGCCTGAGCATTGAGCGTTTAAAGCATGCCGGCGTCCACCTGCCCAGAGTTCTTGCCATGTTATATACATTTTGTTTAGGGCATGCGTACTTACCAGCTGAGATGATGAGGACCGTGGTGGTACCAATTGTGAAGAGTAAAACCGGTGACCTAAGCGACACGAGCAACTACAGGCCAATCTCACTAGCCACAGTGCTTGCGAAAGTTCTTGACAGTTTGCTTAATGCACAGCTTGACCAGTATGTCAACACTCATGACAATCAATTTGGTTTTAAACCGGGATTGTCTACTGAGTCAGCTATTTTGTGTCTGAAGCAGACTGTCAAGTACTACTCCGATAGAAGCACACCTATTTATGCCTGTTTTCTCGACCTTTCGAGGGCGTTTGACCTGGTTAGTTATGACATCTTATGGCAAAAATTTTATAACATCTCAATGCCTCTCGAACTGATAGAAATTTTCAAGTACTGGTATCTTAACCAGGTCAACGTCGTTCGATGGTCGAGTGCTCTGTCGGAGCCGTACAGGATGGAGTGCGGGGTGAGGCAGGGAGGGCTGACCTCACCGAGGCTCTTCAACCTGTACGTGAACGCACTGATAGAGGAGCTCAGCAGCATCCGTGTCGGCTGCCATATTGACGGTGTGTGTGTCAACAATATTAGTTATGCGGACGACATGGTGCTGCTGAGCGCCTCGGTGTGTGGTCTGTCCAGGTTGCTGGGCATCTGCGAGCGTTACGCGCTGGATCACGGTTTGCTCTATAACGCAAAAAAAAGTGAATGCATGGTCTTTCAGGCCCGGGGTCGGAGGTGCCCGGATACTGTTCCACCTATTATGTTGAACAGTGTCAAGTTAAAAAGAGTTGAACAGTTTAAATATCTCGGGCATATCGTTGACCTCTGACCTGAAGGACGGTGCGGACATAGACAGGGAGCGGAGGGCGTTGTCTGTGAGGGCCAATATGATCGCCCGCAGGTTTGTTCGTTGCTCGGGGGCCGTCAAGATAACTCTTTTCAGAGCGTTTTGTACGTCCCTGTACACAGCCAGCCTGTGGGCGTCATATACCCAGAAGCAGTACAACGCTCTCCGTGTTCAGTACAATAATGCGTTCAGGGTGTTGTTGGGGCTGCCCCGGCACTGCAGCGCGTCGGGGATGTTCGCCGACGCCCGTGTCGACTGTTTCTACACGACGATGCGAAAGCGGTGCACATCTCTGGGGCGCAGGCTCCGGACCACTTCCAGCACCATCCTGAGCGTATTTGCGAACAGGTTTGATTGTCAGTACATTAACCATTGTTATATGGTTAATGTAATGACAAACAAACAAATGACTCAGGGGCAGGCGTATTATTGATAATGTTGATTTTGGATTGAATTTAATTTTAATTTTATTATATTAATTTAATTTTATGATTTGGTTTTGTGATTTTAATTTGAATTTAAAATTTGAATTTTATTTATTTGTATTATTTAATTAATTATTTTTATAGAATATTTGTGATTCATGATAACGTATGATCTGGAAATGATTGAAATAAATGATTTTTTTGATTTTGATTTGATTTGATTACACTAACTTATATCACAAGATCATCTGCCTAGCCTTTTCCGAACTATGTTTGGGTCGGCTTCCAATCTAACTGGATGCAGCTGAATTATTTATTATTTTACATGGAGCAACTGCCTATCCGACCTCCACAACCCAGTTACTGGGTAATATGATAGGTACGCCTTGGTAAGACTGTCTGGCAGACTTTTGGGCTTCTGACTACCCGTAACAACTGTCAAAGATCCAAGCATGACTTATAACACACAAATACTTACATAACTGAGATGTAAAAGTTGAGAGTGGCTGCAGTTTTTTTTTTTCTGTAAACTCGAGCATAATTTTCTGATATCAAAGGCACTGCAAGTGAGCTAGGTATCTGAAAAACAAGTATAAAAAAAATGTGTTAATTATAATGACCATGTATGGTAAATTCAACAAAAATTTGTACTTTAATTTTATAATAATAATCAACAGGTCATTCAATGAATATTTAAAAATCTTAAATAGTTAATTAAAATAACAGTCTCACCAGGGCATACTAAGGTCATCATGTTTCATTTTCTGGGAATAATTCTGATAAAATTACGTCTGAAAAAAGAAATGTATACTTACATTAGTTTTCTATAAAATATGTTGAAAGGCTCCTTTTACATAAATGTTTATGGGGTGATAAAGTGGTGAGCAATAATGTTTGCCATTAATTTTGTAAGTTGCAGTCAGCCTAATTAAATTTGCCAATAATTCATACATAAAGTTGGACTGCCTGTCAGAATCTCAAATAAAAAGCAATCCTGGCGAGAAAACTTGAGTTGGTGTTGGAATTAAACAAAAGTAATTCAAAATCAAAATTCCTCGGTCGAAAACAATGGCAAGACAAAATTTTCAGTATACTTCTGATTGATGTACCTTTTTCTAGGTGATTCTGGCACGTGCACATAGTTTGTGAAGATCTTGAGCCACTTTTTGAGTCACTAACAGGAAACGTACATTTTCATCCTTTCAATAAATAATACACTCTAAAATCACTGAGAAGATAAGATCGGAAAAAACAACGCAAACTTTACAGATCAGAAAACTGGAAAAGTCGAAAACTTCGAAAACAAAACCGCCTAAATTTGACACAGTACAGTAAAATTCATCAATATTGTCTATGGTTTTCCCAACCCTAGAGTACACGTTTGAAATTATTTAGTAAATAATCACTAAAGCTGAGCACTCACGGTCAGGTCAGTCCATTTGGATTACAACAAATGGATGGGCGCCGTCAAAATATTAAAATACTTGCTTAGGAAATTGATTCGAGTCAGCTTGTAAATAAGGAGCATAATCGTATGCCACGTATCGTGTTCGTGATGCCACCACGCCGTGGCCCACGGTTTTCGCACTCACGGACAAAAGGCGAGACGCCAAACGGTGTGAGGCTATGGATTACGATGCGCACGGAAGACGTGGATTCACGTCGCGCCAGCATAAGGAATGAATAATTGGCAGTCACGATCAAATTTTGGATGCACATACAATACGCGCCACTAAAGGTGAGACTTGACACACCACGTGGTTTGACTTGCGCAGTAGATGATTTTAGGTTTCTTTAGCAGTATGAAGTCTGAGCGCGGGATGGGACCGGGCGTCATCGACGCTGCGCCGCAAAGCCCCTTAAACAATTTTACATGACGAGAAGGCAGCAGCCGACGATTATCCCTGTATGCACTATGCAAATGCACCCAAGGACAAACGTCGGTTGGTGCAGGACTATTACAGAACATGGAACACTGGCTATAGTGGATTGGATACCTTGAACTATGGAAGAACTATGTCCCCTGCCTGACCAATGTTATATAATATACACAGATAGATTGGCAAGGGGTGACTTGCACACTCAATAATGGGCCCCTGAAAACGGTCGCTAGCACATAGTGACATAGCGACAAGGGGCAACATGTCCTGAGGTGCTTGAGGAGTGGAGAGGTATTCCACAGCTCTCAGAACAATCCCAAAGCCCGGAAGATGATCAAGATCCCTACAATCACTTACTGGAATACTTCCTTCATCCGAGCACGTTTGCTCTTGCGAATCTCCACTCAAGGCGGCCAATAAAAGCAAGAATGAGGTGGAAGCTCTGTTCCCGTCAGTGTTCACTCCAGCCGGCCAATAAACGCAAGCCAGAGGTGAAGAACAAGACTTCTCCCGGGAGATAGGGTCCCTGGGGTCGGTACTGCCCAACAGCTCGCCACATGCTGCCCTGCGGGGTCATGTATCTCTCTTGGTTTGGCTCCTCACCCTAGAACTGTTTCGGCAAAGGAAACTCCAGCGGCACAGACCCAGAGTTCGGAGCACGCAAGCCCCACCACGACGTCAACGTAGAGATACGGTGGTGGGGTTATTATTATTGTTATTATAATATCGTGTGTGGGCAGTTTTACTCTGTGGCCTGACGGATATTCTTGTCAACTAACTGATTCAAAAACATAAATATCGTTTGGAAACTTGAAAAAAAAAAATTACGTAAAAATTACGTTTCGAAAATGTCATAAGTACCGCGCGGATTCTGTATTTGACCAACAACGACATGTCAAGTTAAAAAGCTTCACCGGCCATGGTGCTGATTCTCTTGTCACAAATGCCTCTAAACTAGACTAAAAATCACTAAAATTTAGTTTATTCCTGTCAAACGACGTTTTCCCATTCTGAAATTGACTAAAGTGACACAACTATATTTTAGTTTGACAGCACTAATATTGTACCGAGTTAATAATTTAGTGAAAATGGCAATTTTGCTATTCTGAATTTTACTGTTTTCACATATAATTTTAATTGTGAAACTAAATCAGAATAGATTTAATCGCGATTAAAAAGGTGTAGAATAAAATTAGTTATCATGAACTAGAATTCACACCAACACCTTGACTTTAAGTGCAAAAACAGTACTGTATTTTTTCTTCTTTTGCTTATATCTCGAAAACGGTGTGTCCCTATTGCAAAAATAATGAAAATTTGGCCCCCCTTTATGAAGCCCTTAAACCCCTAAACCTCAACATGTAGGTACCAAAAAAAAACCCATAAAAACACGTTGAAGCTACCCCGTCCCTGCACGGTGAACAAAATATGACAAGCCTTGTCACTTTTAAAAGTGATTTCGTTAGTTCCAATTAAAGCCACCGGGTCATATTATACTACGGGCACTATACCACGCGGAGTCACGATTGACAAACTCGATTTTAGTTGTGTCAAAATTGTTTTGTAATTTAGAGATTTTTTTTGCATAATAGCTCTAAGATTCTCTCTCATAGCCAAAAGTAAGGAATTTTGGTGATAGTTTAGTTAGTTTAGTTCGATGTACAAGAGAATCGGCACCGTCAACGGAATTTTAACTGCATTACACTGCTTGCGCTGGAAATAAACAAATGAATTTTTGAATTTAGTAACTACATTTAATTCGTTTGTCAGTGATATTTTTAGTAAAATAATGATTAAATTACAATTTACAATCTATCCATAGACAAATATTACTAAACTTCATCATCTGTGGTAGAAAGCTAGGAGTGCGTGACTGTGTGCATAAATCTATGGCACAATTATTGACAATCAACAAAATATTTTCCAAAATATAATTAGCTACAATGCACTGTAGGTAATTAAACAAATGAATGTTAGTGTTTGTCAGTGACAGAATTATAAGTGTGCTACAGATTCGTTCTCGTTCGATCGAAAAATAGCTTGACTTGACTCCTCCACAGAACATTTTATTTTATAATACTGACTGGTACATGACTCCTTGACTTGTGTGTGATGCATAAGAACAGTTTTGTGGAAAAAGCGCGGGAAACTTCGTACTTGGCGGACGCGTCTTTTTTGAGATAATATTTATAAATTTAAAAACCCTAAATATAAGATCAGTAGTCGTAGTTTTAGTTTTCTATTCTCTTTTACTTGTAGTTTAATTTTAGTGTTATTATATTTTCATCGGTAGTGGTAAGTTTTTTTTTAGCTATTTGAATTAATAATGAAAGACCCGCCTGATCCGGGGGATTTCGTGCCCCCGGCAGGCAATTTTGTTACTATTTCCAATGAATCGGGCATGGATACCGATGGGTCGTCTTCAGCTCGACATTTGAAAAGAAGCCGTGTTCATGTGTGCAAGCACTGTAATAAGCGTCGCCGTATCCGGAAAAACCACGGTTCAGCGTCTTCGGGTTGTGGTTGCATGGACTCTACTCTAGAACCTACTGCATCAGAGCCTAGCTGCTCTGAAATAATCGTCCCTAAGGAAACAACTAATACTTCTAACAAAATGCCCAATATCCCTACTCTGCCCTCAGTTGTTCAATCTCAGATAGGTCGGAAAACATACGACAAAACGGACAGCGCGCCTTTTGTCATTCATGTACAAAAAAATATTATTTCACCAGATGATGGATCGACACTGCACCCAATCACTTTTGGCAAGTTCCTAAAACACAATGCCTTCCAAAACATTATCAATGGGAGTGTCAAAAAAATTGGACGCAATAAAATTTCTTTATCGTTTTCGAATTTTCTGAACGCAAATTCCTTTATTACACATAATAGTCTTGAAACATATAATTACAAAGCTTTTATACCTACTTTTAATGTTACTAGAATGGGTTTAGTGCGTGGTGTTCCTGCAGAATGGTCTCCGGAGGAGGTTATTGATAACATAACAGTACCTATAGGTTGCGGGCCAATCTTAAAAGTCAGACGCCTCGGTACAACAATTTGGAAACCATCCCAATCCATAGTTGTTACATTTGATGGGCAGGTTCTACCAAAGAGAATTTTTATGTGCTATAATGCATTACCTGTACATTTATATATTTTCCCTACTGTACAGTGTTTTAATTGCTGTCGTTTTGGTCATACTAAAATTCAGTGTAGGTCCAAGCCTCGTTGTTATAAATGTGGCCAAGGCCACACTGGGGACAGTTGTGAAAGAGAACAAGAAAGTGCATCGTGTTGCCTTTGCTCTGGTTTTCACTATGCTACGAATAAGTCTTGCCCAGAATTTTCTAGGCAAAAATTAATTAAAACATACATGGCACAAAGTTCAGTATCTTATGCTGAAGCGGAAAAACTTTATCCACCAGTAACTAAATCATATGCTGATACACTTTTATCTTCTCCATCCAAAAACTTTGCAGATACCCCATCAATCTCTTCACCTAATAGAATGCCTGCTTCAAGTAGCTATAAAAAGACTGTCTTCCTCAAACCACGCTCCCCTCCCAAATCTGTACAAGGATATAATAAAGAGGCTCACAATGCCATTATTAAAGATTATGACATTCCCCAACCATCAAATGGTTGTGCTCTTTCTAATAATAATGGAAAAAACGACACAAATTTTTCCATAAATGATTTTCTTTCTGCATTACACAATCTTCTTTCTCAGTTCAACATTTCACCGTCCAACGTTGCCCCGTCTTTCAATGTATCTCAATCCAGTCATAATGGACAACACATCCAAAATAATCCAGTGGAACTGCCGCAGTCTAGTAAACAAAAAGAGTGATGTTATATATCTTTTAAACAAATATGAGCCATTTGTCTTTGCCTTTGCAGAGACTTGGCTCAAATCTAATCATAGTTTTAAAATCAACGGTTATTTAACCATTAGAGAGGATAGATCTGATGGGTATGGTGGAGTAGCTATACTCATCAAGAATTCTATACCTTTTTCTATCATTACATTACCTCCTCATAGTGAGGAAATCTCAATTGTAGCTATTAAAGTGCATCACACTTGTCTTGTTTCTATTTACATTCCTCACCCTTCCTCTTCTGTCCTTCAAGAGATGAATAATCTCTTTTCTTCTCTTCCAAAACCTTTCTTAATATTGGGGGACTTTAATTGCCATCACCAATCATGGGGTTGTTCAACTTCTAATTGTTATGGCGATGAATTACTTGATATAATAGACTTACATAACTTATGCATCTTGAACTCGGGAGCTGCCACACGTCGCTCAGATCCCACTCAGAACCAAAGTGCAATCGACCTTTCTATCTGTTCTCCAAACTTAGCCTCTTCATTAACTTGGCATACTTTGACCTCTACTTATGGCAGTGATCATTTTCCAATAGTTATTTCTTATCCTCTTTCAAAACCAAATGCACCATTAAGGAGATCAAACTTAAAACATAAACTACCTAATAGAAATAATAATGACTGGGACAAATTTAGGAACATTGTTGACAGTAAGCTTTGCTCTTTGCCTGTTATCTCTGATGGCAATGAAAATAGTTGTGCTGAAGCTTTAGCACTTATATTAATCGCAGCGGCAGATGAAGTTTTTCCTGAAAAAAATAACAATATTAGTACAATTCCTTCCCCTCCATGGTGGGATTCAGAGTGCACTGAATTGGTTAAAAAACGGAAAGAGGCTGAACACAATTATAACCTTGATGTGTCTGATATTAATTTTGAAATAGTCACCAACTTAATTAATGTAACTTGTAAACTTTTTAAGAAGAAAAAATTTGAGTCTTGGCGTAATTTTTGCTCATCAATTTCTCCAAATACTCACCCTACCACTGTCTGGCGCAATATTCGTAGATTTAGGTCCATTTATAACAACCCTTGTCCCATTCCTGATTCTTTAGCCAGTGAATTTTTAGATAAATTAGCACCGCCATGGGTACCGGATGAGGTTATTAACCTTAGCCTGCCTCTCGTATCCAATATCCAAGATACTCATACGACACTAAATCTTCCATTCACTCTCACTGAATTAAAAGGTGTTATTCATAAAACTAAGGATTCTGCACCGGGCATTGATGGCATACCGTATTCCTTTTTTGCTAATATAAATGATGACGTCCTCATTTATTATTTAAAGCTTATTAATTCTATCATGAATTCAGGAAACATCCCTGTTGAATGGAAACGTCAAATGGTGTTGCCATTCCTTAAACCAAATAAAACTCCATCTGACGTTTCTTCATACCGTCCCATAGTCTTGTCATCAATCCTGATGAAATTAGCGGAGCACTTAGTTAAAAATCGCCTAGAATGGTATGTGGAAAGTAACAGTCTTTTGGCAGAATCACAATATGGTTTTAGAAAAGGTAAAAGTACAACTGATTGTTTAAGTATTTTAACATCGGATATTCGATTATCCTTCTCTAATAACCATTCCACCTTTGCAGTTTTCCTTGATATTAATGCAGCTTATGATAATGTTGTATTATCAGTTTTACTAAATAAATTAAAAGCCTTGCAGGTTCCATTGATTTTGTCGAATTTTATTATTAATATCCTGACTGAACGCTCTGTTAACATAATAATAGGAGATCACGAGGTATCTCATCTTGTATGGAGGGGTCTGCCACAGGGTTCTGTGCTCAGTCCCCTTTTATACAATATTTACACTTTTGATCTAGACTCGTCTTTAATTACTAACCATGTTAAAGTTCTTCAATATGCCGATGACTTATTATTATATTCTTCAAGCCAATCTGTTGAACAAGCTCGCTGTGCCATCAATTCTGCTTTATCTAATTTGGAGTTATGGTTACATCTAAACGGTTTGGATTTATCCACGTCTAAAAGCGCGGCTGTTTTATTCACCCGGAAGAGAAATATTCCCTTAGTTAACCTCTTTTATAAGGATATACCTATTCCAGTTATAGATAAATTCAGATATCTAGGTATAATACTTGATTGTAAATTAAGTAGTGTTCCTCATTGTGATTATATTGTCAACAAATGTGAAAATCACCTAAACATGCTTAGATGCCTCTCTGGTGTGTGCTGGGGTGCACATCCGTTTTCGTTGAAACTTATTTACAACGCAATTATCAGAAGCACTCTGGATTATGGATTGTTCGTTTTAGAACCTGGTAGTATCATGGCTTTTAAAAAATTGGATCGTATTCAGTCTAAAGCATTACGCATTATTTCGGGTGCCATGAAGTCTAGTCCTATTAATGCTCTCCAAGTTGAATGTGGGGAAGCTCCTTTACATCTTAGAAGACAATTCTTATCAGACAAATATTTGTTCCGGATTCTTCAGTTCTCAACTCATCCTCTCATTCCTAAACTAGACTCTTTAGTGTTGCAGATTGAATCTTCAGATTACTGGTCCCATAAACGTGCGCCTTGTTTAGTTATAAGCTATAAAAAATTCCTTTCACTTTCTTCTCCTATTCACCGTTCCAATAAACTTCCCATATTTAACTGTAGATATGAGAGTTTACAATTCAGCCCCATCATTAAATTTAACTGTGTACGTAATAAATTAGATCCCGATTGTCCTAAAAGTTTTAACAATTTCCTTGCTGATCACTTAGAATATCACCATATATTTACGGATGCTGCCAAGCGTTCTCCGATGGGTTGTGTTGGGATAGGTACTTACCATTCTCAATACAACATCGTACAAAAAATAAAACTGCCTCAGGAGACTTCGGTTTTTACGGGGGAATGTTTCGGTATTTTAAAAGCCATCGAATATACTCGTGTTTTTAAGCTCAAAAAAACTATAATTTTTACAGATTCCCAAAGTGCTCTTCTAGCCATCAACAAATCCCCTTTCGAACACAAATCGCAGTTGCCAATCATTTATTTAATACGAGAATTTGCGTTCAGAACCATCTCTGAAGGTAATACTTTGGAATTTGCGTGGATTCCGGCTCATGCTGGAATCCATGGCAATGAAGTGGCTAATACACTCGCCGGTGATGCGGTGCAGTGTGGGGATAAGTCCCAAAGCTCCTTATACAAATTTCAGCACTGATCTTATGATCCTACCAAAGACTTTTCTTTGGGACACCTGGAGGGCAGCTTGGGATATCGGAAGCAAGTCTAAGGGTCGTTATTTTTCATTAATTCAACCCGATGTTCCGGAAAAACCGTGGTTTGGCAGGGCAAAGTTTGGCAAGATGGAGACCTCTGTATTAATACGGATGAGACTGGGTCATGTTTGTTCTCCAGCCCATCTTGCCAAACTTCATATCATCGACGACCCCATGTGCTTGTGTGGCACAGACGTAGGCGACCTAAACCACATTTTTTTCTCCTGTCCTTTATATGACCGTTCTTCTTTTTTCAGTAACCTCTTGTCCCTCAATACTCCTTTTCCTACCTCAATACTTTCTTTACTTTGTACAAATAGCTTCCCTGTATATAAATGTATAGTCTCATTCATTATTTTAAATAATATTAAGTTGTAAATTTTCGTCGTTGTAATTTGATCATTATCATTATTTTATCACCGTTATTATACTGATCCTATATATTCATCCTATCCTAAATCCCGTTTAAAAATCATTATAATATTTTCGTTTCCCTACCTTGACCTATGAACTAAACGTGACATTGGCTAAATGCACAAACCGTGCGAAGCCAAAAGAAAAAAAAAAAGAAAAAAAAAAGTGTGCTACAATCGTGAATGTAATTAGGTAAGACCGTAAGACCGATTAATGTCAGCGATTTTGCTCGGTTCGGACTTCGGTCGGCTCAATCTGAATCTCGCGCGGGACCAGCGTGTGATTTAAAATGACGATAATTATATTTTAAGATATATATTGGAGCTGAACGTAATATTAAGACATGTCGTTGTGAAATGGTCGTGACGTCACGACATTTCTGCTTCTGGGTGTCTTGACAAACTCAAAAGCATTTATTTCAAACAAAGAAACCAATTACAGGCACTTTTGAACTATCGTTGGGTCGGTCAGTCAGAAAGAAGAAGCTAGTCGCCCATTCCAAAGCATAGTAGGTACTTAAGGAGAAGAACGGGCAAGAAACTCTACGGACACTCTTTTAAAATCAAAATATGGTTACATCATCATCATGTGTCACATGTGAGAACGGTGCAGAATGTTACAAGCGTCCGTAAAAAAACCTATAAATGAATAAGCCGAGGGGGAGTGAATTTTATTAATCTGATATAATTCTATCTGTCAGCAGATGAACCTATTTGACGCTGCAAGACTGTAAAGGAACATCTGTCAATTGTGGCTGTCCGAGGTCAGTACTCATTATTTCGCACACTATATTAATTTGATAAACATATTTTGGAGAAAATAAATTAGGACATGGAATGAACAGGCATGAAATGAAGTACCTAATGTTGCAACTCATTTGTACTTAAAATATAGGAATTGGCCCATGTGATTGATTTTAATTGATTCAGACGCTAATATTTAATTTTTTAATAAATAAATCATACTGCTATACTTGTTGAAAGTTTTGCTGCACATACTACACTGATTATATATATATATTTTTAACTTGATTTTCAGATACCTAGCTCACTTGCAGTGCCTTTGATATCAGAAAATTATGCTCGAGTTTACAGAAAAAAAAAAACTGCAGCCACTCTCAACTTTTACATCTCAGTTATGTAAGTATTTGTGTGTTATAAGTCATGCTTGGATCTTTGACAGTTGTTACGGGTAGTCAGAAGCCCAAAAGTCTGCCAGACAGTCTTACCAAGGCGTACCTATCATATACCCAGTAACTGGGTTGTGGAGGTCGGATAGGCAGTTGCTCCATGTAAAATAATAAATAATTCAGCTGCATCCAGTTAGATTGGAAGCCGACCCAAACATAGTTCGGAAAAGGCTAGGCAGATGATCTTGTGATATAAGTTAGTGTAATAATTGGTATTTTCTACATAATTCCCTGTTCACTAAAAATAGAAATGAAGTAATGTTGCAACTCATTTGCACTTAAAATATAGGAATTAGCCCATGTGATTGATTTTAATTGATTCAGATGCTGATATTTAATTTTTTAATAAATAAATATGTATTTTTAACGTGTACCTATTGCAATCCTTTGTTTTCAGTAAATAAATAAATAAATAAAATCATGCTGCTATACTTGTTGAAAGTTTTGCTGCACATACTACACTGATGATAATAAGAATGATAATTTTACTATAAGTGGTTCAATATTGATTATAAAAAAATATACTCTCGATGAGTGTAGGAATGATATAAAACCAATAGTAATAAATGCTTACCGTTGTTTCCAGCGTTGGCGGTGCTGTGCAGTCCACACACACACATTCGACAGACGCCATTCCGTTCTCGCCGGGCATAAAGAAGTTGAACATTGGCGACAGGCAGCAGGCTCACCGTGCAGTAGAAAATATGTATTAGCAATGTTATTTGATGTGATACTTGAGGAATAAATTTTATCAATTTTTGTATGTACACACTAAACACAAGATAATAAAGTAAAGCTTAAGTATATAATAAGAAATTTCTTCCAGCAGACCTGCGACAGGAGAGTTGGATGACAGATGTAGACCAGTGTGTAAAACAGTATATAGTAAAACTTAAATTAGACTAGAGCAACCTAAACATACATGAATTTATGTAATTTCTTGTTAGCAAGAGAGGAGCGATTTGTGTATAGTTCTAGTAGATCTTAACAGCACCCGCCCCTATATAGATTATTGATGTGTCAATATTATGTTTATATCTTGTACTGTGGTTTATCTAGGATCTAGGTGGTGGGATATTACTAGATATGTGCTTAGATAAACAAACAATACACCAATCACTGAATACTTACTTGCACAGGACAGTTTTATGAAGTTTCTCAATCTCACCTCTTATGTACGCAATATCCATACATGAGATGAGATTGAAATCTAAAAGCATTGAAATAAATAGTTCTTATTGTCTCTAAAACTCTCAAATACGTCAATGCTTAAAGACAGGAAAGGCTTAGGGAGTAGAACGTTTAAAAAAAAATTCTCACTAAGATACCAATGACATGACAGCATTCGCTTATCGCGGACACGCGCATGCGTATTCTCGTTGCCATGGCAACGTCACGGTGATAGTATAATTAGGTATTATAACTCAATGGTTCAACTGTTGAATGAATTTTGTAATAGGTTTGATGAATGTTCTTTTAGTATTGGCAACGAATAGTGAAGTAGGTATGTATCTACAATAAAATATTAGGCGCTTTTAATTTATTTATTACTTACATTTTATATGTACTTACCTACTTTTTTGAGGAGACAGAACGAAGTAGGCACACACAGACTAGGTTGCACAGGTACGTTCTCCTTTTAGCTAATTCTAACATAATACCTACTGATGGACGTTGGAGCATCGCAGCGCAGTTTCCCCTGGAGCATCGAAGAGCACGCTGGAAGATACGTGTCTGTTCTTCGTCCGCGAAGATATTAACACTCGGGCTAAGAACTCGCTGAACGATTTTCATCCGCGGCCAGCTAGTTTATTTGTAAACTCACGAGACCGGTTGTTTGTGCGGTTACGCAGCCGCCGCGGTTGCGATCATCGCGCGCAAACTTGGCGTGCGACACACTGGTGTTTATCTACAATTCAATTTGATCTCAGTGGCCGTAGCGGCCAGTGACCGACCCAGTTGCCCAGTCGTCAGCTGACAATAGGTTCACACCTACTTAATAACAAACTGAAGTACCTACCTAAGTAGGTATACCAACATATTATTATGCGCAGACTACGAGATGATTATTTGTTGTAGTAGCTGTAGGTACCTACTTAGTGGACATTGTACCTACCTACCTAATGTTACATAGTAATAAAAAAAATTACCATTGTAAAATAAATTCGGGGTGAGAGCCTGGTGATCTGTCACACGCACACCAGGATATCCTAGTATGGACGCCAGGCCCAGTCTCTCACAAAGTATCATATTTTATGGATTTTAGTAAAAACGTTATAATTCTTGTCTCTACGTTGTATAAAAGTATGTGTGTGTGTGAAGAGAGAAAAATAAAGATTACTATAGGTAGGTACCTACTTAATTACTATTGGTAGGTGCTGCATTCACTTAATGTTCTTAGTGCGCATGCGTGACACGTTACAGGCTAATTAAGTAGTAGGTAAGTACCTAGTTAATAATAAAAACTGTGTAGTTACAGAAAACAAAATGTAAATACAAAGCACTAAACTGACTTTAAATGCACAAAAACGGTTGTATTTAGAATGAATTGAATGAAATGCACATTGAAATATCTATAAAAGCATTGAAATAAATAGGTAGCTAAGTACCTATCTCTGAACCCGAATATGAATAGGCATATGGACATGGCCGTCAATAACGGAAAATTAAAAAAAAAAATAATGTTTAACGCGCTTGCGCGGAGTGTGGTAACCATAGAAACATCACGGGGATCGGTGTTGATGTCTAACGCGCTTGCGTGGGGTGGCCAAGTGACCACTCCACGCGATTCTGGTAACCATGGAAACATCACGGTGATCGGTGTTGAGGTCTAACGCGCTTGCGCTGAGTGACCCCTCCACGCGATTCTGGTAACCATAGAAACATCACGGTGAGCGGAGTTGATGCCTAACGCGCATGCGCGAAGTGACCACTCCACGCGATTCTGGTAACCATAGAAACATCACGGTGATCGGTGTTGAGGTCTAACGCGCTTGCGCTGAGTGACCCCTCCACGCGATTCTGGTAACCATAGTAACATCACGGTGAGCGGAGTTGATGCCTAACGCGCATGCGCGAAGTGACCTCTCCACGCGATTCTGGTAACCATAGAAACATCACGGTGATCGGTGTGGTGGAATTTAGTAATAATTTGACTCTTGTTAATGGCAACGACTAGTTAAGTAGGTGGTGGGCATTGCATTTTCTTAATATGTACCTACGTAATGCATACGTGATAACGTGACGCGTTACCAATTAAATAAGTAACTAGTAAGTAAGTAAAAAAGAACTTGTTAGTGATTGTATAGCGCGCATGCGTGGCGTGATGTGAGCACGAAGGGGATATGTGCCCGCCGTGCCTGGTGGCCAGTGCGCGCGCAGTTGGGTGAGTAATTGTTAGTCGAACTGTTGAATTTGGTCATTTGTAATAGTACCTATGACGATGATTTGATGAATATTCTTTTATTATTGGCTACGACTAGTTAAGCTGGTATCACATTTTCATGTTCTTATACGTAGGTACGTGACGCGTTACATAAAATGATTATGTAATAAAATTAGCATAAATATAATTAAAATCTCGATTATGATTGTAAATGTAATTTGGTCAATCCCTAGCATCCGTGGGATGACACTGACAGCTCACTCCACGCAAGTTTTCACGGTGAGATTTTTACAGAATCGACCGGCTGGTGTGTTTTCCTAGAGAGCGTTTTTTGACACCGTAGAGTCAATCACCGCTGCCATCAATTTCATGACGGCTGTCACTGCAGCCGTTATGGGAGCCCCATTGAAGTTTGGCATCCAAAGTTATTAAATACCGTAAGGGCGGGTTACTTTGACTCTAGGGCATAACTTTGGCCCAAATCGAGACAAGTGTATAAACTGCCCGAAGTGTCACGACCACACAACCGAACGTCGTATGTCCTTCGGTAACTATTAGATGGTGATATAGATGCGTACTTGCGGAACCTTGTGTGGATTTAATGACAGTAAACATCTGTCTCGATTTGGGCCAAAGTTATGCCCTAGAGTCAAAGTAACCCGCACTTACTGTACCTAATTGTTTTTAAGGACGCTGTTACAAATGGGTAGTCACATCAATACTTTTTTACACAATAGTATGTTTATTAAATAAAATGCTTTACATTCTAAAAATGTTTTTTGGCAAAACTGTTGATAGATGTGCATGGTACGATTCTGAACTATAAATATAATTTTAGATAGGTACATTACCTCAATAAATGTACCGAAGGAAAAAAATTCACTCCGGTACCTTTATTGAGAAACTGTACCTATCTAAAATTATATTTATAGTTCAGAATCGTACCATGCACATCTATCAACAGTTTGGCCAAAAACATTTTAAGAATGTAAAGCATTTTATTTAATAAACATACTATTGTGTAAAAAAGTATTGATTTGACTACCCATTTGTAACAGCGTCCTTAAGTATTACTGTCCCAAAATCTCAAAGTCTCAAAAACATTTTCTGGATTTGTTTAAAAAATAATTTTGCAAGCGTCTTGTTAACTTTTAAACCCTACTAAATGATCTATCTCGTTTTTTTATTTTTCAATTCAATCAATCTGCCTAGCATTTTCCCAACTATGTTGGGGTCGGCTTCCAGTCTAACCGGATGCAGCTGAATACCATTATTTTACATGGAGCGACTGCCTATCTGACCTCCACAACCCATTAACTGGGTAATACGATACCCCTTGGTAAGACTGATTGTCAGACTTTCGGGCTTCTGACGACCCGTAACGACTGTCAAAGATCCACGAATGACAGCCGGGACCAACGGCTTAACGTGCTTTCCGAGGCACGGACGAGTCCGACCCCGGCAAGCGTAGCTTAACCTGATGGAACGACCCTTGCGGCTGTTATTACTTAGCCACGAGCTCCTTTTATTTTTCAATTACTTACATAATTATCAAACAACGAACGAAGTGACCGTATATGTGTTCCGGTTTTTCCTTGTGAGGTACGGAACCCTAAAAATGAATGAATGAATGAATGAATGAATGAATGTTTCTAAATTGTCAACTTTTCAACTGGCTATTGAGGTTCTAAAGAATAATATTTTTATTCGTTTTGGATTTCTTATGCACTCTTACTGTACCTACGGAACCCTAAAAATAATACCTTCATATAACTAGAAAATAAACAATTTTTATTACGAATAAGAAAATCATAAAATGAATATACTTTATAGTGTAACACGTATTTTATTATTGACTGAAGTTAAAACATTCAACGACAATTTTTATATTCATGTCAATGATTTCAGTTATAAAATAAACATACATTGTATGCCTCCACGTCAATAATGTACAGAATTATTTTAAAATTATTTATTGTATTATCCATTGGTGAGTACTGTAGTCTTTTTATTTTTACACTTCTTTCGGCTTTTTCCAACTATGTTGGGGTCGGCTTCCAGACTAACCGGTTGCAGCCGAATACCAGTATTATAATATTATATGTTACAGTAAGGGCTGATTGTTCAATAGGCAGATATCTTTTACCTGAAGAATAAATGTGACAGTTTGACATATTTTCAATACAAAAGCTGTCAAACCGCCATATTTATTCCTCAAATAAAAATTATCCGACTATTGAACAATCAGCCCTAAGTGTAATTAATTAAAAATTATTAATAATTGTCTATCACTATTATTAATTACTGAAAGTCGAGGTAAAAGTAAGAAATTAATCACATTTACCGGTGATTATTAATAATGTAACCTTAGTACCGATAAATGTAATAATTTTCAATGTTTATTTAGTATTTTAGTTCAGTAGGTACCTGAAGTATTCTGGTAGGTATTATCAATAAATACCTATTGAACAAAGAAATGGAAGAAAGATTTTAATTTTTAATGTTGATTATACGGAGTCTATGATTGTATTTATATTTTTAAGCAAAACCAAAGAAAAACGATTTTGCATGTAAGTTTCATTAACCGACTTCAAAAAGGAGGAGGTTCTCAATTCGTCGGAACCTTTTATTTTTTTATTTTTTTTTATGTATGTTCCCCGATTACTCGAAGATGGCTGGACCGATTTGGATTTTTTTTTGTTTTATTCGAGAGGGTCATCACAGTTGGTCCCGTATAAAATTGATTAACTTTGCTTTGGTAGTTTTTGAGTTAGCTTCAATAATAGGTATTTTTCCCCACTTTTATATGGATGATGTTCTAGTTTGTTTTGCAGATAGTGGTATTAGAATTTGTGTGGGGGTACACAACTAAAAAGTGAAAAATAAAAACTTTTTTACAAAAAAATACAACCGACTTCCAAAAACAACACTACAAAGTGAAAAATAACTTTAATTTCGGAAGTCGGTGGCAAAAAACGAAAATACATTTAACTAGACACCGACTTCCGAAATTAAAGTTATTTTTCACTTTGTAGTGTTGTTTTTGGAAGTCGGTTGTATTTTTTTGTAAAAAAGTTTTTTAGTTATGTATTTGTAAGTACTGTAGTATTATAAATAAATACCTACTCGACAAATAACTTCCGAGTCATATTACATTTTATTACTTTTACCGACGAGAGTAGTGAATTATTAATAACAACTGCTAAAAGTAATGAATTTCAATTTTATATTCAAATTTACCAAATCATGAGATAATTATTAATACTTATTATTATTAATGATGGATACTTAGGAGCTCGTGGCTAAGTAATAACAGCCGCACGGATCGATCCATCAGGTTAAACTACGCTAGCCGGGGTTGATCAGTGGATGGGTGACCATCTTTACATACCGAGAATCCTCCGTGCCTCGGAAAGCACGTTAAGCCGTTGGTCCCGACTGTCATTCGTGGATCTTTGACAGTCGTTAGATACGCATCGTCAGAAGCCCGAAAGTCTGACAGCCAGCCTTACTAAGGGGTATTGTATTACCCAGTTAATGGGTTGTGGAGGTCAGATAAGCAGTCGCTCCATCTAAAATACTGGTATTCAGCTGCATCCGGTTAGACTGGAAAGCGACCCAACATAGTTGGGAAAAGGCTAGACGGATGATGATGAGTTATTAGTAGTATTTTAGTTTATCTTTTTCTTTTTTTTTCTAGTATCACCAAGTTTGCCACAAAATAGTTATCGTAAGTACAATGTTGACCAGGAGTCTTTCAAACTGTACGGCGAAGACTTTAAATCTGTTCTGAAGAGATTTAGGAGGACACCCGAATATCTGAAGATATTAGAGGATAAGGTATACTAAAATATTTATAATCAGCCTTTAATATCCCCAATGCACACAGGCCTCCTCTCAGTGAGAGGGAGTGAGCTGTAATCCACCACGCGGGCACAGTGCGGGTTGGTAGATGTCACATGTCTTCGAATTTTTGGTTCTAGGACATGCCGGTTTCCTCACGATGTTTTCCTTCACCGTTTTGAGAGCAGTGGTGATGAAATTATTTACGCAAAGTAAAGCGCCTGCCTACGGTGGCCGGGAATCGGCAATGGATTCCCGCCGCCCAGGGCGTCTCCTGCGGCGGCTAGGGGCGCGAGGGTGCGGCTGTTGCCTCTCCCTCACGCGCTCCGCCTCCTCCTTCGCGAGCATTACTGCTTCGCAGAAGGAGGTGACGGCCTCTCATGCACTCTTGCTCCGCACCATGGCCTGGACCAGGTTTGGACGCGAGAGATCGCCGCCGCCGATCGCCTCCATGAGAACACGGCGGTGCTCCGTCCAAGCCGGGCAAACCTCCACTGTATACTCCACCGTGTCCTCCGGGCGATCCACACATTGGTGACACCCGGGCGTTTCCTCCCGCCTTATCCGAAACAGGAACCTCCCGAAACAACCGTGTCCGGTGAGGACCTGCGTCAGGCGGAAAGTGAGGACGCCGTGGCGCCTCTCCAACCACTCCTCAAAGAGGGGACTTATCGCAATCGCCGCAATTGTGGCGTGCCCAGCGCTGGGTTGTGACAATCGCACTCTCCATGTCGCCATGAGATCCCGCCAAAGCTCTGATTCAAACCTCAGATTCGGATTCAGCACCCCAAAATACATATAGAATAAAAGAAATCAGAACTACCCCAAAACTTTCCCACTAGACTACAAATTGACTGAATTATCGTATGATTTCCGAAATCAGTACGTCGATTCTGTAAAATTCAAACAACAACTCACATCTCACATCGCTATTCACTCTCACTCATAAAATAGATGCTTTTTATTTGACACTTTGATTCGGGTTTGAGTGCCAAGTGAGCGTCGAAGTGACGGGGAAATTACCTTACTGAATGCCACTTCTTACGTCATCTCATACTTTATCTGTCAAAATCTTACGGTCAATTTAGATCAACTCGCTGACACGCTCGCAAGGGTAGTGCTACTGTAAATTCGAATTATCAACCGAGTTTTTAGAATGCCAATCAAGAAACTCACAGTGGATTCAGATTCGAAGTTTAGAATGAGGTCTTACAGAATCACACGGCTGACCAATTTGGAGATACAACCTTGCATTGACCTGAAAATTGCAAAAAAACGCAAGAAAATTTGAATTTCGCGGCGGGTTTTTATTTATATATAATATTATACTTAATTATCATAATATATTTAAAAGTTGATTACTGACTGTTCTAATCTCGTGACTAAATAATAATAGACGTACGAGTTAATCCAGCAGGCTAAGCTACGCTTGCTCGGGCCGATCCGTGAATGGATCTTTACATACCGAGACTCCTCCGTGCCTCGGAAAGCACGTTAAGCCGTTGGTCCCGGCTGTCATTCGTGGATCTTTGACAGTCGTTACGGGTCGACAGAAGCCCGAAAGTCTGACAACCAGTCTTACCAAGGGGTATATACCTATTGCCTGCAGTTGGTTGGTTGGTTGTGGAGGTCAGACAGGTGTGTGAACCGTATTGGTTCAACACTCTAAGTGTTGAACCAATACGGTTCACACACCTGTAATGTAAGGATTTTGAACATAAAAACACTATTTCGTAGACTTACAAGATCAGCTTTATTACTTACTAGCTTTTGCCCGCGTGGATGTCGGGAAATATCCCGGAAACGTACTACCGGGAATTCCTTCCTTATTCCTTGTCTACTTGTTAAAATTTCAGCTTTCTAGATCCAAAGGACGTTGATGAGTCAGTCAGTCAGAATTTCTCTTTTTATTTATATAGATAGATAGCTTCTGCCAAAATTCTGAAATTCCTTGCTGCTGATGCATTGCCTACCCACGCTATTATTTCTTTTTTGCTTAGCGTTCTTTCTGACTTTTTTTTCTTATTGCTCGGCGCCTAAGAGTCCTAGAGTGATGTTAAATATACCTATAGCCTTCCTAAAGAATTGGGCTATCAAATGCAAAAATAATTAATAAAGTCCGCCTGGTAGTTCCAGAGATTAGCGCGTTCAACTTCAAACAAACAAAAAAAGTGCGTGTGTCAGCTCCGACGCAGACTGGAGTTCACTCCTACTTTTTGTGCCGACTTTCTATTTTTCGGTCATTTCTGTCGGGCAGGGTTTCTCAATGTATCAATGCTATACAAAAAGCAACTTTAAGGTATAAAGGCACTCGTCATCCCTCCCCGTCTCCCTTTAAGCCCCCTCTCACCCCTCCTCCTATCCCTCTAATCCTCCTCTCACCCCCCTCCCCTTCCCTCTCCTCTCACCCTCTAACATCCGCTTCCGTCTCCTCTCACCCCCTCACCCACCCCATCCCCTCTCCCTCCCTCACCACATCCCCTTCCCGCTAACCTACCCCTCCCTCTTTTACCCCTCTCAAACCACCTTCACCGCTTTCCCCTCCTCCTCTACCCTCCCCCTCTACCCTCACCAACTCCTCCCTCCCTCACCCCCTCTCCATATCCTCCCCACTCACTACACCCTCCCCCTCACTAAAACCTCCTATCACTCTCCAACTCTTCCCGCTCTCCAATCAATCAGTCAGTCTCAACTCAATCTCTCTTCAATGAATCAGTGCTATACAAAAACCAACTTTAAGGCGTAAAGGCATTCGTCGATCTCCCCCTCTCACCCCTCCCCCTCTCCTTCTAACCCCCTCTCACCCTTCCTCTTCTCCCTCTCACCCATCTCTCTTTCCCACCTCTCACCACCCCCTCTCACCCATTCAACCCCCTCACTGCCCCTCTCACTCCCTCACCCTCCCCATCCCCATCCCCCTTTCCCTCTTATCCCACTCACCACATTCCCTTCCCGCTAACCTCCCCCTTCACCGGTTTCCCCTCTCACTCTACCCTCAACAACTGCCCCTCTTCCCCCTCTCCACCTCCTTCCCCCTTTCCCTCCTCACCACCCCCTCCGCTGCTCCCCTCACCATCTAACCTTCCCTCTGGAGGAAAAACTATGAATGACAAATTTTATTACTTGCTTAGGCAAGTATTTGTGCCAAGTTTCAAGTTAATTAACTAAATAAATAAGATATTCCATATAAACCATATTCCCTGTTTTCACCCCCACAAGAGTAAAATTAAAAAAAAAACCGCTTGGGATATTTACGTAACTTGACTGAAAGATTATTACCACCAATTTTCGACTTAATCAAGCCCCACAGTAAAACTTGCCCTGTAAAATTTACTACCCCTCTTCACCCCTTTAGGGGTAAATTTTCGAAAAACTCTTGTACACGTTATTCTTCATTTTTGATCTCAAGTATAAATACTGAATTTCGAGTTAATCGGACCGCGTGTTAAAATTACTCCATACAATCTTTGACACCCCCTATGTCCCTTTTTAGGGGATAGTTTAGGAAAACTAAAAATGACAAGCTCTATAATTTACTTAGATAAATATTCGTGCCAAGTTTTAAGTCTATTAACCCAAGGAATAAGAATTTTCATACAAACTGGACCCGGGGGTCCAAAGTTTGTATAAACGTTGGGGTGAAACGGGTTTCACCCCCTTAGAGGGTGAATTTTGAAAAATCCTTTCTTTGGAATCTCTAGACCCAGCGGTTTGGCTGTGCGTTGATATGTCAGTCAGTCAGTCAGTTTCTTCTTTTATACTCGTATATTTAGATAAAAGATAATCACAGCAGATCAGTAATATAGTTATATAGTTTGATTTACTAATTTTACAAGCAAGTGACTATCACCGATGTCGAAGCACGAAGGCTGGCATGGCGAGCATAACCCAAAAATGCCCGCCGACTATTTTTATATTGCCCTTTGACTTGCTTATGATTGGTCGTTTGATAACTATCAAAGTCTCGACCAATCACAAGAAGTCAATACAACTACTTTTGATGATAGGAGTTCATAGAAATTATTATAATTAATCAACAAACATAATTAATTGTAGGCATAATTTAAATATTTATAAGAGGTAGTCGCTTCGTGTAAAATATTGGTATTCAGCTGCAACCGGTTAGACTGGAAGCTGACCTACACATACAGTAAGTGTTCAGTGGGACAGTAATAACCTGGTATTATTATCATTAATTAATTGATTAGCATTCGGATATATTGTTGGAGCTGCTGAAGATTAAGATGAGAGAAAACTTTCTTTGCATTGTTTAGATTCAATCTCTTAGTATTATATAATTGCATAGCACGTGTGAGCACTATGTAGCTACTATTAAGCTACCTTTTACTGGGTACGTCTTTCACTGACTTGAGTGTGCCCTGGCGGTTGAGAGTATGTCATGCTCACTCAAATGTCTCGGTGGTGGTGGCGTGTGTGTTGGATCATTAAGTTCCCTTCAAAATGGTTGAGCTAATTGGTGCTGATCCAAGCGTCATGTTCGTGAACGGGCGCCGTCAGTTGGGACTGGTCGTCTCTTAGCTGCCATGGCTTATTTTTAATTTTAATATTTAATTTAGTTGTTTTAGTTTTTATCTTTTTATTACGGACGCTTTTTAACGTGCACGTCTTTCTACATTGTTCTCACATGTATATTTTCAACATGAACGATGTAACCAATATTTTGTAAAAATATTATGATTTAAAAGAGTGTCCGTGGAGTTTCTTGCCCGTTCTTCTCCATAGGGATCTACTACGCTTTGGAATGGGCAACTAGCTTCATCTTTCTGACGGTCAGTCAGAAAGATGAAGCTGAAGCTGAAGATGATGACCCATTGACAATTCAAAAGTGCCTGTAATTGGTTTATTTGAAATAAATGCTTTGAGTTTGAGTTTGAGTTTGATTTATGGTTTCAGTGAGAGCGCAGTGGTGGCCCAGTGGTAACGGCCCTGACTTATGAATTGTAGGTCGTAGGTTCGAACCCAGACTGGCGCTTCAATTTGTGTAAATTATTTCATCACAACTACTCTCAAAACGGTCAAGGAAAACATCGTGAGGAAACCGACATGTCCTAGAAACAAAATTTCAAAAAGGATGGTCACCCATCCATGAACCGACCGCGGCAAGCGTAGCTTAAACTTCGATCGAGCCGTGCGGCTGTTATTACTTAGCCACGAGCCCTTCCGCAACAGCTTAGTCAAAATAATTTTTGTTCGGCAAAAAATTATTTACCGTAGTGACGTCTATCATGAAAATTATGACAGCGGCAAAGATTTAAATCGTTAGATTCGCTCTACCGCGTCAATTGAGGCGATTTAAATCCTTGGGCAGACCAGTGGTGGCCCAGTGGTAACGGTCTCGACTTACGAGTAGGTCGTGGGTTCGAATTTCGAACTCAGCTAGGCGCTTTACTTTGTGTAAATTATTTCATTACAACTGCTTTCAAAACGGTGAAGGAAAACATCGTGAGGAAACCGTCATGTCCTAGAACCAAACATTCTAAGACATGTGACATCTACGTTGGTAGATGTACCGCACTGGGCCCACGTGGTGGATTACAGCTCACTCCCTATCACAGAGAGGAAGCCTTTGTAACAGCAGTGGGAACATTATAGGCTGATTATGCTGATGTTTTTATGAGAATGCTAAGAGGGATGTGTGGTGTTACACGAATGGATAGAATAAGAAATGAGTATGTACTCATTTCTAAAAAATGATAAGAGAAAGAGGAGAAAAGAGGAAGTCTGAAAGTGGCACCGGTGACTGAAAAGTTGTGCGGAAAATGGTTATCATGGTATGGGCATTTGATGCGGAGGAGTGAGGAAAATGTCATGAGGAAAGTTTTGAGTATGAATGTCGATGGCTATAAGAGTAGGGGAAGACCAAAGAAACGATGGATGGATTGTGTGAAAGATGACATGGCTAGAAAGGGGGTGACCACCAAGATGACGAATAATAGAGAAGTATGGAAAAAAAGGACATGTTGCGCCGACCCCAAATAGATTGGGATAAGGGCAGGAGAATGATGATATACTGATGTTTTCAGTTGATTGATATGAAGAATTCAGCTCATGATATGTCGTTGCAAGTCCTTCATTATTACCGAAGCAAGATGGAAGAACGAGTGATTAAAATTCTACCCACTACTGAAACTGTATCCACATCCCCCTCACCTACAGAAGTACCAAAGGAAAACGTGTAAGTAGTGTTTACAAGGTCATTCTGTACGTGTGAGTAGTGTTTACAAGGTCAAATCAAATAATCTTTATTGCAATCCATAATGTGGTACAGGTGATTAGTAATTTTAGGAACAACTATGAACCCTGTCGGACACAGCAAGCTTATGTACTCGTAAGAGAGAGGAAGAGCGCTTTTATTATTTTTTCATATTATTAATGATTTAAATTATTACTCATTTATTTATTAAGTATCTTTTTTTTTTTTTTTTTTGTGGATGGGAAATCATCAAATGACTTCTCCCGCTCTGGGCAGAGCGGGAGGGAGTGTCAGACTTTTACTAACTAAAACCCACCCATGATCCTTCAGTTGCCCGTGCCAGGGCCACGGTATCTCTTTCGAACTACCCGCGACCCCGGCGGCATCGGCCCAATTGACCCCGTCACTGCTGACAACTCTTTGAGGCGCGCGTGGAACACAACGCGCCGTCGACCCGGGCCTGGTCCTTACCGGACGGCGAGCTGCCCATTACTCGTCGTCCGCAAGCCCGCGCCTACGGTGGCCGGGAATCGGCAATCGATTCCCGCCGCCCAGGGCGTCTCCTACGGCGGCTAGGGGCGCGAGGGCGCGGCTGTTGCCTCTCCCTCACGCGTTCCGCTTCCTCCTTCGCGAGCATTACTGCTTCGCAGAAGGAGGTGACGGCTTCCCATGCACTCTCGCTCCGCACCATGGCCTGGACCAGGTTTGGACGCGAGAGATCGCCGCTGCCGATCGCCTCCGTGAGAACACGGCGGTGCTCCGCCCAAGCCGGGCAGACCTCCACTGTATGCTCCACCGTGTCCTCCGGGCGATCCACACAATGGTGACACCCGGGCGTTTCCTCCCGCCTTATCCGAAACAGGAACCTCCCGAAACAACCGTGTCCGGTGAGGACCTGCGTCAGGCGGAAGGTGAGGACGCCGTGGCGCCTCTCCAACCACTCCTCAAAGAGGGGACTTATCGCCGCAATTGTGGCGTGCCCAGCGCTGGGTTGCGACAATCGCACTCTCCATGTCGCCATGAGATCCCGCCGGAGCTCTGTCCGCTGTACCGTGATTTCTCGCGGCGGCGGATTTATTTATTAAGTATCTGAATATATACTCAATACTCAATATCTTTATTGCTTTACCATAATGTGTACTTAGGTGGTAATTATATAATTGAGATCATTATGGACCCTGTAGGGCAAAGCAAAAGGGTAGGAGAGAGGAAGCCCTGTTTTTTTGGAGATTATGAATAATTATTATTGTCCTTTGACAATTCAAAAGTGCCTGTAATTGGTTTATTTGAAATAAATGCTTTGAGTTTTTTTTGAGTTGATTGCTATATTATTTAATCTAATATTATTGCTATTTTATTTAATTATTATTTTTGTTATATTATTTATTAATAATTACCATATCATTAATATATATTAAATATACCTATAAATTGCGTGATCAGCATTTACTTTTGTTATCAATTATTATTCTTATATTATTATTTTTTTATTATACTAGTAATTTCCTGAACATGTGCTACATTTCTTCTATTATTTATGTTTATCATTTAAATATTCAAAAAAGGAAATCAATCACTCTTGCATGCTTCAATCTTGTAAAAAATATAATTGATGAAGTAGACATAGGAAAGCGGGTATCTGTTATCTTCTTCGACATGTCAAAAGCTTTTGACTTCGTGTCTCATAGATTGTTGCTTTCAAAGTTGGAACGGTATGGTATTCGAGGTCCGGCCCTTCGTTGGCTTGAAACCTACCTGTTGGGTAGAAAACAATGTATAGAGATTCCAAGTATGACTGAAAATAAAGAACTGGAGGGAATTGGGTCTCTTCCAAGATTTAACAACTCGGGTGTACCACAAGGGAGCGTTTTGAGTCCCCCTTTGTTCTTGTTATATATAAACGATCTTCCTGAACACACACCCAATCCACGCACTTTATTTGCGGACGACATTTCAATAATTATGACATCACCAATGAATACTGACATAAATAATTATAGAATTGACATTAATAATACAATTGAATCAACAATTTCTTAGTTAAAATTTAATTATTTGCATGTAAATATAAATAAAACAAAAATTGTTCAATTTAGGACATATGGTCGTAAGCAAGAAAGACTTAACATTAATTACAACGGACAACCTCTATTAGAGCCAGAGGAAACTACTTTTCTGGGAGTTGCATTAGATGGCTATTTTTCCTGGAAACCACACGTAGAAAAAGTATGCAGCAAATTAAACAAATTCGTTTATGTTCTCTACACACTGCGAAAGACCTCGTCGCAGAGTACGATGTTGACTGCGTATCACGGCTGTGTTGTTTCGACTTTGCAATACGGCCTAATACTATGGGGTAACTCAACAGACGCAGGTAAAGCCTTTAGGGTACAAAAAAAATGTATTCGAACCATTTGTGGCATTCCACCATGGGAATCTTGTAAACCATTGTTTCTTGATTTAAAACTCCTTACATTAATTACCCAGTATGTATATTTAAGAATGTGCTAAATTTGTGCGACAGCACTTTGATCTGTTTGAAAAGGCTCAAGATCGTTGCCTTCGAAAAGTAAGAGGTCCAGATAAAATAGTTCTGCCTAGGACACCAAGGACTTCTATGTATAAAAAGAACTGTTACCTGTCTCTGTGTGGACTTATTTATAACAAAGTACCAAAGAAATTTAAAGACATACCTAATAATTTATTTTTTATACAGTTAAAATTATAGCTGCTGGAAAAACGATTTTATTACGATACCAATTAAAAGTAAATACATCCTACCAAAGTTCAATAACGTGTACGGCATGAGGATTGCAGAATATTTGGTACCATTTTTCCTTAATAAACTTCCAGAGGACTTGCAAATGTTATACAGGATGAGTTCGAAAAGTTATAAGTACAAATCCAAACGTTTTTTTACACAAAATTTCTCTTAATGCACCAATAAATTGTTATCATCATTATATAAATATTTTATGTATCATTGCAGTAATAAACATTTTTGTAAATTTAAATGAGCGGCTTGCCAGCACACAGATAAGCCCTGAGAGGTTTTCGTTGTGTGGCTAAAACCAATTGTACTTAATTAATACGTGTATTGGAAATAAATAAATAATTCTATAAATTAATTTATAAATAATTTTAAATAATTTGTTTTAATTTAATGTGACGATAACTGATTGATTTTATATATTGTTTTTTTTTTGTTTTTTGTGAATGTCTTGTAAAATTAATGAACAATAGAAATTAGTATAATTTGTAGCATGCCATTGGAAAAATATTATACTCTAGCAACCTACATTGTAATGTTTTGCATGTCAAATGTCTGACTTTGTATTAGGAACTCAACCACTGACTTTAAGACCAACACTGTACCAATACTTATTGCAAATAAATGATTATGATTATGAATAATAACTAAAGCATTGTTTGATGCATTAGTGAATAAAGCAACAAAATTGTCAAAATCCGGCTCGAAGGACCAATGTTAGCACGGGGAGCAATAAAAAGCGTGGACTGTATCAAAATAAGGCTGGTGTATTGCCGTCTAATATTACAGAATATATGTTCCCGGACAAACAATTAATAGTCGAGGTTAAAAGAGGGGAGTGTCGTCCGTCGCGGTGGAGTCCGTGGACCCGAGCCGTCATCGGGCCGTGCTGTGTTGCCGCCACGCCGCGCCTCAGCTTGTTGATGACGTGCTGATCACGCTGCCTGCGCGTGCGGACCGCATGCAGTGTTTTGTTGGGTTCGATTCCCAACAAAATCCTTCATTCATTAAAAAAAAAAAAAAAATCATTTACTCACAATAATTAACAATATGTGTACCGTAACATACGTAGTCTATCATCATCATGTCGTCCACACCGTATCCGGCGATGGCGACTCCTATATGTTCAATCAGGGTCTTTATTCCGGTGAGCTCTGATGTGGCTAGCAAAACCGAACTGAAACCGAAACGTAGTCTATACTAATATTATAAAGAGGAAACATTTTTTTGTTTGTTTGTACCGAATACGCTCCGAAACTGCTGGACCAATTTTAACCATTTTTTCACCAATGGAAAGCTAATTTATCAGAAAGTAACATAGGCTATAATTTATTTTGAAAAAATTTAGAGATCCTTAAGAAAATTGCAATAATATAACCCAAAGTAGCAAAATTTTGCCTATAAAATTCATTATTTGGCGTGCGCTGAGAAAACTATAGATAATACATAAAAAATGTGTACTACATAATGAAAGTGCTCATAATTACCTTCAAAAAAGTCCGCAAAGCAACCTAACTATCATAGTTAAGTCACAATAGCAGCTTTTGTTTTCTAAAAGTTGGTTACATACGTATCGTAGTATTAATTCTTATTCAAATAGTTTTATCATCACGGGTATTTATGTAGCAGTAAAATACTTTTTTTCATTCGAATTAGGGCTGATTGTTCAATAGTCAGATAATTTTTATCAGATGAATAAATATGGCGTTTGACAGCTTTTGTATGGAAAATATGTCAAACTGTCACATTAATTCTTCAGGTAAAAGTTATAAACCTATTGAACAATCAGCCCTAAGACATTTAATTTCGAAGTTCATCATCATCTGCCTAGCCTTTTCCCAACTATGTTGGGGTCGGCATCCAGTCTAACCGGATGCAGCTGTATACCAGTCTTTTACATAGAGCGACTGCCTATCTGACCTCCACAACCCAGTTACTGGGTAATACGATACCCCTTGGTAAGACTGGTTGTCAGACTTTCGGGCTTCTGACGACCCGTAACGACTGTCAAAGGTCCACGAATGACAGCCGGGACCAACGGCTTAACGTGCTTTCCGAGGCACGGAGGAGTCTCGGTATGTAAAGATGGTCACCCATCCACGGACCAACCCCGGCAAGCGTAGCTTAACCTGATGGATTGACCCGTGCGGCTGTTATTACTTAGCCACGAGCTCCTACTTAATTTCTATTAATTTCGAAGCTATTTAATTTCGAAGTTATCAAGAGTATAAAAATGCCATACCCGTTCCATTCGACGTCGCGCTGCCGCGCCGCGATGAACAATAAAGTAAAAACCAATTCAAACTTTTCAAGTTTTACAAAACGACATTTTTTTTTTTATTATTTGGTAATTCAATACAAAGTGTGACCGCTTTTGTTGTTTAAAACTTGTCGGCATTGAATTTAGAAGATTGTTTATCTGATCCTGCGGCAATCGCTTCCAATGAAATTTTAACAAGTCTTTCAGTTGCTGGGTTACCGACGCTCCGTCCAGGTTCTCTGGAGCATGTCCCATGCGTGTTCGACGGGATTGAGGTCTGGCGATTGTGCAGGCCACGGCAATACTCGGAAGTTTTCCATTGCCAAGTCCTCTCTGGTCCTCCGAGCTGTGTGCCAACGCGCATTTTCATGCATCAGCGTGAAGTCTGAGCCAAGACTTTGTGCAAATGAACATAAGGCCCAAGCCCCCAAGGACATCTTCAACGTAACTTTCAGCGTTCTTATTGCCATCTACAAAAACGAGCTCATTTCGTCTGTTCTTCATAATACCCGTCCATACCATCACTGTGGAGCTATTGTAAGGGTGCATTCCTGGACGCATCTCAGCCGTTCAGCATTGCGGGGTGGACGATACACTTCTTACCCTTCTCGTATGACGCCTAAATCCAAACCGGGACTCTTCGCAAAATAAAATTATATCCCATTGCTCCTGAGAAAAAATTTATTTTGCGACGAGTCCAGCGAGAGGTCCATGTCAAGGGTTCCCTACTCCATTCGTTTCGATGGGCGTGATTCCCATGGCGTATTTATTTATTAATTTAATTGACATCATTCAAATTGCGTCGCTTTAAGACATAAAAAAATTACTCACCACAAAATTTTTTCAAAAACTGTATATCTCAAAATGATAAAAGTGAGTTATATACTAAATTTATCAAGCAACGAAACACATGAAATCGAGAAAATATAATTAGCTGTGTGTATTTTATCTGTGGTATAATTGATATTTTTTTAAAAGTACCAGCTTAAGGACGCTGTTACATATGGGTAGTCAAATCATTACTTTTTTACACAATCCGGTACATATATTGAGAAACTGTACCTATCTATTATACTTTTTTTTTTTTTTTTTTTTTTTTTTTTTTTTTTTTTTTATTTATAGTTCAGAATCGTACCATGCACAAGTGTCAACAATTTGGTCAAAAAACATTTTAAGAATGTAAAGCATTTTATTTAATAAACATACTTTTGTGTAAAAAAAGTTGTGCGGAAATCGGCTGTCATGGTATGGGCATGTGTGATGCGGAGGAGTGAGGAAAATGTCGTGAGGAAAGTTTTGAGTATGAATGTCGATGGCTATAAGAGTAGGGGAAGACCAAAGAAACAATGGATGGATTGTGTGAAAGATGACATGGCTAGAAAGGGGGTGACTACCGAGATGACGAATAATAGAGAAGTATGGAAAAAAAGGACATGTTGCGCCGACCCCAAATAGATTGGGATAAGGGCAGGAGAATGATGATGATGATGACTTTTGTGTAAAAAAGTAATGATTTGACTACCCATTTGTAACAGCGTCCTTAAGTAGCTGGTAGTTACTTTAACAATTTAATTAAACATACCTTTAAAGTGTGGATTTTATTTTTACTTCCCACAACCTTTTGAAAACATTTTTAAATTTATGTTGAGGATTTTGTGACTTCCATATAGGCGGTCGATTTAAAATGTATGTAAAAAAAGCTAGGGTCGCAGTGCAAAAATCCGCTTAAATCGCTCGTATGTATTTTATATTCAGAACTATCGCACGAGAGGAGCTCATGGTTATGTAATAACAGCCCCAAGGGTCGATCCATCAGGTTAAGCTACGCTTACCGGGGTTGGTCCGTGGATAAGTGACCATCTTTACATGCCGAGACTCCTCCGTGCCTCGGAAAGCACGTTAAGCCGTTGGTCCCGGCTGTTATTCGTGGATCTTTGAAGTCGTTACGGGTCGTCAGCAGCCCGAAAGTCTGACAACCAGTCTTAATGTGCGCAAAAAAAAAATGGTCGGTTGGCCATTCAAGCACTAACATTTAAGTTCTATTTTGCAGCTACTTCTATGCTCACGGCAACCGGAGGCAGGAGGAACCAACAACTGAAGCCGTTGAGGAAAGCTGGCAAAAGGTCAAAAACTTGGACAGCTACAAGATGTTTGAGTCGTCCCTATCTGTCGCTGAGCGGAACAGCTTAGTAGATTTGGGTTTTGAATTTGCTGGGTGAGAAAAAATAACTACATCTTACTACTATTATGAGGGTGCTTCTCCACGAGAGATGTGCTATGGCGCTATGCTGCGAGGATGTGACCGTTTCCACTAATGCTAAGCTGTGTAGCGGAGCGAGTAATATGTGCTATGTTATTACATATTAAGTACCTTAACCGAACTTAACACTATAAATAAGAAAGTAATATTGCAATGGATACCTTCCCATATTGGTCTAATTGGTAATGAAGTATATTGGTCTAATTGGTAATGTAGATAAATTGGCCAGAGAAGCTGCGGTTGATGGTATTAATTCCAATTGCTTGCATTGCTACACGAATTTAATCGGTACTGTTAAAGAGTTTTCTATCAAATTGTAGTCTGAATATTTTGACAAAAGATCACTTACCAAAGGAATTTGGTACAGAACCTTGCCTCGAGTCCCTTGGTTTGAAAAATGCAATACGGGAAGGAATGACACTCATCATTCATCATTCTCCTGCCCTTATCCCAATCTATTTGGGGTCGGCGCAACATGTCCTTTTTTTCCATACTTCTCTATTATTCGTCATCTCGGTAGTCGCCCCCTTTCTAGCCATGTCATCTTTCACACAATCCATCCATCGTTTCTTTGGTCTTTCCCTACTCTTATAGCCATCGACATTCATACTCAAAACTTTCCTCACGACATTTTCCTCACTCCTCCGCATCACATGCCCATACCATGACAGCCGATTTCCGCACAACTTTTCAGTCACCGGTGCCACTTTTAGACTTCCTCTTATGTACTCATTTCTTATTCTATCCATTCGTGTAACACCACACATCCCTCTTAGCATTCTCATCTCAGCTGCAAGGAAGGATGGGAAGGAATGACACTGTGACGAGTTTTAGACTTCGCTCAGGACACATTCCATTAAATAAGTTTGGATTCTTGTTGAGCAAAGTTAATTCTACGAATTGTACTGAATGTGATATTATGGAGGACGTATATCACATCTTGATGGAATGTGTTCGTAACGAAGCATTTAGATTTTAGGTTATTCAAAACGTGGTGTCTCCTTTCAATGTTGAATGGTGTAATAGCATTTTGTCTTTCCCTGTTTCGGAGGAGGCCAAGTTGCTATGTAGACTTACACATATAGGTATTAAGAATAGATCACCTTAAGTTAATCCACTGTATGATTTGTATAAGTACCTAGTTAATTTTAGTTTTGTGATGTGTATATTTTCATGTATATTCTTACGGGGGTGACATGTTGAAATATGAACAAACCTCCATTAATAAATAAAGATAAAAAAAAAGATGCGACGCCGCGAGGTAGTTGTGCGAGGAAGATGCACATAGCTACACCACACGTCCACGCAGCCACACGCATCCTTCCATATAAGAAAAATAGCTTAGTTGAACCCGTTTCCACCAGTGCTATGCTATGTGGATCAATGAATATGCTTAGTGGATATCAAATGTATCCATAGCAACGTAGCATAGCTTTCTCTGGCCGAAAAGCACCTTAAATGCGAAAGTTTGGATGGATAGATGGATGGCTGTTTGTTACTCAATCACGCCAGAACGGCTGAACGGATCTTAATAAAATTTGGCACAGAGATAGATTATAGTAGTGGAATAGGACATAGGCTAATTTGATCCCGGAAAATGTACGGTTCCAGTGTGATAATTTGTGACAAACACGCGGGCGAAGCCGCTGGCAAAAGCTAGGAAGTAATAAAAATCTTACAATCTAATAGACAAACTCTAAACTGAAACTCAAACTCATTTGCGTAAGAGTTAATGGGGTAATGCAACTGGTAAAGATACAGTATCTAAGTGCCAGAAAAGATGCATAAGAGCTATCTACAACTTACAGACAACTGACAGTTGCAAACCGTTTTTTAAATATATAAAAATATTGACAATGCCGTCGCTGTACATATTTGAAACGTCCATGTTTGTCAAAAATAATCTGCACAAATTCACGGCTTGTGTGGCTAATATGGCTATGCAGGATGTTTCAAACGAAGTGGTCCAAAGGCAAATGGGGTAAAGCCTAAGGTGGCCATCTATCATTTAAAAATTTAAAAGTTGGAACGTTCTCAACATTTTTAGGGTTCCGTAGCAAAATGGTAAAAAGGAACCCTTATGGTGCGACTCAGTCTTTCTGTCTGTCCGTCTGTCACAGCTAGATATCTCAAGAACTACTAAAACTTTTTTTTTTGCAACAATCCCTGTAAGTCTTAAATGGGATGTGGAGGCAAAAGTCCTTGCACACGTGTGGGAGTGGCGCGAGGAGACGAAACACCGGGGCATAACTCCGCTGCCGCGAGAAATCGCAGGATCTCATGGCGACATGGAGAGTGCGACTGTCGCAACCCAGCGCTGGGCACGCCACAATTGCGAGAGGCGCCACGGCGTCCTCACCTTCCGCCTGACGCAGGTCCTCACCGGACACGGTTGTTTCGGGAGGTTCCTGTTTCGGATAAGGCTGGAGGATACGCCCGGGTGTCACCATTGTGCGGATCGCTTGAAGGACACGGTGGAGCATACAGTGGAGGTCTGCCCGGCTTGGGCGGAGCACCGCCGTGTTCTCACGAAGGCGATCGGCGGCGGCGATCTCTCGCGTCCAAACCTGGTCCAGGCCATGGTGCGGAGCGAGAGTGCATGGGAGCCCGTCACCTCCTTCTGCGAAGCAGTAATGCTCGCGAAGGAGGAAGCGGAACGCGTGAGGGTGAGGCAACAGCCGCGCCCTCGCGCCCCTAGCCACCGCAGGAGACGCCCTGGGCGGCGGGAATCTATCGCCGATTACCGGCTACCGTAGGCGCGAGCTTGCGGACGACGACTAATGGGCAGCTCGCCGTCCGGTAAGGACCAGGCCCGGGTCGACGGCGCGTTGTGTTCCACGCGCGCCTCGAAGAGATGCCAGCAGTGACGGGGTCAGTTCGAAAGCGATACCGTGGCCCTGGCACGGGCAACTGAAGGAACCCGGGTGGGTTTTAGTCAGTAAAAGTCAGTAAAATGTATTCAGCTGTTTGAAGATCATCATCTCTAAATTCTAAATTTAAGTTGATAAATGGATCTTCCACTGATCTGATCGAGTCGAAATTTGGTATTCTGTTACTTCAATGATATTAGAATAACATAGTAACCTTGAACTGATGCTGCAGCATTACCTGGAATTTGCAGGATACCCAACTTCTTCACCAACTTACAGCAGAGGTATCGTGTTCGGGCTCATTGGAATGGTCTTAATGAATGGGTTATAGATAGATGGCAATCAATGTCTGATGATGGAGTAGCCAAAAGCAATTAGGATAAATATATGTCGGGGGTTTTTCAACTTGTTTTTTAGGGTTCCGTACCCAAAGGGTAAAACGGGACCCTATTATTAAGACTCTGCTGTCCGTCTGTCTGTCTGTCTATCCGTCTGTCACCAGGCTGTATATCATGAACCGTGATAGTTAGACAGTTGAAAATTTCACAGATGATGTATTTCTGTTGCCGCTATAACAACAAATACTAAAAAACAGAAGAAAATAAATATTTGAGAGGGCTCCCATACAACAAACGTGATTTTTTTGCCCTTTTAGGGATCCGTACCTCAAAAGGAAAAAAAGGAACCCTTATAGGATCACTCATGTGTCTGTCCTTCATTGTGCGTGGTCGGACACGCACTTGGCCGGTTTTTTTTATTGATAATGGTACGGAACCCTTCGTGCGCGAGTCCGACTCGCACTTGACCGGTTTTTTTCAACTATTAACTTGTTCTGCCTTGACGGGGCAGAATAACACAATGTTGTCAGAATTTAAAAATATTGCCAAATTAGTCGGCCATTTCATTCGTACGGTCTTATCCCAGCGCTGAACTTTCCCCAATATACACTACCTAAAGCGAGTAATAATGATGAATCTTTCTCTTTCCCCCAGGAAGATAATACATTCAATAATTGATAATATGGCTCCGAAGTCAGCGACAGGAGCGACCGATCAGTTCACGCGTATTCCTGATGAGCTGTCTGAGGAAAAGACTGAACATATTACTACAACAATGCATCCGAAAGAACATGCGGTACTGAAGTGTATTATTTTGTTTCAATATTACTTAAATTCCATTCACACTAAATCAAGTCATTTATTCAAATTAGACAGAGAATCAGCGCTTTCAACGAAAAAACGAACGAACGTCAAAATAACATAAGACAGTCCCCATAAAACGCCCGCTCATCACCACTTCCTAGTGCTTTAGCTGGGAAGAAGAAGTGGCGCAACAAACTCCCCAGCAGCACAGCTGTCAACAGCTGTTAACATTTTTCGTCATGGGTGTCATTTTCATGATTCTTGAGGTCGCTGAAAACGATAATGAGGTCAAAATGAAAATCCAAGATGGCGGCTGCGAAAGTTTTAAAATTTTTCGTCATGGGTGTCATTTTCATGGTTTTTGAGATCGCTGAAAACGATAGTGGGGTCAAAATGTAAATTCAAGATGGCGGCTGCGAAAATTTTCTAAGTTTTCGTCATGGGTGTCATTTTCACGATTCTTGAGGGCGCTGAAAACGATAAAAATCAATCTGCCTAGCCTTTTCCCAACTATGTTGGGGTCGTCTTCTAGTCTAACCGGATGAAGCTGAATACCATTATTTTACATGGAGCGACTGCCTATCTGACCTCCACAACCCATTAACTAGGTAATACGATACCCCTTGGTAAGACTGATTGTCAGACTTTCGGGCTTCTGACGACCCGTAACGACTGTCAAAGGTCCACGAATGACAGCCGGGACCAACGGCTTAACGTGCTTTCCGAGGCACGGAGGAGTCTCGGTATGTAAAGATGGTCACCCATCCACGGACCAACCCCGGCAAGCGTAGCTTAACCTGATGGATCGACCCGTGCGGCTGTTATTACTTAGCCACGAGCTCCTCGCTGAAAACGATAGTGGGGTCAAAATGAAAATCCAAGATGACGGCTGCGAAAATTTTCAAAGTTTTTGTCATGGGTGTCGTTTCTATTGCTTTTGAGGACGCTAAAGCCGATGAGCTCAAAATCAAAATGGATATTGACAAAATAAATTGAATGTTTCGCAGTCACCATCTTGGATTATGATTTTGACCTCACTATCTTTTGGCTTTACCGTCCTCGAAAACCATGGAAACGATACCCATGACGACAAATTTGAAAATTTTCGCAGCTGCCATTTTGAATTTTGATTTTAACCCCGTTATCGTTATCAGCGACCTCAAAAACCATGAGAATGACATCCATGTCAAAAAAAATAAACTAATGAGAAAAATAATAAAATAATTAGAAAAAAACACTTAAGAAATAAGCAGGCACTCAAATGACGATTATAATAAAAATAATGTTGATGACGATGTTGATCTCAAATAAACAAATTAATTAATTAATAACGTTTACTTGGGACAACCCTTGCTGTTGCGACAATGTCTAGACGTTGTCGGCATTTACCACGAGATCAAAGGCGTCGTTCTACTATATGTTTTTATACTGTGACAATAGTATGCAAAATAATTTACGCAACACAAAAAATTTAATTATATTATTTGTCTAATAAAATAAACAATTTTAGGAACTCATATAACCTGTCATTATGTAAGCTAATTCTGGAGAAAGAACATAAATATTGTCTTTAGTTAATCACAGCGACCTACTATTCTTATCGTTTTATGTAATCGTTGATGGAGTAGTATGCCTTTGAACAAAGGTTACATTTTGCTTTAATTATAAACGTATTAAAAGGCAAATCTAGCAAAGAAGAGGGTAGCTTGTTATAAAAAGTTATACCAAGCCCAACAAATGAGTTATAAACCTTATGAAGCCGGTGAAATGGAGCACGTAATTTGTCCTTAAGATGAGTCCTTAAGGACGCTGTTACAAATGGGTAGTCAAATCATTACTTTTTTACAGAAAAGTATGTTTATTCAATAAAATGCTTTGTATTCTTAAAATGTTTTTGGCCGAATTGTTGATAGATGTGCATGGTACGATTCTGAACTACAAACATAATTTTAGATAGGTACAGTTTGTCAATAAATGTACCGAACTGAAATTTTTTACTTTGGTACATTTATTGAGAAACTGTACCTATCTAAAATTATATTTATAGTTCAGAATCGTACCATGCACATCTATCAACAATTCGGCCAAAAAACATTTTAAGAATGCAAAGCATTTTATTTAATAAACATACTTTTCTGTAAAAAAGTAATGATTTGACTACCCATTTGTAACAGCGTCCTTAAGTGAGAGAATAAGACGAGACATTAAAACAAACCTTTTTTACAGTCCGTTCAACCGATTTTGACTTCTATTCCGTAGTCTTAAGGATGACATTAAAAGCAAAAAAGTGGTTACAATACCAACTGTTTACTGCAGCTACCATTTGTCATGCCACCAACGCAATAGAAGTCAAAATCGGTTCAACGGACTTTTATGGTTTGTATACCTTTTATCTCACGACTCCCTGAATACGGTTATAGATAAATACGTTCACATAATGCCTGTAATGCGCAAAAAGAGATGTCAAAATGGTTGTGCTGAATGGTGCAGAACCACACGTCATGTTCATGAACGGGCGCCGTTAGTAGGGACTGGTCATCTCTTGCCAAGGCTTATATAATTACTAGATTCTGCCTGCGACTTTATACTACAAGATCTGTCTTAATCATATTTTTTACATCCCTGCAGGTTAGACATGTACGTATGCCTTTTTCTTTTTTATATATAATTGTGTTTATTTCTTTCACGTTCTTATGTAATATTGAATCAAAGACGTAATTGCGTTTCTCTGTACAAACGAAAGAAACAACATTTAAGGAGGATGCGCTGTGGTAGCCCGCGAAATTCAAATTTTTGTTGCGTTTTATGCAATTTGCCTCAAACCTTATGATATGAAATCGCTAGATTTGAGGTCAATTCTAACTTATGGAGTTGTATTGCTGATTCTAATGATTATAATTCTGTAAAGCCATATTAGCTACGGCCGCGTCTCATATTTTAATCAACATACAACCTGACAGTGACCTGCAAATTGCAAAAAACGTAAGAAAATTTGAATTTCGCGAGCTACCTTAGCGCATCCCCCTTAGGTAATGCTAAAGTAGATTTTGACTAGCTATTAACTTCAAATTATGTTAAAATAATTTTTGCAGGGAACTCACAAAGAAGACGTTCCTAAAACTGAAGAATACCCATTCAGGTAGACTACTATAGTTCTAGTTTACTTTTCACCATTTTATTTATTTATTTATTTATTACAGACCTAGATACAGCTATCATTACAGTAACCCAATGTGATAGTGTAGGAAAAATAATAACGATTATTACAAATACATTTCAATTCAAAGATTATACAATAAAATAAAAACAAATTAACGTTAATAAAACAAAAGAATACAAAACAATTAACAAATTTAATCATTCAACTCATTACCATAACATAAAACGTGTAATGTAACTTTTGCGGACTCGCTCAGTGAACAAGAGAGTAGATCTATCTTATGAGCAACCAGGTGCAGTGTGCGCAATGTCCGCGAGAGCGGGGCTTTGGCCATTAGCTTGGTGCGACCGCGCGGCAGTGCGAACAAATCGGGCCGTCTACGACGCTGCACGTACCCATTGGGCACGTACAAACCTATCTCCTGTAACACCCCCGGATTGTTGGTGTTACCTTGGAACACTCCAAGGACATACGATGCCAACGCTAGATCCCTTCTCGTCTCCAACTTGTTGTATCCCACCATGCCTAAAACAAACAAGGTAGGATACATCATGGGATACAGGGGGTATACCCCATACAGTCTGAGGTACATGTAACGCGTAAATTTATTTTGTATTCGCTCCAACATGAGAGTATATTTCGCCTCATGTGGGGCCCACACAGCTGCGTTACCCTCCAACTGACTCCTAATTAGCGCGTCGTACAATGCCGAGATGGCCTTAATATTCGTGAACGGTGCTGCTCTGCGAAGTACAAATCCCAACCGTTTGTATGCCTTTCTACAAACGTTCACGATATGCTCACGGAATCACAGCTGCGCATCCATACGGACGCCCAGGTCTCGCACTGCTTCCTCTCTTTTCATAGGCACGTCGTCCAATTTGTAATCATAAAGAAGTGGTATTTTAGCACGGCTGAATGTCATAATTAAACATTTCGATACATTGAACCGCAGCTTGTTTTTCCGACTCCATTCAACTACACGATCAATGTCCCTCTGAAGGCGGTGACAATCTTTCTCGTTTTCGATGGCCAGGAGCAGCTTGAGGTCGTCCACAAATAGCAGACACCTGGCATCACGTACTACGTCAGGCAGGTCATTGATCACGATAATAAATTGTAACGGCCCAACATTGCTGCCTTGATTCACGCCCGACCTGGTGAAATAAGGTTCAGACCGGCAACCACAGAACTCTACGTATTGACGTCTGTTCCGCATAATATATGTAGCTTGCAAAGAAGTGGAGCAATTTTGGTGTGCAGCCAACCCTCGCCAACTTCGATAACAAGATATCATTATCCACCAGGTCAAACGCTTTCTTAAAATCATAGAAGGCGGCGTCCACTTGCACTCCTGCATCTATATGAGGAACCAGGTATGTCATGGCGTGTAAAAGATTGCTGGTTGTACTACGCACTGGTCGAAAACCATGTTGTGCGTCTGACAATTGCGAAGCCACATGTTCCTGAACATCCCGCTGTATGGCAGATTCAAATACCTTCGCTGGTGCCCGCAGAATCGCTACTGGTCTAAAAGACTCCACTGCTGTTCCATCTCCCCCTTTTGGTATAGGAATTACGCGGGTGGCCTTCCAACATTCCGGAAAGTAGGAAGCCTCCAGGCACATGTTGAAAATGTGTACGAGTACTAGTGGCTCTGCGAGTACCGATCGACAATCACGCATTACAAATGTAGGTATCCCGTCCGGGCCTGCTGAGCGCTTGGGCTTGAGACGACCCAGTGCCGCTTGCACCAGCTCGAGTGTCAGCTGTGGTACGTGCACGCGCGAGTTGCTTGCGCCGCCAGCCTCCACCGCTTCGTTCACGTCAAGCCGAGCTGGCTCCTCGGTGTATACCGAAAAGAAATATTTTGCAAATTCCGTCGCGCACTCTGAATCCGATAGCACTGACCCGTTTTTAATTATTTTGTTTCGAGTGTTGGATTTATTTTGAGTCCTAATATAACCCCAAAACGACTTAGGAACCTTTGCTAACTTACTTTGCACACTATCCTACCGGTTTTGATATTCCCGGTCAATGCATTCCTTAATACGCGCCCTGCATCGGAAAAAACATTGTAATCAGCGAGCAAACCAGTTGATTTATACTTCTTATGTAGTTTCGCCATTAATTGAATATCCGAAATGATTTCATTAGTATACTAATCTGGATAGCAATACCTACGGGTGTGCATGCGCTTGGGCCGTTTTCTAGGTACACAATTATCTAAAATACCATTATAGTGTAAAAACACTCCAACGCTTCATCTGGTTCCTGAATACTACTCCAATACTACTCCAATCGGCAGATGCTAGAGAGGAATACAATAAACTGTAGTCCGCTTTATAAAAGTTCCATTGTGGGTCGCCTACCTTACAGTCCGGAGATACAGCCACGGCGACCGATGATGGAACACGTATCTCTCTCACGTTGAGCTGCAGGGCTATGCCATTTAAACTAATTTAATGGCAAGGGGGTCCCCCCGGTGGGTTCCTGCATTGTCGAAGCGGGGGGGGGGGGGGGGTCTCAGTAGCCGTGGCTTACGGTGAAGCCAAGAGGAACCCGAGGAGTGGGCTGCTCGTCAGGGCTTTTGCCGGCAAACCGACGACTTAACGGCCAACAAGTAGGTTGCGGTGCCGCTTGGGCGACATCGCAACTGAATCGGGCCGCGATGTCGTATGGGAGGAATCGTGGCTGAGGGTTGGAGTATTGCGGTTCGCCGCTCTCCCTAACTTCTGCGGCCTTGACGGGATCGCCACCGTCTGAGGGTGGACGCGGTGGGGCTGCAGGAGAGGAGGAGTGTCGGTAAGACGTTGGCCGCTCTCCCTATCCTCCATTTGATCCATAAAGTTATTAGAAACTATCCAACAGACAGGTTTGAGGAACGCATTCTCTCAACTGCCAGACTGTAGTTAATAATAATCTGAAATAATTAATTAGTGCTGTGATATTCTGGTTAGGTTCTCATTGGTGATTTGAGTTTGTAACACGTTAAGTTGGTTGAGTAGTGTCGTGGAGGATAAAGTCATAAAGTGTGACAGTGTGAGTGTGTCATAAAGTTACAGTCAAACTCAAATCATATATTTCAAATAAACCAATTACAGGCACTTTTGAACTATCAATGGGTCGGTCAGTCAGAAAGATGAAGCTAGTTGCCCATTCCAAAGTGTAGTAGATCCCTATGGAGAAGAACGGGCAAAAAACTCCACGGACACTCTTTTAAATCAAAATATTCGTTAAATCGTTCATGTTGAAAATATACGTATGTGCAAACAATGTAGAAAGAAGTGCACGTTAAAAAGCGTCCGTAATAAAAAGTTTTTTACAAAAAAATACAACGGACTTCCAAAAAGAACACTACAAAGTGAAAAATAACTTTAATTTCGGAAGTCGGTGTCTGGTTAAATGTATTTTCGTTTTTTGCCACCGACTTCCGAAATTAAAGTTATTTTTGACTTTGTAGTGTTCTTTTTGGAAGTCGGTTGTATTTTTTTTGTAAAAAAGTTTTTATTTTTCACTTTTTAGTTGTGGTACCTACCCCACACAAAATCTAATAGTACCTGCAAAACAAACTAGAACATCATCCATATAAAAGTGGGGAAAAAATACGTATCATTGAAGCTAACTCAAAAACTACCCAAGCAAAGTTAATCAATTTTATATGGAACCAACTTTGATGTATACCCTCTCGAATAAAACAAAAAAAATCCAAATCGGTCCAGACATCTTCGAGTAATCGGGGAACATACAAAAAAAAAAAAACAAAAAAAAATAAAAAAAAGGTTCCGACGAATTAAGAACTTCCTCCTTCTTGCAGTCGGTTAAAAAGATAAAAACTAAAACAATTAAATTAAAAATAAGCCATGGCAGCTAAGAGACGACCAGTCCCAACTGACGGCGCCCGTTCACGAACATGACTCATGGATCAGCACCAATTAGCTCAACCATTTTGAAGGGAACTTAATGATTCAACACACACGCCACCATCAACGAAACATTTGAGTGAGCATGACATACTCTCAACCGCTCTTACAGTAGTTTACGGAGTTTATTCTTGCTTAGTCAAATTATAAATGCGAAGGTAGGTAGGTAGGTGTTATCTAGGCAGTGACCTTGTAAGAATTCCTACTGCCGCTCGGCAGATAAATACGCGTCCGTCTGTTCGTTGCCTACTGGTATATACTGAGGTTTCGAAACGCGTTGTTTCGGCCGTTTTGTATAAAGATGTAATACTGCTTACTTATTATACTGTGGTAAAGTTGACGTTAGATAAAGGCGGACGCACATTTGAGCGGGCCGCACCGCATTGCACAATACCTCCTACATCACTTTCGTACAAATACACATACATAAACACACACCTCGTACATAAACATCGTTTCGTACATAAACTTTTGCCTTCTTACCATGGGGATAGGCTGAAACTACAAAAATTTCGTAAATTTTTACCACGGAATAGAAAAAGAAGAAGGACTCCGTGCCACGCATATCGAAAGTAAAGCACAGTAAGTCGACGTTCGCACGGACGTAATAATATCGCGGGGATTTTTTATCGCGCACTGAATTTTCAACGCTCTGCTTAGCGCCGAGAGTGCAAGATCGAACAGTGTGTTTTTTCGACGCGCTAGAATGTACTCTGTTATTGTTAAGTTGGATTCTCAACGCTCGGCTCAACAACGACAGTTGAAAATCCAGTGCGCGATAAAATTCCGCCGCGATTTTATTACGCTCGTGGGAACGGGGGCTACGTATTCCGGCACCGTTTGTACAAACACGCCTCACGCACACATTTACATCATAGTATGCCGACCGGCCGCCATTACGTGACACGATGGCGTCTTTGTCAAATCACGCACACATAGATCGGTACGGTGCTTCACTTTTGATACGCGTGGCGTGGAGTCCTTTTTTTTTACTAGTCCGTGATTTTTACATTAGAAATTCCTTAGTAACAACCCGCAGTTTGGAAGTTGGCGGTGTGGTACTTCCGTGCCTCGGAAAACACGTTAAGCTGTTGGTTCTGCGTCTAACATCGCAGGGAAGGAAGTGAGGGAAGAGAGAGTGTCCCTGTGTCTGCGCACACACTTGTGAACTATAATATAATATCTCCTGCTCCAAAGGTTGAGATTGGTTGCCATGACCGAAATTCGGATACTACAGGTGGGCCGCACCGCACTTTTCATTATTGAAATGCGGCCCGTTGCGGCTTTGATCTACGCTTACCTTTATTGCATTTAAATAACATAAGTGTGGATATGCGTGTCATGCTATGTGAGTCACTTGTTTTATCCAAGCTGAACTACGCTGACACTGTGTATGGTGCGTGCATTCTTGGTAGGACCGAAAAGTTGATCCAGCGAGTGCAGAATGCCTGTGCAAGATTTTGTTTCAATGTCCCTCCCCGATCTCATATAACACCATTTTTAAATAAGGGTAATTTGATGAGAATGTCAGATCGCAGAAAGCTTCATCTGGCTACCCTACTCTTTGGCACCATTCTCACAAAAAAACCAGAATATTTGTATCAAAAATTGACTTGGTCACGAGATATAAATAAAATTAAAACAAGAGCATCATCTTACCTTCTGTTGGCCTCAACGCACAGAACTGCTGCTTTCCGTGGAAGCTTTAAATTCGCTGCCTCTCGCTGCTGGAACGATTTGCCACCGCCGTTTCGTGCTATAAAAACAGTTGGTACTTTTAGTATTAAATATAAGCAACACTTGTTACGAATACAAAAGGAAACCAGTCTCTGATAGTCTAAACTCACCCTGGGTCTGCACGTAGTTGGTATTGGTGACCTTAGCGGAGTCTTGTGTTCCTAGCAGCATGTTTAACTTTGAACGCTTTGTTTTTTCACTCGGTGATTGATAATTTTTTTTTTTTTCTTCCGACTTACACAACACAACACATTCAGTTATACACTCAACAATACTTTATATTATTTATTTGCACCATTTTCTTGTCGTATTTATTATTCACTCTTTGTTTTATTTGTGTCAAGACTTTACTTGCTTTTTTACATTAATGCACATTGACAGCCAGTCGCCTGCGCCCGCATCTCATGCATGGTCTCATCGCTTGTCATAAATATAGACAATAGTCTATAGCATAGACAAGTGAGGTTGGACCGTCGGGCGTCAAGCGTGAGTCGATCTTTACACCTTATTGACGGTTTTTGTTTTTTTTTCTTTTCAAGTATTCTAGTATTTGTATTTTATTTTATTTGATTTTATTCCCCTTGCTATTTTTAATTGATATCCGTGGGTATGTCCGTGGCATCACACAGGCCCTATCAGAATACCAGCGTTGCGGTATTTATTTTTTAAATATCGCAGCTTTATGCTGAGATGGGAGCCTTTTTGGCCTCGCACAGGTCTCTTTTTTTTTTAGTCTGATTTCTTTTTTTTTTGTTTTTTTGCTTTTTAATGTTTATTTTGTTACTTTTATATGCTCTTTTTTAACTGTATTTCCTGTGCGTGTCCCAAATAAAATATTTTTCTTTCTTTCTTTCTTTCTTAAATGTAAATTATTTAACTTTCTTTTAAGCAATGTTATTACTCGACTGAAGATTTTTTGACTGAAAAATTTACATAAATATTTGTACAATTATTGCCTACAAGTCATATTTTATATCCTTGACTTCATTGAGTTTTGACTTCTAACGACTTTAAAAAAATAATAATAAGGTATTTTAGGAGAACGGAGTAAAAGCCTATGGCATACCTAGTTTTTTTTTAATAGCTTAGGCAGAAAAAATATCTATGTATCTATAAATACTACAAATTCGATGTAAACTTTTCATATTACAACAACAAAAAGAGAAATTTTGAAAAAAAAATATAAATCGCTTAAAAATATCGAAATTTAAATCTTATGCAACTTGCATATGATTTGAATTTTGTTTTGAGGCTTCTACTCAGTTCGCCTATTATAACCTATTTTTTTCAAGACGGTAAAAAAGTCATCCGGTATAATTAATCTCTTTTATTTTACTTTAATTTAATTGTTCAATATTTATTTATTATTTGCCATACAACGTGGCAATGCTGCCAGCCTTTTGGGCACTTTTCCTGTTGACAGCGATGCGGACGAATTTTTTGATGCCCTACGATTCTTTCCCCTCCTTTTTTATATACCATGTACATATTATTATTTTAAATCTGTTAGTTTATTTAATATGTACATACAAATAAATTGTTTGTAATTCTAATTCTAATGATTAATAATTTAATTTTAATGTAATGATGACTCATAATTTGTCAAACCATATTTGTACGCCGGAAACGGCAGAATATTATGATCGTAATACATAATGCAGCTATCAGCTTCGTACAATATTCTGACAAGTAAATGCAATCTATTCTCTATTCTTGCACGAGTCCGACTCGCACTGGAGCAGTTTTTTTTTTACATTATCAAGAATGCAGAAAAAGAAAAAAAAAATGAAAAAAAAAAAATAATGAAAAAAAAAAAATGAATGAATGAATGAGTCAAACTGCAGTAGATATTCTGCTGCTTGGGCAAATAAAATTTATCCGTTGATAAAATTATAATGTACGGTCACATAAATTAATTGTTATGCAAACTAATACCTTCAAGATATTTACGTCAATTTAAGCCGTACGTGTGTCGTGCACGTGTTTTTTTTTTCGAAACATTACACAAAAAATCGAAACAAAGAGGCATTGTAATACACATTTGTGTATGAAAACACGATGTTTTCGTTTTCCGAGCTGCATGGCAAACATTCCCCGCGCGGGGGAAGAGGGGAAGGGTTTGTTTCATTTTCAACTGCCGCGTGCGCCGCGCACATCTGTTGTCAAACTGATAGCACGTCTTCCTCGTCGGAACTCATTGTGACATCTACACAAAATGTATAACTAAAAATATTTGAATAAGCAGGAGACAGCTTGTGTAAGAAAACAAATGTTTATATGTAAGGTTTTTTGTATAATGTAGTGCAATAAAAACTTTTTTACAAAAAAATACAACCGACTTCCAAACAAAGTGAAAAATAACTTTAATTTCGGAAGTCGGTGGCAAAAAACGAAAATACATTTAACTAGGCACCGACTTCCGAAATTAAAGTTATTTTTCACTTTGTAGTGTTGTTTTTGGAAGTCGGTTGTATTTTTTTGTAAAAAAGTTTTTATTTTTGACTTTTTAGTTTTGTACCTACCCCACACACATTTTAATACCACTATCTGCAAAACAAACTAGAACATCATCCATATAAAGTGGGGAAAAAATACGTATTATTGAAGCTAACTCAAAAACTACCGAAGCAAAGTTAATCAATTTTATATGGGACCAACTGTGATGTATACACTCTCGAACAAAACAAAAAAAAAATCCAAATCGGCCCAGCCATCGTCGAGTAATCGGGGAACATACATAAAAAAAAAAAAAAAAATAAAAAAAAAAAAGGTTCCGACGAATTGAGAACCTCCTCCTTTTTGAAGTCGGTTAAAAACAGAAGACACGGCTTACAGCCATTTCATGACAGTAATTGTGTTTTGAATAATACGGACAATACAAGTTGGTACTCAGTAAAGCTTAACAAATGATTACCCTGACTTTGCTTGTAAAATAAATCGTAAGTTTTTAATGGTTTCAGAAAAGGCATGTAAGTTATTTAGTTATTTATTTACTTATTATTTGTGTGTGTTTTTAGGGTTCCGTACGTCCGAATGTAAAAACCGGCCAAGTGCGTGTCGGACCACGCACAATGAAGGGTTCCGTAGTTGAAAGAATTTATCCCAAAAACATGTTCCCCTACATTTTTTTAAGTGATAAAATTACAAATTAACCATCCATCCATACTAATATTATAAACTCGAAAGTAACTTTGTCTGTCTGTCTGTTACCAGCTATACACGCCTAAACCACTGAACTGATTTCGATAAAATTTGGCTAGGTTATAGATGGTATCAGGATGCCAATTTACACAAAACTATAATCCTTCCCCAGGGGGAAGGATTATGGTTTTGTGTAAATTGGCTGAAATATGACGATGATTGTTGAAGCTGTCGGAAAAAATCATGCTTACGGCAACGATATATCGTAGCGATTTGAGTTTGCACAGTTATATCGGACGGCCCTATGTTCTCCACCTGAACGTTCCCATGGGATATTTTTCGACATCCACGCGGGCGAAGCCACGGGCAAAAGCTAGTTGATGTATAAATTAGGAAGATATGGTTCGCACTCCTCGACGTGGAACGCATAAATTGTGTTAACGCTCACAATTGACCTTAGTCACAATCGAACTGGCGTTTGTGTAGCACATGTTTAGCACGTTAAGTAAAATTACCGTAATCGTATAAATAAGCAGCAACAATAAATAAAAATAAATAAAATAAAAATAAAAAAATAAAAATCGTTTATTTTCAGGCGTCGACGGCCCATAGCGTGTTAGTAATCAGTACAAACTTAAAAAACTATGTTAGTAGTAACACTTAAACACACATGAGTACAACAATAAAAAACACAAATACACACTAAAAATACAGCCAAGATAAGACGAGGAAGATTTATCAAGTCCCATGTCTGACATGCAGTTTGATAAATCTATCCATTCAATCTATCCACATATCAATCTATCCATTTACAATGCCTTCTTGTGTTTTCAAAATGTGCATAAATTCAAAAACCAAAATCAAGTTCCACATTCAGATAGACATGCAATGACATTCATAATCGTAAAAATTCGGCGGCTATTGCGATTTCACTTGCATGATAGCGCCGGCTCCTATCTCTGTCCTTGTCTATCGGGAACTGTAGGTTTGCATCTATGATCACAGATGTGCGAGTTTTGGTGCATGTAGTCGTGCGCCGAGTCCAGGTTTAGTGATTGCGATGTCAGCGCGTAACATATCTTCCTCTAATATATCTAAGAAATGAACAATTTTCGGACTTTTTCCTTTACTTGTACTGTGAGATCTTGCTTCTTGCCAACTAGGTCAACGGGAAGTACCCTATACGTTATGATTTACTTGCGAGTATCAAAATATGTCGCATAAATGGCCGAATTTTTTAATGCGTTGACTTAGAAGCTTGATTTTTTTAGAGCTCCAAGGGACCATAGTTTTACGTATTTGATATTAATTTCAACTTGATATCTTCACCCGTTCCTGAGAAAAAGGCTTGACAGACTGACAAACAGACAGACGCACAGACAGACGGACAACGCAGTGTTCCTAAAAGGGTTGTGTTTGTCTAAAAACGGAACCCTTATAGGATTACTTGTGTGTTTGTCTGATCGTCTGCCACGGCTGAATTGCTCCGAATCTACTGGACCAATTAAGTTGAAATTTGGCACATAACGAACGTGTAACGTATAAATGAATTCAGAATATAGGGTTCACTTTTGGGGGAAAAAACTAGAAAATAAAAAAAAAAGCACAATTCTGTGTGACATAAAAAATAAAAGGGCTTACTGTGAGAGTCTCAAATCATTTATTTATATAATTTTAAAATAGATTGTTGTAAAGTTTTGTAAGAAAATAGACGAAAATTTACCATTCCCCCCTTATCTCTGAAACTACTGAGCTTAAAATTTTGAAAAAAATACAGGAAATATTTCTGTACATATAGATCACAGGAAAACCGTTATAGGTTTACCTGATTAATATGTAATTTTAAGATCATAGGCTTCTTATGAAGCCGGAACCCTTCATTATTTATTTTATTTTATTTAATAATAACCAACTTATACTAACAGCTTTCACCACACATACAAGATATTGGTCAATAGATTTTAATACACAAACAATCACAAAATTAGATTAAGTCATAAAAAAATAATAATAATTAAACAATTAATTAATTTTTTTATTAATTAATTATTATTAATATAATAATTTTATATAACATTACAACATACATTAACATTATTACATAAAAATTATTACATACATTATTACATACATTGAATTGTTGGTTAATCTTATGAGCGTTTTGGATGTTATGTCTGTTAGCTCGTAAGACCAATTGTATAAATAAATAAATAAATAAATAAATAAAACAAGCCAAAATTTGACGAAATAAAACTGTTGAAACACGAAGTCGACGACGAAATAAAATTATGTATGGTCCGACACGCACTTGGCCGGTTTTTAAATTATATATATATATATATATATATATATAGTTTAGTTTTGGACGCGTTGCGCCCTTCCATCGGTCACTCTAAGCCCCCAAGGGGGTGCGCCCCATTGGTTTGGGACTCATGCTCTAGTGAATGACGCCTATGTGTGTTAGAAGAAGACAGAGATATAGAAACATGTTGATCCTCGTCTATGTGTGATTTCTTTCATGCATAACATGCATAATCAGCCTATAATGTTCCCACTGCTGGGACACGGGTCTGTTCTCTGTAAGAGGGAGTGGGAGTGATTCGCCACGCGGGCGCAGTGCGGGTTGGTGGATGTCACATGTCTTCGAATTGTTGGTTCTAGTACAGTACACTGAGCACATAGATCTGCGTATCTTCCATGATAAGCGGTAGGTACCAAGGTTGTAAATATATATATTTGGTTCTAAGTCAGTATAAGTTTTTTTGTTGTATTATTTTTTCCTATTTCTAGTTTTTAGCTAAGTACTACAATATAAGTGATTTGGTCGTAACTCGTAAGGGAGCCACTGTACTTTAGCACCCGTCGCTTTTGTATGGTAGCTATTTTTTTTTGGGTAGAATAGACCCTTTTTAATGTATTATTGAAAACCCCAAAGTGCGTAAAAAAGAAATTGCCGAGAAAAAAAATTTTTTTAAGGTTTTATCAAACGTCTCAAAGGTCAAGGTCAAATAAATATAAAAATTTTTGTAGTAAGGCGTGGTTGCTATTTCTGGGTGGTTTAAAAAAAATAACCACAAACCTAACATGTCCGAGTCGGGGTGCTCCAAGTCCCGAGCTCGCTTTGTATATAGTGTGTAGTGTAGGTACTTGACATAAACTTCAGATGTTTTTTTTTCTCAAAACTAGTAGTTTGCGCAGTGTGATATTTGCCAAAGTGTTTTGCTCAAAGACATCAACACGCTATAAAGTTATGAAGTTTCGGACGCGCGGGTGTTCAATTTTATTATGTAACTAAGTTTGATTTTCTGAAACTTTAGATTTTTTTTTTTGTCAAAAACTAGTTGTTTGCGCAGTGTAATATTTTGCGAAAGTGTTTTACTCGAAGTCATCAACACACTATAAAATTGTGAAGTTTCAGACGCACGGGTGCTAAAGTATAGTGGAGCCCTCGTAAGCACTGTAAACTTATGTTTTTAAATAAATAAATGCCGGTTTCCTCACGATGTTTTCCTTCGCCGTTTTGAGAGCAGTGGTGATGAATAACTTACACAAAGTAGGTAAAGCGCAGGTCTGGGTTCGAACCCACGATTTACAACTCGTACGTAAGTCGTAGCCTCCACTGGACCAGCAGGGTTGCTGCTGAGATCTCCTGTAATATTCTGTATTTCTTACTTTCTTTATTTGTGACCGCAGGCCTGTCATTCACCTAGAAGATGTAATGAAGAATTTGATAAAAATGCCATATGATTTGGACTGGTTTGAATAATGTGATGACAGCAAGGTCAGTCGAAACCTCTTCGAACCGAGCTCTTTGGAAGGACCGTAGACGATTGCTGCTTTTTTTTAAACGAAAATAAATCAGTAAAAAAAAAAAACTATTTGTTTATTTTTATGCAGCTTGATTTATTTATTGTTTTTTTTTTTTTAAAGAATATTAAAATTTACTTCATATAATATCTATTGATGTTGCTGATGATAATAAAAACTGGTTAAGTGCGAATCGGACTCGTGTACTTAGGGATCGGTACTACCAAAACTGTTATGTTGCGGACGCAGACATATTACCATCTTGGGATCCGTCAAAGCGGCAAGGTGAAATTCAAAATTTCTTGCGTTTTTTTGTAAATTGCAGCGCTTTTTCGTTAGACAAGGTTGATATGAGCGAGAGGCATTAAATTAAACCACATATACTATAGATGCATAGTGTTAACTCGTAACTATTAAAAAAAGTTTAAAAGAAAAATAAGAAAAAACTTTTTCGAGCAAATAAAATAGCTTAATGATCTAATTATAATGTAAACATCCTTTATAGACATTTCCACTGACGTGCGTAACAAAACGGCAACGTCGCGTCAAAAATTCTGTCGTTTTAAGGTGTATTATCGTATCTTCCTCAAAAGGCCGACGTACCTACCTTATATTTTACAGTTGGTTCCTCAACTCAAACCCACCTCAACACGTCGCGCGCTAATTAGCAGACACGACAGAAATTTTATTGTTATCCGCACACATGGTGTGCAATCGACATTTTAAGAGTTACGGCAACTGTTTGAGATGAGGAGTAAAAGTGCAACTATGAATATCAAACTACCCGAGTCAGGTTGAGTCGAGTCGAGGAAATCATGAGGTTTTGACTTAGAATATGGGTATAGGCTGCCTTTCCACCAGAGATGTGCTATGCTAGGTTGCTATGGATGCGTTAGATATCCACCAATCATATTCATTGGTCCACATAGCATAGCAATGGTAGAAATTGATTCAACTATGCTACGTGTTTTAGGTTTCCGTAGTCAACAAGGAACCCTTATAGTTTCGCTATGTCCGTCCGCACCTTAGCTCAGAGACACTTAGTACTAGAAAGCTATAATTTGGCATGGATATACATATTCATCACGCCGACAAAGTGGTACAATAAAATCATGAAAAAAAAAAATTTTTTTAGGGTACCTTCTGTACACGTAAAGTGGGGATGTTTTTTTTTTCTCGTCTACCCCATGGTGTGGGGTGATGTTGGATGGGTCTTTTAAAAATATTATTTTTAATTTAGTTTTTATTTTTTTATTACGGACGCTTTTTAACGTGCACGAGTATAAGAGTAAAAGAGTGTCCGTGGAGTTTCTTTCCCGTTCTTCTCCATAGGAACCTACTACGCTTTGGAATGGGCAACTAGCTTCATCTTTGTGACTGACCGACCCTTTGACAGTTCAAAAGTGCCTGTAATTGGTTTATTTGAAACAAAAGCTTTGAGTTTGAGTTTCCTAGCGATGTTAGGCTGGCGCAAAGTAGCTGGGCGGTGGGAGCGTGCGTAGCAAGGCTGTGAAACGGTGTGAGTGTTTCCACCAGAAATGTGCTAGCGGTGAACGGTGTGCAAATCTCTCCAACACACATCCCTCGCAACACATCCCTAGCTCACATCCTTCCCTAGTTTTGAACGTACAAAAACCTCGCTCCGCCGAGCCATTTCCACTAGAACTGCGCCGAGCGAGGCTAGGTAAATGAAGTGATTCTATTGGTTCTTATCAAACACATCTCTCGCTACGTATCCTCGCACATCCCTGGTGGAAAGGCAGCCTTATTCATTAGTTTTACAGACATCCCTCGCTATTACGCATTCCCGCTCGTTTCTGGTGGATACGCAGCCTAAATTTGGCCGAATAATCTTGTTTCTCGTTGACGTCCCGATTTCGGTGCGGTGTATGTACAAACAATCGAAATGTGGGTGTACTTTACGTACACATCTGCCTAACCTTTTGGGGAATGAAGGTGTTTTTTTGCTTTCAGGGCTTTCAAAGCACCACCGAAGATGAATCCGGAAAGCAGTCCACCAAACAATGAAGCTCAAATTAAAAATAAAGAAAAAGAAAAATGAAGACACCTCTATAAAATTCTTTTGACATTTAAAAACCCAAATTAATATACTTATTAGTGCAATAATTCTGATTTTTTGTCAAATTATTCACCAGCAACCGTAATAGTGTTTAATTTGTTTGTCCAATCAATATAATTTTTGGAAATAGATGTTTGCTTCATATTTTGCAATAAATTACTAGCGTTGTGGTATCGCGCTTCTCTTTCTTTTCTATGCAGTCCGACAGTGACCGCACTTTAGGTCCAGGAGCTAGACCACCACCTCTTAAAGCAGTATTATTTTAATCTTACATGAGTGTGGGAAAGAGATGGAGCTAGACGTCCTGTATAGCTCCATCTCTTTCTCACACTGAAGTAACATTAAAACAATACTGCTTCAAGAAGTGGTGGTTGGCCCCCTGTAGTCCCCTTAAATTCCATGTAATAGGGGGCAAGCTCAATGCCTTCAATCGGGCAAATTCCAGACCCAATAACACTTTGATCAATGAATATGATTGGTGGATATCAAAGGCATCCATAGGCGCCTCACTATTAAGTCGCCTACGAAGCAGCTCTAACAGTCTCCTGAGGGTATTGTCCGAGCGGTAGGACCTGTCCCTGTTACAGAGGTGGATGCAGCTTCATGTTAGCGCCTCTCCTCGTATTATTTGACATGTTTAATTATTTATTTAGATTGATGATTTTGTGTATGTTTAATGTTTAATTGTGTTTTTGATTTAATTTTATTTTATTGTTTTAATTATTCTAATGTATTTTTATGTGGAATTATGGACTTGGTCTGAAATAAATGATTTAATTAATAATTAATAGCAACGTATCATAGCACAACTGGCCGATTTCGCTGATTTGCGTGATTTTGGAGACGTAATTTTACGGTTAAAATACTGTATTTCTATACATTTTAGTGCACAACATGAAAGATCATTTTAATTATGATCTAATGAATGAGCTACTTTTTTATTTTGCGTCGAGTTTATAATGCGAGAATTAGGTTGTTTTCAAAGATTTTTTAATGCCATATGATTTAAATTTTTTGCATTTGTTTTTCAGAAAATGGATTGATTTTGAACTGAAGATTATTTCTGCTGTTATAATTTTATAAATGAGAGTTCTAAGTAGCCGAAATCAAAAGCAACTCTGTCAATTTTCTCTAAAATTAGACTTAAGTTAATTAAAATTTTTTTACTCAAAACTTTTATATGAAAGTGGTAAAAAGTGATTCATACGTTGAACAACTACAGAAACAATCTTCACAAAAAAAAACATAGTGATTTTTTCATACCCTTCAGGCGTTAAAACGATTCGTAAAAGTAAGTATGTGGTGTTCTAGATCACTTACAGTAAAAATTCACAAACCAGTTGCCGGTTTAGCTCTATTAATCAAAATTAAATAATAAAAATAAAAAGTAAGAATAACAATAACAATAAGAATAAGAATAATATTTATTACACACACAAGATTCATGATAGGTACACAAAAGCAGATGTACAAAACAACAAAACACGGATATCTACATAAATCTACACAGATTATGTAACCCTGTCTCCTAAACTAGGTAGTCCTGTATCTTAGCAGACAGTGTTAGGCCATACAGGGCGGTTTATCATGTAGGTATAGCTGCAGCCAGTGTTTAGCGTGAGGGAGGTTAAGTCGTACATTTATGTGCCGGTGTGTAATGTGTGTGAGTGTGTGCGTGAGAGAGAACAAGTATGTGTAGTGTAAGAGTATGATTGGAGTATGGGGGTGTGTGTGTACCTCTAAGGGTGCAAGTGAGAGTGAGTGTGTATGCAGGGACCAGTAGTCCTATTCTGCAAATATCTCACCGTGAAATCATGAGTGAAGTGATCTTAAAGTGAGCTGTCAATAGTGTCAATCCCTAGCATCAGGTAGAATGACGGCTCACTTCACCTGAGTTATCACGGTGAGATGTTTACAGAATAGCACTACAGCCGGTCTATTCTGTAAAAATCTCACCGTGAAAACTTAGGTGAAGTGATCTTAAAGTGAACTGTCAATAGTGTCAACCCCTAGCATCAGGTAGAATGACGGCTCACTTCACGCTCACTTCACTTAAGTTATCACGGTGAGATGTTTACAGAATAGCACTAAAGGCTTGATAGATAAATCAGTGATCAATTATAGAGTGTGAGTTGGGTAGTGTAATGATAAAAGGGAGTAGCTCATACATTAGATCATAATTGAAATGATATTTCATGTTGTGCATTAATACTTATAGAAATACAGTATTTTAACTACAAAAACACGTCTGTAAAATCACGTAAGTATATCAGCGAATTCGGCAAAATTTCCTGGGGCCGTATTATGAACAATTAATGCCATCATTTTTCCAGTGCCAGAGAGAGACGACGCTATACATGACCTATAGCACCATCCCTTTTACGGCCTCTTAAGGAGCTCAACAACTCGACGAACAATACCAAAGACATGACGTTTGGGTAGACCGCATAAAGTACTCATGAAAACTTTTTACAAAAAAAAAACTTCAAAAAAAAAAACACTACAAAGTGAAAAATAACTTTAATTTCGGAAGTCGGTGTCTTTGGTTTTTTTTAGTTTCATTTTTTGCCACCGACTTCCGAAATTAAAGTTATTTTTCACTTTGTAGTGTTTTTTTTTGGAAGTCGGTTGTTTTTTTTTTTTTGTAAAAAGTTTTTATTTTTTACTTTTTAGGGGTGCCTACCCCACACAAATTCGAATACCACTCTGCAAAATAAATTAGAGCATCATTCACATGAACTATGTGGGAAAAATACGTATTAAATTATTGAAGCTAACTCAAAAGCCACTCACTCATCAGAACTTGAAGATATTTATATGCGACAATCTCAAATAAAAACTTTGCAAAAAAGGCAAATGTACGTCGCGCTAAGCCGTGTCAGAAGTTTGGAAGGCGTAGTTTTATGTTGACGGAGATAACGAGGCTACGAAATCTGACTTCTGACAATCAAGGCCACACATAACAACTCAAGTAGCGCAATTTGAAACGGCATATAATTACAATTAAAATCATTTATAGCTAGAGTACACCTCATGACAATTCCAATAAGCCCAAACACGGCTAGAATACATTGTTTTATTACTGAGTTCCGGTGCCTACTTTCCGGCTTCTTCATCAGATCGGTTCGATGGTAATATTTTCATCAGAACCATTTATTTAAAGCTTCGTCATAGTCGCTTAACTATCTTAATCGAGATATCTTATCGCCACCCGTGTAATACTTATTATCGTTGAGTAGTTCCCGTGGCCATCTGTGGTCTTCTTCATCAGTTCCATTTCACCAGATGCTATTTACTGAACGCAAATGCTTGATTTTTTGATGAAAATACCAAAATCGGTATATATATATGCCTATCCCTCAATTCCTCATGGATCCCATCATCAGAACTAGATTTTGATAAAAATGGGACCAATCTGGAACAAAAAAAAAAATACAACCGAATTGAGAACCTCCTCCTTTTTTTGAAGTCAGTTAAAAATACCATACCAGACAAGCATTAAAACTAATACAGAAAGAAAAAAAAATTACTCACATACTGCTCACATTAACAATAATTAAAATAATGGCTGGCAACACCAACGTCAACAAACGTCTTGGAATTTGATTTTATAATATACAAATATTTTATCAGTTTTAACGATTAGGTATCAACAATATTTTGAATTTCATAAGTGCTTTTAAAAAAAAAAAACCCAGCAATATACCTACAATCAATTAAATCCAAAAAGAGCATTTCGATATGAATAAAAAACTACCGAATAGGAGATGACATCTGTCATGTCATCTCCGAAAATAACATCGATGAAAAATTCCGACAAAATATGTTGACAAGATCAGCCGCACGAAAAGCACGCCTACCACCTCCGGACTCTTCGCTCAGCTCCGCCTCACCGCCGCCGGTATCCAGCCTCACTGTGAGCGCTGTGACGACACTGGCCGCGGTAGTTGCGTCGAGCTCGAGCGACGAGTATTTCTCCCCGCCCACGACACCACCACCTGCTCGTCGACGGGGAGGACGCCGGCCGCCGGACGGTTTAGGACCTCGAGGCCCACCGGCCTCTGATAGGGTCCCAGCTCCCGGCGGAAGTGTGCAGCGCATGAGATGGACACGATCCATTAATGAGAACGTCATGCGCTCATACTATGGGGCTACAGAGGGGGGAAACAATCTGACCGCGTACCGTGTTCGGATGCTCTCTCTTTTTCAGGTGCTTGAGCCAGTTGTCAACGTTTCGGCACAACGACTGTCGGATCAGGTGCGGGTCATCCAGCGTAATCATATGTTGGATGACACTGTACTTGATCGCTTGCGAAATGAAATGCTGAGTAGCCATGTCATTGCCCCCCCGTCGCAGACTAATATAGAACCACCACAGTCGGACACAAACCAAGCTGATGAGGGAAGTGATGACAGGGCTATAAACGTAAGTACCCAGTGCAATGAAGAATTGAGGAGTGCTTTGGAAGGTGCGATTCGGGAATATCGATTCATGTCTCCCGAACTTAGACCACGCTTACCTCGTTTGCCCATGCATAACAAAAATAGGGCGCTTGTGGCGGCTCTGGATTCGCAGTTGTCAAACTATTTTGATGACTGTGTAGTGGTATGTTTACCCACACATGCACGCCACTTGCGAGCTTATAAGTATCTAAGACGTTCATCGTCACGTTAAGTTCGAAGTCACGCGTTGTCACGACAACACATATTACACAGTCGTTTACTGACGGCTACTCGCGTCAATCATCATAATTATATATCATTTCATACTAATCATCATAAGTAATTGTACCGTGTTTAGTTGTAGTAAATACATTATTAAATTCATAGTGTAAATCTGAATGGACATTTAATTTCTCACTATAGAACCTACATCACGTCCCAACAAAAGTTCTATATTGGTGACCCCGACGTGATGTAGGTTATTAAATTATCTTTATCAAAGGGGGGAGGACATGTAGTGGTATGTTTACCCACACATGCACGCCACTTGCGAGCTTATAAGTATCTAAGACGTTCATCGTCACGTTAAGTTCGAAGTCACGCGTTGTCACGACAACACATATTACACAGTCGTTTACTGACGGCTACTCGCGTCAATCATCATAATTATATATCATTTCATACTAATCATCATAAGTAATTGTACCGTGTTTAGTTGTAGTAAATACATTATTAAATTCATAGTGTAAATCTGAATGGACATTTAATTTCTCACTATAGAACCTACATCACGTCCCAACAAAAGTTCTATAACTGCGAAGACCTCACCGATACTCATTCAATTCTGTACTGCGCGGCTGTAGCGGCATGTCGTGTAGCTCACGTCAAATTTGCTAATGACTCTAGAGCTACACGACCGAAACCAGCCGTACCAGCTTGGCAGTGCAGAATTGAGCGCCGTATTGGTGGGGCCAGAGCACTCATCGGCAAACTAATCTGCTTCAGGGAGGGCAATACTCGCCCTAGAGTGATGCGCTTTGTGAGACGGGCGTTCTCAGGGACTGATGTCAGCCCTCAGGACTATATGTCCCGTGTCACAGAGCGCATCGACTTCCTGAAGCAGAAAGTCTATGCATGGGCAAACCGTATTCGTAGGTATAAGCGGCGAGTGGAACGATACACTCAGAATCGCACCTTCCAGAGCGATGAAAGGTGGGTTTATAGGAGTTGGGAGCGACCGGACCAAGGTGTGACTGACACGCACCTGCCGGATGATGATGCCATGTGTTCTTTCTGGCGCAGTATCTGGGCGGTACCTGTCAGTCACACCGAAGGTGATTGGGCTCGGGAAGTCGAGCGAGCCTGCGATCCAATACGAGAAATGGAGGCTATTACCATCTGTTCCCAAGATGTAGCTCGTGCAGTCCGTCCGTTGCCTAACTGGAAGTCTCCAGGGCCGGACGGACTGCACAACTTCTGGATCAAATGGTTTCTTGGATCGCACGCTCGCTTGGCGGCTCAGTACCAGTCTGCTTTAGAGTCTGGTTCGCTACCCCAGTTCCTAACGACAGGAGTTACCCACCTGCTCCATAAATCCGGTAACACCGCGGAACCCAAAAATTATAGACCGATCACGTGTTTACCGACGGTCTATAAAGTTCTTACATCCATTTTGAGAGCTAAAATTAACGAACATATAGACACCAACTCCATCATGTCTGCCTCTCAAAATGGATGTAGGAATGGGTCCCGTGGTACTAAGGAGCTACTCCTCATTGATATGGCCATTAGCCAACAGGTTCGTCGTTCCCGAAAGGATCTGTCGACATGTTGGATAGACTATAAGAAGGCCTATGACTCGGTGCCACATACATGGCTCATGAGGGTGTTGGAGTTGTATAAAGTAGATGCAACTCTGCGCACCTTCCTGATGTCGTGTATGGGGCAATGGAGGACGGTCCTTCGCTATCCAGGATGTCGAAATATCCAGAGGAACAGCGAGCCGATAAGGATCGAGCGAGGCATATTTCAGGGCGATAGTTTGAGTCCGCTTTGGTTCTGCTTAGCCTTGAATCCTCTAAGCACACTGCTGGAGGATTCAGGTCTAGGATATCGGCTGCGGAGAGGTGGTCAGGTTATATCCCACCTCCTCTACATGGATGACCTAAAACTCTTTGCCCCCAACAATTTGCAACTGATGGAGCTACTGAAAGTAACTGAAACATTCAGTAGCGCCATCAGGATGGAATTTGGTGTGGACAAATGTGCGGTCATGCATGTAAAGCGAGGAGAGATTGTGGAATCCGTGGGAACCCAACTCTCGGATTCCATAAACCTTAGAGCCCTCTCCGCACCCGAAACCTATAAGTATTTGGGTATGTCGGAAGCGTTGGGCATCAATGTTACTGACATGAAGCAATCGTTGAAGGAGCGCTTCTTTGGCCGCCTGAAGAAAGTATTTAATAGTCTTCTATCAGGCGGAAACAAGGTGCGTGCCTTCAACGGTTGGGTCATGCCGGTTTTGATGTACTCTTTCGGCGTACTCAAATGGACTCAGACGGAACTCGACGCCCTGGATCGGAGGGTCCGTACGCTGTTGACTGCATATCGAATGCATCACCCACGGTCATCGGTAATGAGACTGTATATCCCGCGAAAGTGTGGAGGCCGAGGCTTTTTAAACGCTAAGACTCTCCACAACCGCGAGATATGCAGTCTCAGGGAATATTTCCTAGAAGCCGATGTGGGGATGCATCGAGATGTGGTCGCGGTGGACAAGGGCCTCACTCCGCTCTCCTTGGCTAAAGAGAACTGGCGCAAACCTGTAGTGCTTGACACTAACGATCGCAGGGAGGTATGGCAGAGTAAGGAGCTTCACGGACGCTTTTTCCGGGCCCTACATGGACCCGACGTAGATTTGTTAGCGTCCGTAGCCTGGCTGCGTTCCGGTGACCTCTTTGGGGAAACCGAAGGTTTTGTCTGTGCAATTATGGACGAAGTTATGATGACGAACAACTACCGGAAATATATTGTGAAAGACGGCACGGTTGACATCTGTCGGGCATGCCACCGTCCGGGAGAATCAATCCGACACATTATCTCCGGGTGTTCTCGTCTTGCTAACGAAGAGTACTTGCATAGACACAACCTTGTAGCCAGGATTATCCATCAGCAACTTGCACTGAAATACAACCTTGCGGAATCGGAAGTGCCGTACTATAGGTATGTGCCCGACCCAGTTCTCGAAAATGGAAATATCACATTGTACTGGGATCGATCCATCATCACTGACAGGACTATTGTTGCCAATAAGCCTGATATAGTGGTGGTGGATCGAACAGAGCGGCGCACAATGATTATTGACATAACAGTCCCGCATGACGGGAACCTCGTGAAAGCCGAGAAAGATAAACAAATCAAGTATCTTGACTTGGCTCGCGAGGTTGTCGACATGTGGGATGTGGACTCAGCGATCATTGTGCCGATAGTCGTATCAGCCAATGGCTTAATCGCTAAGAGCCTCGACCAACATCTAAGGAGGCTCTCGTTGGGCAGCTGGATTAAGGGCCTGATTCAGAGAGCGGTACTTCTGGACACGGCGCGCATTGTTAGGAGGTTCCTCTCTCTGGAGCCCTGACCGCCGGTAGCTTGGACCCTGTTCCCGATACCGGTGGGCTACTATGTTTTATATTTTTAAATGTTTTTTTTTATTTTTTATTTCATGTTTTTATAAAAAAATATTTAAAAATGTGAAATATATGTATATAAATGGAATAAAGGAATTAAAATAATATAATACTTTATAAGTTATTATAACGTACCTATGACGTTGTTTTAATTAAATAATGACAAAACAATTGAATGAATAAATTAATAATTTTAAATCTTATTTACTCAGGCGTCTAGCTAGCATTGTTATTATAATAATTAAAAATATTAAAATAAAGGAAACATGTGTCGCATTGAAAGAAATTGCGTCAGAAACTAGAATTGAATTTCGGTCAAGTGAAGATTGTAATGTCGAATAAAAGGTACAGCAATCGTGCAGCAAGCTTCCAACCACTTGACCAATTACAAAAGCCTGACTGGTTCAGGGATACAAAAATAGGAGACTTTATGCTGTGTAGTCTATTTATTTATTTATCTCCATCAAAAGATGATGGATCCCCAACAAAAGATGTACACAATACATGAAACATAAACAAAAGCAACATCAGGTATTAAGTAGGTGTACTCCTTCACTTATAGGAGACCAGAGCGGGCACAATAATGTTAACAACTAAGCTAACAAAGTTAAAATATTAATAAGTAAAATTTGGAGAAAAATTATTACCTACATTTTTAAAAGACAAAAGACATAAGAAATTAAAAAAAGTTGAGGGGTGTCAAGGGACACCCGGATGGAACGAAGTTTCTTTCGATTAATTAGTGAAGGAATTGTAATATTTTTTTTTTTTTAAGTTATAATAATATTTTTTTTTATTATTAACAAATATAATGTAATATAAACTTAATCTTTCTATAAGAGAGAGAGAGAGAGACAGACAGAGAAACATGCGCACGTCGCACAGCTTACAATAGCTTACTATAGCAAAAAATGTCGTTACAACTTTTCGTGAGAATTTTTTCCATCTAGCCCCCTTTCACAACGCGCGATAAGGAACTTCGTTCCAATATAACATTTAGAGACACCTAAATTATCTCTATTAAACATTTTTTATATTTAGACAGAGACTCGCAGATGTCTAAATTCGTAGTTTTAGCAAATTTAGTTATATTGCCTACAAAGTCTTGGCACAGCGGCGTAATGACCGAGGTTAGTTTTTGAGCCAGGGATATAAAATAAATTATATGTGTTATGCCTGGGAATCCGAGTCGGAATTTTTATATTAATTAAACTCAAAAGTTCACGACAATCGATCGTTCCACTCAATATTTTGTGAAGGATGATGCAGTCCAGTTTCTTCCTACGACTGGTTAGCGTATCCATGTGACCTCATAATGCGGATTCCATACCACGGAACTATATTCTAGGATTGGACGGACTAAAGTGTTGAAAAGCTCATGCTCATGGTAGTCGAAAAAGTTTTTCGGCTGAACGCCACGATCTCAGATTATAGAAGAAAGGCAGAAAAACCGCGTGGAACACGAAGAGTGAGGCCAAAAAAGCGAATACAAATTAAAAAAAAACGAATTCTATCTCGAGTCAAATGTACTTGTATAACTGTTTTGAGACAATAAATTATTTTTTCTGAGACAATAAATTATTTTTTCTGAGACAATAAATTATTTATTGTCTCAGAAAAATGCAGACAACCGTTATACATAACTACATTTGACTCGAGATTGAATTCCTTTTTGAATTTGTATGTGCTTTTTTGGCCTCATCTCAGTGTTCCGCGCGGTCTATCTGCCTTTCTTCTATAATCTGAGGCCACGACGACTACCATTTTAGTCGCGCCGACTTGTTCCCTTTATGACGTATTTGTACTATGGTCACTTTATGAAAGCTTCCTAAAATTATACGAGATGGTGTAGTATTAAATTCCGCGTCTGTGGATGTATAGAACATACGACCAAAATCGACATGTTGCGCCGACCCCAAATAGATTGGGATAAGGGCAGGAGAATGATGATGAAGTTATTATTCAACCCAGCCAAATTTGATAGTACTTTGTTTCAAGGTCTGACAGTTCGTTAATTGAACTACTTGACTTATTCGCGTGTTCATTGATTATTTGTTTGTCGTAATCTTCCATGGTTTTGCGATGTTTTATTATTATTTCTACTGTTAGATTGCATGAATGCTTTGTTTAACTACAAATAGTGAGTGTGTGGATGCTGTGGAGCAATGTCTTGTGTGGTTGGGGGCTGCAAGTCCCATTCATTACGAAGAGAAAATAAACAAGAAATATTGTTCTTCCATCGGTAAGTTTTTGCTCAATTCCTTGTTGAATATGAGCTGATAAACGAATATAAATACATAACAAATGTTGCTGTATCACAATATAGCGGAAACCAGACGTAATATTTATTCCAATAGAAGTTATTAGCGAATATTCGGAAACTGTTTTGGGGTTATTTTTATCAGCCGTAGTGAAGTAAATACTCTCGTCGATACTTTTCTTTTACAGATTTCCTAAAGGCTACGTGAAAAAAAATGGATAAATTGTATTGGTAGACGAAATTGGACTCCAAAAAAGCACAGTTACATTTTACTGTGTATTCATTTGTATGAAATGAAACTATGAAATGGAGAAGACTTAGAGAAGATGCTGTTCCTACATTATTTGTTATGGATAGAACAGATGAAATGGTCTGATATATGATGTAATCAAGGTATTTTATTGGCAATAAATAGTATCCCGTTCAAATTAAAACTTGATTTATTACATTACAGGAAGTATTTATGGAAGTCAGTGAAGAAGGACATAGCGCAGTTCTGCAGATTAAAAGAACCGCTCACCATCAACAGCGATCTAACACGAAGACAGGTATAACATTTCATAAGAAATAGGTTCACTTGATATTGCATGTTCTTCTTATTATCCCAGTCGGAAATATAATCGTGTGCAAATTTATTTATTTATTTTTAATACAAAATACGTACCTAATTTTAGGATCCCGTAGCAGTGGATGTATAAACAGGACCTAGTACATCGGTCCAGATTAATGAATTGACACTAATCTTGACATCTCGTGAAAACATCTCACATCAATCAGGTAAGACATACAAATAAAAATAACTAAGTATTTACCGAAATAAAAATGTTGATAAAAAAATCTTACATAAATTGAGAACTATTTGTTTTAGGAATCCTTGACACAGATGACAAGAACAAATACAGAAATCATTGAATTTCATCCCGATTCAAGAAGATTGCGCATTCGGCGAGTTCCTGGGCGTCAGTCGACTCCAGAATCCTCAGGAAGTTCATCCGTACCAGGGCGGAATGATTATGGTGTGGGCTGGAATTCGCCTGGGTGGAGGAACTGATATCGTTTTGATCGAGGCAATTTATATGCCGAACAATACTTTGACGAGATTGTGAAACCTATGTGTGATTGTGAAACCTAAACCTACACCGACAGCAGTACGGCCAAGATTTTATGTTCATACAAGATAATGCGCGTGCACAAACAGCCAGGCTGGTGATGAACATGCTATATGAGAACAATACACTCTATTAGCTGATACTCAGCATGCCACGCCGATGTAGAGCCGTCGCTAATGCCTTGGGAGGTCTAACAGATAAAATGTTGCTAGGCATTTTATTTCTTAATTTAATGTTATCTGGTCGTTATTTATTTTTTTTATCTATAAAAAGTTATTGTTGCTTTGATACCATTTTGAATTTTCATAATAAATTTTATTTTTTTCAGTAACAACCCTTTTATTTAATCAAAGTTTTAAAAGATCTATTAAATTACGCTTCTATTGCTAAAAAATATGTTAAATAAAAAGTCATCATCTGCCTAGCCTTTTCCCAACTATGTTGGGGTCGACTTCCAGTCTAACCGGATGCAGCTGAATACCAGTATTTTACATGGAGCGACTGCCTATCTGCCCTCCACAACCCAGTAACTGGGTAATACGATACCCCTTGGTAAGACTGGTTGTCAGACTTACGGGCTTCTGACAACCCGTAACGACTGTCAAAGATCCACGATTGACAGCCGGGACCAACGGCTTAACGTGCTTTCCGAGGCACGGAGGAGTCTCGGTATGTATTGATGGTCACCCATCCACGGACCAACCCCAGCAAGCGTAGCTTAACCTTGTCGATCGACCCATGCGGCTGTTATTACTTAGCCACGCGCTCCTCCTCTCCTAAATAAAAAGTATTAAAATAAAAATAATTACTATGAATACGCTTGTTTCCTAGGCTTTGTTGAGTGGTGTATCTAAAATTCAAATAAATATGAGGAAGTAATTTGCAGCAAGTTGCTAAAAACATTTGCAAAACCGAATGTCTCCCACTTTGTTTTCAGTAAACTCGTCACTTATTATGGCAATTAAATACATTCGGATTTAACTGGGTCAGGTTTAATGCATGAAGAGCTGTCGGGAACCAAGGAAGACTTTGATGATGATGATGATGATGACGAACTATTTAGTACGTACATAAAGTATCGCTTCATTTTGAACGAACTTCAAAAAAACGATGTAGATATTAGGATCATAAGTATGCTTAATAATTTAAAAAATTTAGGTACCTATGGTTATTATTTTTGGCAGTATAAGAATGAATGTCATTGTAAATTCTATCGATGTTGAAATTTAGTGGGTTACATCACTAGTCAGAATAAAATGAATGACAACCTACAAAATTTCGAAACGTCTTCTGTATACGTGTCCTTCTCTAACATCGTAGCGGCTCCATAAGTCAAAATGAAACATATATATTGAGTTCAGTTGCTATTTTGGTACTCCTTCTATGCTTTAGTTATTATTCTGATGTTTTTACGATGTATGTTATCCGTCCGTATCCGTCATAGACTAATGTCGCTTACAGTCTCATTTTTAATTCGACGGAATTCTGAGATTTCATAAGTGTTGCCAATAATAAAACGGTCCTAATAAAAACGGAACGCATTTAAGCGAAATTAAAAAAAAATCTTTCTTGAATTTAAGGTTTCAATTAGAAAAACTAAGACTTAAAAATTTACTGATAATTTTAAAATGGTAATCAGATTTTTTATTATCAAATTATTGAAGTTACAATAATTAGTAAGGTAATTTATTTTTCTTTCACAGGAATCCCTGTCCATAAATTCATAGGTTACAATCCTTTTTTATTAGGAATATCTTTTTGTTTGTAAAATCTGCGCTTCTTCTAACTACAGACAGACAACGATGATGATATTAGTGATAATGATACCTAAATAAATATTTAAATTTAAAAAATATGTTTTTTACTATTTTTTTTAAATTTATATTTTAGTTAGTGTGCATTGAGTGCACAGAACAAACACTATTTACATTGCCATATAGTTTACTTGATCTCATTCTCTTTCATATTTTTTGTTATTTTATATCCAAAAAATTCTAGTCATAAAATTTTTTTACAAAAAAATACAACCGACTTCCAAAAACAACACTACAAAGTGAAAAATAACTTTAATTTCGGAAGTCGGTGTCTAGTTAATTGTATTTTCGTTTTTTGCCACCGACTTCCAAAATTTAAGTAATTTTTCACTTTGTAGTGTTGTTTTTGGAAGTCGGTTGTATTTTGTTTTTGTAAAATAAAGATTTTATTTTTCAGTTTTTAGCTGTGGTACCTACCCCACACAAACTAGAACATCATCCATATAGAAGTAGTAGTATTTTTCACTTTGTAGTGTTGTTTTTGGAAGTCGGTTGTATTTTTTTGTAAAAAAGTTTTTATTTTTCACTTTTTAGTTGTAATAAAATACGTATTATCGAAGCTAACTCAAAAAGTACCAAAGCAAAGTTAATTAATTTCATATGGGACCAACTGAGATGTATACCCTCTCGAATAAAACAAAAAAATACAAATCGGTCCAGCCAACTTCGAGTAATCGGGGAGCGTACATAAAAAAAAAGGTTCCGACGAATTGAGAACCTCCTCCTTTTTGAAGTCGGTTAAAAATAACTTATAAAAAGGACAAGACAGAAAAGATTTATGATATCTGAAGAGTCAAAAATTATAGCTGTCAGAATTCAGACTGTAGTTACGGTTATTGACTGGAGATATGTCGTACAAAGCAGCCCACGCTTTATGTTACAATGATATTAATTTTCTCGTTAATCACTTTATTCTTATATTAAAACATTTTTTTTTTTTACTATTTAGTTCAGTTTAATGGTACTAAAGCGTGGTTTTTAGTTTTTTAAACTAAAATTTATTTTTAATTTTTTTTAGACTTAAATCGTTAGTTAATCCTCATCAGGAGTAACGATTTATGTCTAAAAAATTTTAATCACATATTTAAATGGTTTTTCTTTTTAATTTTATGAACGTTTTAGACTGAGCAATTACTGAAAAAAAGTAGAAAAGTTAATCTATCTATCTATATAAAAAAAAAATAAAAACTTTTTTACAAAAAAATACAACCGACTTCCAAAAACAACACTACAAAGTGAAAAATAACTTTAATTTCGGAAGTCGGTGTATAGTTAAATGTATTTTCGTTTTTTGCCACCGACTTCCGAAATTAAAGTTATTTTTCACTTTGTAGTGTTGTTTTTGGAAGTCGGTTGTATTTTTTTGTAAAAAAGTTTTTATTTTTCACTTTTTAATTGTGTACCTACCCCACACAAATTCAAATACCACTACCTGCAAAACAAACTAGAACATCATCCATATAAAAGTGTTATTGAAGCTAACTCAAAAACCACCATACCAAAGTTAATCAATTTTGTATGGGACCAACTGTGGTGACCCTCTCGAACAAAAGAAAAAAAATCCAAATCGGTCCAGCCATCTACGAGTAATCGGGGAACAAACATAAAAAAAAAAAAAAAAAAGGTTCCGACGAATTGAGAACCTCCTCCTTTTTGAAGTCGGTTATAAAAAGAGAAGTCCTGACTGACTGATTGACTGACTCATCAACGCCCAGCCCAAACCCTTGGACCTAGAAAGCAGAAAATTTTGCACAGAGGTTCCCTTTATAATGTAGACAAGAAATAAGGAAGGAATTCCCGGTAGTACGTTCCCGTGGGATATATTCCGACATAAATGCGGGCGAAGCTGCTGGCAAAAGCTAGTAGGTAATCTATATAATTGTCGTTACTGAAATAAGTTAATTATTCAGTAACTCTTGGTCAACAATAAGTACAAAAGTTGAATCATTAACTCATGTGTACGTGTTAGTGTCTCAATAAATCACTAGTAGCTTCCTGATAAAAAAAAAACCCAACACCGCTTTGTTCGACCTGGGAATCGAATCATGCACAGCATAGCATTTACGATCACTAGACCAACGAGGAAGTCAAACTGGCGACGAATCTACTGTCAAAATTTATTTTAATTTTTTTTATTTATTAAAACTTTAATGCACAAGTAAAAAAATACTGTACAAAGGCGGACTAAATGCCTGAGGCATTTTCTACCAGTCAACCTTAGGGTGGTGCAGAGAGAAGACATGGCAGATGCAGGATAGATAACTCGAAAAAGAATAAATCGAGGGTTTACTGCGAAAACCAACTAAGTGCAGTCAAGTCAGTTATGAGTTACTGCGTTTTAAAAGTCTATAACTAATTAAAATACTATAATTTTAGTAAATCCATGAAGTATCTTCTTAGCCGGTTTTACCCGTATAAAAAGCTCAACAAGATGAGAATTTAAATGCATTTATCTAATTTTTGTCAAAAATGTTGGTTAGCAGGTTTTCGCAGTACATCCTCGAAATACTAATAAATACATACATATAATACATACTCTGCCTAGCCTTTTCCCAATTATGTTGGGGTCGGCTTCCAGTATAACCAGATGCAGCTGAATACCAGTATTTTACATGGAGCGACTGCCTATCTGACCTCCACAACCCATTAACTGGGTAATACGATACCCCTTGGTAAGGCTGGTTGTCAGACTTTCGGACTTCTGACGACCCGTAACGACTGTCAAAGATCCACGAATGACAGCCGGGACCAACGGCTTAACGTGCTTTCCGAGGCACGGAGGAGTCTCGGTATGTAAAGATGGTCACTCATCCACGAACCGACCCCTGCAAGCGTAGCTTAACCTGATGGATCGACCCATGCGGCTGTTATTACTTAGCCACGAGCTCCTCATACATACATTACATACATGTAAACAGAATAAACTTTGTCAGGAGAAACAACGATAGGTAGAGAAGAAATTCGTGTGTGGACACTGTGGACGTGAGATTTTGTGATCGTCCGAGACTAAAGTTGTTGCGTGTCTACCTTACAGTCTACGGAGAACCTTTGATCAAATGACAAACAGGATTAAATAACCAACTTTAAAAAGTGTTGAACTGTAAACATACATATGCTAACAAAGGAGAATGGGCATTTTGGTACTCGCTCCAATAGCAATCATTGTGGTGTCATTGGATAGGTCTTTTAATCAGGAAAAATATTTACTATGGCGACATGTCCCAAATCTTTGTCTGAAAACTACGGCAAGTCCCCAAAAGTTCCAGTTTTAGTTAATATCATAATAATTGCAAGTACGATAATATTATATACCTATCATGGTTGAAATACGAAAAAAACAATGTAAAACAACATTATTTAAAACGAGAAATGTATTGTGTTACTCATAGACTCATAAAAAAAGGAGGAGTCCGCGCCACGCATATCGAAAGTGAAGCACAGTAAGTATGCCGGGACCGTTTGTACAAACACGCCTCACACACACATTTACAACATAGTATGCCAACTTGACGCCATTACGTGACACAAGCGACGGCGTCTTTGCAGGTACTCATATCACGCACACATAGATCGGTGCGGTGCTTCACTTTCGATATGCGTGGCGCGGAGTCCTTCTTTTTTTATACGTCTATTGTGTTACTATTCATGCATCATATCGTGATATGATATGATAATGGTGAACACTTTTGAAAATATGTTTTTTTACATAAAAAAGTAGTATTATCTTTAACATTTCTGTTTTTTGTTACAACGGTGACTATAGACCTCGGGGATAGGGAACCAGCCGCGGGGTGGGGTAGGTGGTGCGCGGTGCCAGTGGACAGCCTTTTGTGCCGCGACATTCACTAGTCGTTGTATCGTTCTGTGCGTGAAACGACGTTCCGCAGCTGTTTATTCTACCTAGTTCTTTGTTATACCGTTTTCATCACTGAACCCGGCGCCCCTTTTGGACATTGTTACCCGCTATAAACGTTTATCTTGGCTAGTGTTGTGGACTATTGTTGTGCTTATCGATTTGGAACATCGTTATGGAAGAAAATCGCAACTGTGTGATGTGTCGGCGAGGCCTACATCATGCTAGATACCAACAGCATGTTTTAACTGATGATCTTCCAAGAATGCAACCCGAGTTTGTGGCTTATATACGAGAACATGCCGTTTTGGAAGTTAGTACATACTTCATTAAACTATTTCGAACTTCACCAGCTTCAGTTATTCTTTTTAGAAGCGGTTTGTTTATATTATTATTGTCTGTTATATTTTTATACCTGAGCCATTACAAACGTGTGAATTGAGCCCTAAATCATTTTAATTGGACTTCTTGCTCGCACTTTTAGGTCTTATTGAACTACTCTAGTGTTGTGTGTAAAAGTGCGTTTCCGAACCGAGCTCTCTGCAAACTACCAACTGCACGTGTTTATTTTCCATGTAGCGCGGCTGTATGGTCCGTAGCTAAGGGTGTTCGCTTCATACAAAAAAAAACACGTGCAGTACTAGCTACCTGCTTCCGAGCGGCATCCCTTTATATCAGTAATGACTTGTGCAGCTTTCTCACAATCCTTTTATGACTCAGTTCGCATGTCTAAAGTTCTTCTTAAAACACTTTTCTGACCACCTATTGTGTGTTTGCTATTGTTATCTATTCACTAAGCCGTCACTTCGGCTATACATAAGATATATTTTTACTTGCATTACTTAAAATATGAAAACAATACAAGTATGCCATGACTTTAGACCTGAATACCTACATACCGCATTGTTTTAAATGTTTTCATAAAAATACAACATAACATCAACAAGATCATATTCTACCATTTTCAGGTAGAGTTCGACAACACACGACGTGTGTGTCACCGATTTTGGCAGGGAATTGACAACGTTGTAGGAAGACCACCTGTCATACCAGAAGTAGAACAGAATGTACGAGAGCTTCAGGTTCCAGACTACACTCGAGCTCCAAACACTCCAGGGCATTGTATCTTTAACACTTGCCAAAACGCAACCCGCCATAGATTACCAGAGACGAGCAAGATTCACATTTTCTGTGAATATAAGTTATATATTCCTGACGGTGCTAGAGTATGTGGACAACACCTTGAGAGCAATGCTTGGGAAGAGCTGCCTCAATTCTGCAATGTCACACATAACTTCAATGCGACGCTTCAGTTTAGTGACGTTTGTGACATGTTGAGAATGACTTTAAATCGTGGACCTAGGCTAGATTACAACACAAGAGGTGCTTTAAGCAACGAGGATATGTACTTTTGGACAGGACGCAAATGCGAACAGTTTGATTCCATATTAGAACAAACACCCTCACTAAGTGGGAGGTGCAAGGAGCCTCGAACTGAGTTAGGCATATATCTGACGAAACTACGTACCGGAGTCTCAGATGAAAGACTAGCGACGTTAATTAATATGTCACGAAGAAAGCTGGAACGTTTACTAACTATTGTACGCGAATGCCTCATGAATGAATAATATTACACTTGGGAGTGGACCATATGAATAGAAACGTCGTTTTAGAAAAGAACCTCACTATACCAAGAGGGTTAAATGGCAATGAAGAAAACAATAAAGCTATCGATATATGCGATGGGACTTATATATATATATATCAATAAAAGCTCGAACTTTTTATTCCAGCGTCTATCTTATAGCCTGCATAAGTTCCAGAACTTGCTGAAGCCGTTTTTAATTGTGTGTTCCAATGGCTATATAATCGATGTTTTGGGACCATACGCAGCCACTTAGACCGATGCGAACATCATGAGCAATATAATGAATGATGGAGAAAACCCATTACATTGCTTTCTTCAACCGAACGATGTCTTCATATTAGATCGCGGCTTCCGGGACAGCTTAGATGCTATCGAAGCATGGGGATATGAATCCTACGTTCCACCATCTAAAGACAGATGGGAGACACAGCTAACTACTGAGCAAGGTAATGAAGCTCGATCAGTTACACTATGCCGGTGGGTAGTGGAAGTGGTGAACGGGAGGTTTAAACGAGATTTCAAGCTTTTGCGGCAAAAATATTTTAATAAAACACTACCAAAAATGTTCATTGACTTTAAAATCACCGCACCTATGTTTAATAACTTCCACATACCCATCGATGACAACATTCACGCAGAGGCCTTCCTAAACATAATCAAATAGGGAGAAAATAGATTCCCCGAATCTACTTTATGATTATATTGAAAGAAAACATTTGAATAACCGAAGAGCGGATTTTCAAAGAGTAGAAAGTCACAAAATACAGAACTTCCCACTACTGACGGAAGAACAGATTATTTTACTTTCATTGGGCACCTATCAACTGAAGCTAGACCGATCCTACTGCAGCGAGCATTTATCAAATGGACTATACATTCTACAAGTATGAGAAAGCGCACTCCAAGATTTAAATGAATATGGTATAAACGAAGATGCCTGGCTTTTACGCGGACGCATACAGTCGCGTCACGTACGGTCAAGAACTTATTATTGTTATGTATTAGTAAAAAACAATGTTAATGAAATGGAAAGGATAATTAAAAGGATATGCCAGACATGTAGGCTTCACTGCTCCTGCAGCGTTCCTCAACGATGTCATTATTGTTGATAATAATGTTTAAAAAAATAAATAACGTTTCTTACTTTTTCTATTTTTTTTTATTCCTGAGTGTTTATTCATTTTAGTATCTATTAATCAACAAACACAGAATTCTATAGAAGAAAATTATATAATATCACATTATCTTAACAAAATCAAACAAAAACAAAAAAAAAAAAAATTACTTAACACAAAATAACTCCGTTCCGACAGCAAATGGAGACAAGCGACTCGGTTATCATTAATCCTTGTAAAAAGACCTTTCCAATGATATATATATTATGGCTATTGGACCGAGTACCAGGCTTCATACATTTTTGCCCATGATCCTTTATAGACATGACGTCAGATGAGATTTCCAGACGGAGTAACACAATACACTTTATACGCACAGTTGGGTAAATATAAATACTTTGATAACTAATCGGCGATTCGCACGGACGTAAAAATATCGCAGCGATTTTTTTTTCGCGCACTGGATTTTCATCACTCCGCTTAGTGCCGTGAGTTGAAAATCCAACAGTGTGTTTTTTCGACGCGCTGGGATGCACTCTGTTATTGTTAGATTGTATGCTCGAAGCTCGGCTCAACACCGAGAGTTGAAAATCCAGTGCGCGATAAAATCCCACCGCGATATTTTTACGTCCGTACAAACGTCGGCATAGACTTAGATTGAAGTCTCCTATAAAAATCATCGGTCATATACGACGTGTTGTCGTAATTTCTGTATGTATTTAACCGAGCATTGAGAATCCAACAAAGCGCATCCCAGCGCGTCAAGAAAACACACTGTTGGATTTTCAACTCTCTGTACTGAGCCGAGCATTGAGAATCCAACATGGCGCATCCCAGCGCGTCAAGAAAACACACTGTTGGATTTTCAACTCTCTGTATTGAGCTGAGCATAGAAAATCCAACAGAGCGCATCCTAGCGTGTCAATAAAACACACAGTTGGATTTTCAACTCTCTGTATTGAGGCGAGCATTGAGAATCCAACAGAGCGATCCTAGCGCGTCAAGAGACACACAGTTGGATTTTCAACTCTTTGTATTGAGCCGAGCATTGAGAATCCAACAGAGCGCATCCTAGCGCGTCAAGAAAACACACAGTTGGATTTTCAACTCTCTGTATTGAGGCGAGCATTGAGAATCCAACATGGCGTAACCCAGCGAATCAAAAAATACACTGTTGGATTTTCAACTCTCTGTATTGAGCCGAGGCATTTAGAATCCAACATGGCGTATCCCAGCGAATCAAAAAACACACAGTTGGATTTTCAATCTTTATATTGAGCCGAGTATTGAGAATCTAGCAGCGCGTATGCTAGCGCGTCAAGAAAACACACTGTTGGATTTACAACTCTCTGTATTGAGCCGTGCATTGAGAATCCAACATGGCGCATCCCAGCGGATCAAAAAAGACACAATTGGATTTTCAACTCTCTATATTGAGCCGAGCATTGAGAATCCAACAGAGCGCATCCTAGCGCGTCAATAAAACACACAGTCGGATTTTCAACTCTGTGTATTGAGCCGAGCATTGAGAATCTAACAGAGCGCATCCTAGCGCGTCAAGAAAACACACAATTGGATTTTCAACTCTCTGTATTGTGCCGAGCATTGAGAATCCAACAGAGCGCATCACAGCGCGTCAAGAAAACACACTGTTGGATTTTCAACTCTTTGTATTGAGCCGAGCATTGAGAATCCATCAGAGAAAATCCCAGCGCGTCAAGAAAACACTTCAAGATGCTTGTTATGAGAATGTACTGATGAACTCTGATATGAAACGGTGCCTGCAGCTTAAAACTACTTACTCTGTGACGTTTTCGATCACGCGCCAGATAACACCGATAAAGCTCCATTTACACGGTGCAAGTTTCTGGAACGTTCACGAGCAATAATCGCATGCCATGGAGCACGTTCAATTTTATTGCCATTCAAAAATTGCATGCAAGTGTTTACACACGTGCGATTCCCATAAACAGGTATACAATAATTGAATGCAAGTTTTGACAATCAATAAAATTGCATGCGACTTATACCAAGGTAATAAATAAATAGATAAAAATAAATAAAATCTTTATTGAAATACATTAGAGTTACAAAAACCTTCATAGCCTCTGTAACCGTTACTAGATAAAAACCTGTATGTTGGATTTAAAAAACTGCAAGGCGATTATTGCATGCAAGTTTTGCCTCATCTAAACACAGAGTTGCACGTCCTTGTACATATTAATCAAGTAGGTAGGTACTGCCCGTATTTGCGCTGCTAAAATATGTCATTAAATTTTATTGAACATCTGGTTTCGTTCGCTCATGTTTGAATGATAGATTTCATGCCAGAATTGAATGCGATTTTATTGTACGTGCAACAAACATATAAGTGTTGTTTTGACGGTGCCAATTAATTGCCCTTCAATGTTATAGTATGCCACAGGTAATAAACTTGCACTACACATGGCTGGTAATATCAAGCCTGTATTCCCTAGGGATTAAGCAGAACTTCACCCACATTTATGTTTATCTTCCATGTACCTAATTAGCGGCCAGCCTATATCCATTAATCGGGCAGAAATCTAGACTCCTAGTTAACAACTAGAGTGAGAAATTAATGAGAAATTCCTAAAAACAATTTGAGCGAGCCAGGGATCGAACCCAGAAATCCAAGCAGTCACGGTAGTGACTAGAATACCAATGAAGCAGTATAGAGGCATGAGGAACAGAGTGTAAAGTTCACTCATCCTCCATAGAAAAGGGAGGATTCTCCGACCAGACGGGTGTCGTGTCTGGTGGGCAACTGCAACGTCCGGCCGTAACTATAAGTACTATTGACACGAAAAGAAGAAGTAGAGGCCTGATCGGCCGTTCAAACCGAAACACAACAACGTTTGCTGACAGTATACAGGATGGGCCGTGAAACGAGGTCCAAAGCAAGTCTTTCTCCAAGGGCTTCCCAAAACATCCCCATGTATGTCCAGCGATTGTTTACAGTTTAGGAGCTACGAGTAGAAGGGCTTTAATACTTTTATTGCCACTTGACTTCAAACTTTTTTTTTCTCTTCCTGTGGCAACTACATGAATGTAAAAAAAACCTAACAGATTGGATGAAGCCATTTAGTTTAGTTTAGTTTATTTATTAATAATTATCAAAATTACATGTCATTTAGTCATATCAATTACAAAATAGATTAATTAAGAAAGATAATATAAAATAACAAAGATTAATTGAGAAAAAAAAAATCCAATAAAATAATATAATCGTTTGTCAAAAAAAAGACCACACAACTAATAATTAAATTAATTACCTAAAAGCATTCTTTTAGGTCATATAATACCTGGTCGGTTAGCCAGCCTTTAAGTTTAGCTTTGAAAGAATTGTCAGACGTTGCGCCTACAACTTCATACATACACATATACTGAGTCACTCCTACAACACATGAACAAACATACACACACACACCCCTACACCACTCACAAATGTCAGTCACTTTCACAACACACCACTTCACATACATCACATCACATCACACCACTTCACACTTACACCCCCACACCCCTCCTACTTCACAAGCGAACACACATACATCTTTTGTAAAATTTTCGCCTATGCTGACGATACAGCAATCCTTGTCCGTGGTTCAACCTGGGATTTGGTAAAGGCAAATGCGGAAGCTGCAATGTCTAAAATAATGATTTGGGTTAACTCTTACCTGCTTACGCTAAACCTTAATAAAACCACTTACATTCCCTTTGGGTTAAGACGTGGTAATACTCCAGGATCCGATTTCATCCTTACAGCTCACTCCTGTCCTGACCCTACGGTTGCTTGTTCCTGCCCCATGATTAGCCGTTCTGACGCTGTAAAGTATTTGGGTGTGCGGATCGATTCTGGACTAATGTGGGATAAGCAAATTGATACCCTTTCCACAAGATCGATGCGTCTAATCTACATTTTCAAGTCCCTCAGAGATTCTGCTGACAGTGCGACCCTGAAGGTGATTTACTTCTCCCTCTGCCAATCTATACTCGGGTACTGTATAATTGCTTGGGGTGGTGCAGCTAAAACCTCTTTTCTTAGAGTAGAAAGAGCACAAAGAGCTATACTAAAAGTTATGACTAAAAACCTTTTAGCCGCTCACACGAACGCGGTGTGAATCGGGACCGTACCTAATATTGTACGTGGTATGAGTTCTATACCAAGAAAATATTTTTTTATTATTAACGTTGTTCCATCACTATTAAGTACTAATATCGAATTCTATGCATTTAATTTGATGCGTTATCTATTTCCGAACGATTTAAGATACGTCAACACTGACTGAGACTCGTCTATGACATTAAAAAATATTTTTTTCTCTGTCATGTCATTGTTCGGTCGGTCGAGTGTGAAAGTGTTTTACTCAGTTAATAGTTTAATTGTACTGTGGTAAGTTGGTTTATTTATGTTTCATGTTAAGAATTAACACACCATGCATTTTAAACCTTAAAACATATAGGTCATCGCTTGTTTTTTCTTACTAGAGCCATTTCTTTGAAATCTGAAGCTAAATTGTCTTTGTTCGTCTTTTTAACCATTTCTAGAAATGTAAACAATAACAAATTCAAATGAAACATTCAATATAATGGCGCTTTACTCATTGGGTTTCCAAGTAAAGAATTGGAGCTACAGAATTCTTAGAAACTATGCCGCTATCGCATTATGTAAACAAACGCGTTTAGTGTATGCTTTGTTGGTTGTCCAATAAATAAATAAATAAATAAATAAATAAACGCGCGCCGCGGCCCGAATGACGTCAGCGGGTGGTCACTTGACTAGTTTTTTAAGCGGGCGTACCTGCCGTGTGAGCGGTTAAATATCCAACATCTGATCTTTATGCTCTCTGTAAAGTGCTAACTGTGCGGCAGCTCTTTGTGCTCAAGGCAATTTAAGGATACGTAAGTTCCTCCCACCTCTGGACCGGTCCAAACGCACTCAAATCTTACCCAGTACCCAGCACAGGAGCACTTTCGCTCGGCATCAATTTTACATTCTTGGTTCTTATCTGTACAAGAAAATCAATAAACACCTAAAAATAATGGATCTAAACTCTCACAACCTGAAAAACAAACTGACTGAATGGCTACAACAAAAAAATTACATATGTACCTAGTCTTTACTTACATTCATAGAATAATCCCTATTATTTTATTTATTATTTATTTATTTTATTTTATTTTTACAATATTAGGAAAACTTACAGACTAATACACGTAAATAGTAACAATAAATAACAACTGACAATCGCTAATTACAAGCTTCCACATTTAAAATACAGTGTTAAAAAAAGAAGATCAAAGAAGAAAAAAAAAAGAAGAGTTATGGAAATTAGGTAGGTATGCCATGATAAACCCTGAAATCCTGAAATAATAAAAAGCGAAATCCCGAGTAAAGAACTCTTCAATGGGGGAATGACCCATTAAAGAATTCCTCACCCAAGACTTTCCTGATTCTTAACGGACTCGTGCAAAATAAATCGACTTCTAAATGCGATGGCAGGTTGTTAAATAATATTGCACTGCGTATACAAAAAGCGTTACGCCTATAATTTGTTTTTGTAAACGGTACCTGCAGTAATGGTCGTAATCTTAGATTATTTTGATTGGTGCGAAGATAAATTTTACTACGTAAATTGGGACAATCTATTGATCCATTTGCAATTTTTACAAGAAAACAGATGTCATTAATATTACGCCTTAATTCTAATGGTAGAAAGTGATAACGCTTACACCGGTGTGCATAGCCGTCTATTATCATTATAAAATTGATCACTCATTTATCTATCAAGCCTTATCCCTGCATACACATTCACTCTCACTCGCACACTTAGAGGTACACACACACCCCCATACTCACCAATCATACACTTACACATACTTGTTCTCTCTCACACACACATTACACACCGGCACATAAATGTATGACTTAACCTCCCTCGCGCTAAATACTCTGGCTGCAGCTATACCTACATTATAAACTGCCCTGTATGGCCTAACACTGTCTCCTAAGATACAGGACTACCTAGTTTAGGAGACAGGGTTACATGATCTGTGTAGATTTATGTAGATATCCGTGTTTTGTTGTTTTGTACATCTGCTCTTGTGTACCTATCATGAATCTTGTGTGTGTAATAATATTATTCTTATTCTCATTGTAATAAGTCGTTTTTTAACACCTTTTATCCTACCTAAGAAGGAGCGGCGTCTTCTAACACAGGCATTTTCTGCTTAATTGGAGGCGTCATTCACCAACAAAATGTTATCAACTATGGTCAGAAATAAAAAATTTTGTATTCTTTGTGTCGCATTTTTATAAGCTTTTATTTTAATAAATAAAATAAAAAAAACTTTATTCAGTTCAGAAAAAAAAAACACGGTACTATAAATATAAAATTCTCTGGACCCCACACTAGGATTCCCTGTGTCGTCTCTTCCCAAGTAAAGTAAACATTTCCATTCATTAAATTAAATTAAATTTTGACAAAATGAATCAATAGGGCGTGTGTGATGTGTGGGGTGTGTGTGGTGTGTCGGGTGTATGTGGTGAAAATGGGTGGGTTGTTGGTTTTTAAATTTAATTCATACTTATATGTCAGATATTACGACTGTACGTGCAAAAGGTCTTCCGTTTGGTCATCATTTTTGGGGTGAAGCCATTTAAAAATAGCATTTTTGCAACTGGTGTAGGTTAAGGTGAGTATAGTTCTATTGTGGGAGTAGAATTTTGAGTAGAGATATGACCCAAGAAACGCAAAAGATCTACGTGCAAAAGAAGAATGCACTCTTGGCCGATCCTAATTTAACGTTCTGGATGAATGGCAGGCCAGTTCTTTGGCATGCCTATGGAATCGTAGCAGTGTTGAAATAATAAATTTAGTTTCACCTGTCCCGATGTTTGTCTGTAATGTAGTCTTGCAAATTAAATTTGATCCACTTCCCGGTTACCGATTGAGCTGAAATTTTGCATGCGTAAATCGGATGACAATGCAAAATTATTATGACATGGAGCTGATCTGATGATGGAACCGGAAGGTGGCCATAGGAACTCGGTAGTTAAACGACACAACCCCACTGAGTTTGGGCTCGTTTGATCCGTCTTAACGAGTACTTTGGTGCTAGATGGTAACCAGAATCTGATGGTGGAACTGGAAGATGGCCATAGGAACTCAGTAATATAGCGACACAACCGCGTCGAGTTTGATTCGTCTTGATGGGTGGACCGTTTTTGATGGGTGGTGTGGTGAGTGGTGGTGGTATGGTGGACGTGAATATGCTACCCTATCTCTGGGAAAATAAGTTCATCCGTTCCGTTTGTTATGAATGTGGATTCTGTCTTTGATTAAATGGATGACCCATATGTTTGATTACTTTAAGATGAATTTATTAACTGGCGACAGTAATTTTTTTTTTTTCTGGACAATATTTGGAGAAATTGGAGTTCCAACTACAAATAATCGCTGACTACATGGAAGTGTTTCGAGATGCCGTTGGGGAGAGGCTTCTAAAATTTTGCTTTGGACCGCGTTTCTCGGGCTGACTTGTATGTATGTATGGTGAGTATTTCCTTGGACGAGCTCACAAAGAACTCTACTACTTGTTTATGGGTTTAATTCTTTAGCATTCTTATAGACAAAGTGTCTGTAATTACACTAGCACCCACACCACGACATCCACACCACTTTGTAGCAAAAACAATGAAGCAGATACATATTGCCAAAAATCTTTACAATAACTGAACAACAATTAAAATAATATTATTTACTCAACTGAAAATTATGATTTATCGTCATCAAATATTAACATTTATTTAAACCAATTATATACTTGAACAATTTAAAATTTTCATATTGACACAAATGGTGTCAATGATATAAAAATTTTTGTTGGTGTGCAAATAAAATTTTGGTATAAATACTCGAATTTTTTTGAGTAAAGCATAGTAGGAGTTTGACTTTTTATAGTCATACTACCTTAAGTTTATATTTATAAACTTAACTATGGTCCCCGTCAAGATTTTTGTGGCCATCGTGCTGGTAAGTTTTTTGCATTTTCTCACTTTTATAACTTCAACTAACTTTAAACATCATCGTCACAGCATTATGCTGAGCGTTGGCCATTTTGCGTGGCTGTGACGCATATTTTCCTCCAACTTGTTCTTTTTTGTATTTGTGTTCTTTCGTTGCGTCGTGTTTACCACAAATAAACGTATTTTCTTTTTTTTTGTCCTCCTGCCCATCCCAATGTATTAGTGGTCGGCGCAGCATGTCTTCTTATTCCATATTTCTTTATTAGTAGTCATCTCAGTAGTCACCCCTTTTCTAGCCATAACATCTTTCACATAATTTCATCCATCGTTTATTCGGGTTACTTCTTCTCTATTAACCATACTTCCAACAACTTACGAACACACCTTGTGATAATTTTTTTATACACTTTCTGTTTTCTGATTGAGTTGAAATTTTGCCTCTTGAGGGGTGGTCTGATATAGCAAGACTTTTATAACATTAAAAATTTATTGCTTAGCATATGTTGGTCAACTTTTAATATAAGTAATGACTAGCTTCAAAAATAAATTTTGATCATCAAAGATTGAGTTTAAGGGGGATGCGCTAAGGTAGCCCGCGAAATTCAAATTTTCTTACGTTTTTTGACAGAATTATACTAAATAGAATCAGCAATACAACTCCATAAGTTAGAATTGACCTCAAATCTAGCGATTTCATGAAATCATGAGGTTTGAGGTCAATTCTCACTTATGGAGTTGTATTGCTGATTCTATTTAGTATAATTCTGTAAAGCCATGTTAGTTACGGCCGCGAATCATATTTTAATCAACATACAACCTGACACTGACTTGCAAATTGCAAAAAACGTAAGAAAATTTGAATTTCGCGCGCTACCTTAGCGCATCCCCCTTAAACTCAATATTTGATGATCTAAATTTTTAAGGTCTAAGCAATCTTTGATTAGTTAGACCTTCAAAAATTTTGATCAAAATTAAGTCCCTAAGTAACTTTTATCATCCTGAGGGCATTCGCGCAGAGGTTTGATTGTCAGTACCTGCACCATTGTTGTATGGTTCGCATACTGAGCAATCGTAGCCTGTAAAGTAATACTCGTATGTTTATGTTTTTTTTAGGGTTCCGTACCTCAAAAGGAAAAAATGGAACCCTTATAGGATCACTCGTGTGTCTGTCTGTCCTGTGACGGACGTCACAGCCAATTTGCTCCGAATCTAATGGACCGATTAAGTTGTGGTGTACTTATGAACTTCTGTGACCTAAACACGAACGAGTAAAGAATATTATATAAATGAATTTTGAATATGGGATCACTTTTGGAGGGCAAATAAGAAAATAAAAAAAAATAATAATTTGCAAACTATAGCGTGTGACATATCAAATGAAAGATTTTATAATTTTAAAATAAATAGTTTTAAAGTTATTTAAGCAAATAGATGAAAACTGACCATTTCCCCCCTTATCTCCAAAACTACTGAGTCTAAAATAAAAATAAAAAATACAGAAAATAGTTCTTTACCTGTAAATTATTGGAAAACCTACAAGAAATCTGTGGTCTTAAAATAACATGGTAAATCTCTCAATATTGTGAGTACAAACTTACATTTACAGTTGGAATGTATGGGAGAACTTGTTTTTCAACTACAATGTTAAGTTTCATCCCAACTACGGAACCCTTCATTGTGCGTGGTCCGACATGCACTTGGTCGGTTTTAAAAAAAATATTATATGTGTGTTTATTGTAATTTAGTCGAAAAAAACGTTTTATTTTTATTATGTGCCGAAGAAGCATCTTACTTTGTCCAAACCTTTCTGTTTTACGAACCCTGAAGTTAATATTTTTCATCCTTATAATTTAGCAAATTGTGAAAATTAACATTTTTCATAACACTTTCAGCTGGCGTTTGTATCCGCATCTCCTCACCATAACAAAAAAGAAGCTACTGCAGTCACAGCGACGAAGTCCAATTATTACGAACATAGACTGCCATGGTTGGTGGATGCGGTTATAAATGCCGCGACAGCCGTTACGGCTCACAACACAGGTAGCTCTGTTGGACGACTCCTGACCGTTCACAACATAGGTGGTGGCGCCACTCAGGCAGTTAGAAGGGTAAGTCAAGATTTGAAGACTGTAATTAACCTGTCGCATTTTATCACCTCTCTCGCTCACAAGGGACCAAATTTTTAAGATTGTTAAAATGAAAAGATGCAATTTTGAAAAATGTAATCAATTAGCGACGTAGTAAACAATATTAATTTAATAGGTACCTAATTATTAAAAACATATTTCTAATGTATTACCATTAATCTCAGCTCAAAAATTATTATTAGTTATTGAGATGAGACAGATAAATGCCATAATAAAAATGAGTTTAAATAATAATCTATTATATTAATATTATTTTCCAGTCCGCTAACCGCTCACACGAGCGCGGTGTGAATCGGGTCCAACCTAAAATTGTACGTGGTATGAGTTCTATACCAAGAAAATATTTTCTAATAAAAAAAATGTAATCAACATTTTTAAAAATATCATCTTTTCATTTAGCATTCTTAAAAATTTATTCCTGTGTGAGCTAGAGAGGTCAATAAACGCAACAGCCCTCTTAAATAAAAAATAATTTATTCCCACGAGTATGCTGGTTAAAAGTTATAAACGACAGCCCGGAAAAAATCCCTGTCCACTTTCTAGTGTTTTATCTTGGTAGACGAAGTGATACAACTATCATCATCTACCTAGCCTTTTCCCAACTATGTTGGGTCAACTTCCAGTCTAACCGGATGCAGCTGAATTTCACATGGAGCGACTGTCTATCTGAATTCTACAGCCCAGTTACTGTGTTACACGTTACATCAATCAATCAGCCTAGCCTTTTATCAACTATTTTGGGATCGGCTTGTAGTCTAAACGGATGCAGCTGAATACCAGTATTTTACATGGAGCGACTGCCTTCTCAACCCAGTTACCTACTGGGAAATACGATACCCCTTGGTAAGACTGGTTGTTAAACTTTCGAGCTTCTGACGACCCGTAAAGACTGTCAAAGATCCACGAAGGACAGCTGGGACGCACACCCTCGAACATTTTTTGTCGGCGCGCAACGGTGCGTATTTTGCATACACGGCTTTTATGCAAAATATTTATATGAACTGATAGTAAACTAATGACTGTTTCTTAAAGGCTAATCTCTGAAACGGCTGGACTGATTTTGACGGGACTTTCGTCGCGGGTAGCTGATGTAATTAGGAGTAACTTAAGCCACTTTTATTTTTGGAAAGAGAATTAGGGTTCTGCGCAAAAGAAATAAAACCCATGAAATTGTGAACAAAAAGTCGGATTTGAAAAATTTCTTTTTGCTCCTCGTGAATTGTGTACCCCACCAAATGTAGCTCAATTCTCGAGGATGAGTATAGGCTATTTAACATCACGCTATGACCCTTAGGAGCCGAGCAGATAGAAAAAATCTGAAAGAACGCTAAGTGAAAACGAAGTAATAGCACGGGCGGGCGATCCAACGCGGCGGGTCAGGGGACAAAGGAGTTTTATTAAAATGTGGCTGTTATTTTAGTATATTGTCTAGCTTACGACTTCCACGCGGACGAAGTCGCGCGGCACAGCTAGTCTATACTAAAACACCAGCGCGCCGTGCGCATCGGAAAGCCTGATTTCAGAGCGGCATACTTAGGTACCATCATATGGGCTGTCGGTTAGACACAAAAACATTTAATTTACGAGGCATAATTTTTTTTTTTGTTTTAATTACAGGTTGCTGGATCAAGCTTTGCAAGTACCGGTAAGTAAACTTTTTATTGATTGATAATTTAATTTTTTTTTTAATATTCATACAATATAATTATGCCATAAGATTCTTTCTCCTCATTTTTAGGGTTCCGTACCTCAAAAGGAAAAAACGGAACCCTTATAGGATCACTTCGTTGTCCGTATGTCTGTCTGTCTGTCAGTCTGTCAAGACCCTTGTTCTCAGGAACGCGTGGAGGTATCAAGTTGAAATTAATATACGTAAGTCTATGGTCTCTTTGAGTCCTAAAAAACTCAAGCTTCTAAGTCAACTCAATAAAAACATACGGCCATTTATGCGACATATTTTGATACTCGCAAGTAAATCAAAACCTATAGGGTACTTCCCGTTGTCCTAGAATAATGAAATTTGGCAAGAAGCAAGCTCTCACAGCACAAATAAAGGAAAAAGTCCGAAAATTGTTAATTTGTAATTCTATCATAAAAGAGAAATTCAAGTCTGTCAGTCTATCACGACCCTTTTTCTCAGGGACGCGTTGAGATATCAAGTTGAAATTAATATCGGATACGTAAGTCTATGGTCCCTTAGAGTTCTAAAAAAATCAAGCTTCTAAGCCAACGCAAAAAAAAAATACGGCCATTTCGCGACACATTTTGAAACTCGCAACCGTCGCAAGTAAAACAAAACCTATAGGGTACTTTCCGTTGACCTAGAACAATGAAATTTGGCAAGAAGCAAGGTCTCCTAGCACAAATAAAGGAAAAAGTCCGAAAATTATTAATTTGTAGTTTTATGACATAAAAAAAAATTTTTTTGGGATCCATTGTTAAGTTTGTTTTTGGGATAAATTCTTTTGAACTACGGAACCCTTCATTGTGCGTGTTCCGACACGCACTTGGCGGTTTTTTTATTTACTATGCACATATTATTATTATTATTATTTCAAGTCTGTTAGCTTATTATATTATGTAAATGATATCTGGTTTGCCAATAAAAAAATATTTAGTTGAAAAAAAAAATTAAAACAAATAAAAATCGGCGTCTAAAATTTTTAATGCCTAGATGATTTACAAACATGGTTTTAATCATTATTTTTGATTCACAGGATTCTTGGCTAGAGGAATTGCCGGTAAGCAGCATTTTTATTGTTTACATTAAACTATTTTTTCTATATTACTTTTTATTCTAAGAAAAATTTATAAAAATGCACATTTTTATTTTCTCTTTTTTTCTAGACCGCAGATCGCCATCACACCGAGCTTTCAAGTGGATATCAGGAAGACGTAAGTCCAAATAATTCTTCGTTACTATCTTACTTAATATCATCATCTGCCTGAATTTTCCCAACCATGCTGGGGTCAGCTTCAAGTCTAACCGTATGCAGCTGAATATCAGTATTTCACATGGTGCCACTGCCTATCTGACCTCCACAACCTAGCTACTGGGTAATACCCCTTTGGTAAGACTGGTTGTCAGACTTCCGACGACCTGTAACGACTGTCAAGAATGACAGCCGGGACCAATAGCCACTCGTACGAAAGCGGCTCTACACAAAAAACAGTCGGTTTTACAGTCATGCGTACGCGCACCGTGACGTCAGCCCTCACTTCGCACGTGTTTACAAACAATACCGAAGCGACGAAGATTCTTGGAATCTTGTAACGCTCGAATGTTTTAATGGATGCCAGAGAAATGGACTCTATTGTAGTGTATGTTTCGTTTGAATGTATGATCGTATAAAATTCACAAAAATAGGTATGTAAAGAGCAAACACAGTTAGTTTCACATTTCTAGATTCTAGATTTCTAGATTTTCTACAGAGAAAAAACAAGCGATGACCTATATTTTTTATGGTTTAAAATGCATGCTGTGTTAACTCTTAACCCAGTACAATATTCATTATTTACAAGCTTCCGAAGTTGAGACAAAAACTTGTTATTGTTTACTTTAGATTTTATGACAGCGAAAATAATATTTATTTGATGTCATAGAAGTGAGTGTTGTCTATCTCAAAAGGTTCGGACACAGATAATCTATCACAGTAAATGCATGGAATTGGATATTATTACTTAATAGAGGTGGAACAAGGTTAAACGTAAAGAAAGATTGTCTTGGGAAATTTGTTCCCACGGACAATCTACTATTGGGGAACAAACTTCCCGCGGGCGCGCAAGTGGATAGCTTAACGAGCTTTCCGAGATACGGAGGGGTCTCGGTATGTAAAGATGGTCACGAGCCCCTTATTTAAGAATCTCAAAATAACTAGTGAAATGTGGGTTTACTATAGTCTGATTTTTAATTCGACGGAATTCTGACAGCTGTAATTTTTTGACACTTCAGATGTCATAAACTTTTTCTGTCTTGTCCTTTTTACAAGTTATACTAAAGGACTACAAATTTTTGGATATAAAATAAAAAAAAATATGAAAGAGAATGAGATCAAGTAAACTACCTACCTAGGGATATGACAACGTAAATAGTGTTTATTCTGTGCATTTAATGAACACTATCTAAAATATTAATTTAATATGGCTAAATGAAAAAAAAGAGTAAAAAGAATATATTTTTAAAATTTAAATATTTATTTAGGTATCATTATCACTAATATCATCATCGTTGTCTGTATTGACGCGAAGATTTACAAATAAAAAGGTATTACTAAAAAAGGTTTGTCACCAATGGATTAGTGGACAGGGATGCCTGTGAAAGAAAAATAATTACCTTACTAATTATTGTAACTTCAATAATTTGATAATAAAAAATCTGATAAGCATTTTAAAATTAACAGTAAATTTTTAAGTTTTAGATTTTCTAATTGAAACCTTAAATTCAAGAAAGATTTTTTTTAAATTTCACTTAAATACGTTCCTTTTTTAGTAGGACCGTTTTATTATTGGCAACACTTCTGAAATGTCATAATTCCGTCGAATTAAAAATCAGACTGTAGACATCTCTCACTACCCTTTGGAGAATATTGGCGTGATGGTAATTAGCTCAGTATTAATACTGGTATTCAGCTGCATCCGGTTAGACTGGAAGCCGACCCCAACAAAGTTGGGAAAAGGCTAGACAGGTTGACTGATAAGTAGCTCAGTGATGACAAACACACGAGACATTACAGCTTCCCCTCTATAACAATGGTAATGCATCTGCGATGCGAATTTAGGAAAATATAGTGACGTCTAACTTGAAATTCCCACCATTTATCGTTACCTTTTTTATATTATTTCCTGTGTTTTTATCTTTTCAGGTCAAATCAAAAGCTACAATGATGTTTTGGAAATTATGATCGTATACACCCAAGGGGCTGCTAATCTTATCAATCAATGGATCCCAGAACGTAAGTCATATTATTCTTGATCGAATACCTTACCTCATAGGTCCGCTACTACTGTCAGCCCGCGATCGCCATTGGACGATGGTCAATCAATTAATCAATCAACTCAGCCTATCGCAGTCCACTGCTGGACTTAGCCCTCTCCGAGGCCGCGCCACAACACCCTGTCCTCCGCCTTCCGCATACAGTCTGTCCCAGCCACCTTCTTAAGGTCGTCGGTCCATCTGAGTTGCGTTCGACACTACGCTTACCGATACGCGGTCTCCACTCCAGGACTCGTCTGCTCCACCGGCTATCGGTCCTTCGACAAACATGGCCAGCCCACTGCCACTTCAGTTTTCTTACTCTGCAAGCTATGTCGTTTATTCTGGTTCTTTTTTGGACAATTTCATTCCTAATTTTAGCCTTCAATAAAACTCCAAGCATAGCCCGCTCCAAAGCACGCTGAGCGTCCTTGAATTTGTGGCCCAGCCCAACTGTCAGTGTCCACGTTTCGGCTCCGTATGTCATAAACGATGACATACGATGCTGAAACGGTGCCAAAACGTTATGTTTATTTGCACTTTCAACTCGATATCTGTTAACTTTGAGGACTTTCTCTTATGAACCTATGCGGTACATGCGACACTCAAGAGGTGGCTCTCTCAGCAGCAAAAAAAAAACAAAGTATTTTTATGCACGCATTTTACTTGTGGTAACCAAGTGTACAAACACGCTGTGAATGTGTGAGTAGAATCGAGTAGCGTCAGTACATAACAGACGTACTCAGATACTACTAACTCCGCCATCGTCTCAGACGGTACTAAGAGCTCCTGCAGCGCTCACACACACAGTTACAGCGTGTTTGTACAGTTTATAACCACAAGTAAAGAGCGTGTCGCTTCGGGAGATAAAATTAGAGTAGCTGTACCATTACTATTGAATTATCAAGGAGTCAGTCAGTCAGAAAGATGAAGCTAGATGGAGAAGAACGGGCAAGAAACTTCGTGGTTACTCTTATGATTTATCTAAAATATATCCGACTGCCTTGTTGGCCTAGTGGTCGCAAACACGAAAAAAAATGCTTTATTTTCGGCAAAGATGACGAAAAAAAAAAGACACCAACGCAAAAAGGTCAAGTGGGGGAAAAATATGCGTCACATCCACGACAATTTCCCCCCGATTTCCCAATATCCCCGATTTGGATTTGCTTTGGGATTTTCATTTTAAAATAGGAAATAGGGATAATCCCTGGGTAAAAAAAAAATCTGTTTAATCCCTCAGTCAGATAATAAAAAAATATTAGACACGTATTTTTTGCTGTATCTTAATAAAAAATATATCCAATATCCAATATTTTTTCATAATTTTTATGGCGGACAAAAAAAAATTGTAAGAATTTTACTTTGCCCTGCAGTGAGACAGTTAAAGGGAGTTAGAGTGAGATGATGCTATTGCACAGCTTTGTGTTAGAAAGAGAGCGTTGTGTGATTCATTTCGGTAGTCTTTGGTGTTTTTTATTTATTATTATTTTATCAATTTTCTGTTACAGTTGGCACCGAGTTCTCAAAATGTAAGTTTTTTTTGTTTAATATTTTATTCTTAACATAAAAATGCATCAGTGACCGTTTTAGGTAGCCAATAATTGGTAAAATTTGGGTGTTTTGATGTGGAACACCTTTGCTATCTATCTGCTTTAAAGAGTTACGATAACACGTTACTTGAAACCACGTATTCAGTACATGTTCCTGGACACCCATGCGTTAAAAATTTTCATCGGTTATTTAAAAAAAAATCTGCCGTTCGATACGTTTTGACCGCGTTATTGTTTTTTTTTTTGTGGGAAACAGCAGATTTTTTAATAATCAAAGAAACAATTTTAACGCAGGGGGTTCCAGAATCCGAAAAAAAGTACTGTTCCCGAGGAAAACAACAATAACGTTCTTATGATAATAGATGGCGCCACAAGTCTTTCGAATCATGATTGAATTATATTTATTACAAGCAGAGTACAGTTCGAATTGATTGTCAAATTCTAAATTAACGCGAGCGAAGCCGCGGGCAAAAGCTAGTCAGCCTAAACTGCTGGGTCTAAAAGCATGAAATTTTGAACTTCAGTACACAATAACGAAAATGAGAAAGGATTTAAAAAAATATATCCTGGAAATGGGTTAAATGGGGGATACAAGTTTGTAATTTGCTGATGTGAAATCTTTGTGATTTCACATCGGCAAAAATCACAAAATGTTAGTGACAGTTTTCATGACAATTCACGCTACCAGATGGTGCCACTTTGACACTTCCATTTCAATAATACAACGCATAGCAATTGCGACATTAATTCAACACGGGTATACGGTTCCACGTTATCGTTTTATAAAGATATTTTTATTTCATTAAACGTTATTATTTATTGATTTATTTCCAATTTTCTAAAATAGAATCTTAGAGCAACCTGTACCGCAGAGATGAAATTGAAACAAACGAGAAAAAAAGGCCACGCCACTAGAGTTTTTTTTTCATGAAGCTACTTAGCAGCTGGGTTAGAATAATAGACAAACGATGAACAAAAAAAAAGGTGTTGGGTGAACGACCTTTTACCAGCTGGCATAGAAATAGCTTCATGAATGAGTCTTTTGCATAGAGTGATCCTAATTTCGGTTATTATTTTATTATTTACTTTGTTTGAAATTTATTTTTTTTCAATTTACGAATTATTTTATCTTATTATAATTTTTATGATTACTAGCCACTAGCCCTACCCGCGTGTTGACGGAATGTCACCATTGCGGCGGCACGTTGTATATGATGGTGTTCATTATTCAGTCACAACTAAGAATCATTTGACTCTTTTGACAGGTCCCCGTACCTGACGTCTCAGTGCTGCCACCTAGTGAAAGTCATTTCAGAAAACCCTCTTTATGTTATTTTGCAAATTCTTATTCCATTTTTACTTTTCAGTGGTGATTGGTGCTGTCAGAATCGGCGACTGCGTGATCGGCCGCGGTGCTATTACACCTCAACTAATTAATCGCCATGTCAGGCCAACGAAAGGTAAATAAAATCTGAAATAAAAAATAGTGAGTTAATGGTTCGTTAACTTTTATTGCCAGAAGTTAATGAGCCATTAACTATGTACTAGTGAGTTAATCATTCATTAACTTAAGCTACTAGTGATTTATTGAGACACTAACTAAGTACACATGAGTTAATGATTCATTAACTTTTGTAGTTATTGTTGACCAAGAGTTAATAAATAATTAACTCATTTCAGTAACGACAATTACATAGATTATTAACTTTTCTTATTTAAACTTAATATAGTGTAGTGAGTTCGTAATTTTTTTTTTCAATAACTACTCTGACTAAATCGTTCAATAAATTAAACAGAAAAAAACAATTGATTAGTATTTATTCATACAATAAACTGATTAACTGCCTCGTTGGTCTAGTGGTTACAAGCGCTATTGTTGAACATGAGGTCCTGAGTTAGGTTTCCGGGTCGGGCAGTGTTTTTTCGTCTGGAATTTCTCAGTAGCATCCCGGAGTCTGGATTCGTGCCCGGTTAATAACAATAGGCGCGCCCCCTATTACATGGGACTAAAACGTAACCGGCGAGATGTGGGTGTACTATAGGTACACCTTTGGCCAACCCTTCAGGGGAAACAGGCGTGAAGTTATGTAATAAAGAAAGAAAGAAAACAGAAAAAAAACAAATAAAGAAAACAAACCAAAAAAAAAAACATTCAGAAAACAAAAGATAATGAAAACATTTTATGTTTACAGTACACTTATGCTCAAGAGCAACATATGGCAAAAAATGGGGCTTGGCAGCTTACGGAGGCGATTACAGCAACGCAGCAGTCGTCATTCGTTCCCTACAAGGCAACTGCAAAAAAATCAAGAATCTCCTGCAAAGCAAGGGAGGAGTCGAGAGCTTGGATGGTAAGAAAATTGTCGTTGTCTTTATCACCCTCCGGGCCCTAACCCAATATATTATATAGTAGTCGGCGCAACATGTCCTCTTCTTCCCTACAACTCTATCAGTCGTCATCTCAGTAGTCATCCCTTTCTATATCATCTTTCTAGTCATATCATCTTTCTGGTCATATCATCTTTCTACCCAATTCATCTTTCTAGCCATATCATCTTTCTAGTCATATCATCTTTCTAGTCATATCATCTTTCTAGTTATATCATCTTTCTAGTCATATCATATATCTAGTCATATCATCTTTCTAGTCATATCATCTTTCTACCCAATTCATTTTTCTAGCCATATCATCTTTCTAGCCATAACATATTTTTAGCCATAACATCTTTCTAGACATAATATCATCTTTCACAAAATATGTATTTATTTTTTTTGGTCTTCCACTGTCTGCCTAGCCTTTTCCCAACTATGTTAGGGTCAGCTTCTAGTCTAACCGGATGCAGCAAATACCAGTATTTTATATGCAGCGACTGCCTATTTAAGAACCCTGTTGCTTGGTAATACGTTCGTTACCGGCAGGGCCCTAAGGCTGAAGATTTGTTTTGTTTTAACATTGTTTTTTTTTTATTTTTGTGTTGCAGGATATGCCAAGAATATTGCTCTGGCCATTTTGGATATTGTTCAACTATTCGAACGTAAGTATTTGTCATGTATTTTTAAAATAATAAAATCGTTAAAGAATCGTGATGCTCTGAAATATATTTAATTCCATGCTAAAATTATTATAATGGATGAAAGATTTTTTTTATAAAGTCTTCATCATAGATAACTATACAGACACACACTACACTGCGTTACACTGTCCTGTTATTGCATTAGTCAACCTGAGTATGTTACTGGCAGATTTCTATCATTCAACCATCGAATTACTTTTGAAGACGGAAATTGATTTTGTTCAATGGTGTTGTCAGATTCTATCTAGGGTTCGGTTATGGCAGTGATCTAATTTAAGTTGAAACTAAGTACTTATCTTAAAACAAAGTCGGCTGGACCGATTTTCATGGTTTTTGATTTGTTTTGTTTGTTTCCGTCCCGAATAGCAGAATAATTATTAAAAACATAGGAAAATTCACAAGAAAAAAAAAATATGAAGAAAATTAATTTTCTCATACATGAAATTTGGACAGGGCAACCGCGTCTGTCGTGAATCTTTCATTCTATTTAGAATTCCAAATTCAAATTAATTTTATAATCAGTTGTTCATTTGTTTTGCCGCCGTTCGATTTATTGAAATTTTGACAGGACAACGTTTGTCGGGTCTGCTAGTTATTGCTATAATAGCGGCCCTCGGCCTTCTTACCTCCCGTCTACCTCTTTGATTTATAGTGTTGCTACCTGTGAGGTTCCATGCGTTACCTAAATAACATAAACTTACGCCTTCTTCTCATGGGGGTAGGCAGAAGTTATAGATGCGGCGTGAAAACAATCACAATATTTCTCCCTACTAAAGATCATTCTTCTTTCCGCAGGTGATTCAGCAGCATGGTCAAGGAATGATATTAATACCGTGTTTGCAAGAGGTAAGTACCAAGCTATTTTTTTTTAAATTTTAGTAATAAATCATTAATAAATTTTGTTTTGCTCTCAAAGTCAACAAAAACTTAATCTATGCAGTACAATTGTATATGGTGTTTGATGGTTGCACAGCAGCACATAATATTACGATCTACTATCTCTCAAGCTAAGACAAGCTTGTATTTTGGGTTGTTAGTGATTCTTATAATGCAGGAGTAAGTCCTGCCTAACCTAACCTAACCCGCCTCAAACATATAGTAAATAAATTAAATTTAAATTTGGAAGTTTAGATTGAAAAATAAATTACAGTATAGTTTTTATGAGTGGATCGCCTGTCGGCGGATTTACGGCGGACTGTAAACGTGTGGGGTCCTTTAGTGACAGGGTTCTGTTTGGGTACGGAACCCTACAAATAGGAAAACATAAATTTTATGCCTTCACACCGAGTAAAATTTTATGTTTTACTTTTTTTATAGTTCTTAAAAGTTAAAAGCTTCTCCGTTTGAAACTAATCTACAATTTGACATCCACCTCTATGTTTCATGCCTGCTCTTCACAATTGTTTAGACGGTTACCAGAAAAGCTGAACCACTGAACGTATTTCTTTAAAATTTGGCATGGAGATAGATTGCATCCTGGGGAAGGACATAGGCTTCTCTTTGTCTCAAAAATAATCCTAAAGGGGGTGATAAAGGGGATGAAAGTATATGATCGTCGATTGTGAAGATGTGTCACACTCTAGTAAATATTTTTTCTTTTTACAGTGACATCTATCATAGGATGGCTTGCAAACACTTACCATCCACAACGTAAGTATTTTTTTTCATTCATGGCTGAGTATGACTTGTTGCGATTGGCCAGCACTCCAGGAGTGACAGCATATAATTATTTTAAATAATAATATTAATTATAAATTATGAAATTTTTAAAATACAATTAATTTGGAAATTTAAAAATGTCTTCATGACTGCCTGTTAACTATAAAGATCCTATTATTATTGTAAGATAAAAAGAGTTTTCTTAAAAAAAAAAAAACTCCCAGAAAAAAAAATTCAACTACCTACCCATTTATTCATCACGACTGCTTTCAAAATGAGATTTTTTTTTATTTTTCTATGCATTTTATTTGACCATTCTTACTTAACCTTATTTTATAAATTTATTTTTCTGTTACAGTTGGAATACACGTCGTTAGAGGTGATTATTATTTTCATATTAATTATTTTAATAACCGAGGGTTGCCCTTGGGTGCACTTGCATAGTGCTTAAAGGGAAAATTGTCGGTTGGTGCCTCGTCATCATTTAAAATTGTCTTAGTTGCGAGTTGGCTTCGGGCCCTCGTACGCCTTCCAAAGGTCCGGACCCAAGATATGTATTTTTTTTTTAAAACCTAATACAAATGCGAAAGTGATGTTTGTTTATTTGTTTGTTTGTTACACTTTTACGCTAAAACGGCTGAATGGATTTGAATGAAATTTGACACATGGGTAGACCATGACCTGGATTAGGACAAATAATACTTTTTATCCCGGTAGTACAAATCAAAAATGTTTATTTGTGAGGATATGTGATGATGATATTGATGATGGATAGGTGATACGTTCCCGTGGGTTTATTTCCGACCACCACGCGGGCGAAGCCATGGGCAAAAGCTTGTATTATAATAATATAAATAATTGATTCGCATTTTAAGTATAGTTGTAAGGATCTTTTATCTTGTGGCCGAAATCAGAACTAACGCCACTGACTTTATTTCCAATACACTTTCACAAAAAAACAAATTACAAATGTTTATCAGCCGCCCCTTCCTGTCAATGTAATTAATGTAGCAATGTTATGTGTCCTAGAGTGAGAATTCATCCTTTTTTTTTCTTTTTCAGATATTCTGAATCTTATCAAGAACGAGGCGTTTGCTCGCGCTTTTGGTTTAAGTAAGTTAAGACACAAAATAAATAAATTAGAGTACGGTTAGCAACAGAAGTCGGTTAACATTGCTACTTTTTGACATCATCTAAATTAACGCAGAATGATACGATAACGTGCTTTTTAGCCGCTAACGCGAGCGGTACAGTAGCTCCATTTTATTATTAATTTGCACTATAACATTTCATTCATTAGATAATATTTAATTTTCTTTAAAATTTACATCTGTTCCGATTTTAATGAAGTATTTTTCTCAATAATTAAGGTTTAGAAAACACAAGTGTTGATCTACTTTTGTTGCTGACTGTACCATAGTGGGACGAATAGACTATGCAAAATGCTCTGAACAACTAAGAAAATTAAACTTAATGTGAATAAGCAAAAACATCTATTAAAAAATCGTCGTGTTTTTTGTATCTTTTGAAACATTTGTTTCATTGAGAAGAAGTTTTTTTTAATTTTTCGTATTTTTTAGGAGCATTAGCATTCTTATAATCTCAATCTCAATCTGTCAAAAAATACAATAAATGTTGGTTTTCATGAAAATCCACGCCACCAATTGACGTCACTTTGACAAAAAACTTTTAATTCAACAATGAAAATAAAATACAACGTGCAGCTCCACTTGCGACATTAATTGGAAAGCCTAATTCGAAAATGAATGTAACATATTATATTACAATCACCATTCGTTTCGTTCATTCGTTACGCCTATAGAAAACGGTTACGGGAGATGAGATTATGACTTAGGATTCGAAGGTTTAAAAAAAAAATACAAAATTAAGTAAACAAAAAAAAAAATCCTGTGTTGTTGAACAAAAGTTGAAAATATTATACAGCATTATGTTACAACAAGTTGCCTCTCATTCTATCGCGTAACTCTTACACCTGACTTATTAGGGTTGTCTTCTCTTACGACGCGGTGCCTGAGTGAGTATCAAATTAACGTGCGAGCCGGCTAGTGCGGCAGCCCACACTGAATTAGCCCCACAAGTCAAGCCCGCCGTGTACTTGTAGCTTCATAGGGTAGGACTTAGGGTAGGACAAAGGATACTTTTTATACCGGTATTACGATTTTAAAATTGTGTCCCAACAAATTGACTAACGCAAACAAAAACCACTAACACAAACTTTCATCCCCAGATTTAGGCGCATTTGAAAAGAAAATCATAACAGATGCTTCAATCAGTTTCAAAAAGCAATGGTTATTAGGATTTAAGTCCAGCTCAGACGAGCAATTGAAAAACGCTAATACCGGTGATTATGACGATAGTGAAAATGAAGAAACTTATAGCTCTTATGACAAAAATGATGAGACTGAATCCGACGCCAATGCCAGTAAACATACACAATCACAAGGTACATCTGAAGAAGACAATGAAGGTACTAACAGTGGAAAAACCATTAGCAAGGAACAAATAAGCAATTCTATAGAAAATAACAATAGCTCTTCCACTGAAATCAATAAAACCATTGGAGACTCACAAGATACAACTGTCAGAAATAATGAATCTACATCAAGTTATGTCAAAAGTAGTTCTGGAAAGGTTAACACTGACAAAAAACCTACAGGAAAAGTGCAAAAGAATACCAAGGGAAGAATGAACAAGATAAAAAGAATTAATAAAGACGGAAAAGTAATAATTATTCAAATAAGTAGCCAAAATCCAGAAATTCTCAAGTATAGGGAGAGACCGCATAACGTAAACAAGGGAAACACTGTTGTTACAAATGAAAAAAAAAATGGCAAAAAAACAACAGGTGGCAACAAAAATGGTAGCAATAATGAGGATGTTAATGATGATAATGATGATGATGATAATAATGATGATGACACTGACGATTATGATGAAGGTAATGACGACGGTGAAGTTTCTGAGAATAAGGGAAATTTTAAACAATCTGGTACAAATAAATTAAGTACAAATAATTCTGCTAAACAGACACGTAGTTCGAGTACAAAGACTACAGAGACCTCTGTTTCGAGTCAAACCATATTCAACAAATCCAATCATTCTGGTACAAATGACTCTGGAAAAAATATTAAAAAACCTGAGGAAGCTAACAAACAACCAGAAACAAAGGATAAAGATTTAAACAAATTAGTTAAAAAGGCTACTGGTACAGAGACCCCTGGTTCTGGAAAATCAGGTGACAAGAAACCTAGCAAAGATGAACCAAGCTCTGGCAGTGATGTTGATGATAGTGAAGGTAATACTGATGGATCGGAACCGAATATCAGGGAAAATGAAGGAAATGTTAAACAATCCGGGACAAATATTTCTAGTGAACAGACATCTGGTTCGAGTCAAACCATATTCAACAAATCCAATCATTCTGGTACAAATGACTCTGGAAAAAATATTAAAAAACCTGAGGAACCTAACAAACAACCAGACACAAAGGATAAAGATTCAAACAAATTAGTTAAAAAGGCTACTGGTACAGAGACCCCTGGTTCTGGAAAACCAGGTGACAAGAAACCTAGCAAAGATGAACCAAGCTCTGGCAATGATGTTGATGTTAGTGAAGGTAATACTGATGGATCGGAACAGACTATCAGCGAAAACGAAGGAAATGTTGAACAATCCGGGACAAATGTTTCTAGTAAACAGACATCTGGTTCGAGTCAAACCATATTCAACGAATCCAATCATTCTGGTACAAATGACTCTGGAAAAAATATTAAAAAACCTGAGGAACCTAACAAACAACCAGACACAAAGGATAAAGATTTAAACAAATTAGTTAAAAAGGCTACTGGTACAGAGACCCCTGGTTCTGGAAAACCAGGTGACAAGAAACCTAGCAAAGATGAACCAAGCTCTGGCAGTGATGTTGATGATAGTGAAGGTAATACTGATGGATCGGAACCGAATATCAAGGAAAATGAAGGAAATGTTAAACAATCCGGGACAAATATTTCTAGTGAACAGACATCTGGTTCGAGTCAAACCATATTCAACAAATCCAATCATTCTGGTACAAATGACTCTGGAAAAAATATTAAAAAACCTGAGGAACCTAACAAACAACCAGACACAAAGGATAAAGATTCAAACAAATTAGTTAAAAAGGCTACTGGTACAGAGACCCCTGGTTCTGGAAAACCAGGTGACAAGAAACCTAGCAAAGATGAACCAAGCTCTGGCAATGATGTTGATGTTAGTGAAGGTAATACTGATGGATCGGAACCGACTATCAGCGAAAACGAAGGAAATGTTGAGCAATCCGGGACAAATGTTTCTAGTAAACAGACATCTGGTTCGAGTCAAACCATATTCAACGAATCCAATCATTCTGGTACAAATGACTCTGGAAAAAATATTAAAAAACCTGAGGAACCTAACAAACAACCAGACACAAAGGATAAAGATTTAAACAAATTAGTTAAAAAGGCTACTGGTACAGAGACCCCTGGTTCTGGAAAATCAGGTGACAAGAAACCTAGCAAAGATGAACCAAGCTCTGGCAGTGATGTTGATGATAGTGAAGGTAATACTGATGGATCGGAACCGAATATCAGGGAAAATGAAGGAAATGTTAAACAATCCGGGACAAATATTTCTAGTGAACAGACATCTGGTTCGAGTCAAACCATATTCAACAAATCCAATCATTCTGGTAAAAATGACTCTGGAAAAAATATTAAAAAACCTGAGGAACCTAACAAACAACCAGACACAAAGGATAAAGATTCAAACAAATTAGTTAAAAAGGCTACTGGTACAGAGACCCCTGGTTCTGGAAAACTAGGTGACAAGAAACCTAGCAAAGATGAACCAAGCTCTGGCAATGATGTTGATGTTAGTGAAGGTAATACTGATGGATCGGAACCGACTATCAGCGAAAACGAAGGAAATGTTGAACAATCTGGGACAAATGTTTCTAGTAAACAGACATCTGGTTCGAGTCAAACCATATTCAACGAATCCAATCATTCTGGTACAAATGACTCTGGAAAAAATATTAAAAAACCTGAGGAACCTAACAAACAACCAGACACAAAGGATAAAGATTTAAACAAATTAGTTAAAAAAGCTACTGGTACAGAGACCCCTGGTTCTGGAAAACCAGGTGACAAGAAACCTAGCAAAGATGAACCAAGCTTTGGCGGTGATGTTGATGATAGTGAAGGTAATACTGATGGATCGGAACCGAATATCAGGGAAAATGTAGGAAATGTTAAACAATCCGGGACAAATATTTCTAGTGAACAGACATCTGGTTCGAGTCAAACCATATTCAACAAATCCAATCATTCTGGTACAAATCACTCTGGAAAAAATATTAAAAAACCTGAGGAACCTAACAAACAACCAGACACAAAGGATAAAGATTCAAACAAATTAGTTAAAAAGGCTACTGGTACAGAGACCCCTGGTTCTGGAAAACCAGGTGACAAGAAACCTAGCAAAGATGAACCAAGCTCTGGCAATGATGTTGATGTTAGTGAAGGTAATACTGATGGATCGGAACCGACTATCAGCGAAAACGAAGGAAATGTTGAACAATCCGGGACAAATGTTTCTAGTAAACAGACATCTGGTTCGAGTCAAACCATATTCAACGAATCCAATCATTCTGGTACTAATGACTCTGGAAAAAATATTAAAAAACCTGAGGAACCTAACAAACAACCAGACACAAAGGATAAAGATTTAAACAAATTAGTGAAAAAGGCTACTGGTACAGAGACCCCTGGTTCTGGAAAATCAGGTGACAAGAAACCTAGCAAAGATGAACCAAGCTCTGGCAGTGATGTTGATGATAGTGAAGGTAATACTGATGGATCGGAACCGAATATCAGGGAAAACGAAGGAAATGTTAAACAATCCGGGACAAATATTTCTAGTGAACAGACATCTGGTTCGAGTCAAACCATATTCAACAAATCCAATCATTCGGGTACAAATCACTCTGGAAAAAATATTAAAAAACCTGAGGAACCTAACAAACAACCAGACACAAAGGATAAAGATTCAAACAAATTAGTTAAAAAGGCTACTGGTACAGAGACCCCTGGTTCTGGAAAACCAGGTGACAAGAAACCTAGCAAAGATGAACCAAGCTCTGGCAATGATGTTGATGTTAGTGAAGGTAATACTGATGGATCGGAACCGACTATCAGCGAAAACGAAGGAAATGTTGAACAATCCGGGACAAATGTTTCTAGTAAACAGACATCTGGTTCGAGTCAAACCATATTCAACGAATCCAATCATTCTGGTACAAATGACTCTGGAAAAAATATTAAAAAACCTGAGGAACCTAACAAACAACCAGACACAAAGGATAAAGATTTAAACAAATTAGTTAAAAAGGCTACTGGTACAGAGACCCCTGGTTCTGGAAAACCAGGTGACAAGAAACCTAGCAAAGATGAACCAAGCTCTGGCATTGATGTTGATGATAGTGAAGGTAATACTGATGGATCGGAACCGAATATCAGGGAAAATGAAGGAAATGTTAAACAATCCGGGACAAATATTTCTAGTGAACAGACATCTGGTTCGAGTCAAACCATATTCAACAAATCCAATCATTCTGGTAAAAATGACTCTGGAAAAAATATTAAAAAACCTGAGGAACCTAACAAACAACCAGACACAAAGGATAAAGATTCAAACAAATTAGTTAAAAAGGCTACTGGTACAGAGACCCCTGGTTCTGGAAAACCAGGTGACAAGAAACCTAGTAAAGATGAACCAAGCTCTGGCAATGATGTTGATGTTAGTGAAGGTAATACTGATGGATCGGAACCGACTATCAGCGAAAACGAAGGAAATGTTGAACAATCCGGGACAAATGTTTCTAGTAAACAGACATCTGGTTCGAGTCAAACCATATTCAACGAATCCAATCATTCTGGTACAAATGACTCTGGAAAAAATATTAAAAAACCTGAGGAACCTAACAAACAACCAGACACAAAGGATAAAGATTTAAAGAAATTAGTTAAAAAGGCTACTGGTACAGAGACCCCTGGTTCTGGAAAACCAGGTGACAAGAAACCTAGCAAAGATGAACCAAGCTCTGGCAATGATGTTGATGTTAGTGAAGGTAATACTGATGGATCGGAACCGACTATCAGCGAAAACGAAGGAAATGTTGAACAATCCGGGACAAATGTTTCTAGTAAACAGACATCTGGTTCGAGTCAAACCATATTCAACGAATCCAATCATTCTGGTACAAATGACTCTGGAAAAAATATTAAAAAACCTGAGGAACCTAACAAACAACCAGACACAAAGGATAAAGATTTAAACAAATTAGTTAAAAAGGCTACTGGTACAGAGACCCCTGGTTCTGGAAAACCAGGTGACAAGAAACCTAGCAAAGATGAACCAAGCTCTGGCATTGATGTTGATGATAGTGAAGGTAATACTGATGGATCGGAACCGAATATCAGGGAAAATGAAGGAAATGTTAAACAATCCGGGACAAATATTTCTAGTGAACAGACATCTGGTTCGAGTCAAACCATATTCAACAAATCCAATCATTCTGGTACAAATCACTCTGGAAAAAATATTAAAAAACCTGAGGAACCTAACAAACAACCAGACACAAAGGATAAAGATTCAAACAAATTAGTTAAAAAGGCTACTGGTACAGAGACCCCTGGTTCTGGAAAACTAGGTGACAAGAAACCTAGCAAAGATGAACCAAGCTCTGGCAATGATGTTGATGTTAGTGAAGGTAATACTGATGGATCGGAACCGACTATCAGCGAAAACGAAGGAAATGTTGAACAATCTGGGACAAATGTTTCTAGTAAACAGACATCTGGTTCGAGTCAAACCATATTCAACGAATCCAATCATTCTGGTACAAATGACTCTGGAAAAAATATTAAAAAACCTGAGGAACCTAACAAACAACCAGACAGAAAGGATAAAGATTTAAACAAATTAGTTAAAAAGGCTACTGGTACAGAGACCCCTGGTTCTGGAAAACCAGGTGACAAGAAACCTAGCAAAGATGAACCAAGCTTTGGCAGTGATGTTGATGATAGTGAAGGTAATACTGATGGATCGGAACCGAATATCAGGGAAAATGTAGGAAATGTTAAACAATCCGGGACAAATATTTCTAGTGAACAGACATCTGGTTCGAGTCAAACCATATTCAACAAATCCAATCATTCTGGTACAAATCACTCTGGAAAAAATATTAAAAAACCTGAGGAACCTAACAAACAACCAGACACAAAGGATAAAGATTCAAACAAATTAGTTAAAAAGGCTACTGGTACAGAGACCCCTGGTTCTGGAAAACCAGGTGACAAGAAACCTAGCAAAGATGAACCAAGCTCTGGCAATGATGTTGATGTTAGTGAAGGTAATACTGATGGATCGGAACCGACTATCAGCGAAAACGAAGGAAATGTTGAACAATCCGGGACAAATGTTTCTAGTAAACAGACATCTGGTTCGAGTCAAACCATATTCAACGAATCCAATCATTCTGGTACAAATGACTCTGGAAAAAATATTAAAAAACCTGAGGAACCTAACAAACAACCAGACACAAAGGATAAAGATTTAAACAAATTAGTGAAAAAGGCTACTGGGACAGAGACCCCTGGTTCTGGAAAATCAGGTGACAAGAAACCTAGCAAAGATGAACCAAGCTCTGGCAGTGATGTTGATGATAGTGAAGGTAATACTGATGGATCGGAACCGAATATCAGGGAAAACGAAGGAAATGTTAAACAATCCGGGACAAATATTTCTAGTGAACAGACATCTGGTTCGAGTCAAACCATATTCAACAAATCCAATCATTCTGGTACAAATCACTCTGGAAAAAATATTAAAAAACCTGAGGAACCTAACAAACAACCAGACACAAAGGATAAAGATTCAAACAAATTAGTTAAAAAGGCTACTGGTACAGAGACCCCTGGTTCTGGAAAACCAGGTGACAAGAAACCTAGCAAAGATGAACCAAGCTCTGGCAATGATGTTGATGTTAGTGAAGGTAATACTGATGGATCGGAACCGACTATCAGCGAAAACGAAGGAAATGTTGAACAATCCGGGACAAATGTTTCTAGTAAACAGACATCTGGTTCGAGTCAAACCATATTCAACGAATCCAATCATTCTGGTACAAATGACTCTGGAAAAAATATTAAAAAACCTGAGGAACCTAACAAACAACCAGACACAAAGGATAAAGATTTAAACAAATTAGTTAAAAAGGCTACTGGTACAGAGACCCCTGGTTCTGGAAAACCAGGTGACAAGAAACCTAGCAAAGATGAACCAAGCTCTGGCATTGATGTTGATGATAGTGAAGGTAATACTGATGGATCGGAACCGAATATCAGGGAAAATGAAGGAAATGTTAAACAATCCGGGACAAATATTTCTAGTGAACAGACATCTGGTTCGAGTCAAACCATATTCAACAAATCCAATCATTCTGGTAAAAATGACTCTGGAAAAAATATTAAAAAACCTGAGGAACCTAACAAACAACCAGACACAAAGGATAAAGATTCAAACAAATTAGTTAAAAAGGCTACTGGTACAGAGACCCCTGGTTCTGGAAAACCAGGTGACAAGAAACCTAGTAAAGATGAACCAAGCTCTGGCAATGATGTTGATGTTAGTGAAGGTAATACTGATGGATCGGAACCGACTATCAGCGAAAACGAAGGAAATGTTGAACAATCCGGGACAAATGTTTCTAGTAAACAGACATCTGGTTCGAGTCAAACCATATTCAACGAATCCAATCATTCTGGTACAAATGACTCTGGAAAAAATATTAAAAAACCTGAGGAACCTAACAAACAACCAGACACAAAGGATAAAGATTTAAACAAATTAGTTAAAAAGGCTACTGGTACAGAGACCCCTGGTTCTGGAAAACCAGGTGACAAGAAACCTAGCAAAGATGAACCAAGCTCTGGCAGTGATGTTGATGATAGTGAAGGTAATACTGATGGATCGGAACCGAATATCAGGGAAAATGAAGGAAATGTTAAACAATCCGGGACAAATATTTCTAGTGAACAGACATCTGGTTCGAGTCAAACCATATTCAACAAATCCAATCATTCTGGTACAAATGACTCTGGAAAAAATATTAAAAAACCTGAGGAACCTAACAAACAACCAGACACAAAGGATAAAGATTCAAACAAATTAGTTAAAAAGGCTACTGGTACAGAGACCCCTGGTTCTGGAAAACCAGGTGACAAGAAACCTAGCAAAGATGAACCAAGCTCTGGCAATGATGTTGATGTTAGTGAAGGTAATACTGATGGATCGGAACCGACTATCAGCGAAAACGAAGGAAATGTTGAACAATCCGGGACAAATGTTTCTAGTAAACAGACATCTGGTGCGAGTCAAATCATATTCAACGAATCCAATCATTCTGGTACAAATGACTCTGGAAAAAATATTAAAAAACCTGAGGAACCTAACAAACAACCAGACACAAAGGATAAAGATTTAAACAAATTAGTTAAAAAGGCTACTGGTACAGAGACCCCTGGTTCTGGAAAATCAGGTGACAAGAAACCTAGCAAAGATGAACCAAGCTCTGGCAGTGATGTTGATGATAGTGAAGGTAATACTGATGGATCGGAACCGAATATCAGGGAAAATGAAGGAAATGTTAAACAATCCGGGACAAATATTTCTAGTGAACAGACATCTGGTTCGAGTCAAACCATATTCAACAAATCCAATCATTCTGGTACAAATGACTCTGGAAAAAATATTAAAAAACCTGAGGAACCTAACAAACAACCAGACACAAAGGATAAAGATTCAAACAAATTAGTTAAAAAGGCTACTGGTACAGAGACCCCTGGTTCTGGAAAACCAGGTGACAAGAAACCTAGCAAAGATGAACCAAGCTCTGGCAATGATGTTGATGTTAGTGAAGGTAATACTGATGGATCGGAACCGACTATCAGCGAAAACGAAGGAAATGTTGAACAATCCGGGACAAATGTTTCTAGTAAACAGACATCTGGTTCGAGTCAAACCATATTCAACGAATCCAATCATTCTGGTACAAATGACTCTGGAAAAAATATTAAAAAACCTGAGGAACCTAACAAACAACCAGACACAAAGGATAAAGATTTAAACAAATTAGTTAAAAAGGCTACTGGTACAGAGACCCCTGGTTCTGGAAAACCAGGTGACAAGAAACCTAGCAAAGATGAACCAAGCTCTGGCAGTGATGTTGACGATAGTGAAGGTAATACTGATGGATCGGAACCGAATATCAGGGAAAATGAAGGAAATGTTAAACAATCCGGGACAAATATTTCTAGTGAACAGACATCTGGTTCGAGTCAAACCATATTCAACAAATCCAATCATTCTGGTACAAATGACTCTGGAAAAAATATTAAAAAACCTGAGGAACCTAACAAACAACCAGACACAAAGGATAAAGATTCAAACAAATTAGTTAAAAAGGCTACTGGTACAGAGACCCCTGGTTCTGGAAAACCAGGTGACAAGAAACCTAGCAAAGATGAACCAAGCTCTGGCAATGATGTTGATGTTAGTGAAGGTAATACTGATGGATCGGAACCGACTATCAGCGAAAACGAAGGAAATGTTGAACAATCCGGGACAAATGTTTCTAGTAAACAGACATCTGGTGCGAGTCAAACCATATTCAACGAATCCAATCATTCTGGTTCTATTCAATCTAAATCAAGCCAAAATAATAACAGGGGCTCGGAAACTGGACGATCAGAGCCCAGTGGACCAAGCAGCTCAAATAATTCTGACAGTGGTAGCTCTAATGAATTTCAATCAAGCCAAGGTAGAGAAAGCGGCTCTAATAAAGCAGAATCCAACTCGAATGAGTCTGAAAGTATCAACTCAAATTCTGATGGACATGGCTTGAAAAATAGTGCTTCCGGTTTAGATGCCTACAAAAAAAATTATTCCACACATAAGTCTATAGAATCAATTGACGGAGGTGAAGATTATATTGAAAAAAAACAGGAAAATAAAGATGGAACCTCATTATTTGCGTCAGAAAAACAATCAGATGATGTTGTACGCAATTTTGTACAGGACGCTTTCTCTAGTTTGCGGAGAAGTATACATGGTTCGACAATTCTTGAGCAAAACCAGAGTCAACAGGAGGCGGAGAATAAACAGCAGACTTTCGAGAAAAACGAGAAAAAGACTGGTCCTGGTGGGTTTTCTGAATTTACCAAATCTAGAAGATCACGTCACAGTTCTAAGAGTAGCAAGGCGTCAAAAAGTTTTATTGAACGCCGAAATATAGAAACGCTATTATAGAAACTAATTGAAAATGGTGGCCATATGAAAAGGCCTTTCATGCCCTTTCACTCGCACATAACTAATGTCTTGTGAATGTGCAAGCGAGAGGCACTATTAGCGCCGCCATTTCAATTGATGACGATAATAGGCTTACGTTTAATGGTATTTGATTGTAGATTTTATTAGCTTTTAATTATATATCATGCATCAAGACTTTTTGTTTTTTTTTGCCTTTCCTCCCAATTTTACTATTACTAGTTTACTATGATTTGACACATACAAAACAAACGTTTATTTTGCATAGCACACACATACACACATGCTAAGCCATGGTTTCATGGCTGCCATATAACGGCCGCAACATGAACATGATGGCACTGTGTTTGACTTCACGGTATATATATATTATGTGTGTTCGCGGATAACTGCGTCGTTTATGAACTGATTTTGATGATTCTTTGTTTGTTGGAAAGGAGATATCATAAGGGTAGTACCATGATAAGGAAACTAGGATCTGATGATGGCATCCCAGAGAAATCGAGGGGAACCTTAAATTTTTATAGGCACACCTATAACAATTTGGGTATTTTTTATAGTAACTCGTGCATTTGCACCCGAAAAGCACCATTTGGTGAAGTAGAACTGATGAGGAAGACCACAGATGGCCATCGGAACTATTTAATAATACGTTTTCACAGGTTGCGATTCGATTATTGCTAAGCAATTTATGCTCATACAATATACGTATATATGTTGAAGTGGAGCTGATGGTGACTTCACCATCAGTTACAATACTCCTGGTTCCTTACTGGGAGAAACTCCTCAACAATTAACGTCCTTGTATCGGGAAAAGCAATATTTTATAAAAGGTGATGAGCAGTTGACATTAGGCTATTGTAACTTAGATAAATTACAGACTGCCCTACTAAAAAGTGAAAAATAAAAAACTATTTACAAAAAAAAAAAAATAAACAACCGACTTCCAAAAAAATACTACAAAGTGAAAAATTACTTTAATTTCGGAAGTCAGTAGCAAAAAGCTAAAATACAGATCCAAAGACACCGACTTCCGAAATTAAAGTTATTTTTCACTTTGTAGTATTTGTTTGGAAGTCGGTTGTTTTTTTTTGTAAAAAAGGTTTTTTATAGGAATACACACCTGTGATTCAAAGCTTATTCGACGGTAAATTGCGGACGCTATGTGTGTTGCGGCCACCACAGTCATATGGCTCATCATCAAAATTAAAATCAAAATATTTTTTTTCTTAAAATACCAAAAGAGTACAAAGAATTAAACACAAATATGTTAAAAAAAACATGCGAAATTTATTAACAGAGAAATGTTATTATCAGACAAATGACTTCTTGACTTTTTTATTATTTAATATTGTTTTGGACTAGGTAAATATAATTTAATTATTTTTTTTTAATAAAAGTAATAAATATAAATAAAAGTGTCATTAAATTATAATGAAATTAATCTCATTATAATTTAATTTTGACACTTCGTTATTGTTCCATATTTTAATTAGACATTTTAAGGACCTTTAATTATTTACCTTAATTACAATGTACAAGCTAACACTAAAATATATATATTATGTACAAGTACCTATATAATAAAAAATAAAAAGGGGAAGAGCTCATAGGGCATCAAAAAATTCGTCCAAATCGCTGTCAATGGGAAAAGTATCCCATCTTCCTAGTACGGTGGGCTGTGCCGGGGCGGCTGCTGCAGGAGCAGAACACCTCAATGGCGCAAATATAACAACCTTTTTGGGAACTCCCAAAAAGGTTGTTATTTAACCATTTTGGGAGTTCCCAAAAAGGTTGTTATATTTGCGCCGTTACGCCGATACCGTTTGGGGTTGAAACACTAGGGCCTTGAGGTCCGAGTGCTCATCGAGTTTTTCGAGACATCGCCAAGCGGTTGGTGGACTCTAGACGGGACCAGAGGGCTGGCCAATTTTTAGCCCAAAGAATTAGCATTGCCATTCAACGTGGCAGTGCTGCCAGCCTTTTGGGCACTTTTCCCCTTAGACATTGTATTTTGTAATTCAATTTGTACGCCATAGTTCATAAAACATGTTCGTACATTTTTATAATTTAAATACCCTGCATGCCCGACTTGTCGGTGTGTAAACACATGTTTTTTTGACAAATAAATTATCTCTATCTCTCATAACTAGTGATCGGATAATCGGATGCATATTAACCTAAAGTTGAGGTGTTGGCTAAGTATGGAGTGGGCTTTTGGATTGTAAAATTCCAAAATTCCGGTATCGGCCAATTTTGACTTCTGATTATAGAATCGAACGTATAATATGCTTAAGTTCAGATGTTAGTTAACATGGATTGCACTTATGTATCGAAAAAATCCCGGGATTCCGGAACGACAATTTTTAAGTTCTGATTTTGGAATCGAATGTTTTAGTTAGGTACTTGCGTTCAGGTGTGGCTAATATGGATTGCACTATTGTATCAAAAAAATCCAGGAATTCCGGGATTCACAAATTTAGAGTGCTGATTATAGAATGGAATGTATATTACTTACGTTTAGGTTTTGGCTAATATGGAATGCACTTTTGTATCGATCGTCAAAATGTCGCGATTCCGGAATTGATAAATTAAGTATTTTTTTACTATTAGAGGGTAACTTTTTATCACAAAATTTTCACAGGGTGTTTTTCTCATGAACAACTTTCACTATGGGATCAACCCTAAATCACGAAACATAAATCAGCTGTTTCATACATTTTGGTCGAGTAGGTATTAAACTTTTGTATCAAACATCGTAAATTTTTCGTGATTTCAGAGTTGGTCCCATGGTGAAAGCTGCTGAAAATGTAAATCCAAGATGGCGGCTGCGAATATTTTCAAATTTTTCGTCAAGGGTGTCGTTTTCATGGTTTTCAAGGGTGTTAAAGCTGATAGTGACATGAAAATGTAAATCCAAGATGGCGGCTGCGAACATTTTCAAATTTTTCGTCATGGGTGTCGTTTTTATGGCTTTCGAGGGCGTTAAAGCCAATAGTAACACTAAAATGTAAATCCAAGATGGCGGCTGCGAATATTTTCAAATTTTTCGTGTTGGGTGTCATTTTTATGGTTTTCGGGGGTGTTAAAGCTGATAGTGACTTTAAATGTAAATCCAAGATGGCGGCTGCAAATAATTTCCAATTTTGCGGCATGGGTGTCGTTTTTATGCTTTTCGAGGGTGTTAAAGCTGATAGTGACATTAAAATATAAATCCAAGATGGCTGCTGCGAAAGTTTTCAAAGTTTTCGTCATGGGTGTCGTTTTCTTGCTTTTTGAGGGTGTTAAAGCTGACAGTGACATTAAAATATAAATCCAAGATGGCCGCTGCGAACATTGTCAAATTTTTCGTCATGGGTGTCGTTTTCATGCTTTACGAGGGTGTTAAAGCCGATAGTGACATTAAAATGTAAATGCAAGATAGCGCCTTCTTTAAAAATGTTGATGGTTTTTTAATTACTATCACACGTGTTTTCAGGTTGAAACGCGATACGCTGCGCTGACGCAGGTTTAGTTAATTAGGCATCAGCCAAGCGTCACGCATTTTGACTTCACTATCGGCATTAGCACACTCCAAACCCATGAAAACAATTTATATTTTAACGCCACTATCGGCTTTCCCGAAAACCATGGAAACGACACACATGACGATAAGTTAGAAAATTTTACAGCCGCCATCTTGGATTTACAATTTAACGCCACTATCGGCTTTAAAACCCTCGAAAACCATGAAAACGACACCCATGACAAAACATTTTAAAATGTTGGCAGTCGCCATCTTGGATTTACATTTTAACGCAACTATCGGTTTTAGCACCCTCAAAAACCATGAAAACGACACCCATGATGAAAAGTTTGAAATTTTTGCAGCCGCCATCTTGCATTTACATTTTAATGCCGATACGGCATTAAAACCCTCGAAAACCATGAAAACGACACCCATGACAAAAAAAAAAATTTTGGCAGCCGCCATCTTGGATTTACATTATAACGCCACTATTGGATTTAAAACCCTCGAAAACCATGAAAACGACACCCATGACAAAAAAATTAAAATGTTGGCAGCCGCCATCTTGGATTTACATTTAAACGCCACTATCGGCTTTTTTCTGTTGTGAGTGTCCGGGAAGTCATTGCGACAAACAATGGCTTCAACGGTTGTAAAGTGTTCGAATTGTAACGTCGTAATTAACGAGGTGCTTTCATTTATTTGTAATAAAATACAAGTAATGGACGAGCAAAGTATAGCAAGTATCTGTGCGAGTGCATTTTCGGAAGGAGATATTTTAGAGGCCAAGAATTTGCTGTTTGAATCGGTATCAACTGCAAAGCGCAAGAAGATAAGAAGAAGGGAGGGAAAGACACTGCGAAATATTGACGATATTGTCTGGATACTGAAGAACTTGGATCCCGAGGAGATTCCAATTTTTGTTGCGAGAGATTTGCACAAACTACCTCCGGTATTATTTGACCATGTAGACGTGACCAGACTTTTGAAAGATATATTAAAGATGCAAAGTGATATAGATCGCATTGGTAATGAGTATGCAACGGTGAATCAGATGAAGGAGTTAACTGCTGAGGTGGAATCACTTAAAAAGGCGTCACTTGTCAACAACTTCACTCGGAATGTTAATGTCAAAAGGGGCGCCTGCTTGTTGCCTAGCTTTGAGCATGATAGTGGGCCAATGGGTTTTTCTCCGATTTGTAGTGGTAACGAAACAATAAAGCGATTATCTTCCGAGTCATCATCTTTGGAAAAGCAACCATTAGTTTTTTCTAATGAGGGTAGTGTCATAAAAAAGGCGCATAATTCTGCGTCGTCACCGCGGAGAAGTGAGAAGGTGAGTACATCACGGGTAGTGGTGAGTCATGAGCGTGCGTGTGTGGTCGTGGCCGTCGATGTGTTACACACAGTCCGGTCGGATGATCAACCGAAAAATAAAAGCTTTGCGGACGTTGTTCAGAGCGGAGAAACTAAAACTCAAGAGCCGACTGAAGAATGGAAGCTTGTTCAGAGGAAGCGGCTGAGAAATCGTTTTTTGGGCAAAACGGGAACAGCTATTGTGAATGCCAATACTAATTTTAGAGCAGCTGACATTAAGATTCCAATTTATATTTACCGCGTGTCAATGGAGGCGTCAGTGTGTGACATCAAAGCATATGTAAACAACAAGACTAACCTAGATGTGCATGTAGAAAAAATGAACATGAAAACAGCTAAGGAGTACAATGCATACATTGTTTTCGTTCCTAGATCGAAAATGGGAATATTTTTAAATAATGATTTTTGGCCTGATGGTGTATGTTATCGCCGTTTCGTTGATTTTAATCGAAACACGGCGCAGCGTACCTATAGGGAGTTGGCTGCTATGTGATTTACTACTAATGAGTGTTGAGAATAGTATGTCAAAACTTGTGAGTTTCAACTGTAAGAGTGTCACTCGTTCGGTTGATTGTGTAAGGAATTTATGTCAATCGGCTGACATTGGTGCCGATTCTGTTGTGCACAAACTAAACTTAATTTAGGCTATTGCTAACTTTTTCTCTCTATTATGACAAGAAAGGGACGGAAGTAAATTAGAGCTGTCAAATTAGTTAGAACTAATTTTTCCATAGACATTTAGACGACACGTAAAAACATGTCGACTAAAAACACGGTGAAGCCGCAAGGCGTAAACTAGTTTGACATCTCCAACTTAGTTCATATCTATAGCCGTCCTTTTCTCGCGCTGCCTGTTAGTAAAAGATAGCGATTCTCTAATTTTAGTTTAGTGCGTTCACAAGAGAATCGGCACCACTGTTGCGCTTCAGGAGACGTGGCTTCTTCCACATGATTTATCGTTCCTGGGTACCATTGATGACGCGTTCTCCTACACCGGTAATTCTGCCGTGGATACGTCTGCCGGGATTGTTAGAGGTAGACCATATGGTGGGGTGGCTCTGCTGTGGAGAAAGTCAGTTTTTCCATCGGTATCGATTATAGTGTGTAAGAGTGTGCGACTCGCTGCGATTAAGATAGTGATTAACGACAGGTCAATTCTAGTTATAACAGTGTATATGCCAACTGATTCATTTGAGAATTTGACTGAGTTTACTGAGTGTTTGAGTGAATTAAATGCTATAATCGAGAGTAGTGATGTGGAAACTGTATTTATTCTTGGGGACTTCAACGCGCACCCAGGTGAGCAGTTTTCTTGTGAACTATTAACTTTCTGTGCAGATCAGATGTGGTCGTGCGTAGACATGGAACTTTTACCTCCCGACGCGTATACGTTTATTAGTGATGCACACGGGTGTCGCCGCTGGCTCGATCACTGCGTGGTGACAGGTTCAGCAAGACGCTCCATAGTTAATGTGTCTATTCTGTATGACATCTATTGGTCTGATCACTTTCCCTTACTGGTGGAATGTAATTTAAACGTAATTTTGCCTAAAACTAAGATAGTTCCCTCGTCGTTTAATAAAATAAATTGGGGCACTAGAAATAATAAACAAATTGAAATATACCGTAATTATTGTAACGCAAAGTTAAAACTATTAGATTTTCCATTAGAGTTTACACAGTGTGCCGATAGAATGTGTGATAACGAGGCCCACAAGTTAGTAATTAGTGAATTGTATAAAAAAATTGTAAATGTTTTGACTAAGGCAGCAGAGTGCAGCTGTAATAAACGTGTACCGAACCGTAGAAAACATAAACATGAACCGGGTTGGAGCAGGTTTGTCGGTGATGCACATAGGAGGGCTCGCCTTTGTTTTCAAACCTGGGTGCTTCATGGTAAACCTAGCACTGGACCTGTGTTCAATGACATGCGTGAAACTAGGAAAATATTTAAATGAAAATTAAGATATTGTCAAAATAATGAAGACCAGATCAAAATGAATAATATAGCTGAGCATCATGCAAAAAAGAAGAGTGATTTCTGGAAAAATACAAAAAACTTGAACTCGGTGTCGAGCCTCCCTGTGAGTATCGGTGGTGCACATGAGCCCAGGGAAATTGCCTGTGCCTTCCGGCGACATTTTAAGGTTGAATCACCGCTCGGGCCGTCGTCGCGGGTGCTTGCTGCTGGGGGTCGCCCTGGGGACGTTGCCGTTAGATTCTCTGCCAAGGATGTGGCTGCTGTTATTAAGAAGATGGTCCGAGGTAAGTCCCCGGGACACGATGGGCTCAGCATCGAGCATCTGAAGTACGCTGGTGTACATCTGCCAAGAGTTCTCGCGTTATTTTTCAACTTATGTGTGAGTCATAGTTACTTGCCTGATGACTTAATGTACACCGTAATTGTTCCTATTGTTAAGAATAAAACTGGTGATTCTGCTGATATTTCTAATTATAGACCCATCTCATTAGCAACAGTCATAAGTAAGGTGCTGGACAGTTTGCTTGATCAACAGTTGGGAGGGCACCTAAATCTTAATGACGCTCAATTTGGCTTTAGGCCTGGCTTGTCGACTGAGAGTGCTATCCTCTGTCTTAAGCAAACTGTTCAGTACTATACTGCCAGGAATACACCTGTGTACGCATGCTTTTTAGACCTGTCAAAGGCTTTTGATATGGTGTGCTACGATAAGCTATGGCATAAATTGCGATGCGAGACGAAATTATCACATGATATTATATCGCTGTTTGAATATTGGTACAGTCATCAGCAGAACAGTGTCAGATGGGCAGGGTCGCATTCGGATGTATACAGGTTGGAGTGCGGCGTGAGGCAGGGGGGGTTAACCTCACCGCGTCTCTTCAGCCTGTATATGAACCAGTTGATTGCGGAGCTCAGTAGCACTAAAGTCGGTTGTTCTATTGATGGGGTTTGTGTAAACAACATCAGTTATGCGGATGACATGGTGCTGCTGAGCCCGTCGCTCTCTGCACTACGTAAGCTGTTGAGTATTTGTGAAGCTTATGCGGGGGCCCATGGGCTCAGATATAATCCAAGCAAGAGTGAATACATGATCTTTAAAGCGGGTGCTAAAAGTTACTCAACGGAGCCTCCTATCACTCTTTGCGGATCACTTTTGAACAGGGTAAATCAGTTCAAATATCTGGGTCACTGGGTCTCCCAGGATTTGTCTGACAATGCGGACATTGACAGGGAGCGTAGGGCGTTGTCTGTCCGGTGCAACATGTTGGCTCGCAGGTTTGCGCGTTGTTCTTCGCAGGTGAAGGTAACCCTGTTTAAGGCATACTGCCAGACCTTTTACACGTGTAGCCTGTGAACCAACTTCACTCAGCGGGCGTACAGCGCTCTACGTGTCCAGTACAACAACGCGTTTAGGATTCTGTTGGGGCGGCCACGGTTTTGTAGCGCGTCAGTGATGTTCGCTGAGGCTAGAACCGATGATTTCCACGGTATTATTAGAAAAAGAAGTGCGTCGCTTCTGCGCCGTAGCCGTGGCGGCTCGAACGGGCTCCTCAGTGTGTTGTCCGAGCGGTGGGACTCGCCTTTTTTGCGGAGGTGGCTGCAGCTGCATGCCAGCGCCTGCGATTATTATGTAATGTAATATGTGTATTTATTTTTAATTTTAATATTTTTAATTTTGATTTTAATTTTAATATTTTTAATTTTGATTTTTGATTTTAATTTTGTTTATTAATTTTGATGTTAATTTGTAATTTTGTTTTAATTTTGATTTTAATTTTGACATTAATTTTAATTTAATTTAATTTTATTTTAATTTTAATTTTATATGGATACTGATTTATCTGAAATAAATTATTTGATTTGATTTGATTTGATAAAACCGTCGTAAACCATGAAAACGACACATGACAAGAAGTTTGAAAATTTTGCAGCCGCCATCTAGAATTTACATTTTAACATAACTATCGGTTTTAAAACCCTCGAAAACCATGGGAACGACACCCATGACGAAAAATTAAAAAAAATCGCAGCTGCCATCTTGGATTTACATTTTGACGTCAATATCGGCTTTAACACTCTCGAAAACCACGAAAACGACACCCATGACGAAAAATTTGAAAATGTTTGCAGCCGCCATCTTGGATTTACATTTTAACATTACTATCGGTTTTAACACCTTCGAAAACCATAAAAACGACACCCATGACGAAAAGTTTAAAAATTTTACAGCCGCCATCTTGGATTTACATTTTAACGCCACTATCGGCTTTAAAACCCTCGAAAACCATGGAAACGACACCCATGACGAAAAATTAAAAAAAAATCGCAGCCGCCATCTTGGATTTACATTTTAACGTCACTATCGGCTTTATCACCCTCAAAAACCACGAAAACGACACCCATGACGAAAAGTTTGAAAATTTTGCAGCCGCCATCTTGGATTTACATTTTAACGCCGCTATCGGCTTTAAAACTCTCAAAAACCATGAAAACGACACCCACGACAAAAAAAAAAAAATTGGCAGCCGCCATCTTGGATTTACATTTTAACGCCACTATTGGATTTAAAACCCTCGAAAACCATGAAAACGACACCCATGACAAAAAAAATAAAATGTTGGCAGCCGCCATCTTGGATTTACATTTAAACGCCACTATCGGCTTTAAAACCGTCGTAAACCATGAAAACGACACATGACAAGAAGTTTGAAAATTTTGCAGCCGCCATCTAGAATTTACATTTTAACATAACTATCGGTTTTAAAACCCTCGAAAACCATGAAAACGACACCCATGACGAAAAAAAATTAAAATGTTGGCAACCGCCATGTTATATTTACATTTTAACGTCACTATCGGCTTTATCACCCTCAAAAACCACGAAAACGACACCCATGACGAAAAGTTTGAAAATTTTGCAGCCGCCATCTTGGATTTACATTTTAACGCCGCTATCGGCTTTAAAACCCTCGAAAACCATGGGAACGACACCCATGACGAAAAATTAAAAAAAATCGCAGCCGCCATCTTGGATTTACATTTTGACGTCAATATCGGCTTTAACACTCTCGAAAACCACGAAAACGACACCCATGACGAAAAATTTGAAAATGTTTGCAGCCGCCATCTTGGATTTACATTTTAACATTACTATCGGTTTTAACACCTTCGAAAACCATAAAAACGACACCCATGACGAAAAGTTTGAAAATTTTGCAGCCGCCATCTTGGATTTACATTTTAACGCCGCTATCGGCTTTAAAACCCTCGAAAACCATGGGAACGACACCCATGACGAAAAATTAAAAAAAAAATCGCAGCCGCCATCTTGGATTTACATTTTAACGTCACTATCGGCTTTAACACTCTCGAAAACCATGAAAAAGACACCCGTGTCGAAAATTTGAAAATGTTCGCAGCCGCCATATTGGATTTACATTTTAATGTCACTATCGGCTTTAACACCCTCGAAACCGATGTAAACAACCCCACCGATATATTGACGGACCTTCCAGGGACATCCATTTTAATTCGGCAGCTTTGTATTTCTCGCGGGGACCACGTGTAACAAACGGAATATTTATGTGATCCCGATTTCCTGGTATTTTTAAATAAATAAAACTACATTTTATAAGAAGTCGTTTCCATACCATGTATATGTATCCGATTAGTTGTACATTCCCACATTTTCTGGAATCCCGGTATTTATATTAAGAAAAAAAATATTAAGAAGCCGCCTTTCAAGGAGGGTTTGTAAACGACGAAACCAACCAAACCCTTATGTAATTTAACGTGAAAGTCAAAGATTAATTAACCGACTTCAAAAAGGAGGAGGTTCTCAATTCGTCGGTGCTCGAAGATGGCTGGACCGATTTGGATTTTTTTTTGTTTTGTTCGAGAGGGTCACACTGCACCACCCATCACACACATCACACAGTTCATCACACACATGAGGGTCACACTGCACCACCCATCACACACATCACACAGTTCATCACACACATGAGGGTCACACTGCACCACCCATCACACACATCACACAGTTCATCACACACATGAGGGTCATCACAGTTGGTCCCATATAAAATTGATTAACTTTGCTTCGGTAGTTTTTGAGTTAGCTTCAATAATACGTATTTTTACCCCACTTTTGTATGGATGATGTTCTAGTTTGTTTTGCAGATAGTGGTATTAGAATTTGTGTGGGGTAGGTACACAACTAAAAAGTGAAAAATAAAAACTTTTTTAAAAAAAAATACAACCGGCTTCCAAAAACAACACTACAAAGTGAAAAATAACTTTAATTTCGGAAGTCGGTGGCAAAAAACGAAAATACATTTAACTAGACACCGACTTCCGAAATTAAAGTTATTTTTCACTTTGTGGTGTTGTTTTTGGAAGTCGGTTGTATTTTTTTGTAAAAAAGTTTTTTTGCATACTAAGTGTACCTACATATTAAGGTATTTTACAAAAGTAGCTACTTACAACTTAGCGGCCTTTTCCAGGCATCGCAAACTTTGAGGGCTAACTAGCAAACATTTAAATTATAATGACACAATGAAATTCATACCTTCTATCATTATGTAGGATTAATCAATCTAATAAATTTAAGTCTTAACATTCTAACGCATGCACATTGGAGCGTGGGCCACTGGGTCACTGAGGACCTATGTGACGATTTAGATTTCGCGAGAGAGCGTAGGGCGCTGTCTGTTCGAAGTAATATGCTGGCCCGTAGGTTTGCACGGTGTTCTTACGACGTTAAAATGACGCTTTTTCGAGCCTACTGTCAGACTTTTTACACCTGCAGCCTTTGGGTCAAGTATACGCAGAAGGCATACACCGGCCTGCGTGTACAGTATAACAATGCCTTCAGGATGCTTGTGGGGCTGCCGCGGTATTGTAGCGCTTCCGGAATGTTTGCCGATGCGAGAGTGGATGATTTTTATGCCATAATTCGGAAACGATGCGCTTCTGTCCGGCACAGAACAGATAATACTCGTAGCACCCACGGCATGTTGAGAGCATTGTGTAACCGGTGGGACTGCCCGATGCTTGGACGATGGGTGAGACTGCACACATAGTTTTGTTTCATTATTATTATTATGTTATTATTATTATGCCTATTTGTGATTTTTATAATGTGTGTGTATTGTGTTATTTTTATGTTATTTGTGTTTTTGTGAGTAATTCTATGGACTCAAATGTCTGCAATTAAATGATAAATAAATAATAAATAAATTAATATAATTAATTATCTCTAATTGTGTGGTTGTGTAAAATGTCTGTGAGCGAGGCAGGAGTCTGTATTATTTAGTTATTCATTCATGTTGGTATTTACGTGTTAGATCGTGTTGTGTTTACTATTGATTCAGTTCTTCCAACTTAATAACTAAACTTCACTAATCACTGACATACTGCCCACATGATGTCTGAATCGGACGGAGTTAATCCTGATGATCCTACATTATACGTTAAAAGCGTTCAGAGTAGGAAACAGAAAAAAATCAAAAATAAAATAAATCAATTAAAACACAACAGTACAGACACGAAATTTTATATCAATCAATCTGCCTAGCCTTTTCCCAACTATGTTGGGGTCGGCTTCCAGTCTAACCGGATGCAGCTGAATACCAGTATTTTACATGGAGCGACTGCCTATCTGACCTCCACAACCCAATTACTGGGTAATACGATACCCCTTGGTAAGACTGGTTGACGGGTTGGTGGACTTTCGGTTTTCTGACGACCCGTAACGACTGTCAAAGATCCACGAATAACAGCCGGGACCAATGGCTTAACGTGCTTTCCGAGGCACGGAGGAGTCTCGGTATATAAAGATGGTCACCCATCCACGGACCAACCCCGGCAAGCGCAGCTTAGCCTGATGGATCGACCCGTCCGGCTGTTATTATTTTAGACACGAAATTTTATGTACGCTTTAATTATGATGTCCATTCTAAAGTCCACCCGGACCTGGTTGCTGCACTCAGGACTGGCTCCAGACGAGGGAACTCAACGGTCTACAGTACAAACACGAGATTTACTTTACGCTTTAATTATGATAGTCTGTTCATAAGTCCACCATGACCTGATTCTAATTAAACCCAGACGAGGGAACTCCTCAATGGTCAACAGTACAGTGAGTTAAAGCAATTCAAACTCAAAGCATTTATTTCAAATAAACCAATTACAGGCACTTTTTAACCGACTTCAAAAAGGAGGAGGTTCTCAATTCGTCGGAACCTTTTTTTTTTTATGTATGTTCCCCGATTACTCGAAGATGGCTAGACCGATTTGGATTTTTTTTGTTTTATTCGAGAGTGTATACATGACAGTTGGTCCCATATAAAATTGATTAACTTTGCTTTGGTTTTTTTTGAGTTAGCTTCAATAATACGTATTTTTTCCACACTTTTATATGGATGATGTTCTAGTTTGTTTTGCAGGTAGTGGTATTAGAATTTGTGTGGGGTAGGTACGCAACTAAAAAGTGAAAAATAAAAACTTTTTTACAAAAAAATACAACCGACTTCCAAAAACAACACTACAAAGCTTCGATCAATAATAGTACTATTATTGATCGAAGCTACAAAGTGAAAAATAACTTTAATTTCGAAAGTCGGTGGCAAAAAACGAAATTACATTTAACTAGACACCGACTTCCGAAATTAAAGTTATTTTTCACTTTGTAGTGTTGTTTTTGGAAGTCGGTTGTATTTTTTTGTAAAAAAGTTTTTTGAATTGTTAGTCAGTCAGAAAGATGAAGCTAGTTGCCCATTCCAATGTAGATTGTAGGTCAATATGGAGAAGAACGGGCTAGAAACTCCACGGATACTCTTTTAACCCGTCGCGCGCTAATTAGCAGACACAATTGAAATTCTATTGTTATCTGTACACATGGTGTACAATCGACATTTTAAGAGTTACATCGAAATATTTTTACAAAATATTGGTTACACCGTTCATGTTAAAAATGTACATGTGAGAACAATGTAGAAAGACGTGCACGTTAAAATATAAAAACAACTAAATTAAAAATAAGCCATGGCAGCTGAGAGACGACCAGTCCCAACTAACGGCGCCCGTTCACGAACATGACGCATGGATCAGCACCAATTAGCTCAACTATTTTGAAGGGAACTTAATGATCCAACACACGCCACCACCAGCGAGACATTTGAGTGAGCATGACATACTCTCAACCGCCAGGGCACATTCAAGTCAGTGAAAGACGTACCCAGTAAAAGGTAGCTTAATAGTAGCTACATAGTGCTCACACATGTGCTATGCAATTATATAATTAGGCCTGCATGACAACGCGCGACCTCATACTGCACAGCAGACGGTCTCCAAGTTGCAAGAACTGGGGTTGGAAGCTCTCCGTCATCCGCCCTACTCACCAGACCTTGCGCCTACAGACTACTACTTTTTCCAGAATTTGGATAACTTCTTGGCGGGAAAAAAATTCAATACCCGAGAGGCAATACAAAATGCCTTTAAAGAATTTGTTGCCTCCCGTCAGCTGATTTTTTTAAGAAGGGCATCAATAAATTGCCACTGCGTTGGCAAAGATGCATTGATTGCATGGGTGATTACTTCGATTAATACAAATAAAAATGTCTACGACACATTCGCTCACTTAGTCTTCATTCATTTTAACATTCATTCTTATATTCATTCCTTCACTCGTTCAAAACAACATCTTGCAAACTCTCTGTTAAAAGTTTATAAAAAAATTGTAAAAAACTTTATTAAACGCATTGTCTATCAACAAATCTTTGTTTATTTTATCGTAAACAAAATTGGCGACCGTGACAGGACACTACAATCGTCGGATCGAAGCTAAATAGCCACTCAGATTGTTCCCGTGTCAAGGGCACTTGAAGGACATTGTCGACACCGGACGAAATCTACCAGTACCAACGGAAGGCCGTGTTGAGAATCTAAGATCGCCGTGGCTGTGGACTGGCATCCTACTTCTACCTGGGTCGAGCAACCTTACCTTCGCCAAGCCATTCTGGGGACTCTGCTGGGACTACGCAACTCCGATCGAGCAAAGTCCGCCCTTAGAACGAGTCAGAGGAATCACTGTCTACCTATCTACGTGCTCCTGCCTACAAAGGGACTGCTAGGATTAGCTGCCTGCCTATTTAAAGTGAGCTCGTTCCATCTTACTAACATACCTATAGTGTTATCCTTTAGTCTGTGCATTTAGCGGATTTAGTTTCTCGAAGTCAAGTGAAGTTCCTACTTTCTATTTGTGTTTGTTGTGCCTAGCCATAGTTATCTTCGAAAGAGGTCTAAACAGGATAGGTAAAGCACAAATTAACCTAATCAATTTCACTTATAGACTTACCGCCATCTTAAATTAATGTTCATTTAACTACAACTTAATCTCTTACCGTTAATCAAACCAAGCAATTTTTATAAAACTATTTCACTATTATCGATTCTTTATCCCTTTTATCACTCAATTCAACCTATAAATCACTTACGTAGTAAATACTTCCCGAGTTTAACTGTAAACCACCAGCTACCAGCGTTGCGGTATTTATTTTTTAAATATCGCAGCTTTATGCTGAGATGGGAGCCTTTTTGGCCTCGCACAGATCTCTTTTTTTTTTTATTCTGATTTCTTTTTTTTGTTTTTTTGCTTTTTAATGTTTATTTTGTTACTTTTATTTGCTCTTTTTTAACTGTATTTCCTGTGCGTGTCCCAAATAAAATATTTTTCTTTCTTTCTTTCTTTCTTTCTTTCTAAACTTACGAACCGTCGTTGTTTCGTCATACGAGAAATTAGTTGTTGATAGCAGTTTACTGAGGCGCACGGAATTGATCTATTCCAGTGATCGTGATTCGTGACACGGTATCGCTTGCGCATCGCTGTTACCTGACTGCCGGCGCGCCCCACCTGCATAGCTCACCATTTTATGCAGTCTACGTGAGCCGCGGGCATCAGCTGATCAACAAAGCGAGGAGCGTATCGTATGCTATATACCTATTTTGTCATCTGTTAACCTCTGTTTGTGTTGGCTCATTACGAGTTTACTACAATGCCCGAACATTTAAAGTTAAAGGAACTAATAAGCAAACGCGGTTCTATTAGAGGACGCGTAACGAAATTTAAGTCAAGTCTCGATAGTTTAGCTTTATTAGAATCCATTCCAGAATTAGAAATAAGTAAACTCGCATTGAAACTACCAAGCATTGAGGCATTGTTCATTGAATTTGATGAGGTGCAGAATCTGATAGAAATTAACAACGCAGATAATCAAAGTAGCGAGTTAGCTACTAGAGATTTAATAGAAAGCGATTTCTACCATTGTATTGCGTTAGCTCAAAATATAATTAAGAAAAATTCCATAGTTAAGGATGATGAGAATAATTCTCAAAATAAATCTTCTATGACTACTTGTCATCGGAACGATCACAGTTGTAATGCATTAGGTTTTAAATTACCGGTGATTAAAATTCCAAACTTCGACGGTGCGTATTTTAAGTGGTTGGAATTTAAGGAAACATTTGTTTCGCTAGTTCATAATAATGATAAAATCGAAAGTATTCATAAATATCACTATTTACAATCATATCTTGACGGAGAAGCCGCTCGGGTGATCGCTAATTTGGAGGTTTCTCATAATAATTATTCCGAAGCATGGAAACTTTTATGTGAACTGTTATAACCGGGTTCCCGATTTGGTTTTTAAAAAAGAAACTACTTTATGCTAAAATAAAACTTGTATTAAAATAATACACGAGTGCAAGATACATGTGCACAGTAGGATGGTTGGGAGACGACTAAAGTGCTGGACTGTGAGGAAGGGGAGAGAGGGATGAATGGATGCTGCGTCAGCAGCAAGAATGCAGCATAGACTGCTGAGTAGGCCAGAAAGGGAACAGGTGAAGGATGTAACAGCCCCCCGGTTAGGAGGAAACTTACGGGTGGAAGGTAAGTTGACGGTGGAAGGAAAGGTAAGTTTTTCCAGGTTTTTAGGTTCGGAGTCGAGGAGCTGGAATATCTTCTACATCTATGGATGCCATTTCTATGGGAGTATCTGGTGTAGGGTTACATCTGGAAGTCTTAATTAACTTAAAATAGTAATACAATTTATAGCAAATAACTAGGATTATGATTAAGCTTATAATAAATGTAATATATGAATAGTAGTTACCGTAAAGGACAATATGAGGTTTGTCAACTACTCTGTCAAGGTCTGTTTTAATTTTATCGGTTACTTTATTATAGTTTGAGACAAGAGAGTCTAAATCATTTATGTTTTTTAAGTTAACGTAAGGAACTTTAACATTGTCTTTTAAATATGTAATAGAACTACAACAAGTATCGTTAATTAATTCGAAATGCAATACTATTGGTTTTATATTTATTTCAATATTACGTTTAGGTACTAACTTATTGTCATTGCAATAGGCAATACAATTGTCTGGTATAGTTAGTATACCAGTGCCGGAAATAGAAAATTCAGATAAATCTTGATTATTACATTCTATTGTAATTTTAGAATTTTGACTAATCATGTATATCCATTGGTTACTATGTAATTTATGAAAGGTTTCGAAATCACCATTAACGAATTCAGTTTTGCAAAGAGGCGGAACAGAAGTCAGAGCTTTTGAAATAACCTCAGTTTCACATATTGGTACAGCTGACGTGGAATACACATTGGAAATTTCACAAACATAATATTGCGTATCTATAACTTTACAGTTATCGAGTGAATCTGATTTACAATAAGATGATTTATCTTTAGTTATGCCCAAATATTTAGTGGATGGTATTATTGTAGAATACAATGTATTGTTTACAGTCTTAAGGGCAATAGGATAAGGTACAGTATGATACAAGTCGAATTCTTTTGTGTTGACTAAAGGCATTTGTAACACAAATATTATTTTGTTATTTGCATAATAACTGGATACATCGGATATGTTTTCTAAAATATGGATATTATCTAAAATTAAGGGTACAGGTAATTGCTTAGAACTAGGAAGAAATCTATAGTTACTTACAAGATCTGAAAACAGTTGTTTAGGGGTAATAATAGATGGATATAGTATATTAGATTTACTAAACATAATAGCATTAATAATATCTTCTAACTTAAATGATAAGGTTAATAAACTACTTTCTAAAATATTCGACAGTCCCGATATTTTAGATCTCATTGATAGTTTATTGGAAACTAGTGTTAAATTCGCCATTTCCTGGTTCAAGGTATCAATAGCATAACTCAGACTAACTTCATTTGCATTGATTTTATCAATTATTTCTTTTAGGGACAATAGTGTGGAAGTTGTAACCATCATGTTTTCTTTCATGAGGGTTGCCAATTTTGTTTGATCATTCTCTAAAGTTTGAATGGCATTACTGTATTTTTCGGCATCATTTTGGTCCATGTTACCGAAAAGTTGTTTAATTACTGAACCGATTCCACCAAACCAAGCTGACCTTTTTTGAGATTTGGATATAAGATGGGAAATAGAATCAAAGTCTCTAACTATATCAGAATAGCGGGATGACAATGGTTGGAACAAATAGTGACATTCGCCTTCATAATATGCATTACTTTGATTACATAAAATTTTAGAAGTTCTTAGGATATCCCTTATATTATCCAAATGTGGTTGAATGAAAGATATATCTATGGGAATGATAATATCTAGAGTATCGTCGGTTATTTTTAGAGAGCCAATAGGGTCAAAATATATGTCTGCGTTGTCTGATGCTGGCTGGATATATTCTTGACCATTCGACGCCAGGATAGGATAAATGTAACCAATTCTGGAAGAAAAGGTAATTTAAAATTAACTAAATTCTATATTAAAATACTATGTTTCGTTTATAGTAGCTAATTTAATTTCGTCAAAATGATGTTTGACGTGACGTCTATTTATTAAGAGTGACGCGGTGTTATTTCCATGAATTTTCACGATTTTAAACGGACCTTTCCATATAGGTGAAAGAGCTTTTCTAAGGCGTAAATGATTTTTAAGATAAACAAGGTCACCGACTTTATATTTAATTGGCCTCGTGTGAATATCATAATAAGTTTTGGAGTTTATCTTTGATTTCTGAATATATTCTATTGCCTTTGTTCGACAGTACTTAAGCCTATTTTGGAGTATGCGGACATACTCAGGGTAAGTAGCACCTGCTGTTTCTTCGTAAATGGAATTCGGAATGTATGGTTTGTTTCCAAATACAAGTTCATAGGGAGAAAAATGAGTGGTTGAATGGATGGCTGTGTTGTACGCAAGCATAGCTGTGTATACAAAGCGGGGCCAGTTATTTTGTTGCTCGTTTACATAGGATTTTAAGTACTCCTTTAAGGTAGAATGACTTCTCTCGAGAGCACCTTGAGTCTGAGGGTGATACGGGGTAGACCATAATTGTTTGATTTTTAGTAAATTACATGTTTGTTTAAATAATTCGGCCGTGAAGTTGGTGCCTTGGTCTGTTAGGATTGTTTTGGGTATTCCAAATAATGTGATAAAATGCACCAAACATTCACACGTTTCTTCAGCTGTAGTGTTAATGATTGGATAAGCAGCTGAGAATTTAGTAAGGTCATCTTGAAGAGTCAAGATATATTTATATCTATCGTTACCGGCTTCTGGTAGGGGTCCTACGATATCAAAAGCTACACGTTCAAAGGGGCGTGTGGAAAGAGATGTAATTTGCATAGGGGCACGATTGGTTCTTCTAAGGGCTTTGTTAATTTGGCATTGCGGGCATTTCTTTACGTAATTTTCGACGTCTGTTCGCATGTTTTTCCAGTAATATTTTTCTTGAATACGTTTCAGCATTCTACCAGAACCTAAGTGACCGGCTATAGGGAGATCATGATTTTCTTTCATGATTTTAGGAACTTCACTTAGTGATGGGTAGATAATTGTATTCTTATAAATGTGTATAGTCATTTCTGAGTTGTGAAATAAATATAGGATCATATTGTATAGTTTGATATACTGATGAGTATCAAAAGGATTATTGAAGTCAGATATAGCTATTTCGGGATTATTTTGACCTGTGAGACTGACAACTAGCTCATTTCTTACGGATTTAAGACACTTGTAGATATCTTCATATGTACAGGTGTCAAAGTGATTGACCTTGGTAAAAATGAAATAATAAATTTTATTTTGAGATTCATATTTAAGGAAAGAATGTAATGTTCTTTCTAGTAAGGAAAATTCGTTCAAATTAGGAATATTAGATATGACCTCTTGAGTATATGGGATGGATTCATCCATATCTATAGATGTAGGGATAATAATATATTTTTTATCAGTTTTGGATAGATTTTCATTGTGTTCTATAATGTTTACATTAGGATTAAAATCCCTAGAAGTGGTTTTAAGGAATTCTGAGTAATTACCGTCTGGGGTACTGGAGCTGCTAGGGCTCAAGACATCAGGAGGTAATATTGGGTTTGGACGATTAGTGGGAGATGGAGTTAAGTTTTCATTTATTATATTATCTAGGTCATCAAGGTTGCCTAGTTCTGGAAGGCTTGTAGGTTGGATAATGGAATCTGTGAGATCTTCAAGTTCGATTAAATCATCCGGAGAAACAGCTGGAGGGACATCTGGATTCGACGTTTCATCATGATCAGGTAAGTTTAACTCCTGATTAGAAGTACTAGGTATAGGCTTTATAGGATTGACAGATTTAGTTATAGGATAGCGCGATAATGCATCAGCGGCATTATTTAGTTTCCCTTTTCGGTATATTATTTCATACTCATATTCCTCCAATTTTAATCTCCATCTCTGGAGTTTACTACTGGGGTCAGTATGATTGAATAGCCAACGTAAAGGACGATGGTCAGTAATTATTGTGAACTTTCTACCATAGAGGTATGGACGGAAAGTTTTACAGCCGAAAATAATTGCAAGTAATTCTTTTTCAGTTGTACTATAATTGCATTCATTTTTGTTGAGTGTACGGGAAGCATAGGCAATAGGCTTATCCTTGCCTACTTCACCTTGAGAAAGAATAGCGCTGATCGCATAATTAGATGCGTCACAGCTGAGAAGGAATGGTTTGGAGAAGTCAGGATACGACAGTAACGGAGCTGTGGTTAATTTGTTTTTGAGGGTTTCAAAGGATAACTGATGTTCATTTGACCATACAAATTCAACGTTCTTTTTCAGTAGATTTGTTAAAGGTTTTGCAATGCTAGAAAACTCGGAGATAAACCTGCGATAATAAGAGACGAAACCAAGAAATGATTTGACGTCCTTGGGGGTTTTAGGTATAGGGAATTCATGAACTGCTTTTAGTTTTTCAGGGTTTGGTTTCACACCTTTGTCTGTAATGACATGGCCTAGATATGAAACTTCCTTTCGTAAAAATTCACATTTGTCCGGTTGCAATTTTAAATTAAATTGACGGAGTCTAGCAAATACGTTAGTTAAGTCATTTATGTGAGAAGGGATATCAAATGAATAAATGACGATATCATCAAGATATACGAAGCATTTAATGCCTTGGAGACCAGATAAAGCGGAGTTCATTAATCTTTGAAAGGTGGACGGTGCATTCTTTAGTCCAAATGGCATACGTGTGAATTCGTAATGCCCTGTTGGGACTGAAAATGCTGTTTTGGGAGAATCATCAGGAGACATATTAATCTGGTGGAAACCAGACGCTAGGTCTAATGTGCTGAAATATTTGCACTTGCCTAATTGGTCTAGGATTTCGGCTATGTTTGGGATAGGATAGGAATCGCCAATAGTCACGTCATTAAGTTTACGGTAATCGATTACGACGCGCCATTTTCTCTGACCGGAAGCATCAAGCTTCTTGGGTACTACCCAAATTGGTGAGGACCATGGGGACATAGAAGGTTTTATTATACCTTGTTTTAACATTTTGTCAACTTGGGAATCAACCTCTTTCTTATGGCATTCAGGAAATCTGTATGTCTTAACATGAATTGGGCTATCAGAAGTGGTTTTGATTTTATGTTCTATTGCATCAGTGCAGGTTAACTGATCGTCGGGTAGGTGGAAAATGTCTGAAAACTGAGAACAGACAGAGTATAATGCTTCTGTTTCTTCTGGATTAAGGTGGGACACGCGAAGCTGTTTTAAAACTTCTTCTGTACGTTCATGAATATGGGATTCGGTTATGCTACCGATAAAGACTGAAGCCTGTAGTTCAAAAGGATTTAAATATAGTCTAAGGTCTGACTCAATGGTTACAGGTTCTTCTGAGGTGTTAACAATGGAAATATTAACGCGGTTGTTATTCTTAACTTGAACTATACAGTTTGCTATTAATAGATCTTTGGATATGTGTTGGTCGATTACTAAGCCTTCTCCGATTTCTGGATTTGCTACAGTACATTCGATTATGGTTTCGCTACGTGGTGTAATAGTATAGACGGGATCGTTAAAATGCATTTTAAGTTTAATATCTTTTAAATGCAACATACCTTCATCATAGTTAATTTGGCCACTCATGGAATTGAATAGGTCGTTGCCGACAATACCATCGTAAGGTAGGCTTAACTCATTGACTAGATTGAATATATGTGTTAGGTATTTACAATCACTGTGAGATTTATCATGTGTAGAGATGGTTATAGGGATTTGTCCTAGTGTGCGTAGAGGATTATCAGTGGTTGAATCAATACCTTTGATTTTAAACGTTACTGATTCGTTAATTACCGGCATTTCGTCAATGGCTGATTTTTTTATTATACTTATAGATGCGCCAGTATCGACGAGGAGGGATAGACCATTACAGGATACGGGAGAATTTACTTGTATGTATGGTAAGTATCTAATTGGTATATTAGATGTGAATTCGTATATTTCTGTATTAATATGTTCTTTATTTTCAGGATTCTGGATGATGTCTACGGTTTGGGGCTGGTTACCCTGTTGCTTGACTTCATGAACTTTTAAGGATTTGGAGTCTACGATTTGGGGCTGGTTACCCTGTTGCTTGACTCCAGTGGGGTGACCTCGAATTTGGGGCTGGTTACCCTGTCCATGGGTCACTGGATGAGTTATGGCGTCGTCTATTATGGAATTTATCTGTCCCGTGCGGCGCCTATTCGGGACATTATTTAGTTTAAATTGTTGTCAACAGTATCATAACCTTCTACTTCGGTTAAGACATTAATTTGGGGTTTAAAAGTAGATGTGCTTGGCTGCGCGTATGAAGTGGAAGGTTTATGATTATTAAACTTTTTATTATTATATTCGCGGAGCTGGCATTTTTCTAGAATATGCCCTGATTTCTTGCAGTATCTGCAGAACGAATCACTTGAGGAAGGTTGATAAAGAGCAGGTTTTTGAGATTGATTATTGTTCGAATTATTAGGCTTATTTGGCTTAATATTTGGGTCATTGTGACGAAATGATTTCGCGGCAAGATTTTGTTTGTAAGAATACTGTTGCAGTTTTTCTTCGGAAATTGCGTAATTTATTGCTTCATTAAGGTTTTTCGGGTCCCTGCACCTAATAATATTAGCTATACGAGGAATAAGGCCTATCGTGAATGTATGGAGGGCAAGATCCTCCATTGCAGCTATTCTGCCGGGAATTTCACTCTTTTTGTGACTGGATACGGAAATTTCTGTAAGTAGTTTAGACAGACAGGTTTCTATTCTAAGTGAGAATTGGTTAACATTCTCCTGGGCGCCTTGCCTGCAATCCTGGAGCTCTGTAAGAAGGTGAGCGTAATGTTTACGTTCTCCAAATTGTGTCTGAAGGAAACTTTTTAGGGATGGCCACGAATCAAATTCTTTAATCGAGCATGCAATCTCGGCTTTACCGTCCAATTGGCTGATTATATATTTGAAGACGATGTCAGTTTGGAAGACGGAGGCTAAAGAAATTGCATTATCGCAATTGTTTATAAATGCATTTAGTTTTTCTCGACTACCATCGAAGGGCTTAATGAATTTTAGGATTACATTTAAAGGTATGCCTTCTTTAGACTCCTCTCTCAAGGTCTTTCCTTCATGGGGCATGGTTGACAACAATAACAGAAAGTTTTATGGTTAAAATAATAAAATAAGTTAACTATACAAGTCAGGAAATAAGATTATTAGGCTTTGGTCGACAATGTAGGTATGTATTCAGAAGCCTTATCGCTTATGCTGTGCGTTGAGGCTGGAATTGCGACGAGCGACGAGACATAACATCCGTTGATACGAGGTATGGATTGGAATGTTCAAGATAAGCCGTTGTATGTTGCTTATAAGTTGAACTTTGATCACTTTAGTATTATGGGAAAATATGTTCACAACTCACAGTATTATTAAGCACATTTTCTTCATGTTTCCCCTGGAGCTGGAACTGGATTGACCTTGAACTTGGTCAGTGCCGGATTTACCGGTGGGGTGAGTCGTCTCTGGAGGTTTTGAGGCACTTAAACACTCTCACTTTTGGCACTTATCACTTTTAGCTAATGATTTTGGAACTTTGCACTTTTTAGGAATATTCCAAGGATTTTTCAATCCCACCGCTGCCACCAATGTTATAACCGGGTTCCCGATTTGGTTTTTAAAAAAGAAACTACTTTATGCTAAAATAAAACTTGTATTAAAATAATACACGAGTGCAAGATACATGTGCACAGTAGGATGGTTGGGAGACGACTAAAGTGCTGGACTGTGAGGAAGGGGAGAGAGGGATGAATGGATGCTGCGTCAGCAGCAAGAATGCAGCATAGACTGCTGAGTAGGCCAGAAAGGGAACAGGTGAAGGATGTAACAGAACGTTACGACAATAAGCGTCAATTGATAAATAACCATCTTAAATCTTTGTTCAACATTAATTCCGTTCAAGAAAATGACAAGTCCTTAAGATATGTTATTGACCACGTCACTAAAAATTTACGTGCACTCAATTCACTAGGGCTTCCTACAGACAAATGGGATGTTTTAGTTATATATATTGTTGCAGGTAAATTAAATAGTAGTACATATTTCAAGTGGGAAGAACATAGGAATAGCTTGAGTGACATACCTTCGCTTAATGATTTTTTCAGTTTCCTTAAATGTCGCGCTGATGTATTGGAGACCGTTTATCGCCATAAACATGATAATCAAGACAATAAACAAAAACAGTTCTCTAGTAATCAAAACAAACCTAATAGTTCCAAGTCTTTAGTGGCTACACCAAACGATGGAAACAATTCTACTTCTAAAACACCAGAATGTTTATTCTGTGAGAATAGTCATCGCCTTTATGAGTGTCCGGCTTTTAAGTCGAGCTCAATAGAGGATAGGTTAGCCTTTGTTTCTTCTAACAAATTATGTGAGAATTGTTTGAGATCAGAGGGGCAATTCCCGTATTTTTATAACAACGTTCGCAATCTCATCTCAGTCTCAATCTGTCAAAATTGTATAGAGTTTGCCTACATTTTTGACATTTGATTGTCGCTGGCTGACATTGCGACTTGGAATTTGAACGTTTTTAATTACGAGAATTGGCCCTCTGGTCACATTGCTAAACGTTGTCGTCTTTCAGCTACATGTCGTCATTGCAAATTTCGACATAATTCTCTTCTTCATAAATCAGAAGAAACTGAAAATTCCAATACAGTTAATTCCGTCACTATGTCCTCAGCGTGCTCTTCTGAAGTACTTTTGTGTACTGCTCGAGTAAAGGTTACTAACCCAGCCACCAACGAGACTATGATAGTGCGAGCGTTGCTCGACAGCGGGAGTCAGTCGACAATTATCACACAGGACGTAAAGCGTCATCTAAACCTGATTCCTCAGCCATCAGATACTACCATAGTAGGCATTGGTAACACTAAATTAAATATTAACACAGAACGCTGTATTCTACGCATTCATTCTGAAACAAGTTCTTTTAATGTGACGGTTTCATGTTTAGTTTTGCCGCAAATTACCGGCAACTTACCTAAGTCATATTTTGATTTAAAAAAATTAAATATTCATGGATTTCAGTTAGCAGATCCCACTTTAAATGAACCATCCCCAGTAAATATTTTGATTGGTGCTGACTTATTTTGGGACATCATTAGTGCCCAGCAGCATTCGTTAGGACATGGTTATCCTAAGCTTCAGGCGTCAAAGTTAGGATGGCTCGTTACGGGATCACTGCCTTGTTTTAATAAAAATAACTCAGTCATGGTCAATTTTGTCTCAAATGATGACCCCTCTAGTAACATACATGACGAGTTGTCTAGATTCTGGGAACTTGAAAATTTTCCTCAAAAAAAGCCCCCGAGTAGTGAAGAAAAATTGTGTGAGCAACATTATCTCGCCAACACTACTCGCACCAGTAATGGTCAATTTTGTGTAGGTCTGCCACTTCGCGCTAGCAGAGATTGTTTAGGCAATTCCTATAATTTAGCCAAAAAGAGGTTTTTTAATTTAGAGGCTCGTTTCCGAAAGCAACCAGAATTAAAACAACAGTACTGTCAATTCATAAACGAATACGAAGCATTAGGCCACCTATCTGAATCACCGGAGTCTAGGCCGTTAAATGCCTATTTCTTGCCCCACCACCCAGTGATACGGGAACAAAGCGAGTCGACTAAATTACGCGTTGTCTTTGACGCCTCGGCTCGTACTTCTTCTGGTGTTTCTGTCAACAACCTACAAATGGTGGGACCAGTAGTACAAGAACCATTGTTTAATATATTAGTTCGTTTTCGAAAACATAAGTATGTTTTAACAGGAGACATAGAGAAAATGTTTCGCTCAGTGCTTCTCAAAGAATCTGATCGCAATCTTCAACTGATACTGTGGCGTGATAGTGAAGATAAGCCTTTAAGGACGCTTCGTTTAAATACGGTTACTTACGGGTTCGCCAGTGCCTCTTTTCTCACTACTCGCTCTCTTTGGCAGATAGGTGAAGAGTGTTCAGATCAGAAGATCAAAACTATAATACAAAATGATCTATATTGTGATGATCTACTTACCGGTGCAAATAGTGAGGAGGAGTTACGTCATATCCGTCTTTCAGTCTCTTCTGAGTTAGCAAAGGGAAGTTTTCATCTGCGTAAATACCGTTCAAACTTACCTGAGTTACTCGCAGACTCCATTAACCTGGAAAGTGGCAATCTCATGATTAGTAATGCGACTAGTACGCTAGGTGTAGGTTGGATGCCGTCTTCGGATGAACTTCACTTTCAGCATGATGTTTCGGCTTCTGAAAATGTCACGAAGAGAACTATACTTTCCTCAACATTTAAAATATTTGATCCACTTGGTCTTCTGTCTATTTTTACAATTAAACCTAAAATTATACTACAAGAACTATGGAGTCACAAAATTGATTGGGATGAACCTGTTCCTCCAGAAATAAGGTCTTCCTGGTTAAGGTTTTCTACTAAATCTTCATGTTTGTCTTCTTTAAGGATTCCTAGATACATTCTAATTGACAATCATTCCTCTGTACAAATACATTGTTTTTGTGACGCTTCGCAGCGTGCCTACGGCAGCTGTATATATTTGAGGTCTGTTTCTACTAGCGGCGCCATACAAGTTAGCCTGGTATGTGCAAAATCACGGGTTGCACCTATTAAACCCACGACAATACCACGGCTCGAACTCTGCGCTGCCCTATTAGGAGCTCAACTAACTGCTACAGTTTTAGCTGCATTACGTTGCCCTATTGAACGTCAGGTGTATTGGACAGACTCTAAAGTTGTATTAGGTTGGCTCAACTCTAATAAAACTAAAACGTTTGTTGCCCACAGAGTAGCTGCTATAAATGAGCTAACAAACCCCACAGACTGGCGTTATGTTCCTACTTCTATCAATCCGGCTGATTTAGTCTCGCGTGGCGTCGATCCAGACCAGGTAGATCTCTCTACATGGTGGAACGGTCCATCGTTTCTTTTAGAATCCGAGGGTTCCTGGCCCGCTTATACTGCGGACTTTATAGAATTGCCAGAGCTTAAGACCCACCATACTCTAGGGGGGGAGGAGGCATCTTCCATGCCAGATTTGTCTGTGGATTTAGCAAAATATTCTAATTTAACTACTCTTATTCGAGTTCTAGCTAGAGTTTTAAGGTTCGCCAACAATTGTAGGTCACACAAAAAGTCGGACAGATTACGAGGTCCACTTCAAGTTTCCGAGTTAGAAAACGCTCACAACGTTTCTATAAAGTTAGCCCAGAAAGATTCCTTTCCTATAGAATTAGGACTACTACAAAAGGGTAAATCTTTAAATACTAAAGCCGCGCTCTCGTCTCTTAATCCATTTTTAGATGAAAATGGGATTCTTAGAGTTGGAGGGCGCATCGATTCATCTACTTACCAGTATGACAAGCGTCATCCTATCTTGTTACATTCCAATCTTTATTTAACAAAATTAATATTCAAACAGGAGCACCTACGCTTGTTGCACGCCGGTCCTCAGCATCTCCTGGCATCTATAAGGGAACGTTATTGGCCCATAGGAGGCAGGGCTCTAGCTAGACGTACAGCGCGCGAGTGCGTTACCTGTCGTCGTTTCAATGCTCGTACTATGGATAATATTATGGGAAACTTACCTGCAGATCGCGTTGAAGCTGATTTTCCTTTCTCTACTATAGGTATCGACTTTGCCGGTCCATTTCTAATTACAGACCGCAAGGGACGAGGCTGTAAAATAACTAAAAGTTACCTGTGTACATCGAGATATAATTATATCTCGATGCCTGTGTATCTTTGTTTGCTTTCGGTACAAATGCGTTCATTTAGAGTTAGTCAGTGACTTGACAATGGATGCATTTGTACTGACATTAAAAAGATTTATAGCCCGCAGGGGTAAACCAAAGGTCATCTACTGCGACAATGGTAGAAATTTTGTTGCAGCAGCAAAAGAAATAAATTCATTTCTTAAGTCCAACAGCGACTCTATTATTGACTCTGCATCTCGCGAAGGCATTGAATTCCGCTTCTCACCAGCATACGCTCCTCACTTTGGTGGTCTTTGGGAGGCCGGGGTCAAGTCCGCGAAATTCCACCTATATAGAGTACTTAAAAATATTCACTTGACGTTCGAGGAGCTGAGTTCGTTATTTGCACAGATCGAGGCGATACTTAATAGCCGTCCTCTATGCCCATTAAGTCCTTCACCACAAGACCTATCTCCACTCACCCCGGGCCACTTTATAATTGGTAGGCCGCTGACGTCTTTGCCATCGCCGTACTTGCTGGACTATAGCACAAACCGTCTTGATCGTTTTCAGCGATTAGAGCAAGCTCGTCAGCACTTTTGGAAGCGGTGGTCAACAGAGTACGTCACGGAGCTCCAGCAGCGCACGAAGTGGAAGGTGCGGTGCCGAGAATTAAAGATAGACGACCTAGTCCTAATCAAGGATGATAGGACTCCTCCACTATGCTGGCGCCTTGGAAGAGTCTCGAAGTTATTTCCCGGCACTGATGGTGTGCCACGAGTCGCCGACGTATCTACTTCACAAGGCACCATACGGAGAGCTATCAACAGATTGTGTCTGCTGCCTTCACCAGATCATACGGAAAAATTATCTTGAAAGCTTTATCTATATCTTTCAAGGCCCCCGAGGATGTCTACGACACATTCGCTCACTTAGTCTTCATTCATTTTAACATTCATTCTTATATTCATTCCTTCACTCGTTCAAAACAACATCTTGCAAACTCTCTGTTAAAAGTTTATAAAAAAATTGTAAAAACTTTATTAAACGCATTGTCTATCAACAAATCTTTGTTTATTTTATCGTAAACAAAAAATGCATGAAAAAAATTCGTTTAAATTTTTTCATACAAAATGGCAATTTCATAGGTAAAGACCTGTTATAATATTCATCATCTTCCTGCCCTTATCCCATATTACTTGGGGTCGGCGCAACACGTTTTCTTCTTCCATTCTCCCCTGTCAACCGTCACGCTATCATTCACTCCCTTCTCTTTCATATCATTCCTCACACAATCCATCCATCTTTTCTTTTGCCTTCCTCTGCCTCTCCATCCATCAACATGTATATTCATCACTCTTTTAGTCACATGCGTTTCGTCTCTCCTCATTACATGCCCATACCAAGATAAACGATTTCCTTTCAACTTTTCTGTCACTGGCGCCACTTTCAAACTTCCTCTTATATACTCATTTCTCACTTTATCCATTCTCATCACTCCACACATCCATCTCAACATTCTCATCTCCGCTGCATGCAATTTTTTTTCATCCGTCTTCTTCACTGCCCAGCATTCCGATCCATAAAATACGACAGGCCTTATCACGGACTTGTAAATTTTCCCCTTCAACTTGAGGGGCAATTATATAATATTATGAGGTTGAATTTAAACAATGCAAAGAAAGTTTTCTCTCTTCTTAATCTTCAGCAGCTCCAACAATATTTACGAATTGACTGGCCCACCCTTGCATAAAACGTTGAGATTTTTTACAATACGAGATAGTATTTTATAATTATGTTGTATTTTTATTTAAATATCTATAATAAATAAAATATAGTATAATATTTTTAATAAAAAATATATATATATGTCGGATCCGGTCAATAGTACGGACGCGTAACGAATCGCAAGCGCGCCACAAGCGACATCGCGTGGGGGTGCCCACGCCTACAGCGCGCTTCTACAGAGTCATGGTGTTTTAACCTGATGGCGAGCAGGACAGTCTAGTGTTGGATCGCATCGGAGCAACATCGGGGTTACTGCGCCACGGAACTGTATTCGATTCGTTGTGCTTAGTGATTGTGTTAGATTGTGATTTTAAACACCGTGTATCGCACCCAGTGTGTTTCATTGCACGAAACCCATCTTTTGCCCACATGTCTGTCTAAATCTAAATGAGTAAATCCTGACGTTCCGACATATATATATATATATTTTTTTTTATTATATATTTTATTTATAAATAAAATATAAAAGAATTCTAAAATTCTATCGATTGGTGGGTGGGTCAGCTAATTGCTATAACTGACTGTACCGACACAAAATTTTATAGAAGCGTTCATACACCATGACCTGTCTTACCAAGGGGTATCGTATTACCCAGTAACTGGGTTGTGGAGGTCAGATAGGCAGTTGCTCCATGTAAAATACTGGTATTCAACTGCATCCGGTTAGACTGGAAGCCGACCCCAACATAGTTGGGAAAAGGCTAGGCAGATTGATTGATATAACTCTGGGGATCTGGACTTACAAACTGTGATCTCACACTGCTGGATGAACTATTTTAACAGTACAGGACCATTAAAAACCATCCGTCATCCTCTGTACTGCTGGATCCGCCCGGCATCCGCCGGACCTGGCCACAACCGACTACCATTTTTTCCGTGATTTGGAAAATTAAAAAAAAAAATTTTTACTTTTCCAGGAAGCAATACGATAGGTCTTCACAGAGTTTGCTGAGTCCAGGTCCTCAGAGTTCTACCGCAAAGTCATAAATGACCAGAAATGTATAGACAATGAGGGTGAATACTTTGATCAAAAAAATAACTAAAACACGAGCGAGTCGTACTCGCGCACCGGGGGTTCCGTTCCGATTTCAGAAAAAGTGTGCTATTTAGAGACATCGTTTTATTTTTCCTGTAATCTTTACATACATTTCTATCACACAGAATAATTTCAGATTTTTCTCTATGCAAACTTCAGAGATAAGGGGGGGAACGGTATATTTTTTACATTTTACATCAAAAGTCGAAAACTATGCGGCTTAAGAAAATTTTTTTGAGAATGTGCAAACAGCTTTCTTTCATATGATATCCCACATAGTCCTACTTCAATTTTTTAAGACCCCTTTCAGTCCCTGTTGGAAAAAAAATATATATTTTTTGATTACTTTCTTATTTTTTACTCTTGCGGAAGTCAATAGACCTGAGCTGCTAACCGAAAAAACAAGACCTGACTTTTTGAGAACGATACCAATTAAAAGTAAATACATCCTACCAAAGTTCAATAACGTGTACGGCATGAGGATTGCAGAATATTTGGTACCATTTTTCCTCAATAAACTTCTGGAAGTTTCTCTGGAGGACTTGCAAATGTTGTACAGGATGAGTTCGAAAAGTTATAAGTACAAATCCAAACGTTTTTTTACACAAAATTTCTCTTAATGCACCAATAAATTGTTATCATCATTATATTTATAAATATTTTATGTAACATTGCAGTAATAAACATTTTTGTAAATTTAAATGAGCGGCTTGCCAGCACACAGATAAGCCCTGAGAGGTTTTCGTTGTGTGGCTAAGACCAATTGTACATAATTAATACGTGTATTGGAAATAAATAAATAAATAAATACTTGCAAAATAGTTAGGCAAAAGTCATCTAAAACTGTTCCAAATTTCATGTTGATAGCGTTAGTAGTTCTTGAGATATCCAGCTATGACAGACAGACAGACTGAGTCGCACTATAGGGATTTCTTTTTACCATTTTGGCACGGAACCCTAATACATTTTATATTAGAAAAAAAAATTGTTTGAATTTTTCAGTTCAAAACGGCAATTTCATATATAAACACTTAATCTATAAAAGTTAGTTAGAATTGACCTCAAACCTCATGATTTCATGAAATCGCTAGATTCTAATAATTATAATTATATAATGTCGTATTAGCTACGGCCGCGTCTCATAATTTAATCAACATACAACTTGACACTGACTTGCAAATTGCAACAAACGTAATAAAATTTTAATTTTGAGGGCTACATTAGCGCATCGCCCTTAAGGACGTTGTTACAAATGGGTAGTCAAATCATTACTTTTACGGTACATTTATTGTGAAAATGTAACTATTTAAAATTATATTTATAGTTCAGAATCGTACCATGCACATCTATCAACAATTTAGCCAAAAAACATTTTAGGAATGTAAAGCATTTTATTTAATAAACATGCTTTTGTGTAAAAAAGTAATGATTTGACTACCCATTTGTAACAGCGTCCTTAATGTTTTATCGTAAAATGAGGCGGAAAGGAGATATTGTCAAAAAACTGAGGGCCAATTCTCGTAATTAAAAACGTTCAAATTCAAGTCGCAATGTCAGCCAGCGACAATCAAATGTCAAAAATGTAGGCAAACTCTATACAATTTTGACAGATTGAGACTGAGATGAGATTGCGAACGTTGTTATAAAAATACGGGAATTGCCCCTCTGATATTAGGCGCCATTTTTCCAATATGGCGGCGTGAGACAATGGCCAGTCTTCCGTCATGCAACGGATATGTTACTTTTGAGTATCGTCAAGGACGGTGGGCCTATTAGTTCCCAAATCATCCACACGAAGTGACCAAGCCTGGTTATCAATGCTTGTTCCATCATGTCCTCATCCATTTAAACCTTCCTGTGTCCACCTCTGACGCGTCGACTGCATCCCATGTGTGCATAAGAAAAATCCTTTATATAATAGGTATATAAGCTTATACAACATTAGTTTTAGTTTATGCGAAACCCGAAACACGTGTCTAGTATTTTTATCTAAAGAATTTATGTACAAAATTTAAAAACTGTATCATGAAAAATCACAAAGTTATAAGCTTGTTATGTTACCTGGTTGTACGTACAAAAACATGAACACCACGCGGCGCCCGCTGTGCGCCCGTGCCTAGTGCCGCTATGACCTACCGTGACTTGTGTTCGTCGCGCGGTGTCCAAATTGTATCCTTTTTCAAAGATTTTCGGGGCAAAATATAACACGGTATAAAAATTATTGGAATCGATTCAGTTATTTATTCTGAACAAACTATATTCAGGTTTCGCATGTACTAAAAATAATTTTGTATATTATTTAAATAAACGTAAAAAAATCATCATCAGTAGTTGTGAAGTTATGGGGTTCGCAGCTAACCCCCCCCCCCCCCCTCCCCCAGGGGTTTTGGGTTCATAAATTAGTACATAAAGTGCGTTTCACGGGTAGAAGTAATAAAAATTAACTATATGGAACTAATTTGACCTTTGGATCAAGTTTGGCGATTCTACTAGATTGAGTTGAGGAATTGGTCAACTTTGGGGTCGATTGTACCCCAGATTTCGTTGTGCGTATTGTAGAGGATGTAACTTGATTTGGTTTTACTAAGTAACCTCCGCCAAGTCGATGGTATAATATAATTATGAGACAAATATTGATGTGTATTCAGAATATTAAAAAAAATACTATAGAAAAAGTAAAAACCGACTTTTTAACCAAAAACGAATAAAATAATTTTCATAAAACACTTAACAGCTTCTGAAGTCGGTGTCAAGCTAAAGTGCATTGAAGAATCGAAGACACCGACTTCAGAAGCTGTTAAGTGTTTTATGAAAGTTATTTTATTAGTTTTTGGTTTTTAAGTCGGTTTTTGCTTTTTTTAAAGTTAATTTATTTTTCCATTTTTAGTTGAATATACAATTACATAAGTAGATAACCCCAAGTCAAACGAAAAGAAAAATTATCAAAATCCGCTTAGAATTGCCGGAGATACAGTGCATTTATGCATATAACTTCATACATAAGAATAAATACATAATGTATTATAATATAAGGTTTTAATATATTATATTAAAACCTTCGTGAAAGTATGTAGATCACGTTAGTGAAAGAATCATCAAAATTGGTTCATTAGTTTTTGAGAAAATCTCGGACAAACAAACATACTTACATACATACATGCCTACGGGTCGAATACAGAACCTCCTTTTTTGAACTCGGTTAAAAACAGTAGGAGTCAGCTTAGCGGGCATTTTATTACGGTACTGAGCACTGGACACACAGAAAAGACGTAAGAAGCAGACGGGACGCGGATATTACGTCTCTTCCGCGTCCCTGTCATACAAAATGTATAGAAGCGTCGCCAGGGCGCGGACACAACGGTTAATCGTCTGCGTCCTATTGTAAAAACATACAGAAAGGACGGGGCATGAGCGCGAGCGGACGAGGGACGGGCGAGAACGGGGGTGCGGGCGGGGTGGGGCGCGGGTGTCGGGACTCATCACTCACCGGGACTCACCGTCATCTCTCGCGGCGCCCAGCGTCACGTCCGTGCCTCGTCTTTTCTATTGTTTTAAAAAGTCGCAACCGGTCTGCACCCTATCCGCGCCCCGTCCTCGTCTTACGTCTTTTCTGTGTCCAGTGCATCCCCCGACGCTAACAGTACATACTTACCTACTTGTTGTAAAAAAAATTAAGTATTATGTTTTTTTGGGTACATTTGTGTGTGCATTGTGGTATACAACGTGGCAATGCCGCCAGTCTTTTGGGCACATTACCTGTCCACAGTGATGCGGATGAATTTTTCGACGCCATGTTTTAGTTTGTGAATAGTTTTAGCTAAGATATAATTTTTTTATTTCTAGGTTTTGTGGTATTATGAGAGTAGATAAAATCAGTTATCATTGGGTAGTATTTAATCGCACATCAAAAATTACCAACTTTTCCCAACAGAATACGTACATCAAAAATACTGTTTGCACATCAAAATTTGCACGTTTAAATCAATTAAACTTAACGTCAGGTCGACGGAGCCCCGCTGCGCGGGGCTCCTATTTCTGTCTGCAGGGTTTAAAGGAACCTAACCAAACCTAACCTCGGGGTGCCCAATAATTATTATTTGTACAATTTTTGATATTCAGTTAGTTAACTAGTAGTGAAATAATAAGTTTTTTAGATGCGCATTTATTATTTTTGATGAACAGTTAGTATTTTTGATATGTAATTAATATTTTTGTTGTAACTTTGGACAAAAATTGATGTATAATAATGATTATTATTCGTGCAAATTTTGATCTGCAAACAGTATTTTTGATGTACGTATTCTGTTGGGAAAAGTTGGTAATTTTTGATGTGCGTTTAAATACTACCCATTTAATATTAGGTCTTTACCTATGAAATTGCCGTTCTGCAGTACTGGCCATTTCCAATCAAAATAATTTTTGTTTGGCTAAGAATTCTAATTTCAAATTAATTTTATTTTAAAAACATGGATTTTTTTTCCAAAAGTAGTCATTTGTTTATTTATTAGTGTTACATTTTCATCGCATTTCAATCTTTTTCGTCATCATGGATACGTTAAAAATTCGAGTAATTAGGAATATGAGTACCGTCGTGGCAGCAACGCGGCACAAGCGGCACGCAACATCAACGACGTTTACGGAGCTAACACTACAAACCAACGCACTACTTGTTATTGGTTTGCTCGCTTCCGTTCTGGAAATTTCGACCTGAAAAAAAAACCTCGCGGTCGGCCGAAGACTTTGGCCGACAATGACGAATTAAAGGCGATTGTGGAAGCTGATGATACACAATCTACGGCTGAATTAGCAGCAGCTTTCGACGTTAGCGTCAAAATAATATTGTTCCATTTGCGTCAAATTGGCAAGGTAAAAAAGCTTGACAAATGGGTGCCCCACGAACTCAATGATCGCCAGCACGAAGTACGCGTCGAGACGTGCCTTGCACTGCTCAACAGACACACAAATGAAGGAATTTTGAACCGCATTGTTACCTGCGATGAAAAATGGATTCTGTTTGATAACCGCAAGCGCTCAGCAAGTTGGTTGGATCCTGGTTCAGCACCTAAACAATGCCCTAAACGAAAACTTACCGATAGAAAAGTGATGGTCACTGTTTGGTGTTCTAGCGCCGGTGTGATTCATCACAGCTTCTTACCAAACGGGGTGAGCATTACTTCAGATGTGTACTGTGAAGAACTGAACACAATGATGGAGAAGCTGGCACATCTCCAACCAGCATTGGTCAATCGCCCGTCTCCGCTGCTCCTGCACGACAACGCGCGACCTCATACTGCACAGCAGACGGTCTCCAAGTTGCAAGAACTGGGGTTGGAAGCTCTCCGTCATCCGCCCTACTCACCAGACCTTGCGCGTACAGACTACTACTTTTTCCAGAATTTGGATAACTTCTTGGCGGGAAAAAAATTCAATACCCGAGAGGCAGTACAAAATGCCTTTGAAGAATTTGTTGCCTCCCGTCCAGCTGATTTCTTTAAGAAGGGCATCAATAAACTGCCACTGCGTTGGCAAAGATGCATTGATTGCATGGGTGATTACTTCGATTAATACAAATAAAAAATGCATGAAAAAAATTCGTTTAAATTTTTTCATACAAAACGGCAATTTCATAGGTAAAGACCTATTATTTTTCTGATGTGCGATTAATAATTTCCCGTTATCATTTATCATTTGCGAGGGCCTTGACAATTGACAGTCGTTTTCAAAGCGTTTCGTATTTCTAAAACGACTTAATAATTCAACGGGATTTACATAAACTTTCGGTATCTTTTGTCAGTAGTATAGGTGCTCGTGGGTAAGTTATAACAGCCGCACGGGACGATCCATCAGGTTAAGCTACGCTTGCCGGGGTTAGTCCATGGATGGGTGACTATCTTTACATACCGAGACTCCTCCGTGCCTCGGAAAGCACGTTGAGCCGTTGGTCCCGCCTGTCATTCGTGGATCTTTGACAGTCGTTACGGGTCGTCAGAAGCCCGAAAGTCTGACAACCAGTCCTACCAAAGGGTATCGTATTAACCAGTTACTGGGTTATGGAGGTCAGATAGGCAGTCGCTCCATGTAAAATACTGGTATTCAGCTGTTTTCGGTTAGACTGGAAGCCGACCCCAACATAGTTGGGAAAAGGCTAGGCAGATTGATTACCAAATTTCAAGTTCATAGGTCACTGGGAAGTTAAAAAATTTTCGGAACAAAATTTTGTAAGAAAAGCTGACTTTGGTGGCTTCTTATTCCTTTGTTTTCCAATATTCAATTTTTAAAACAAAAAATACATTACTTATCTACGCAATAACAATACCCTTTCAATGGGACACCTAAGTCATTTTTTTTTCGCACCCCCCTTTTGCTGTATGTAAGCCCCCCCCTTAAAAAACATTTAAAAATATCTTTTGACAATTTGTATGGCTTTGGCTCAACAAGATGCTTTTACTGTGAAATTTTAAAAAACTATAGCTCCAACCGTTAAGCAGTAAAACCTGTGTGACAGACGACGGACAGACGGACAAGTGAGTGACAGCAATACTGTACGGAACCCTAATCCAATCTGCCTAGCCTTTTCCCAGCTATGTTGAGGTCGGCTTCCAGTGTAACCGGATGCAGCTGAATACCAGTATTTTACATGGAGCGACTACCTATCTGACCTCCACAACCCAGTAACTGGGTAATACGATACCCCTTGGTAAGACTGGTTGTCAGACTTTCGGGTTTCTGACGGCCCGTAACGACTGTCAAAGATCTACGAATGACAGCCGCGGCCAACGGCTTAACGTGCTTTCCTAGGCACGGAGGAGTCTCGGTATGTAAAGATGGTCACCCATCCACGGACCAACCCCGGTAAGCGTAGCTTAACCTGATCGATCGACCCGTGCGGCTGTTATTACTTAGCCACGAGCTCCACGATTGAACATTAATAAAGTGCTTAACGCTTTATTGCAAGGATTTTCTCGGGGTAGCGCCTACTAGCTATCACCTCTGCTTATCTGTTCGGAGTACACAGTCGTGATATTACGTTTCATAGTTTCTAGAACCGCCATGATGCTTAGTCTAGACAAAGAAATAATTTAGATTTTATAGTCTGAAGGCGTGGTTTGTAGCCCCTCCCAGAATACGCCACGCCTACCCTAATTCTATCCCGAAAATCATAGTATTCACTTTGGTTTCGCGGGAGAGAGTCGTGTCGAAAATGTCTCCAATTTTCCATAAATAATTTTATCTTATTTTGTTGTCATTTTGGAGTTTTTTGAAGTGAAAAGTAACAGTGGTGTGTAATTTAATTGAATTTGATTTTTTTTTGTGTGTTTTTCAATTGTTTTTCGAAATGCTTGTGTTTGTTTGTTTACAAACAAGTTTCACGTGATTTTTGAAGGTTATAAGGTTAGCAACCTTTGTATAAACAAAACGTTGGAACTTTTATTATTTTGTTTTGTTTTATTTTAAAAACGCGTTTTTGCTGAAAACAGTGAGTGAGTTTGCTTGTTTTCAATTAAATTTAATTGTGTACATTGCATTTTGTGAAAACTTTTACGTTGAACATTCTGTGGAAAAAAAACTCTCAGCGTTTTTGATTGGCGACTAGAAAACTTATTCATTATGAATTAGAACATGTAAATACTAAATAGAAACAAATAATAAATCAATTAACAATCAAAAATGTTAATTACTAATAGTATAATTTAATAATATTAACATAAATAGATTTTATAAATAATCACGAAATCTTCATAAAAAAATAATAGTCGAAAAAAAAATTAAATAGATTATCTTTATCAATTTTTAAAGAGAGTAGATTACAGGGTGTCCCATAATTAATGGATAACTTCTTAAGGGGTCTTTGTACTCATAATTATGAACAACTTTTACAGTGAGACTAAAACAGAAATCGCGAAAAAAAAATCTGTTGTTCCCTACATTTTGACGAGTTATGTGAACATAAATGTAGGGGACAGCTGATTTTTTTTTCGCGGTTTCAGGTTTGGTCCCATTGTAAAAGTTGTTCATAATGATGAGTACAATGACTCCTTAAGAGGTTATCCATTAATTACGGGACACCCTGTATAATTAAGGAGAGGAATAACAAACAAAATATATCTAATCTTAATTTCGATTTTTTGTATTGGTTTAGAAAAAAATATTAAAATCAACAAACAAACAGTTTAGGTACTGGTCTAGATGTAGATACTTACTTAATATTAAAAAAAATCTAATCCTTTACCTATTTTACCATAAATATGGCCACTTTTGAAAGTAGCTAAAGAATTATAAAAAAAAACGCATTCCATGTTCATTCTATTAAAAAAAATTTTTTATTGACATGCAAAAAAAAAATTGCAACTTTTAAGCAATAAGTAATTACTATACTTACTGTGTGTTATACATTCCAACGTTTAATTAATTATCAAATTCTTTTTTCTAGAACATCAATTCAAGAACTTTTAAATTATTATGAACATTGAAAATATTTTTGTGTGAAAACTAAAAAAAACTATCAAATTGGATTCAAAAAGGCCAATTGAGGCCCTCCCAGGGGCCTCAAACACAAGAATCCTACAAAAAACAACAAAAACCCTACTAGTTCACCCGTTCACAACGGGCATTACAAAAAATAACCAAAATCTAGAAAACAGTGACAAACCAAAGAACTACTTACTAGAAACTCCAAAAGATTTAAAAAGACGGCAGCCATTACTCGAATTACCGAAATTCAGTAAAAAACCAAAACTTTACAAAAAAGACGAAGTAAATGATGACAATGACATGAAAAGTAATTTAAGTGAAGAAAGTGATATTGTTGATACCAAAAAGGGTTGTAAGGAAAGTAGTGTGAAGAAGTGTCACTGTTGTTGCAATTGTTCTGACGACAGCGAGAAGTGTCATCAGCCTGTCAAAGTGATTATAGCTCCAGCTATGATGCCATCTATCTTTGGACCTGTGCCAGGGATTCCGTACATTGTCCAGCAGGGGAAAGTTGATAAGGTAAGTTTTTAATTATTTTAAATGTTATTTTCTATTCTAGGAACTTAGGTCTGTGTTTGAAATCTAATCGAATTTATTTACTTCGTAAACATGAGTAATGAATTGTTACATGTAGGTACACTTATTTATACTACACTTCTGGACACATCTATTGGCCCACCTTAGAGTTTAGGTTTCGATGGCCCCTACCGAAATATGATTGCTAGATTGAACAAAAACTGTTGATGCAGTTTTAAACCTGATACATTTTACCATCTTTTTCGATCGTATTGTTTTAAATTTGAATTCAGAATACCATACGACATGGAGCTACGCCTAACAAGTCGGATATGCGCCTTGTTAAAGGCAATTGATTTTTGAATAAAAAACATGTTTTATCAAATAAAGGTTTAATTTAATAACGCGTGTTGCCTCCATGGGCATCTACCACAGCTCTCATACGATTAGGCATAGAGTTCATCAACCGCTCTATGAAATTTTGAGGGATCATCTCCCATTCCTCTTCTATGGCAGTTTTCAACTCCTGCATCGTCTGGGCAACTGGCTGACGAGCCCTAACACGTCTTTTTAGCTCGTCCCACATGTGCTCAATGGGGTTCATGTCTGGGCTTCTGGCTGGCCAGTCCATAACTGTGATGTTCACATCCCGAAGATATTCCCTGACGATGCCGGCCGCATGGGCTCTTGCATTATCATGCATAAAAAGGAAATTTGGGCCCACATAGTCCGCGTATAGTATCACGTGAGGTTCTAAGCACTCACGAATGTACCTTTCAGCATTTAATGTTGGCAGCCGTGGTCTTGTAACAACCTCAAGTTGAGTTTTGCCGCTCGCGGATATACCGCCCCAGACAGTCCATGAGCCACCGCCATAAGCAACCCTCTCTTCAAAGCAGCATTGTGCGAAACGCTCTCCCTTACGTCGGTAGACCTTCTTCCTTCCATCATTGCCATGTAAAACAATTTTAGACTCATCAGAAAAGAGTACACGGCTCCAATCTTGCTGTGTCCAATTTAAATGACTGCGTGCGAAATGAAGGCGCGCTGTTCGGTGGGCTCGCGTTAGTTTGGGGCCATTAGCTGGCTTGTGTGGTACCATATCGCGTTCTTTTAACCTTCTCCGAACAGTTCGAGCGCTCACAGATACTCCGTGGAAGTCGCGAAGTTGGTTTTGTATCTTAATGGAGGTAAGGTGACGATTTCTCAAGCTGGTCGTCACGATGAATCGATCCTGCCTTTCAGTTGTGACCCGAGATTGTGGCCTTCCTTGGCGACGAACAAAGCCGCCAGTCTCTAGGTACCTCCGATAAACATTTCGGACCGCAGATCGACTTAAATTAAGTTGAGCACTCACGTTTCTTTGGCTGTGTCCGGCCTGAATAAGTGCCACAGCTTGGGCGGCGACTTCAGGTGAAGTATCCATAGATTATTGATAGAACCTCACCTTAATGTTAAGAATAAGTAATGTTTGTTGCAAAACCAAAGATATCAATCACTTTTTCAAGAATTAAATCCAAGTAAACCAATAAAACCAAGTTTTCTTAGTATTCGATTGTTTGATATCAACAAACAGGCTCCAAATTGTCTTTTGTTTCTTTAAATTCTGTGTTCGAAATTCAAAAAAAGACTATTGAATGAAATTGTGAATGTGCCAGGTTCAAAACTGCATAAAAACTTTTTGCTCGACCTAATATAAAATTTTAGCTAGGACCAAACGAAACTGAAAATACAAGGTGGGCCAAAAGATGTGTCCAGAAGTGTACGTGCCGCTACAATGGCGACATTAATTCAACACGGGTATACGGTACCGCATTTTCGTTTTATAAAGATTATTTTATTTCATTAAACGTTATTATTTATTTACAATTTTCTAAAATAGCATCTTGGAGCAGCCATGAAATTGAAACGAACGAGACACAACAGGCCACGCCACTCGAGTTTTTTTTTTTTATAAAACTACTTAACAGCTGGGTCAGAACAATAGACAAACGATGAACATGTTGGTCAACGACTTTTTACCAGCTATCATGAATGAGTCTTTTACATAGACTGATCCAAATTTTAGTTATTATTTTATTATTTAGTTTGTTTTATGCAAAGGTAATCATAGTTTTCACATTATCGAGTATACATGCTTTGAAAACATAATTCAATTAAGAATACATAAAAATAAATAATTTACATGCTAATATAGAAGATGTTTTCATAATATAGGGTGATTCCTTGAAATGGATGATACTAGAGCTAATTTGCAACATCTTTGAGTCGATAACTTGGGTGGGGGGTTGTTTAAGAGTAAGTTAAGTTTTTTTAACCGACTTCAAAAAAGGAGGTTCTGTATTCGACCCGTATGTATGTACCTATGTATGTTTGTTTGTCCGTGATTTTCTCAAAAACTAATGAACCAATTTTAATGATTCTTTCACTACCGTCATCTACATACTTTCAGGAAGGTTTTAGTATATAATATATTAGGTATTTATTCATATGTACGAATTTATGTCCATAAATGTACTGTATCTCCGACATTTCTAAGCGGATTTTGTGATAATTCTTCTTTTCGTTCGTCTTGGGCTCATGTAATTTTCCTAATTGTATATTTACTTAACTAAAAATGGAAAAATAAATTGTAAAAACCGACTTCAAAACCTAAAACAAATAAAAAACTTAAAAGCTTCTGAAGTCGGTGTCTTCCATTCTGCAATGCACTTAATCTTGACACCGACTTCAGAAGCTGTTAAGTTTTTTTTGAAAGTTATTTTATTCGTTTTAGGTTTTGAAGTTTAAACTTTTTTTAAGGTAAATTTATTATTTTTTTCAGTTGTGATACTTACCCCACACAAATTCGTATAGATTAGTATTTGTATACTTGCTATTTAGATAACAGAGCCAGTGTTACACAGCGCGTGAATTCAATACGTTTATTGAGGCTTACTCAGACTGCTCAAGCAAAGTCAATAAAATATAGGTGTAATTGTAAACAGTGGCAACCTTTTAAGGGGTCATTGTACTCATCTTTATGAACAACTTTTAGTATGGGACCAAACCTGAAATCGCGAAAAAAAATCAGCTCTTCAGTACATTTATGTTAGCATAATTCGTCAAAATCTAGGGGACAGCTGTTTTTTTTTCGCGATTTCAGGTTTGTTCCCACAGATATGATACCCCACATGCCCTAATAGGCCCACTTCGAATTTTTAAGACACCCTTTCAATCCCTGTTGCAAAAAAAAAAAAAAATTCTTTCTTATTTGCAAAACAGTTCGGCAAACGTCATCTAAAACTGTTCCAAATTTCAAATCGATAGCATTAGTAGTTCTTGAGATATCCAGCTGTGACAGACAGACAGACTGAGTCGCACCATAAGAGTTCCTTTTAACTATTTTGGTACGAAACCCTAAAATCAAATGCATTACCTCCTCCTTTTTGGAAGCCGGTTAAAAAGATAAGTAAGGGAAAGAAAAAAGACTTCTAAAACTATACCAACTGAAATACGCCTTGACATCTCAACACTTCCCCTAAATCCGTTCCCTCCAGGAAATGACGTAAGTAGTTGTTACGGGGATAAAGCACCGGATATCCGGCACCTCGTAAATCCGTCAGGTGTCAGAATTCTTTGTATCAGTTTTATACGTAGTTTATCTGAAAGATTTATTGGTTCAGGTTGAATTGCAGGTTAACTGGGAAGATAAAAGCCAGTAACTAAGATTTTTAAGGCGTTTGTGGTGCGCATACCAACATGCTACCTGCATCTGGTGATGGCAGAAAGTTTTTTGCCGCGGCGGTATTCCGCCGCTTTCGCGGACAAGTGCCACCGGCGGAACGCACAAACACTTAGTGCAACTACAGTCTGATTTTTAATTTGACGGAATTCTGACAGCTATAATTTCTTGACACTTCAGATATCATAAACCTTTTCTGTCTTGTCCTTTTTATATTATAAGATAATTTTTATCTAGAATTTTTTGGATATAAAATAACAAAAAATATGAAAGGGAATGAGATCAAGTAAACTATATGGCAATGAATAGTGTTTGTTCTGTGCATTCAATGCACACTAACTAAAATATTAATTTTATATAGCTAAATGGAAAAAGGACTAAAAGAACATTTTTTTAAAATTTAAATATTTATTTAGGTATCATTATCACTAATATCATCAGCGTTGTCTGTCTGCAGTTACAAGAAGCGAAGATTTTACAAACAAAATGGTATTCCTAAAAAAGGTTTGTAATCCTATAGATTAGTGGACAGGGGTTCCTGTGAAAGAAAAATAATTACCTTACTAATTATTGTAATTTCAATAATTTGATAATAAAAAATCTGAAAACCATTTTAAAATTATTAGTCAACTTTTAAGTTTTAGTTCTTCTAATTTAACCTTAAATTCAAGAAAGATTTTTTTTTAATTTCGCTTACATGCGTTCCATTTTTATTAGGACCGTTTTATTATTGGCAACAAATATGAAATGTCAGAATTCCGTTGAATTAAAAAGAGACTGTAACTGATACTAATATAGTTATTAAGTTTTATTTACTAACAAAATTGTTATATATTATTAAGTTATCAGGTTAAGGTATGTAGGTACCTATGGGTCTTTGTTACCTGAAAATAAATGGTGTATTATTATTTCCTTTACTGTTACACAACCCAGTAACTGGGTAACACGATACCCATTGATAAGACTGGTTGTCGGACTTTCAGGCTACCGACAAACAACGACTGTCAAAGATCCACGAATGACAGCCGGGACCAACGGCTTAACGTGCTTTCCAGGGCACGGCTGAGTCTCAGTATGTAAAGATGGTCACCCGTCCACGAACCAATCCCGGCAAGCGTAGCTTAACCTGAAGGATCGACTCGTGCGGCTGTTATTACTTAGCCACGAGCTCCTCAAGCTCCACGAGCTTTGTGCTTTTGCTTTGGATTTGGTGTTATGTAGCTTCATCTTTCTGATTGACCGACTGCTTCGCTATTGAATTGTGCCTTTACAGGCACAATTCAATAGCGGCCGGCGGGAATCGGCGTCAAGTTAGCCCTTACGGGCTAACTTGACGCTGATTCCCGGCCACCGTAGGCGCGGGCTTGCGGACGACGAGTAATGGGCAGCTCGCCGTCCGGTAAGGACCAGGCCCTGGTCGACGGCGCGTTGTGTTCCACGCGCGCCTCAAAGAGATGTCAGCAGTGACGGGGTCCAATAGGGCCGAAGCCGCCGGGGTCGCGGGTAGTTCGAAAGAGATACCGTGGCCCTGGCACGGGCAACTAAAGGTACACGGGTGGGTTTTAGTCAGTAAAAGTCTGACACGCCCTCCCGCTCTGCCCGGAGCGAGAGAAGTCATTTGATGATTTCCCATCCACAAAAAAAAAAAAAAGGGCTAATTTGACCAAAGTCGGATATCTTTTATCCGTGGATTAAAATTGACGACTAACATTTTTTGTATGGCGAAACTGTCAGAAACTCAAAATTTATTCGAAGATTATGACATAAAAAAAAATATAAAGTTTAAAATTTATAGGAAAAATGGAAAAAAAGGGAAGGCTATAAAAGTTTGGTCGATTTAATCCTTAATGGTTTAATTAAATCAAGTGTATTATTTAATAAAAAATACTAGTTTTCCAAAGAAGCTTTTATTAGTCTTGATAATATTATCATCTAGGGCTAATCTCAAGACGCATCAAACGAGCCCAAACTCGAAAGGTTGCGTCGTTTTGTTACTGAGTTTCTATGGCCACCTTCCGGCTCCATCATCAGATTTACATAATTATGCATGTCTTTGACTTGCAAGATAAGATTACAGACAGACAGACACTAAATAAAAAAACTTGTAAATACAGTTTGATTTTAGGTTTAAAAGGAAAGTTTTTAACTAATTTCAAAAAGGTATGACAAGATCTATCTATGCTTATTCCTTATCGGTATTAAATGGTAGCTACCGTTCAAAAAAAAAATGGTGTCGGTGGTGGTATAAATGGTAGGTATTATGTCGTTTATTAATTTTCTTTCTTATCTATTTACATTTTAAAATATTTCTTAAAAAAAGGATATAAAAAAGAACATTTAAAAGTATAAAAAAACAGAGGTCCGCCGGTATCGGGAGCAGGGTCCAAGCTACCGGTGGTTAGGGCTGCAGAGACAGGAACCTTCTCACAATGCGAGCCGTATCAAGGAGTACTGCCGTCTGAATCAGGCCCTTGATCCAACCGCCTAACGAGAGCCTCGAGAGATGTTGGTCGAGGCTTTCGGCCATCAGGCCATTGGCCGTTACGACAATTGGCAAATGACAGCCGAGCTCACATTCCACACGTCAACAACCTCGTGAACTAAGTCGAGATATTTTATTTGTTTTGTGGAATGGTAACATCGACTATCATTGCGCGGCGCGCTAACCGATCTATCACCACTATATCAGGCTTATTGGCGACAATAGTCCTGTCAGTAATGATAGATCGATCCCAGTACAATGTGACATGGTCATTTTCGAGAACTGGGTCGGGCACATACTTGTACGAATAGAACGGTACCTCAGAGTCCACAAGTTTATATTTGAAAGCAAGTTGTTGGTAAATAATCCTGGCCACTTGGTTATGCCTGTGCAAGTACTCGCCGTTAGCCAGACGAGAACAACCGGAGATAATATGTCTGATGGACTCACCCGGACGGTGGCATGCCCGACACACGTCAACCGTCCCGTCCTTCATAATTTATATACAAAAAAAAAAAAAATACAAAATCTTTTTTTTTTTTTTTCTTTATCTTTTTTTTCTTTTTTTTTTCTTTTATTTTTCTTTTTTTTTATATGTCTCCGATAATTATTATTCAAGATAACTTCGTTCATAATTGCACAGAAGAAACCTTCAGTTTCCCCGAAATGGTCATCAAAACGTAGCCAGGATACGGACGCTATGAAATCTACACCGGGCTCATGAAGAGCCCGATAGAAGCGCTCGTGGAGCTCCTTGCTTTGCCATAGTAGGTATTGTTATTTCCTTTATTTTATTAATATATACATACAAATTACATTTTTAAATATTAGAATATAAAAATATAAAAACATTTAAAAATATAAAACATAGCAGCCCACCGGTATCGGGAACAGGGTCCAAGCTACCGGCGGTCAGGGCTCCAGAGAGAGGAACCTCCTAACAATGCGCGTCGTGTCCAGAAGTATCGCTTTCTGAATCAGGCCCTTAATCCAGCTGCCCAACGAGAGCCTCCTTAGATGTTGGTCGAGGCTCTTGGCAGTTAATCCATTGGCTGACACGATTATCGGCACAATGATTGCTGGGTCCACATCCCACATGTCGACAACCTCGCGAGCCAAGTCAAGATACCTACACTAACTATAACTTACATGAAATTAAAAAAAAATTAAGAAACTGGCTGATATCCTTAACTTATGATGAGACAGAAAATTTATTGGCTATACAATCATAACTTTATCAAACCTACCTTGTAAGAAAGCTTATCAAACAATCACACTTCACATACACACCTCCCTACACACACACTACACTCATAAACACACCCCTATTTACACAAACACAATCTTTCACTCCATCTGCTGTGTTAACAACCACTGTAAACTAACAGTAAAGTCACGGTTGTATTTTGTATTTTATAAATTGAAACTGTAAAATCTCCGACTCCTAAGATACAGGTCTGCGTACCTAGTTTAGGAGCACGGAAAGCTGACTATAATTTTAAACTTGGTAGTACAACCTACTGTTTCCATATGCCATGTACTGTGTTGTTGTTTTATTATTTATCATTATACCTAATAATGCCTATGTTTAATACCTAAATTGTTACCTAAATCTTTCTCGGCTTTCACGAGGTTCCCGACATGTGGGACCGTTATGTCAATAATGGGCGCACTGATGTGCGCCGCTCTATTCGATCCACCACCACTATATCAGGCTTATTGGCAACAATAGTCCTGTCAGTGATGATGGATCGATCCCAGTACAATGTGATATTCCATTTTCGAGAACTGGGTCGGGCACATAATATCTATAGTACTGTACTTCCGATTCTACAACGTTGTATTTCAGTGCAAGTTGCTGATGGATTATCCTGGCTACAAGGTTGTGTCTATGCAAGTACTCTTCGTTAGCTAGACGAGAACACCCGGAGATAATGTATCGGATTGATTCTCCTGGACGGTGGCATGACCGACAAAGGTCAACCGTGCCGTCCTTCACAATAAATCTCCGGTAATTTTTCGTCATCATAACTTCGTCCATAAGTGCACAGACAACAGTAGGTAGGTCGGTATTGTTTTTATTATAAACAAAATTTACACAGTATCGTTTTTCGGCAGAAATAAACTCAAAACCTAACAATCAATTCTACTGATTCACTGATCCCCAAAAAACTCAACTTCGGAACACATAAAAGCTAGAGAACCCAACAATATGTAAATGTAATACCAGATATATTACAGAACTCCCCGTTTAAATGTGTAATAAATTCTTGAGGAACCCTAATTTTATTCATGGACTTTTTTCCGCGGCGGTATACACCCCTTATGTTTGTGCTATACGGTGGGGGCATGGAGTAGGTAGTTGACAGAGACTAAACATTGTACAATCGAGATTGTTAGGTGTAGTCAACCGAGTACTTGATTTAACACCCTTGAATATCACTTGCACGTCATAAAACGACAAGGTCTATTTTTCTATGTGGCAGTTAGATGGTTTCAATCTTAGAAAATTTAATATGTAGGTGCGACTACACAATAACCGGACCGGTGTTTATACCGGATGACATTTCTTTACTGTCTTGAGAAAAATAGTCTATGATAGGTGAACGGAGTAGAAGCTTAAGGCCTCGTTTACGGACACGCAGGCGGCGCGGTGCGCGGCGCAGCCCGCACTAAATTCAAACATAGGGCGTTCTATGAGAGCGTTTACGGAGAAGCGATTTTACACGCGTTTGTTTGAATTGTAGCGTCGCATGTGGCGGGTGAAGCGACGGGCGACACCGGGGTGGACGCGGCGGATGATGCAGCGGGAGACGCGGCGGGTTTCTTCGGTTTAACTTCTATAAAACATACTTAATGACACCGCTTGCGCCGCCGCTTGCGTGCCATAAACGGAGAAAACGCTTGACGCCCCGCAGCCCGCCCCGCGCACCGTGCCGCCTGACGCCCCGCGTGTCCGTAAACGAGGCCTAAGGCAAACCTAGTATTTGTTTTTTCTTTTTTTCAAAATTAAAAAAAAAATATCGAAATTCAAATCATTACTTATCATTATCATTTGCTTATGATTTGAATTTCGATATTTTTTAACGATTTATTATTTGTTTTCAAAATTTCTGTGTTTATTGTTCTAGTATGACAAGTTTATTTAAGTATGACAATTAGATCAATTTTTGTCTAAAGGCTCCTACACACTATGCTGGCGGCATAGCCGGCGGGTTTATGCCGTGCGAGTATGCTCCCTTTCTTTAACAAGCCTGCCGGCTGAAATACCCACCCGGGAATGCCGTCGGGCTTGTTTAGCCGGCGGCATAGTGGGAGCCTTAAGGTATTAAAAAAAAACTAGGTATGCCATAGGCTTCTACTCCGTTCACCTATTATAGTCTATTTTTTTCAAGACGGTAAAAAAAGTCATCCGGTAAAAAAAAGCCAAACAAGGCAAGGCAAGGCAAGCAAGCAAGCAAGGCAAGGCCAAAAAAGCCAAGCCAAGAAAAGCCAAAAGCCAAGAAAAGCCAAGCCCAAGCCAAAGCCAAGCCAAGCCAAAAGCCAAGCCAAAGCCAAAGCCAAGCCAAAAAGTCAAGCCAAGCCAGAAAAAAAGCCAAAGCCAAAGTCAAGGTCAAGGCCTTAAAAAAAAGGTTAAGTTCGTCTCTGTCAGTCATATAATATATATGTGACAGTAGCTCTTTATGCACCTGCACTATTAGTATAGTGTTTTACTAGGTACTAGCACAAAATCAAAAACTAAATCTACCTTTAAGTCAAACTTACTACCTAGAATTTGCTTGGTCATTACGTAACACGCAATGTTAATGACTTTCAGTTTGACAGTTCATCAGCGTTATTTACGCTCTCGAAGCAGACAATTTTCGAAACATAAAATATGAAGTAATGAATTATGAATTTTCTTCGAAATCTCGGATTGCAATTTAATGGTAGTTTATGGTACTGTTACATAATGAGGGGTATTAAAAAACTCGTGTTTTAATACCTAATTATGTGCAGTTTGCACTCATGCAATAGGTAGTTACCTATTTATAAATAAAAAAACAAAGTTAGCAAAAAGTAAACAAACACAATACTGACTCCGAAACCGTCACAGAATAAATAGAGATATGAAAAAGGGAAAGAAAACCATCGTGACGTGGATTACGTTGCTATGGTTACGCAGCTATCATCGGTAAACCACGCATGCGCCCTAGCGCGGTCCCCATATACAATGATAAAAATCGAATTGAAAACTCCTTGATCGATCCAAAGTATACTTTAATAGAAAAAAAGTTCAATCAATCTGCCTAGCCTTTTCCCAACTATGTTGGGGTCGGCTTCCAGTCTAACCACATGCAGCTGAATATACATATATTTTACATCGAGCGACTGCCAATCTGACCTCCACAACCCAGTTACTGGGTAATACGATACCCCTTAGTAAGACTGGTTGTCAGACTTTCGGGTTTCTGATGACCCGTAACGACTGTAAAAGATCTACGAATGACAGCTGGGACCAACGGCTTAACGAGCTTTCCGAGGCACGGAGGATTCTCGGTATGTAAAGATGGTCACACATCCACAGGCCAACCCAGGCAAGCGTAGCTTTACCTGACGGATCGACCCGTGCGGCTGTTATTACTTATCTGTATCATAAGAAAACTTTTTAATTTTATTTCAGTTGTTCATGCATAAAATCTGTCATTAGGGTGCTATTTTTGAATTCATAATCAGAACTTTACGATATGAGCGTAGATAAAATTTAATACGCAATTTGGGTGCTGGTCAGGAATGTAATCGGTTTTACCTCTAGAACTTAGAAGACGAAAATAATGAAGTTTAGTCTCTGTTGGCTATCTACTCAAGTGCGACTTACACAGCCAGACAGTTATAGAATAGTATGCATCATTTAGTAGGGAATACAAAATAATGAAGTTTAGTCTCTGTTGGCTATCTACTCAAGTGTGACTTACACAGCCAGACAGTTATAGAATAGTATGCATCATTTAGTAGGGAATACAAAATAATGAAGTTCAGTCTCTGTTGGCTATCTACTCAAGTGCGACTTACACAGCCAGACAGTTATAGAATAGTATGCATCATTTAGTAGGGAATACAAAATAATGAAGTTTAGTCTCTGTTGGCTATCTACTCAAGTGCGACTTACACAGCCAGACAGTTATAGAATAGTATGCATCATTTAGTAGGGAATACAAAATAATGAAGTTTAGTCTCTGTTGGCTATCTACTCAAGTGCGACTTACACAGCCAGACAGTTATAGAATAGTATGCATCATTTAGTAGGGAATACAAAATAATGAAGTTTAGTCTCTGTTGGCTATCTACTCAAGTGCGACTTACACAGCCAGACAGTTATAGAATAGTATGCATCATTTAGTAGGGAATACAAAATAATGAAGTTTAGTCTCTGTTGGCTATCTACTCAAGTGTGACTTACACAGCCATACAGTTATAGAATAGTATGCATCATTTAGTAGGGAATACAAAATAATGAAGTTTAGTCTCTGTTGGCTATCTACTCAAGTGCGACTTACACAGCCAGACAGTTATAGAATAGTATGCATCATTTAGTAGGGAATACAAAATAATGAAGTTTAGTCTCTGTTGGCTATCTACTCAAGTGTGACTTACACAGCCATACAGTTATAGAATAGTATGCATCATTTAGTAGGGAATACAAAATAATGAAGTTTAGTCTCTGTTGGCTATCTACTCAAGTGCGACTTACACAGCCAGACAGTTATAGAATAGTATGCATCATTTAGTAGGGAATACAAAATAATGAAGTTTAGTCTCTGTTGGCTATCTACTCAAGTGCGACTTACACAGCCAGACAGTTATAGAATAGTATGCATCATTTAGTAGGGAATACAAAATAATGAAGTTTAGTCTCTGTTGGCTATCTACTCAAGTGCGACTTACACAGCCAGACAGTTATAGAATAGTATGCATCATTTAGTAGGGAATACAAAATAATGAAGTTTAGTCTCTGTTGGCTATCTACTCAAGTGTGACTTACACAGCCATACAGTTATAGAATAGTATGCATCATTTAGTAGGGAATACAAAATAATGAAGTTTAGTCTCTGTTGGCTATCTACTCAAGTGCGACTTACACAGCCAGACAGTTATAGAATAGTATGCATCATTTAGTAGGGAATACAAAATAATGAAGTTTAGTCTCTGTTGGCTATCTACTCAAGTGCGACTTACACAGCCAGACAGTTATAGAATAGTATGCATCATTTAGTAGGGAATACAAAATAATGAAGTTTAGTCTCTGTTGGCTATCTACTCAAGTGCGACTTACACAGCCAGACAGTTATAGAATAGTATGCATCATTTAGTAGGGAATACAAAATAATGAAGTTTAGTCTCTGTTGGCTATCTACTCAAGTGTGACTTACACAGCCATACAGTTATAGAATAGTATGCATCATTTAGTAGGGAATACAAAATAATGAAGTTTAGTCTCTGTTGGCTATCTACTCAAGTGCGACTTACACAGCCAGACAGTTATAGAATAGTATGCATCATTTAGTAGGGAATACAAAATAATGAAGTTTAGTCTCTGTTGGCTATCTACTCAAGTGCGACTTACACAGCCAGACAGTTATAGAATAGTATGCATCATTTAGTAGGGAATACAAAATAATGAAGTTTAGTCTCTGTTGGCTATCTACTCAAGTGTGACTTACACAGCCATACAGTTATATAATAGTATGCATCATTTAGTAGGGAATACAAAATAATGAAGTTTAGTCTCTGTTGGCTATCTACTCAAGTGCGACTTACACAGCCAGACAGTTATAGAATAGTATGCATCATTTAGTAGGGAATACAAAATAATGAAGTTTAGTCTCTGTTGGCTATCTACTCAAGTGCGACTTACACAGCCAGACAGTTATAGAATAGTATGCATCATTTAGTAGGGAATACAAAATAATGAAGTTTAGTCTCTGTTGGCTATCTACTCAAGTGCGACTTACACAGCCAGACAGTTATAGAATAGTATGCATCATTTAGTAGGGAATACAAAATAATGAAGTTTAGTCTCTGTTGGCTATCTACTCAAGTGTGACTTACACAGCCATACAGTTATAGAATAGTATGCATCATTTAGTAGGGAATACAAAATAATGAAGTTTAGTCTCTGTTGGCTATCTACTCAAGTGCGACTTACACAGCCAGACAGTTATAGAATAGTATGCATCATTTAGTAGGGAATACAAAATAATGAAGTTTAGTCTCTGTTGGCTATCTACTCAAGTGCGACTTACACAGCCAGACAGTTATAGAATAGTATGTATCATTTAGTAGGGAATACAAAATAATGAAGTTTAGTCTCTGTTGGCTATCTACTCAAGTGCGACTTACACAGCCATACAGTTATAGAATAGTATGCATCATTTAGTAGGGAATACAAAATCAAGATGGAAAATCGAAACTGGGAGAAGATGAAGTAATAATTTAGTACGAGTAACACCTTCTGTAAAATGTTTGCTTGGCTCTTTAGACATGTTTTTATTCCGTCAATGAATTTTTAAATCATACTTTTTGATATGTAATTAAGATCGTAATAAAGACAATAATTTTCAAATATTAATAATTATAATAAATAATAATCATTCTTGGACATTGTAATTTGTACTTTGACTAAATATAAAATCAAAATATTAATAGTTAAATCTAAAATATAAATCATAATGTCGAAAATATAAATCATAATGTCAAAGAATAAATCATAAAGTCATTATATTTTGACTTTATGAATGTTAAAAATACATCAAAATATTAATAGTAAAATCTAAAATATAAATCATAATGTCGAAAATATAAATCATAATGTCAAAGAATAAATCATAATGTCAAAATATAATGACTTTATGATTTATTCTTTGACATTATGATTTATATTTTCGACATTATGATTTATATTTTAGATTTTACTATTAATATTTTGATGTATTTTTAACTTTAAAGGTATCTTGAAATCAGTGTTAAAAACATTATTTTACTAAAAGGTAACATAACTAAAACTATTAAAAAACTAAAATATGGCGTCGAAAAATTCCTCCGCATCGCTGTCGACTGGTAAAGTACCCAAGAGACTGGCGGCATTGCCACGTTGTATGGCAATGCTAAGCCGCTGGCCAAGGTAAAAGCCAGCCCTTGGATCACGGCAAGTGTCAACCAGCCGTTTGGAGATTTCGTTGAACATACTATGTGCACTCGGACCCCACGGCCCAAGGGTTTCAACCCCAAACGGCTCAAAAATATAATTACCGATAAGGTATACTTCCGCCGCTTGAGGTTTTCCGCAGCGGCAGCAGCAGTGCCAGCACAGCACGCAGAGCCAGGAAGGTGGGATGGCGCAAGAGTATCGACACACGTTGCGTCCCACACTAAAGGCCTTCCCAACTTCCATGGAAATAAAGACATGCCGTCCGGTCTCTTGCCATCGTCGCGTGCCAAGCCATTGGGTTCTAGTACAGCTGGAACGCCGACGGTGACAAGGGCTCGTCGGATGATGTCATTGATGTTCGCGTGCCGTGCTAAGCGACCCGCACTTCGGCTGCAAGACAGGCCGTGGTGTCCGAGGCTGTTGACAACTTCGCCACAGTGACAGCGATGAGGAGAACAAGAAGGAGCTCCTAGTCGCAGGGAAGCAGCGAGGCGGAAAGTAGTGTCGTCGAACAAAGTGCCTATGTTCGACGACGGTAGTGCATGAAGCCACAGACCCGACTCCCACTTACCCACAGCCAGCAGACGCGCACGCTCCGCAGTAGTAGCAGACGTGTCAAGTAAATTGTTCTGTACTACTCTGCAGAGCGGCTCATCCCACCGTCTCTGGGAAAATGGATTGTCGGGTGGGTCTGAATTCGGGCAAGCGAGTCTCCAGGCATCTATAGCCTCGGTGAAACAAGGCACATCAAAATTAACCAGTGTGGAGGATAAGATTTTCCTGATTAATTTATCTGTGCCGTGGACCGAAGATATGAATGCCGGTAAACTAATACTAGAAATTTTGCGGAAATAGGTAATATTCTTATAGTGCTCCTTGTTCTGATTTACATACCTACCTTATTATTTAACATTTCTACACCAGCAATGGTAGTATGTGTGAAACAATGTATATTGAAAGATCTAAATGTACCGTATACTGAGAAATAAATACTTTTATATTTTATACAGCTATTTTGTAATGTTCACTTGGTTTGGTTCACTCACTCAAGTGACCGAAGCGAACTCATTTGATTTTTGAGTTGTGGTCACGCCGGTTGTGGTGGATATTATTCCTTTGATTTTCATTTCGACACACCGGTTGCCTCTCGATGTTTTCTTCACCATTTAGAGCAGTGCTGATTGAAAAAAAACTTTTTTACAAAAAAATACAACCGACTTCCAAAAACAACACTACAAAGTGAAAAATAACTTTAATTTCGGAAGTCGGTGTCTAGTTAAATGTATTTTCGTTTTTTGCCACCGACTTCCGAAATTAAAGTTATTTTTCACTTTGTAGTGTTGTTTTTGGAAGTCGGTTGTATTTTTTTGTAAAAAAGCTTTTATTTTTCACATTTTAGTTGTGTACCTACCCCACACAAATTCTAATACCACTATCTGCAAAACAAAGCAGTACATCGTCCATATAAAAGTAGGGAAAAAATACGTATTATTGAAGCTAACTCAAAAACTACCGCAGTAAAGTTAATCAATTTTATACGGGACCAACTGTGATGTATACCCTCTCGAATAAAACAAAAAAAAATCCAAATCGGTCCTGCCATCTTCGAGTAATCGGGGAACATACATAAAAAAAAAAAAAAAAGGTTCCGACGAATTGAGAACCTCCTCCTTTTTGAAATCGGTTAAAAAAAAACGGCCAAGTGCGTGTCGGACCTCGCACAATGAAGGGTTCCGTTATTCCGTAGTTGAAAAGATTTTATCTCAAAAATAAACTTAATATTGTAGTTGAAAAACATAGTCTTGACATCATGAAGAATTGACCGTGACGTATATCAAAGTATGGGACATTTATATACCTCACGCTCAATTCTTCAACTGCAAATTTAAGTGCGTGTGAGTGTGTGTGTGTGTTTAAGGCTTCACTATGATATGTGATAATAACATGGCTATTTTTACATGTATTTTTTTTAGTGTATGCTTTGTTGGTTGTCCAATAAATAAATAAATAAGTGTGTAATCCCAAAAAAAGATTTTTAAACATTAATTTTTAAAATAATTACAATTACAAATTAACGTTGTTCGAACTTTTTCCTTTACCTGTACTGTAAGATCTTGCTAAATTTCATGATTCTAGGATAATGGGAACAACGGGTTTCTAGGGGGTTTGTCCTGTAGGTTTTGATTTACTTGCGGGTACCAAAAAAGCTTGATTTTTTTAGAACTCCAAGAGACAATAGACCTACGTATTTGATATTAATTTCATCTTGATACCTCCACGCGTTCCTGAGAAAAAGGTCTTGATAGACTGACAGAAAGACAGACAGACGGACAACGAAGTGATCCTATAAGGGTTCCGTTTTCCCCCCCGGTGGGTTCCCGCATTGTCGAGGCTCAGTAGCCGTGGCTTAGTCACCCACGGTGAAGCGAAGAGGAACCCGAGGAGGGGCTGCTCGTCAGGGCTTTTGCCGGTAAGCCGACGATGTAGCGGGTAACAAGTAGGTTGCGGTGCCGCTTGGGCGACATCCCAACTGAGGCGGGTCGCGATGTCGTATGGGAGGCATCGCGGCTGATGGTTGGAGTATTGCGGTGCGCCGCTCTCCCTACCTTCTGCGGCCTTGACGGGGTCGCCAACGTCTGAGGGCGAACGCGGTGGGGCTGCAGGAGAGGAGGAGTGTCGGTAAGACGTTGGCCGCTCTCCCTATCTTCTGCGACCGAAAATTGACTGGCGGCGGGGCCAATGACCTGACCCGCCGCAGGGGACCAAGGATGCCCAGACACGGGGACGTCTGGCGCCCATGTGCTGGTTTGGTTCCTGGGGTGGTTACGGCGTGCAATGTGTTCTGGGGCTCCGGTGATGGGGAGTACTCCCCAGAGGAGGGTCCGATGACGGACAGCCGCGGCGGGTTCATGGATGAGTGCTAACGCGTGCCCGTTTTCCCGCCGTAAGCGGCAGAGGAGGACGCCGTGGAGTTTTAGTCGGTTAGAGTCCCACATCTGCACTATCTCCCCGTGGTAGTGCAGAATGCATGAGCATTTCTCCACGTTAGAAAAAAAGGGTTCCGTTTTTTTCTTTTTGAGGTACGGAACCAAAAAATTATCTCTAATTCGAACGTTCGTTTCAAGTCACGATCGATACCAGTTACTAGGTACTGGACCACCAATGCTCTACATAAGTACTCATTACTATCTATTTCCTTAGAACCACACATTTCCTAACATACATAATCACATTGTTTTATATCTCGTTTGCTAAAGGGGAAGCTATCACATAAATCTGCCTGTTCGTTACTTACACCGTTGTTCACTTAACTTGAATACTCCCTAAGCTAGTTAAGAGTCTGTAATTTATAGTTCGCATTCCAAACAAATGAATCTTGGTCCTAGTTTTTTTTTTATAATTTCGAAAAATATGGTATTTTTGGGTAGATAGAGATTTATGTAGGTGCCTATGTTTTTGACCATAGATAATAAGATGTCTGTCGTGGAAGAGCTCGTGGCCAAGTAATAACAGCCACACGGGTCGATCCATCAGGTTAAGCTACGCTCGCCGGGGTTGGGTTCCTCCGTGCCTCGGATAGCACGTTAAGCCGTTGGGCTGCCGCGAGAAATCACGGTACAGCGGACAGAGCTCCGACGGGATCTCATGACGACATGGAGAGTGCGATTGTCGCAACCCAGCGCTGGGCACGCCACAATTGCGGCGATAAGTCCCCTCTTTGAGGAGTGGTTGGAGAGGCGCCATTGCGTCCTCACCTTCCGCCTGACGCAGGTCCTCACCGGACACGGTTGTTTCGGGAGGTTCCTGTTTCGGATAAGGCGGGAGGAAACGCCCAGGTGTCACCATTGTGTGGATCGCCCGGAGGACACGGTGGTGCATACAGTGGAGGTCTGCCCGGCTTGGGCGGACCACCGCCGTGTTCTCACGGAGGCGATCGGCGGCGGCGATCTCTCGCGTCCAAACCTGGTCCAGGCCATGGTGCGGAGCGAGAGTGCATGGGAAGCCGTCACCTCCTTCTGCGAAGCAGTAATGCTCGCGAAGGAGGAAGCGGAACGCGTGAGGGAGAGGCAACAGCCGCGCCCTCGCGCCCCTAGCCGCCGTAGGAGACGCCCTGGGCGGCGGGAATCGATTGCCGATTCCCGGCCACCGTAGGCGCGGGCTTGCGGACGACGAGTAATGGGCAGCTCGCCGTCCGGTAAGGACCAGGCCCGAGTCGACGGCGCGTTGTGTTCCACGCGCGCCTCAAAGAGATGTCAGCAGTGACGGGGTCAATTGGGCCGATGCCGCCGGGGTCGCGGGTAGTTCGAAAGAGATACCGTGGCCCTGGCACGGGCAACTGAAGGATCATGGGTGGGTTTTAGTCAGTAAAAGTCTGACACGCCCTCCCGCTCTGCCCAGAGCGGGAAAAGTCATTTGATAATTTCCCATCCACAAAAAAAAAAAAAAAAAAGCCGTTGGTCTCGGCTGTCATTCGTGGATCTTTGACAGTCGTTACGGGTCGTCAGAAGCCGGAAAGTCTGACAATCAGTCTTACCAAGGGGTATCGTATTATCCCAATTAATGGGTTGTGGAGGTCAGATAGGCAGTCGCTCCATGTAAAATAATAGTATTCAGCTGCAACCGGTTAGTTGGGAAAAGGCTAGGAAGATTGATTGATTAAGATGTCTGTCACAGTTTTTAGAAACCAAAATGGTAAAAAGGAACCCTTATGATGCGACTTAGTCTGTCTGTCTGTCTGTCACTCAAACTCAAACTCAAACTCAAAGCATTTATTTCAAATAAACCAATTACAGGCACTTTTGAATTGTCAATGGGTCGGTCAGTCAGAAAGATGAAGCTAGTTGCCCATTCCAAAGCGTAGTAGATCCCTATGGAGAAGAACGGGCAAGAAACTCCACGGACACTCTTTTAAATCATAATATTTTTACAAAATATTGGTTACATCGTTCAAGTTGAAAATATACATGTGAGAACAATGTAGAAAGACGTGCACTTTAAAAAGCGTCCGTAATAAAAAGATAAAAACTAAAACAACTAAATTAAATATTAAAATTAAAAATAAGCCATGGCAGCTAAGAGACGACCAGTCCCAACTGACGGCGCCCGTTCACGAACATGACGCATGGATCAGCACCAATTAGCTCAACCATTTTGAAGGGAACTTAATGATCCAACACACACGCCACCACCAGCGAGACATTTGAGTGAGCATGACATACTCTCAACCGCCAGGGCACACTCAAGTCAGTGAAAGACGTACCCAGTAAAAGGTAGCTTAATAGTAGCTACATAGTGCTCACACATGTGCACAGCTGTGCACACAGTGCACAGTGTGTCACAGCTGGATATCACAAGAACTACTAATGCTATCAACTTGAAATTTGGCACTGTTTCAGATGACGTTTGCCCAAAATTCGAAGTCTTAGAAATTTGAAGTAGGGTATAATGTGGGGTATCTATACGAAATAACGCTGTTAGCACATTGTCAAACATTTTTTTTCTTTTTTGTAGGCCGTTTTCGACTTTTGATGATAAATGTAAAAAAATACCGTTCCCCCCATATCTCCAAAGTCATGAAAACGATGTCTCTAAATAGCAGACTTTTCAGTAATCAGAACGGAACCTTCGGGGCGCGAGTCCGACTCGCTCTTGACCGGTTTTTTTTTAAATTAATATGTTTAGTTTTTTTTATTAATATCATGACATGATAGATGATTAGATTTTTGTTGATTTTATATTATTTCGATATTTTTACTTATTATTTTATTTATTTATTTTATTATAGTACACACAGAAAAATATATAGAGATACATCATAATTTATAATTGGAGTACAAAGGTACTGCTTATTTCTTAAGAAATTTCTTTCAGCAGAGCTGCGAATGTGTAATGAAAATGAAATGTAGACAATAGTGTGCGAGACCAAGAAGAGAAAAATATGAACAGTCTTAAACTGAAATATTAAAAATATACCTACACGTATAACGCTAAACAAAAATTAACACACACTTAAATAAATATAACATAAAGCTAAAATATATAAACATACATATATACTATATGTAAATACAATTTTATTGGTCTTTGATTTTATTTTGCAATGTATATTTCAATGTCTTAGTGACGTATATCAATGCATGGGAGACCATGTTTTTCAACTGCAATGTTAAGTTTGTGTTTGGGATAAATTCTTTTCAACTACGGAACCCTTCATTGTGCGTGCTCCAACACGTACTTGGCTGTATTTCACGCACAAGCGGCCCCAAAAATTAAAAAAAAAATGTTGTTTTCATTACGGAACCCTCGGTTCGCGAGTTCGACTTGCACTTCGCCGATGTTTATCTGTTTTTATCAAAAATCTAGGGTCGTATGCTCGTGTCCATTTTATATTTAGAGGAGCTCGTGGCTAAGTCATAACAGCCGCACGGGTCGATCCATTAGGTTAAGCTACGCTTGCCGGGGTCGGTCCGTGGATGGATGACCATCTTTACATACCGAGACTCCTCCGTGCCTCGGAAAGCCCGCTAAGCCGTTGGTCCCGGCTGTCATTCGTAGATCTTTGACAGTCGTTACGGGACCTCAGACGCCCGAAAGTCTGACAACCAGTCTTACCAAGGGGTATCGTATTACCCAGTAACTGGGTTGTAGAGGTCAGATAGGCAGTCACTCCATGTAAAATACTGGTATTCAGCTGCATCCGGTTAGACTGGAAGCTGACCCCAAAAATAGTTGGGAAAAGGCTAGGCAGATTTATTTATATTTATATGTATGATTTAAAAACTATACAAGGTTGATATGAGCGAGAGGCATTAAATTAAACCACATATACTATAGATGCATAGTGTTAACTCGGAACTATTAAAAGAAGTTTAGAAGAAAAATAAGAAAAAACATTTTTCGAACACATAAAATGATGATCTAATGATCTAATTATAATGTAAACATCCTTTGTAGACATTTCCACTGACCTGCGTAACAAAACGGCAACGTCGCGTCAAAAATTCTGTCGATTTAAGGTTTCAACGACAGAATTTTCAACAACATACTTAGTCAGCTGCTAGGGCAGATACGTCGTGTTTCAACAAAGAAAAAACTAAAAAAATCCTGTGACTAAACTATTGCTTCTATTTATCTGATTTTTAGTAAAGAGGCTGAAAATGATACAAAGTATAAGTGGTTTAATTGAATGCCTCTCGCTCATATCAACCTTGTATAGGTAAAAAAATCTTGACACTCTTCAAACCATCAAGACATCGGTTTTTTGTGCATAAAAAGCGGATCCATAATCAACCTTTGACTTACGAAAACTTTCTATGTATAATTCATTTTTCAGGCTTTCTTATGAGTTATACCACTTTCTAAGTATATTTTAACATTTATATCTTTGAAACACGCTGTATATATTCGCCGCACGTAATTCGCGGGACTATAAAGGGTGCGGTTCATGCACCTGTGATGTACAGGCTGTTGATTTTTGTTTGGAGATTTTGTTCACAAAATCTTTCACTATGTAAGTGATTGAATTTTCTCATACTTTGGCATAATATTACTTTTTTATGCTTCCACAATTTGCGAACAGTTTTAATAATTGATGATCTTAAAAAAGGCTTTAATTCTTAACAAGTAGCACTTTACCACAAGAACAGAACTGTTAACTGTTACAAAGTATACTTTAATATACAAAAAAAAACCGACCAAGTGCGTGTCGGACCACGCACAATGAAGGGTTCCGTAGTTGATTGATTATTACTCGTAAACTTGAAAAGCCTACTTAGCTGTGATAGTTTTCCTTTTAACTTCGTTATTTAAACTACTGCCGTGATTTTTTTCATATATTCAAAACTAACAGTTTACCTGGCAGGGGGAGGACACTGACTCTAACAAAAATTAGCACTTTAAAGCTTAATATTTCAGAAACGGATCCTTAAATCGAAAAATTGTTTTTAAAAAACCGCAATATTTTTGAAAGACCCATCCAACAACACCCCACACCATGGGGTAGACGGGAAAAAATATCCCCACTTAGGTCAGGAAGTACCCTAAAAAAAATTTGTTTTCATGATTTTTGTCGGCGTGATGAATATCCATGCCAAATTATAGCTTTCTAGTTCTAAGAGTCTCCGAGCTAAGGTGCAGACGGACAGACGGATATAACGAAACTATATATTGTTATTGAACTGTCCAACATGTTGTGTTATGCGGTTCCTAGGACAGTCCATAAGCGAAAGGTGCGCGGTGGCAGAATATTAGCCAGCTTCAAAAAGGAGGAGGTTCTCAATTCGTCGGAACCTTTTTTTTTTTTATCTTTTTTTTTATGTATGTTCCCCGATTACTCGAAGATGGCTGGACCGATTTGGATTTTTTTTTTGTTTTATTCGAGAGGGTATACATCACAGTTGGTCCCATATAAAATTGATTAACTTTGCTTGGGTAGTTTTTGAGTTAGCTTCAATAATACGTATTTTTTCTCCACTTTTATATGGATGATGTTCTAGTTTGTTTTGCAGATAGTGGTATTAGAATTTGTGTGGGGTAGGTACACAACTAAAAAGTGAAAAATAAAAACTTTTTTACAAAAAAATACAACCGACTTCCAAAAACAACACTACAAAGTGAAAAATAACTTTAATTTCGGAAGTCGGTGGCAAAAAACGAAAATACATTTAACTAGACACCGACTTCCGAAATTAAAGTTATTTTTCACTTTGTAGTGTTGTTTTTGGAAGTTGGTTGTATTTTTTTGTAAAAAAGTTTTTTTTTCAGTGGGCACTTGCAAGTCCAACTCTGGTTTGCGTTCGCCTGTTCGCAGAATGGTCGATTCTTACAATAGGACTTTTGAACATATAGACATTTTTGCATGTTCTCCCTATAAGTTCAAAAGTCTTATACTGAAGGAGCTTTCTTGAATTTTATTTTTAACCGACTTCAAAAATAAGGAGGAGGCTCTCAATTCGTCGGAACCATTTTTTTTAATTTTTTTTTTTTTATGTATGTTCCCCGATTACTCGAAGATGGCTGGACCGATTTGATTTTTTTTTGTTTTATTCGAGAGGGTATACATCACAGTTGGTCCCATATAAAGTTGATTAACTTTGCTTTGGTAGTTTTTGAGTTAGCTTCAATAATATGTATTTTTTCCACACTTTTATATGGATGATGTTCTTGTTTGTTTTGCAGGTAGTGGTATTAGAATTTGTGTGGGGTAGGTACACAACTAAAAAGTGAAAAATAACTTTAATTTCAGAAGTCGGTGGCAAAAAACGGAAATACATTTAACTAGACACCGACTTCCGAAATTAAAGTTATTTTTCACTTTGTAGTGTTGTTTTTGGAAGTCGGTTGTATTTTTTTGTAAAAAAGTTTTACATTTTTCTTTTTGTGCCATTTTTTGAGTATCATACCTATACATTATTATTACACACACAATACACGCACACAAACACACCCCCCACACATGACAAACACACACACCCCCACACATAATTACACATACTCGTATACACATTATTATTTTAAACACAATACGTAATGTATTTTAGTTAAAAAATAAAGCTTGTATTTGTAACCTTAGCGATTATTTTCACTGTTTGTATCCTGTAGTTAATCTGTGAACAGCGTTGTGGGCTGCAGTATTGTCTATATGTTTTGTGTATTTTTTTTTTCTGTTTTATATTGTAGCTGTTAGTTGTTCCTTATAAATAAAATAAAATAACAAACAAGACTTTGTAGGCAATATAACTAAATTTGCTAAAACTACGAATTTAGACATCTGCGAGTCTCTGTCTAAATATAAAAAATGTTTAATAGATATAATTTAGGTGTATCTAAATGTTATATTTAAATTTCTTATGTCTTTTGTCTTTTAAAAATGTATTAATTTTTCTCCAAATTTTACTTATTAATATTTTAACTTTGTTAGCTTAGTTGTTAACATTATTGTGCCCGCTCTGGTCTCCTGTAAGTGAAGCAGTATACCTACTTAATACCTGATGTTCCCTTTATTTATGTTTCATGTATTGTGTACATCTTTTGTTGGAGATCCTAAATAAATAAATAAATAAATAACGGTTCCTTGTTGACTACGGAACCCTAAAAACGAATAAAATAACTTTCATAAAACACTTAACAGCTTCTGAAGTCGGTGCCAAGCTTAAGGTGCATTGAAGAATTGAAGACACCGACTTCAAAAAAGGAACCGCGATTTTCTCAGAAACGAATAATTTTGATGATTCTTTCACTAACATAATCTTACACAAGCCCAAGACGAACGAAAAGAAGAATCATTCAAATCCGCTTAGAAATGCCGGAGATACAGTACATTTATGCATATAACTTTGTACATAAGAATAATTACATAATGTATTATGTACTAAAACCTTCCTGGAAGTATGTAGATCACGTTAGTGAAAGTATCATCAAAATTGGTTAATTAGTTTTTGAGAAAATTGCAGACATACAAATATACATACATACATATACATTATACACCCACATTTTTTAAACTCAGTTAAAAAAATACCTTCAGAATAACGACACACCCTGTATACAAACTGGTGTAGCTGTACAACTCAAAAGACGTTTTATACGCCACTTTATTGCGCGTACGTGAGAGCAGTCACTTATATCATCACGGGGCTGTTCTTTGAGGATAAACAGAGCTTTAAGAGGACTTGTTATGAAAAATATACGAGTACTTACCTCTACGTAGGAAAATATACCTCAAGCAACAGCATTTCCAATAAAAATTATTATCCCTTTCATTTCAATTAAAAGGTAAACAAACATTTTGATGTTTTTTATTTATTCTTGTATTAATTATCATTTCAGTAGTGTTTAAGATTAAACAAACTAGGTTTTATAGGTAAAATCTTTACAATAATGTAGTTGCACTATTAATATTTTTAACCAACTTCAAAAACAGGAGGAGGTTCTCAATTCGGTTGTATTTTTTTTTTATGTTTGTTACCTCAGAACTCCGTCATTTATAAACCGATTTGGAAAATTCATTTTTTATTTGAAAGGATATACTTCCAGAATGGTCTCACTTTTATCAAAATCTAGTTCTGATGATGGGATCCATGAGGAATTGAGGGGATCTCCTCAAAAATTACAGGCATACATATAGCGATTTTGGTATTTTCATCAATAAATCAAGCATTTGCATTCAGAAAGTAGCATCTGGTGAAGTGGAACTGATGAAGAAGACCACAGATGGCCACGAGAACTACTCAATGATAATAAGTATTTCACGGGTGGCGATAAGATATCTCGATTAAGATAGTTAAGCGACTATGACGAAGCTTTAAATAAATAGTTCTGATGAAAATGGTACCATCGAACCGATCTGATGAAGAAGCCGGAAGGTAGGCACCGGAACTCAGTAACAAAACAATGTTGTATTCTAGCCGTGTTTGGGCTTATTGGAATTGTCATGAGGTGCACTTTGGCTATAAATGATTTTAATAGTAATTATATGCTGCTTCAAATTGCGCTACTTGAGTTGTATATTATGTGTGGCCTTGATTGTCAGAAGTCAGATTTCGTAGCCTCGTTATCTCCGTCAACTTCTGACACGGCTTAGCGCGACGTTATTTGCCTTTTTGCAAAGTTTTTCTTTGAGTTGGTCGCATATAAATATCTTCAAGTTCTGATGAGTGGCTTTTGAGTTAGGTTCAATAATTCAATACGTATTTTTCCCACATAGTCTATGTGAATGATGCTCTAATTTATTTTGCAGAGTGGTATTTGAAATTGTGTGGGGTAGGCACCACTAAAAAGTGTCAAATATAAACTTATTACAAAAAAAAAAAAAAACAACCGACTCCCAAAAAAGACACTACAAAGTGAAAAATAAGTATAATTTCGGAAGTCGGTGGCAAAAAATGAAACTAAAAAACACCAAAGTCTCGGTGTCTTTGGTTTTTTTTAAAATATATTTTTTTTGTTCTTTTTTCGATAAATATGTACCTATATGTTTTGAAATGATTAATATTCTTTAATTATAGGTATTTTAATGTAACACAATTATTTTACCTATGATATCATTATAAAAAGTACCTTTTACTCACTTTTTTTTTAATTTTACTGAACATAACTCTTGAACGGGCAACTATGGGCGCGCGCTGATAGCGTAGAATTATAGCCAACAAGCCAAAGAATAAGAATAAAGTAGTTTTAAAGCAAGACCTGTCAATACTTGGCCAAATTTTAGCAGTTTATGTTTCATTCCATACAACAAAAATTTAAAATATTTTTTTCCGGGAAAAACATCAGTTTTAGAGAAAAAAAGTCCTAACAATCATTCATCAAAATGACAGATCTTTCGATAGGTATTTTTTTTAATGGAATTTGTAAAAAAAATCCCAATGTCCCTCATATAGCAGTTTCGATCCACCGTGCGGCGGCCGGTGCGCAGCAGCCCACACTCAATTAGCTCGACAAGTCGAGCCCGCCGCGTACTTACTTGTAACTTCATAGGTACCTAAATTGCGGAGTGCACAGCTGATGGTCTGGTAACAGTACAAATCAGTCGGATCTGTGAAAGTTAGTCAAGTAAAAAAAAAAAAAGAAAAAAAAAAGGAAAAGTAAAGAAAAGAAAGGAAAAAGGAAAGGAAAAGTTAGGGGAAGTTAGTCCTCTTAGTCAAGTAGAAAATGAGCTGATGATCATCAAACGCCTGAATAACACGCGGCAGAAGTATTATATATTTGGGGTTGAAACCCTTGGGCCGTGGGGTCCGAGTGCTCATAGTTTGTTCAACGAAATCTCCAAACGGCTGGTTGACACTTCCCGTGACCCAAGGGCTGGCTTGGCCAGAGACTTAGCATTGCCATACAAAGTGGCAATGCCACCGGTCTCTTGGGTACTTTACCGGTCGACAGTGATGCGGAGGAATTTTTCGACGCCATATTTTTTAATTGTGATTATTTTGTTATTTTTAGGTTATGTTTATAATAATAAATATTTTACTCCATATCAATTAATATGTCATAAAAAAAAACGCCTTAACAGATCTTCATAAATTATAGCCCAGAACCGTCTCGATCACTCCAGCTTTCAATTAAAACAAACCACATCAAAATCGGTCCATTTGTAGGAGCTACGATGACACAGATAGATACGTCAAACTTATAACACTCCTTTTTTTGCGTCGGGGGTTAAAAAGGGAAGTCCTGACTGCCTAACTCATCAACGCCCAGCCCAAACCCTTGAACCTAGAACGCTGAAATTTTGCACAGAGGTTCCCTTTATAATGTAGACAAGGATTAAGGAATGATTTTCGTTCCCGTGGGATATTTTCTGACATCCGCCGCACGGGGAGTGGTAGTCTAATTTGTAACAGTGAAAAGAAAACCTACTTCCAAAACAAACACTACAAAGTAAAAAAAACTTTTTTACAAAAAAATACAACCGACTTCCAAAAACAACACTATAAAGTGAAAAATAACTTTAATTTCAGAAGTCGGTGTCTGATTAAATGTATTTTCGTTTTTGCCACCGACTTCCGAAATTAAAGTTATTTTTCACTTTATAGTGTTGTTTTTGGAAGTCGGTTGTATTTTTTTGTAAAAAAGTTTTTATTTTTCACTTTTTAGTGGTTCACATGTGCTTACCCCTTCACAGCGTACTGGCGTGATGTTATGTTATGAACTGGTGTGAACAACAAACACACATGAGATTTCAGCAATCCCAGTCCATTTGCTATCATTTATTGAGGAGTTCCGTTGCCTATCTCAGAAGTTCTTCATCAGATCTTCACCAAATTGAAATGGGACCACTCCAAGAAAGTACTCTTCCAAAAACTATCCAAATCGCTTCAAGTGTGCCTATAAAATTGGAAGAGCTCTCTATTTCTCCAGGATCCCATCATCAGATCCTGACTTGATGATCATGGGACCACCTGGGAACTATACCCTTTCAAACAAAAAAAAAATAATCCAAAAAAAAAAAGGTTCCGACGAATTGATAACCTCCTCCTTTTTGAAGTCGGTTAAAAATAACTTCAATTTCGGAAGTCGGTGTCTTTGATTTTTAACCGACTTCAAAAAAGGAGGTTACTCAATTCGACCGTATATATTATATATTTTTTGATGTGTGTTCGCGGATAACTTCGTCGTTAATTAACCGATTTTAATGATTCGTTTTTTGTTGGAATGGAGATATTCCAAGGGTGGTACCATGATAAGGAAACCAGGATCTGATGATGGCATCCCAGAGAAATCGAGAGGAATCTTCAAATTTTATACGCACACCTATAGCGATTTGGGTATTTTTTTATAGTAACTCGTGCATTTGCTCCCGAAAAGCACTATTTAGTGAAGTGGAACTGATGAGGAAGATACTCAATAGCACGTATTTCACGGGTTGCGATTGTATTACCAATTTCTGCTCGTCCGTCACAATGCATAAGGTGAAGTGGAGCTGATGGTGACTTCATCAGGTCCAGTTCTCTTGGTTTTTACTAGGAGAACTCCTCAACAATGAACGTCCCTGCATCGGGCAAAGCAATATTTTGTAAAAGATGATGAGCAGTTGACATTATTTTTCTTTTTGCAGTTTTTTTTTGGAAATCGGTTGCTTTTTTTTTTGTAAACAATTTTTTTTTTTAAGAAATCGGTTAAAAAGAAATACGACGCTCTTTATTAGTCATCAAAACATAATACCTAATAAAATTTATTATCAAAGATTATAATAATTAAGTATTTTTAATCTTTAATTAATTGATCTGCGTACGTGATTATAAATGCGTTAGGTTTGGCACGCCTCTCATTATCTACATAATCCTTTTAAAACCAGTTTTGATAAATTTAATAATGTTTACTAATTTTTATCGTATTGTACTGAATCAGACTGCATAGGTGGGTAATGTTTTCGGTGTACAAGGGAACAAGGGAAATTACAAGGGAAATTATTAATTGCACACCAGATAAATATTCTTACATCAAATATTTTAAGGACCAGTTTCACCACCTACCACTAAGTTCCTATTAACTGACTTGGCAGATAATTTCATACGAATGAGTATTTATTCAAATTTAATAGAAACATAACCCTAAAAATAACAAAATTATATCTTAACATAACTAAAACTATTAAAAAACTAAAATATGGCAACGAAAAAGTCCTCCGCATCGTTGTCGGCTGGTAAAGTACCCAAGAGACTGGCGGCATTGCCACGTTGTATGGCAATGCTAAGCCTCTGGCCAAGGTAAAATCCAGCCCTTGGGTCATGGGAAGTGTCAACCAGCCGTTTGGAGATTTCGTTGTATAAACCATGAGCACTCGGACCCCACGGCCCAAGGGTTTCAACCCCAAACGGCTCGAAAATATAATTACTTATAATCATACAAATTATGTTCAATTTTTGAATTTATTCGGTGAGTAGTGGCTATTCGGACATCGTGAAATAGGGATATGTACATCAAATCAATGATTGCACTACTAATTAACTAATTGAATATCAAAACTTGTACAAATAATAATAATTATTTATACATCAATTTTTGTCCAAACTCACAACAAAAATATTAATTAAATATCAAAAATACTAACTCAATCAATCTGCCTAGCCTTTTCACAACTATGTTGGGGTCGGCTTCCAGTCTAACCAGATGCAGCTAAATACCAGTATTTTACATGGAGTGTCTGCCTATCTGTGCTCCACAATTCAGTGAGTGGGTAATACCATACCCCTTGGTAAGACTGGTTTTCAGACTTTTGGGCTTCCGACGACCCATAACGACTGTCAAAGATCAACGAATGACAGCCAGGACCAACGGCTTATCGTGCTTTCCGAGGCATAAAATACTGGTATTCAGCTGCATCCAGTTAGACTGGAAGCCAACCCCTAAGCGATAGGGTTGCGTCGTTTATTACTGAGTTCCCATGTCCACCTTCCGGCTCCATCATCAGATCAGTCCAAGTCATAATAATATTGCATTGTCATCCGATTTACATATGCATGTAAAGTTTCAGCTCAATCGGAAACCGGGAAGTGGGTCAAATTTAACTTGCAAGATTTGATGACAGACAGACAACCACGGGGATAGGTGAAAGTAAATCATAAAAGCTTGTAAAAATAAAAAAAAAATAATGATTATTTTTTTTTTGGGTTTATGACCGCTTGCAGTGTTGTTACTTGAAGTGTGAGTTGGTGTGAAATCTGTTTTATCGAGTTTATATATCGATAATTAATACGATAGTCGACTAAAAAAAACTGAATTTTAAACTGATATTTTAAGTGACTCACTACCGGCGGTTGATGACCCCAAAAAAAACATCATCAATATTAATTTATTTTTGTTGTACCTATCACGTCTGCGGAGTCTCGCTAGCTAATTTAATTTGACCCTGTAGATCTACCATTAATAAAGTGAACGTTGTGTAAAGGGGACAAGGTAAATAATATAGCGTGTTTTAAAAACAAAATAATTTATTTTATAAATATGACGGCCAATAAAATGTTCCTTGATAAATATAATAATTTATCCTCGGGAGAAAGGCCAGATGGGGTTTGTAACCAAATGGTATATTCCAGAGTTTCTGAAATAGAAAAAGAAAAATAATTATTATATTTTTTAAATACTGAGGTTTTTTGTAAACTCCTTTATAAATACCAATAACCACAAATAAATAATTAACGATTGGTCAACCGTTTTGGAGAATTTTTTGCCCGAAAATATTGGGCGTAAAATTAATATTGCCATTCAAAGTGGCAATGATATTTTTGGGTCAAGAATTAGCAATGCCATTCAAAGTGACACTGATATTTTTTGGGCAAAGATGCATATAGCCACATTGAATGGCAATACTAAGTTCCTTGTAAGTTGAATAAATAAACGGGGTCACATTTTAAAAACGGTTTAAAAAACCTCTTATAAAAATTATTTTAAAATGCCTTTTTAATGCTTTTGCCTTTTTTATGTTGTGGGGTCATCCTAAAACCTCTGTTATTATAAAATTGTATTTTACTTTCCCTATAAGTCTTCCTTTACCGCAAAGGGGCAAAAAGTAAATATATTTTTAAACAAATTATTTACATAATTAGTATATTTTTCAAGGCAAGTTCTTATTCTTTTTTATCCCCTGGAGAAAGGTGGTCTGTTATTGGTTACCAAGTGATAAATTCTAAAATTCTAGAGTTTTTGGAATAGAAAACTTAAATAAATATCATATCAGAGGTTTTAAGGTAAATATTTCACAGACGAGAAAAAAGCCTTTTTATAAAGATCTAAGTAAATGGAGATAATTTTTAAAAACGGTCTCTAGTGACCTAACGATGCTTTTAAATTCCCTCATTTAAAAACATCGTTAGGTTACTAGAAACCGTTTTTAAAAATGATCTCCATTTACTCAGATCTACATAAAAAAGCTTTTTCTCGTGTGTGAAATATTTTATTACCGTGGTGGCCCCATTTTCGATTAGTTTTTTATGGTGTGAAAATATCCAAAGGTGAGGTATAAAACAATGCATTTGCGGCGCATACTTTGCACTACGTGGACGCACCTTAAATTACAGGCACTTAAGGTGACGATAACCAACTTTTAATGATTTTAAACTGAAGATTATGTCTAAACGAGTGGTGTTTATGATTTGGAAAAAATATACAACGTGTCGTTTTGCATCCTCGTCAAATTTCAGGATGAGATACACGCAAAAACTATAAAGCATATTTTTATGAAACCTTCACAATTTTAAAGATAATTTAATTATTTATCTTTTAGTTTAGGTGTTTTAATATAATACTTTTGTTCTAAGTATAAATATAATAAATGCATAATGCGTCTAATTTGGGACAGCGCTCCTTGAAGGGCGAGTATATTACTGGGTGGACGTACGAGGCGTTGCGTGAGCTCACCACAGAACACGCAAGCTAACCACTCAAGGCCGTTGGCATATATCTGCGTCTTAAATAGGCACACACGATAATGTCTAAAATGTTTATACCACTTACCCAGTCTTAGGCTGGAGTCCTCCCATCCTGAGGGTACCACCAGCATTGCAGTTTCCATTCAAAGCATTGTTCAGGTTCTCACAGCGTCTGCCGGTGAAGCCACCAGTCCTCAGAGATTCGGCCATGTAGTTGTATGACCTGAAGGAAGATAAATACACGTTATTGGGTGCAATCAAGCATATGGCGACCACCATCTACGGACATCTGCAATCCCAGGTGCGCACGATCGGGACAAAATAATGGCTCTCTTGACACGGGTCGCGGATTATTTTGTCCAATACTGAATATGCTGCTTACAAAATCACTTCAAAATTCGAACTGTGTCTCGTTGTGAATCCGCGATGACATACTTTAAAAACCGACCAAGTGCGTGTCGGGTCACGCGCAGCATAGGGTTCCGCAGTGCACGCCGCCGCCCGTCGTTATTCGAGCGTAAATATTATTAATTTAGAAATCATTATTAATAAGAATGTTCTGATTTTATTTTTATATATTTTTACATGCTTCATAAACTTATATTTACTACCTGTTTTACACAACTAACAACATTGTATAAGTAATTTTTAATGGAATTTGTGTTAAATTTTTACTGTTCCAAGTACATTTTACAAGTTGGTTGACTATTACTCGTAAACTTGAAAAGCCTACTTAGCTGTGATAGATTTTCTTTTAACTTCGTTATATATACTACCCACTAGTACGAAAGCGGCTCTACACAAAAAACAGTCCATCGTACAGTCATGCTTACGCGCACCGTGACGTCAGCCGGCACTTCGCATGTGTTTACAAATAATGCCGAAGCGACGAAGATTCTTGGAATCTTGTAACGCTCGAATGGGTTTATGGATGCCAGAGAACTGGACTCTATCGTAATATATGTTTCGTTTGAATGTATGATCGTATAAAATTCACAAAAATACACTTCTGGACACATCTATTGGCCCACCTTAGAGTTTAGGTTTCGATGGCCCCTACCGAAATATGATTGCTAGATTGAACAAAAACTGTTGATGCAGTTTTAAACCTGATACATTTTACCATCTTTTTCGATCGTATTGTTTTAAATTTGAATTCAGAATACCATACGACATGGAGCTACGCCTAACAAGTCGGATTGCGCCTTGTTAAAGGCAATTGATTTTTGAATAAAAAACATGTTTTATCAAATAAAGGTTTAATTTAATAACGCGTGTTGCCTCCATGGGCATCTACCACAGCTCTCATACGATTAGGCATAGAGTTTATCAACCGCTCTATGAAATTTTCAGGGATCATCTCCCATTCCTCTTCTATGGCAGTTTTCAACTCCTGCATCGTCTGGGCAACTGGCTGACGAGCCCTAACACGTCTTTTTAGCTCGTCCCACATGTGCTCAATGGGGTTCATGTCTGGGCTTCTGGCTGGCCAGTCCATAACTGTGATGTTCACATCCCGAAGATATTCCCTGACGATGCCGGCCGCATGGGCTCTTGCATTATCATGCATAAAAAGGAAATTTGGGCCCACATAGTCCGCGTATGGTATCACGTGAGGTTCTAAGCACTCACGAATGTACCTTTCAGCATTTAATGTTGGCAGCCGTGGTCCTGTAACAACCTCAAGTTGAGTTTTGCCGCTCGCGGATATACCGCCCCAGATAGTCCATGAGCCACCGCCATAAGCAACCCTCTCTTCAAAGCAGCATTGTGCGAAACGCTCTCCCTTACGTCGGTAGACCTTCTTCCTTCCATCATTGCCATGTAACACAATTTTAGACTCATCAGAAAAGAGTACACGGCTCCAATCTTGCTGTGTCCAATTTAAATGACTGCGTGCGAAATGAAGGCGCGCTGTTCGGTGGGCTCGCGTTAGTTTGGGGCCATTAGCTGGCTTGTGTGGTACCATATCGCGTTCTTTTAACCTTCTCCGAACAGTTCGAGCGCTCACAGATACTCCGTGGAAGTCGCGAAGTTGGTTTTGTATGTCAATGGAGGTAAGGTGACGATTTCTCAAGCTGGTCGTCACGATGAATCGATCCTGCCTTTCAGTTGTGACCCGAGATCGTGGCCTTCCTTGGCGACGAACAAAGCCGCCAGTCTCTAGGTACCTCCGATAAACATTTCGGACCGCAGATCGACTTAAATTAAGTTGAGCACTCACGTTTCTTTGGCTGTGTCCGGCCTGAATAAGTGCCACAGCTTGGGCGGCGACTTCAGGTGAAGTATCCATAGATTATTGATAGAACCTCACCTTAATGTTAAGAATAAGTAATGTTTGTTGCAAAACCAAAGATATCAATCCCTTTTTCAAGAATTAAATCCAAGTAAACCAATAAAACCAAGTTTTCTTAGTATTCGATTGTTTGATATCAACAAACAGGCTCCAAATTGTCTTTTGTTTCTTTAAATTCTGTGTTCGAAATTCAAAAAAAGACTATTGAATGAAATTGTGAATGTGCCAGGTTCAAAACTGCATAAAAACTTTTTGCTCGACCTAATATAAAATTTTAGCTAGGACCAAACGAAACTGAAAATACAAGGTGGGCCAAAAGATGTGTCCAGAAGTGTAGGTATGTAAAGAGCAAACACAGTTAGTTTAAAATATTACATAGTGTAATTAATTTGTAAAGTTATGTCTAACGCGGATAAAAAACTGAGAATCACGCAAAAACTGTCAAGCGTATTTTTATGAAACCTTCAGGATTTTAAATATAGGTAATTAAATGCTATTATAATTTGAATGACTCCATAAATGACACGGACACATTAATTTAATTCAATTATTATTGTAAATGACTAACTAACTAACTATACAAATAAATACAAAACAAAAGGACACTTAGGCGTCGAAGTACTCGTCCGCATCGATGTCATCCGGAAACGTGCCCAGAAGACTGGCAGCGTTGCCACGTTGAATGGCAATGCTAATTCTTTGGCTAAAGAACGAGCCAGCCCTCTGGTCACGTGAAGACTCGACCAGTCGGCGAGAAATTAATAAGGTAATTTAATTATTTATCTTTTAATATACGAGTTTTACTAAAACACATTTTCTTTTACGTATAATAAATTATTAATGTGTCTAATTTGGGACAGCGCTCCTTGATGGGCGAGTTCTATTACTGGGTGGACGTAGGACGCGTTGCGTGAGCTTAGCACAGAACAAGCTAATCACTCAAAGCCATTGGCGTATATCTGCGTCTTAACTGCCTTGCAAATACCAAATTAAATAATATAACACCAAATTGTTATAATTATTGTGTGCGCCGATACAGTGTCGTTTGGTGTCTGTCGCTGTAGACAGAACTTGTGTGATTTTATAACATGTTCTGAGACATTGACACGCCGGCTTGCGCTGAAAACCAGTGCCGTTGAGTCGTGCCTTCGTGCACGGGCCACGGCATTTATTTATTTATTCATAACAATTTTTACATTGTGTCGAATATTAGAAACAATTTTATAACTTAAAAAAATACAAAAACAAAAAAAAAAAAAAAAATACATGCCACTTAATTACAATGAGGAAGAGTAATAATAATAATAAATAAATGTCATCTACATAACTAGAATAATAATGCCACAAATAATTAAATATGGGCAATGTCAGATATCCAATGTCAATTACTTACATAAATGTCGTGAATGTAAATGAACAATAAAAGATTTTTAGACTAATAGTAACAGAAATAATAATCATAGTAAATTTCTAGTATAATATGTATGTTTACAATTTAAATGTCATTAATAGAATAATAGCAGCCTTCCAGTAGGTAACGCTTCAATTTAGTTTTGAAGTCCCTTTTGTAAAGTGATAATTTTATATCAACGGGAAGTTTATTGAAGATTTTCACTGACATGTGGCAGGTACCGTGTTCGACTATATTAAGTTTAGGAATATTAGTGTTTTTTAAATCTTTTCTTCTCGTACTCTCTCTAAGCTTTCTTTCCTCTTCAGTCTCATATTGATGTACATATTTAGAAAAATGTGTTAGGAGCACCATTACGTATAGAGAAGGCATTATGCTGAGCGTTAGCCGTTTCGCGCGGAAGTGACGCAAATTTCCGTTTTGTTTTAGTTTTTAAGCCTAGTTATAAAATAACTCTATGTAATGTGCGTCACCGTCATGTGAATAAACAGTTTTTCTTTCTTTCTTTACTTTTCTTTCTTGCAAATGATTATGCGACTATCATCTTACGAAAACCGTAACCCTAATTAGAACTAACGTAACCATACAATAGAAATGGCGACGTCAAAAATGAGAAGTTTTACATTAATTGACAAGTATTCAGTTTAACGTGACAAACTCCAATGGTGATTAATATTTTTGCAACGTAAGGGCCCTTTTCTCATCATAATCTACCTGCCCTTATTCCCATATTACGTGGGGTCGGCGCAACACGTTTTCTTCTTCCATTCTCCCCTGTCAACCGTCACACTATCATTCACTCCCTTCTCTTTCATATCATTCCTCACACAATCCATCCATCTTTTCTTTGGCCTTCCTCTGCCTCTCCATCCATCAACATGTATATTCATCACTCTTTTAGTCACATGCGTTTCGTCCCTCCTCATTACATGCCCATACCAAGACAAACGCTTTCCTTTCAACTTTTCTGTCACTGGCACCACTTTCAAACTTCCTCTTATATACTCATTTCTCACTTTATCCATTCTCGTCACTCCACTCATCTCCGCTGCATGCAATTTTTTTTTCATCCGTAAGGGCCCTTTTCTACTGACCTGTTATGATGGCATATAGAAGTTATGCATCCAGGCATGGTCCTACCACCATTGGGGTAGAAGTCAACATGAGCCAGGGGGTTCAGCCAACCACTGTCACCACCATTCGTGTGGATAACTTCAGTGTAAACTCCGTCGGCGGGTCTGAAGACGAGGCCAGTGTCCCAACGGTCTGCGGGATCCAAACCTGGAAGATAATGTAACTAGGGTAAGTAAAAGACGAATAAAATTAAATAAACTTTAAGGCGAAAGCGCCAGGGTAGCTCGCAAAATTCAAATTTTCTTACGTTTTTTGCAATTTACAAGTCAGTATTAGGTTGTAATCATTAGAATTGGAATTAGAATTATTTATTTGTAAAGGTCAAGGTCTTATATAATAATTATAATTATGCTGCGCTATGTTTTGTCATTGACGACATACAAATATCAGTGAAGACTTACAAACAGTAAAAAAATAAATTTAAAAAAAAAAATAATAATATCAAAACAATAGAAAATACATGCATGCAATGTTAGATTCATAAAAGGTACAGTGTTTTATCATTTAAGTACCTAATCATCTAGGGCATAGTAACATTTCTCAACTAATAATGATTGAAAACACTTTTTGAATTTTTTTAATGGCATACGACATCGGGTATTTTATTATAAATTTTGGGAGCAACACCAAAGAACCTCTTTTTCATTAATGCTGTATTGTATTTTGTCGTACATACTCGTAATTGATCATCTGCCTAGCCTTTTCCCAACTATGTTGGGGTCGGCTTCCAGTCTAACTGGATGCAGCTAAATACCAGTATTTTACATGAAGCGACTGCCTATCTGACCTCCACTACCCAGTTACTGGGTAATACGATACCCCTTGGTAAGACTGGTGGTCAGACTTTCGGGCTTCTGACGACCCGTAACGACTGTCAAAGATCCACGAATGACATCCGGGACCAACGGCTTAACGTGCTTTCCGAGGCACGGAGGAGTCTCGGTATGTAAAGATGGTCAACCATCCACGAACTGTCCCCGGCAAGCATAGCTTAACCTGATGGATCGACCCGTGCGGCTATTAGTATTTAGCCACGAACTCCTCAAGTCAGTATTAGGTTGTATGTTGATGAAAAATAAAGCTAATGTCACATAGTATGAACGCTTCGGAAAAAGTTATTGAAAGGCGAGTGAGAGAAGCATAGAGAAGAGAGTGAAATTTCGCAAAACCAATTCGGTTTTATTCTGGCCGAGGAACAACAGATGCCATTTTTGCTGTCCGCCAGCTGTGCGAAAATACAGAGGTGCGCATAAAAACTTGCTCATGGTATTTGTTGACCTCGAAAAGGCATACGACCGAGTTCCTCGTGAAGTTTTGTGGTGGGCGCAGAAATGTGTGCCAGGGAAGAATATGCAGTTGATTTGAGGGATGTAATTCTTCGAAATTTCGTCAAAATGTAGGGAAGTTGTTTTTTTTGTCGCGATTTCATTTTTGGTCCCATCTATTAAAGGTTGTTTGTTTTTATGAGTAAAATCACTAATTACCAGTCACCCCATGTAAAGACTACAGTATCTCCAGCTAGCTAGTATAATAATCCTACATATTATAAATGTGAAAGTTTGTGAAGATGTTTCGATGTTTGTTACTCAATCACGCAAAAACGGCTGAACGGATTTGGATGAAATTTGGTACACAGATAGTTTATAACCTGGATTAACTTATAAGATACTTTTTTTTCCGGTAATAGATTCCCGAAGCCGTGAAGCTGTATCGGCATTACGAACAAAGTTAGTCTGTGGTTGAAAATCAGTTTGCCGAATGAGAGGCGCGTGCGGGGGGCATTTGTTTACCGAGATTAGTGTTCGTATTTCAAAACTTTGGAAGAACAACGGTAAATATTATGATGTCAATTCATTATTTGACATATGGGCAATATTTTAGGCGAACAATAAAAATAGGGTTATCGCTTTAGATTTTGAAATAATTTTTTAATTGTTTTTTATTGGCGATAATATAAACGAATTGATATTTTTTTTCTAAAACAAAATTCATAATCTAGCCTAGTCTATCCACTTAAAGAAACAGTGATTAGTTTCCTATCGGTCCATAGGAATATTTTGTGAACAAGCCATGTATAAGTAGCTAGGCGCCCCGTTGCGCGCGCACAAAAAATGTTCGGGGACGTGCGAGGGGGCGTCGCACGAGGGAGCGGGGGGTTTTATCATACCAGTGACGTATGCGACATTGCCGTTGATAGTTCTTCCGATGTGACCAGCTCCGTGACCGCCAACACTGAACCCACAAATGTGATAGTTGTTGGCGTTAGCTCCAGTCAAATTGTTCAGCCAGTTGATGAAACGACCTGCAGCCTGACCTGGAAATAATAAGTACGGTGTAAAGAAACCATCATTCATACACAAACACCCAATTATGTTCCTTCTGCCAGCCATGGCCCAGTTAGTAAAAGGAGGCAAGGGTTCCGTGCCTGAAAAGGAAAAAACGGAACCCTTATAGGATCACTCGTGTGTCTAGCTGTCGGTTTGTCTGTCCGTCTTTCACAGCCTATTTGCTCCGAATCTAATGTATGAATTTCTGTGACCCAAACACGGACGTGTAATGTATATAATTTAAATGAATTTTGAATATGGGGTCACTTTTGGGGGGCCAATATAAAATAAAAAAATTGCAAACTGCCCCTAGCAATATATCAAATGAAAGGGCTCAATTAGATTTTTTTATAATTTTAAAAATAAATAGTTTTAAAGTTATTTAAGAAAATATATGAAAATTGACCATTCCCCGGGCCCCTTATCTCCGAAACTACTATTCCTAAAATTTTGAAAAAATACAGAAAATTTATAGATTACAGGAAAACCTATAAGAAGTCTATGGTCATAAAATGACATGGTAAATCTCTCAATATTGTGCGTACAAACTTACATTTGCAGTTGGAAGGTATGTTAGAAAATGTTTTTCAACTATGGTGGTATATTAATTGTTCTTGGGATTAATTCGTCCCAACTACGGAACCCTTCATTGTGCGTGGTCCGATATGCACTTGGCAATGACAAGGGCCCAGAGTGGTTTGATAGATTTCAAATATCCTGCGATTTATAGGGTCTATGACAAACCTCACGATGTTTAAGACTAGTGGTAATTTTTGATACGAAATACCGCTGCAGCGCGCAATATAAACGGGAAAGAAAAGACTTAGAGTTACCAACATAGCCTGCAGAGTAAGCAAACTGAAGTGGCTGTAAGCTGGCCATGTTTGTCGAAGGACCGATGGCCGGTGGAGCAGACGAGTCCTGGAGTGGAGACCGCGTATCGGTAAGCGTAGTGTGGGACGTCCCCCAGCTAGACGGACCGAAGACCTGAAGAAAGTGGCTGGGACAGACTGGATGCGGAAGGCGGAGGACAGGGTGTTGTGGCGCAGCCTGGGAGAGGCCTATGTCCAGCAGTGGACTGCGATAGGCTGAGATGATGGCGCTATAAAAAGTAGGCCGTAATCCATCACGCGGGCCCAGTGCAGGTTGGTGAAGTTGGCATAATTATCTCAATAAAAATCTAAAATTCGAAGACTCCCAATGTCTTAGCATTTTTGGTTATAGGATATGCCGGTTTCCTCACGATGTTCTTCTTCACCATTTTTGAGAGCATTGGTGATGAGATAATACTTGCTCGTAAGTCACGGCCATTACCGCTGGGGCACCACTGCTCTCTGACGACCCGTAACGACTGTCAAAAATGCACGAATGACAACCGGGACCAAAGACTTAACGTGCTTTCCGAGGCATGGAGGAGTCTTGATATGACGGATCAGCTGCGGCAAGCGTAGCTTAACCTAACCGATTGATCCGTGAGGTTGTTATTACTTAGCCACAAGCCCCCACAAATAAAAATCCGACTTTATTCATCAATATCTCAATAACAAACTTACCAGCTTGAGTGGCGCGGGGTCCCCAGCTAGATCCAGCACTCCAGTCCAAAATGATCACATTCACATCACCAGCAGCCAAGAATGCTGAAATTAAATGTTAAATTTGTAGGAATAATATGGTTAAATCCTACCTTCTCGCCGTTGTAACTTCCTTCCATATAAACAGGTGTGATTCAGGGCGATAGAATGAAAGTCTTCAGGTATGTATGAAAGCTAGCTTATAATATTTTCCAAAGCAGTACACAGAAATGATTCAAAGACAAGAAGAACGGAGAATTGAGAAGCACAGATAGATCACAAGAATAGTCACTAGGTTCACAAGCACAGGTGTTGAAAGCAAATAAACATCAGATCAGGATAGCACGGTTAATATTGATTGCTATTTAGTGAAATGCAAAATTACTTTTAACATAAGCTACAAGCGGGTATAAGCAGAACAGTAAGCAGGTGAGCAGCGTGCGCTCACCTGCTTACTGGTTTTTGGGTATTGGCTATGACTCCAGAACTAGAGATACCGCCAAAATCACAGAACATTATTTAGTTTTGGTTTTACTGCTGTTTTTTCAATCTCCGGCTTCTGTTTCCACTTCTCCAATCTGCTCCCAGATTCATCTTTACCGACAAGATCAATGTCATCGGCAAACAGCATGCACCAGGGTGTGTCTTCCTATATGTTCGAATTTATATACATAATCAGCAGGCAGAGGTAAAGCCAACCCTTGGTGCAAGCCAACAGCCTCATTGAACTCGTCGGTATTGCCAGCAGCCGACCGGACGTAGGTACGAGATTGACTGTACATAGCACGAATTAACTCTACATACTTCCCGGGCAAACCTTTCTCTATCAAGACCCATCACAACACGTCTCGAGGTACTTTATCATACGCTTTCTCCAGATCAATGTCAATTAATCAATCGTGTGCGTCTGTACTTTTCGCACAATTGGCGGAGTGCAAAAGTGGCGTCCATTGTTCCTCGACCTGGCATGAACCCAAACTAGTTAGGGGTAATCTCACTCTCCTCTCGCGGTCTTTTCTCTATTACTTTCTCCCATACCTTCATGAGACATGAGCTTATTTCCTCGATAGTTGTTGCAGTCCTGTACATCACCTTTATTCTTGAAGATGGGCACTAGCGAACTATTGCACCATTCTTGTGGGATCCTTCCTTCATGCAACAACTTATTAAAAAATAAAGCCAATCACATACATCATTTAAAAGACGATTCTTTTAAGCACTTCCATACTTCTACTGGTATCATCTGGGCCCAAGACCTTTCCATTTTTCATACTTTGAACTGCCTTATTTCATCCATGCTAATATCTTTCACCAAACCCATATTTACTTGTACCTCTTTGAGCCCACCATTCCATTTATTATCTTCGTTCATTAGCTTTTCAAAATAAATCTACCATCGCACCTGGCATACAGGCCTCCTCTCTGTTAGAGGGAGTGGCGTAATCTACCACGCGGACATGGTGTGAGTTAGTGGATGTATATGAACTCTTGTTCTAGGTCAAGCTGGAAAAACAAAAAATTTCGAAGGCGTACCTGGTAACAGAACAGTGTTGAATGAAGAGGTGATAGAACCTGCGAAGCCGTGCATCAGCACGACGGTGCGACGGTTACGGTTGAAGTTAGAGTTGGTGACTGTGCCAGCGTTGTTGAGAACCAGGGGCTGGCTGATTGAGGGGTTAGCTCTGAAAAAGAAATGCTTGTATTTGAATTGTTGCTTATTTAATTAAGTCCTCTAGACTGAATTTCAGCCAGCACGATTAATCTAAGAGGAGACTTGCAATCGGCGCAGGAGCATAAGGCACAACTGTGTGCGCAGACCCATACTTAGTCCTATGGGACGGCAATCCGACATGACCGGAGAGAGAGAGAGAGAGTTATTTAATTAAATACCTAGTGTAAATATTATAGTTTGTGATAGGAACAAATGTTATTGGAGAAATAATTTTAAAAAAATGGTAGGAGTTAATTTTTGTGTATTGTATTGTATATTGGGCTGGCGTCCACGACTCTACCTCCAAGTAATTTATTAAAAAAATTACTATCTTCCGCTTGCGGCTTTGCCCAAGTGGTATGTCGACAAAAAGTTGTCTATGTCCTTTTCCAGGTCAAGGATACATAATCAGCCTATAACGTTCCCACTGCTGGGACACAGGCCTCCTCTCTGTGAGAGGGAGTGGGCCGTAATCCACCACGCGGGCCCAGTGGGGGTTGGCAGATGTCACATGTCTTCGAATTTTTGGTTCTAGGACATGCCGGTTTCCTCACGATGTTTTCCTTCGCCGTTTTGAGAGCAGTGGTGATGAAATAATTTACACAAAGTAAAGCGCCTGCCTGGGTTCGAACCTACGACCTACAACTCGTAAGTCGCGACCGTTACCACTGGGCCACCACTGCTCAAGGATACACGTGTGCCAAATTTAATCCAAAATCCATTCAGCCGTTTTAGCGTGAAAGCGTTGTATATAAACAAACAAACAAACTCACTTTTGCATTTATAATATTAGTTATTACGTACCTAAGTTATACCTACCTATTAAACTGAAAATAATATTTAAGGGGGATCCGCAGTAGCAGCCGCGAAATTCATATTTTCTTACGTTTTTTGCAATTTGCAGGTCAGTGTCAGGTTGTATGTTGCAAAAATATGATACGCGGCTATAACGGCTATAAAAGCTTATTGTCAGAGTTTTTACACCGGTAATCTTTGGGTCAGCTATTCGAAAAGATCGCTGGATGTCCTACGTGTCCAATACAATAATGTTTAAAGGAAAGGTTGCGACTGCCTCGTTATTGCAGTGCCTCGGAAATGTTCGCGGTAACCCATACCGATGGATTTCATGCGATTATCCGCAAAAAAACGGCCTCACTCCTGAGCAGAATACGGGGCAGTCGCAATAGTATGTTGAAGGCTGTGGCGGCAGACACTTCCTCTGCTATAATAAGACAGTTTGTGAGAAGGCTGATATCATAGTGTCCATTTCTTGTTGTGTCGAGTCTTGTCATTAACTGTCTCTTGTCTTTAATTTGTCTTTAGCTTAAGTTACTAACAATAGTGTTATAAGTTCTAATCCTGTTACTAACAATTTATGGATCTTTAGTTGTCCGAAATAAAATGTTTTTTTTTTTTTATAACAAATATGTATTTACATAATTTTAACCACAAAAATCATCAATACATCTTTCTAAGTTAGATTTTCTGCGGATTGGTCTGGTTTCGGAAATTAGACGAATACGCAGGAAATCTAACTTAGAAAGATGTATTGATGATATATTTGGTTAAAATTATGTAAATACATATTTGATATAACCGCGTATCATATTTTTATCAATATACAACCCGACACTGACCTGCAAAAAACCGTAAGAAAATTTGAATTTCACGGGCTATACTAGCTACTGCGCAATCACCTTAAATTTCTTATTTAAAATATTGTCATTAAATGATACTGTCAACGGGAAAAAGGGAAAAATGCTGACAGAATTTGCATTGCCACGTTGAATGGCAATGCTGATTCTTTGCCCAAAAATATGCCAGTCCTCTGATCACGCGAAATGTCATTAATTACTCGACTTATTTTATCTCACCACGTTATGACACGTCATGATGCGATGCGAGCCGTTTGGTGAAAATCACCCTTCAGTCACCCGAAGAAGAAATAGGAAGCTAATTCAATTACTAACCTGGTGAAAAGATGATATCTGTTGGATTGGTCAGGGTTGTATCTAGCGAGCCTATCATAGTCGCTGATCTTCAACCAATTGTCAACCAAGTGGGCGTTGCCGGCGTCATCCTCGAGGTAATCGTAGCGGAGACCCTCTGACCACTTGCCGATGACTGGGTCGTTAGCAGGATACGCTGAGGAAAAAAAAAGAAACAATTTTAAGGCGCTAAGATCTCACAAACACCACGCTTACTAGTTTTTTTAATCCATCAATCTGCCTGGCCTTTTCCCAACTATGTTGGGGTCGGCTTCCAGTCTAATCGGATGCAGCTAAATACCAGTATTTTACATGGAGCGACTGCCTATCTGACTTCCACAACCCAGTAACTGGGTAATACGATATCCCTTGGTAAGACTGGTTGTCAGACTTTCGGGCTTCTGACGACCCGTAACGACTGTCAAAGATTCACGAATGACAGCTGAGCTGGGACCAACGGCTTAACGTACTTTCCAAGGCACGGAGGAGTCTCGTTATGTAAAGATGGTCACCCATCCACGGGCCAATTCCGGCTAGCGCAGCTTAACCTGATGGATCGACCCGTGCGGCTGTTATTACTCAGCCACGAGCTCCTCGTGGCTGAGTTAACATGGGCTCTTAATAAATACCTATCAAATGCGCGAGGCAACTACTCGCGAGCCTACTTCAGTTCAGTACGCAGCTCTAGCGTCAGATCATAGCGCCTTAAAATTTTCTATCATGTACAAATTAATACGCGCTAGAATGTACTCTGTTATTGTTAAGTTGGATTCTCAACGCTCGGCTCAACAACGAGAGTTGAAAATCCAGTGCGCTATAAAATCCCGCCGCGATTTTAATACGCCCGTCCGAACGGGGGTTTACGAGTCAGGAGGTATAAGAGTTACGCGATAGAAAGAGAGGCAACTTGTAGGTGAATATAACTGTAGGTAATGAAGCGTTGTGCGACCTGAATTGCACTTTATTGTGTCGTAGCAAAAGTCGCTTTTAAAATTTTTACTATCAACTTATAACCTCAATATTCACAATTTATATGATCATAAAAGCTTGTCGCGTGGTTGGCGTAAGTACCTTTATGTATTTAATTAAACTGAAATTAAAAAAAAAATAACTTAGCAGATTAAGTTAGGTACTCAATTAAATAGGTACTAGTTTATTTACACATGTAAATCGCGCGACAAGCTTATGATCATATAAATTGTGTATAATGAGGTTATAAGTTGATAGTTAAAATTTTAAATGAAAATTTTATTTTCTTCTTTTTAGAGCATTTACATAAAAGCTTTTTTTTAATAAAAACTTTTTTACAAAAAAATACAACCGACTTCCAAAAACAACACTACAAAGTGAAAAATAACTTTAATTACAGAAGTCGGTGTCTAGTTAAATGTATTATCGTTTTTTGCCACCGACTTCCGAAATTAAAGTTATTTTTCACTTTGTAGTGTTGTTTTTGGAAGTCGGTTGTACTTTTTTGAAAAAAAGTTTTTATTTTTCACTTTTTAGTTGTGTACCTACCCCACACAAATTCTAATACCACTACCTGCAAAACAAACTAGAACATCATCCATATAAAAGTGTGGAAAAAATACGTATTATTGAAGCTAACTCAAAAACTACCAAAGCAAAGTTAATCAATTTTATATGGGACCAACTGTGATGTATACCCTCTCGAATAAAACAAAAAAAAAATCCAAATCAGTCCAGCCATCTTAGAGTAATCAGGGAACATACATAAAAAAAAAGGTTCCGACGAATTGAGAACCTCCTCCTTTTTGAAGTCGGTTAAAAAAGGTTTTTTTTTTATTTTAATTTATTTTTTGCTTTCGGTTGTACATTTCGTGTAAGAATAACTTTCGCGAATTTCGGAATTTATTTTCAGTAATTTTATAATAAGAAACATATCAACTTACCCGACGCTAAAGCGGCGCTTAAAACCAAAACAGCTACCGTCAGTGACACCATCCTGCAGTTTTAGATTTAGTCATGAAAATACAGGCCCATTTATGTTATAATCTTATCTAGATTTAGATATACTACTTATGAAAGTCATGTGCAGCTCATTTTTAATCTTTTTAATCTGTACTAAATACTTATATTATTATATAATATTTTTAGTCTGTTAATTATGAAAAAAAAAAAAGAAATTCTATTTAGTCCGTCAGTCAGATAATAAAAAAATATTAGACACGTATTTTTCGCTTTATCATATTAATCAAAAATTACTTAGATAATACGCTTTAAAGTTGGGGAGTGGGCAAGTTACGTCACTTCAACGTATAAAAGCGAGCAAGACGTGACGTCATGCCACTTCACCGACCCTGATGACCCCATAACCCTTCTTCAGGAGAGTAGCAAGGCCACCAGTACGGTTTACAAACGTAAACCACCCAGGAATACATTCCGACCTCGCCGCCGAGGTCGCAATCATAACCCCCCCCTATCCCCTACTCGGTGAAGCTGTGCCTGCTGGGGGCACAGCTGAGCCTGTAGCAATTATCCCCCCCCCCATTATGATCCAGCCTGCCCCGTCTGGCTGTCCTATTATTAGCGACGCTCAGTCGACTAATATTTTACCGTAGTTTTAAGCCTGGCCGGGGGCTTTAAGTTCGCTTAAAGCATCCACAAGAAACGCCCGGTTGAGCAGTCTCGACCCTCAGTGGTCAACTGCGAGATGCCATACAAAACTAACTAACTAACGTCATGCCACATTTGAACTCAATGTATCGCCGTAATCTTTTGGTTAGGTAAAAAAATAAAAAATACGTGTCCATTAATTTTAACCGGCGAAAAAAAAGGAGGTTCTCAATTCGAGACGTATGTTTTTTTTTTATGTATGACTACGCATAACTTTTCACAGAGTCATCCGATTTGCAAAATTTTTGTTTTATTCAAGAGGCATTAACCTCAAGGTTGGTCCCATAAGAAAAATATTAACTTGCTTCGGTAGTTTTTGAGTTAACTTCAATAATACGTATTTTTTCCCCACTTTTATATGGATGATTTTCTAGTTTCTTTTGCAGGTAGTAGTATTAGAATTAGTGTGGGGTAGGTACCACAATAAAAAATGAAAAATATTTTTTTTTTACAAAAAAATACAACCGACTTCCAAAAACAACACTATAAAGTGAAAAATTACTTTAATTTCGGATGTCGGTGGCAAAAAACGAAAATACATTTAACCAGACACCGATTTCCGAAATTAAAGTTATTTTTCACTTTCGGTCGGTTGTCGGTTGTGTTTTTTTGTAAAAAGTTTTTTTAATAAACTACATGACGAACAAAAAAAAGTTTTTAGTCATCCTCCCTAATGCTTAATGTGTTTTAAATATTTCATTTTTTTTAAATTATTAAATTAGGGAAGAACAAACAGAATGGTAGTAGTATACTGTTTGTGTTTCCTTAACGTACTTAAGAAATAATTTAAAATTTATTAGTTACAATAGTTTAAAAAAAAATGCAGAATAGCCGCTATTCAAGGTCATTCACTAAACGTTACTAAACTTCGAAATTAGAAAGCGCTGTCTCGTTGTAAATCCGCGATGATTTAGTAAAAAAAAAGTAAATAAAAAAAAAAAACCTGACTGCGTAAAGTGAACTTTAAAAAACCGGTCAAGAGCGAGTCGGACTCGCGCATCAAGGGTTCCGATCCGATTTCTGAAAAAGTGCTATTTAGAGACATCGTTTTATTTTTCCTGTAATCTTTACATAAACTTCTACCACATAGAAACATTTCAGATTTTTCTCTTTGCAGACTTCGGAGATAAGGGGGGAGAGGGAACGGTATTTTTTTTTTTACATTTTTCACTAAAATTCGAAAATTAAGCGTCCAAAAAAGAAAAAGAAAATGTTTAAGAATGTGCAAAGAGCATTCTTTCATATGATACCCCACATGCCCTAGCAGCCCCACTTCGAATTTTTAAGAACCTTTCAGTCCCTCTTGCAAAAAAAAATGTAGATACTCAATGACAGTCGACATATCACTATTCAAAACCGGTCAAGCCGTTTAGGCTACAGGAGGTCACAATGGAACGGACATAATACATACGCGCGAAAAACGTTACCATCCTACTGGGTCAGTCGGGTAAAACAAATGAGTTCGCTTTCGAATTGTATGCGCTCACTTGAGTAAGGTTCCAAGTGAACTTAATATACAGAATAGCACAGGCATTTTAATAATATTCCTCCGGAATCAAACGAACGAATCCGGAACAAATCTAACTTAGAAAGATGTAAGTATTGATGATTTTTATGTTTAAAATTATGTCCAAAATAAATAAAGAAAAAGAAAAGAAAGAAAAATGCGTTTAATTGGCATTACAGCAAAAAAAAAAAATACACCTTTAAATTATAAAAAACATAAAACAAAGATTGTAATGCCAAAAGGGCCTCAGCTCACCATATTGTCAGATGACAACACAAGGTGTACCTACCCACCTGACGCTGCTTAAAAAAAAAAAAAATATTTTTTAAGGTCGCGAATCATATTTTAATCAAGATACAACCTTACACCAACCTGCAAATTGAAAAAAAAGACGCAAGAAAATTTGAATTTCGCGGGCTACCACCTTAAAAAATCGCGCGATGTCATGCAGCGTCCTCCGACGTCAAGTGACATCTTTTTTAGGGTTCCGTATACAAAAGGAGTCATCGGGACATTACAAGCATAGTAATATTATGCCGCATAAAGTCGGTTAATCTACCTGTAGATTACAGGAAAACATAGAAGTCTGTGGTCTTAAAATAACATGTTCACAATATTGTGATTACAAACTTACGTTTACCGTTGGAATGTATGGGACAACATGTTTTTCAACTACAACGTTAAGTTTGTTGTTGGGATAAATTAATCCCAACTATGGAACCCTTCATTGTGCGTGGTCCAACACGCACTTGACCGGTTTTTTAATCGACTTCAAAAAGGAGGAGGTTCTCAATTCGTCGGAACCTTTTTTTTTTTTATGTATGTCCCCGATTACTCGAAGATGGCTGGACCGATTTGGATTTTTTTTTGTTTTATTCGAGAGGGTATACATCACAGTTGGTCTCATATAAAATTGATTAACTTTGCTTGGGTAGTTTTTGAGTTAGCTTCAATAATACGTATTTTTTCCTCACTTTTACATGGATGATGTTCTAGTTTGTTTTGCAGGTAGTGGTATTACAATTTGTGTGGGGTAGGTACACAACTAAAAAGTGAAAAATAAAAACTTTTTTACAAAAAAATACAACCGACTTCCAAAAACAACACTGCAAAGTGCAAAATAACTTTAATTTCGGAAGTCGGTGGAAAAAAACCAAAATACATTTAACTAGACACCGACTTCCGAAATTAAAGTTATTTTTCACTTTGCAGTGTTGTTTTTGGAAGTCGGTTGTATTTTTTTGTAAAAAAGTTTTTTGCATTAAAGAAAACCTACTTCACACTTTATACTAACAGCGAAACGTGATCATATTTTTGTACATACAAAGTTTTTATTATTATTATTACCTATATTAGGTACACTGATTAGCTTATTATCAATGGATAATTATATTTTAAGTAATTAAGTATAATCTTTTTAGCTACCTTCAATCTATTAATGAATTATTTTGACTAAGAGAATGTACTGCAATGTTTATTGATTAAATAAATATCTTTCAGGCGGAAGTAGTAGATAACCAATTTATGGCCTGTCCTAGAACCAAACATTCAAAGACATGTGACATCTACCAACCCGCACTGTGCCCTTGTGCTGGCCCACTCCCTCTCACAGAGAGGAGGCCTGTGTCCCAGCAGTGGGAACATTGTAGGCTAATTATGCTATAGGAACTTATAGTCGATAGCCCTGAGAATGTCACCTGCGAAGGATCACGGTCGCCTGACGCAATATCTAATTAAGATGTGCTGATGAATATGTTGTGGTTTTTGATGAGCCGCGTCCAGTTATGAAGAACTGATTATGTTGATAAAGTGATAGAGAAGCTCGTGACTAAGTAATAACAGCCGCACGGGTCGATCCATCAGGTTAAGCTTCGCTTGCCGGGGTGACCATCTTTACATACCGAGACTCCTCCGTGCCTCGGAAAGCACGTTAAGCCGTTGGTCCCGGCTGCCATTCGTGGATCTTTGACCGTCGTTACGGGTCGTCAGAAGCCCGAAAGTCTGACAACCAGCCTTATCAAGGGGTTTCGTATTACCCAGTAACTGGGTTGTGGAGGTCAGATAGGCAGTCGCTCCAATTAGATACTGGTATTCAACTGCATCCGGTTCCACTGGAAACCGACCTCAGCATAGTTGGGAAAAGGCTAGGCTGATGATAGCCAATTTGTGGCCTAACTCTTGACCTAGTTCTCCAACCAGTGCATTCTGTTCGTAATAATAACAATGTAATGAAGAGACGTGGACACTGACAATCGCGTTGGTGCAAAGTCCATTCGAAAGGACATCCTATTCGGACAGATAAAATCCAAGAAATCAGAAATCATTTATTTTGCAATGAATCAATCTGCCTAGCCCTTTCCCAACTATGTTGGGGTCGGCTTCCAGTCTAACCAGATGCAGCTGAATACCAGTACATGGAGCGACTGCCTATCTGACCTCCACAACCCAGTAACTGGGTAATACGATACCCCTTGGTAAGACTGGTTGTCAGACTTTCGGGCTTCTGACGACCCGTAACGACTGTCAAAGATCCACGAATGACAGCCGGGACCAACGGCTTAACGTGCTTTCCGAGGCACGGCGGAGTCTCGGTATGTAAAGATGGTCACCCCGGCAAGCGAAGCTTAACCTGATGGATCGACCCGTGCGGCTGTTATTACTTAGCCACGAGCTCCTCCTTATTTTGCAATGAATGTGGGTACAAAATAAGATGTAAACATTGTAAAAGCAGTTACAACACAATCTACCAAAAATGGAATTAAATGTCTAATCTTATTTCAAATGGAATGTAGGGTATTTTTACAAAGGACTATCATCAACCAAGTGCGGAAGTTATATTCCATTGATCCCTTACCAACTAAGATGCGGGCGCATTGTGTTAACGGTAAAATGATAGCTTTCCGGGCCTAGTTGTCCGGGAATGTGCCAACCAAAGTAAATCACAAGTAGGCGTGTATATGTTAATCTCAAGCTGTCTTTAGACATTTCTTTTAGCAATTAAGATTCACGGAGCGACGAGACGCGACTAGTGGATTTGTTCTACCTGAAAAATTAATGGAAATTGTTCTACCGAAGTCACCACGCTGGAGTCGCTGCATTTCATTAAAAAAATAAAATAAAATTTTACAATAAAAAATCTGCCTAGCCTTTTCCCACCTATGTTGGGGTCGGCTTCCAGTCTTACCGAATGACAGCCGGGACCAACGGCTTAACGTGCTTTTCGAGGCACGGAGGAGTCTCGGTATGTAAAGATGGTCACCCATCCACTGACCAACCCCGGCAAGCGTAGCTTAACCTGATGGATCGACCCGTGCGGCTGATATTACTTAGCCACGAGCTCCTAAAATTTTACAATACTGCAACAAAATAAATCAGAATAGAGTAATGTCATGCAATTAAAATAAACGATTTTGTAGGTACCTAATAAAGGTCACAGAATTTAAAAAAATGTCAAATGCAATAATTAATAAACGCAAGAGTAGGTACAAAGCATACAAGTCACACAATTACAAAAAAAAAATGTCAAGTGCAATTAAAATAAACGAATGAGTGCATATATGGGTCACGGAATTAAAATTAAAATAAAATGTCAAATTATAAGTCACAGAATAAAAATTAAATAAAAATTCATTCATTCATTAATTCATACCGTACAACCACCGTACAGTTTATTCCTATTCGTACCTATACTTCGTTCCATGGGCCATTGGCAGACTCCAAGTGCAGACTTTTGACGCTTTTTACGAAACACAGATCATGGTTGCGCTCTGTTTTCAGTGCGTCGAGCGACTTCTGTGTCTTCTCTCGCCTTTCGGCATTATTAAATCTAATATTACTTGCGCCGTACATTCTGTATTGCTAATGAATAGAAATATAAGGACGTGTGGATGTCGGAAAGTATCCCACGGGAACACAAATCCTTCCTTATTCCTTGTCTAAATTATAAAGGGAACGTCAGTGCAAAATTTCAGCTCTCTATGTCCAATGGTTTGGGCTGGGAGTTGATGAGTCAGCCAGTCAGGACTTTTATTTTTATTTATTTAGGATTTATTTTCTAGGTACATAATACAATTCCTCTTTTTAACCGACTTCAAAAAGGAGGAGGTTCTCAATTCGTCGGAACCTTTTTTTTTTTTTATTTTTTTTTTATGTATGTTCCCCGATTACTCGAAGATGGCTGGACCGATTTCGATTTTTTTTTGTTTTATTCGAGAGGGTATACATCACAGTTGGTCCCATATAAAATTGATTAACTTTGCTTTGGTAGTTTTTGAGTTAGCTTCAATAATACGTAATTTTTCCCCACTTTTATATGGATGATGTTCTAGTTTGTTTTGCAGGTAGTGGGTTAGAATTTGTGTGGGGTAGGTACCACAACTAAAAAGTGAAAAATAAAAACTTTTTTACAAAAAAATACAACCGACTTCCAAAAACAACACTACAAAGTGAAAAATAACTTTAATTTCGGAAGTCGGTGGCAAAAAACGAAAATACATTTAGATAGACACCGACTTCCGAAATTAAAGTTATTTTTCACTTTGTAGTGTTGTTTTTGGAAGTCGGTTGTATTTTTTTGTAAAAAAGTTTTTTTATCTTTTTGACTTTTTCTCACAGTAATTGGTCGCAGTAACTAAACTAGAGTAAGTACAACGACTACACGGGTTAGGTTAGGTTAGATCTGTGACCAACCACGACCTTTCTTCTCAGAGTAGTCAGATAGGAAATGCCGACCTCATCTAGTTACAAAAAAAAAAAGAAACCGGTGAAGAGCGAGTCGGATCGGCGCACCGAGGTTTCCGATCCGATTTCTGAAAAAGTGTGCCATTTAGAGACATCGTTTTATTTTTCCTGTAATCTTTACATCACATAGAATAATTTCAGAATTTGCCCTACGCAAACTTTGGAGAATAGGCGGGGAACGGTATTTTTTTTTTACATTTTTCATCAAAAGTCGAAAACTATGTAACAAAAAAAAAAAAGAAAAAAATGTTTGAGAATGTGCAAACAGGGCTCTTTCATAATATGATACCCCACATGCCCTAGTAGCCCCTCTTCGCATTTTTAGACAGTTTCAGTCCCGGTCGCAACAAAAAAAAAAAAACAAAAAATCAAACTCAAACTCAAAAAAAACTCAAACTCAAAGCATTTATTTCAAATAAACCAATTACAGGCACTTTTGAATTGTCAATGGGTCGGTCAGTCAGAAAGATGAAGCTAGTTGCCCATTCCAAAGCGTAGTAGATCCCTATGGAGAAGAATGGGCAAGAAACTCCACGGACACTCTTTTAAATCATAATATTTTTACAAAATATTGGTTACATCGTTCATGTTGAAAATATATATGTGAGAACAATGTAGAAAGACGTGCACGTTAAAAAGCGTCCGTAATAAAAAGATAAAAACTAAAACAACTAAATTAAATATTAAAATTGAAAATAAGCCATGGCAGCTAAGAGACGACCAGTCCCAACTGACGGCGCCCGTTCACGAACATGACGCATGGATCAGCACCAATTAGCTCAACCATTTTGAAGGGAACTTAATGATCCAATACACACGCCACCACCAGCGAGACATTTGAGTGAGCATGACATACTCTCAACTGCCAGGGCACACTCAAGTCAGTGAAAGACGTACCCAGTAAAAGGTAACTTTTTATATATTTCTTATTTGCAAAATATTTGGGCAAACGTCATCTAAAACTGTTCTAAATTTCATATTGATAGCATTAGTAGTGCTTGAGATATGGATATCTCAAGCACTACTAATGCTACTAATGCTATCTGTCCGTGTGTCACAGCTGGAGCTGTGACACACGGACAGACAGACAGACTAAGTCGCACCCACGGACTAGAAAAAAAAGACTCCGCGCCATGCGTATGGAAAGTGAAGCACCTTACCGATCTATGTCCGTGATTTGACAAAGACGCCGTCATGTCACATAATGGCGGTCGGCATACTATGATGTAAATGTGTGCGTGAGGCGTGTTTGTACAAATGGTCCCGGCATACTTACTGTGCTTCACTTTCTATATGCGTGGCGCGGAGTCCTTCTTTTTTTTCTAGTCCGTGATCGCACCATAAGGGTTCCCTTTTGGTACGGAACGTGTATAAAAGTTTGTAAAAACCTACTTACAGAAATAAAATCATTTATCATTTATTTGAGTAACACAGATACATTTATGAATATTTTGCCTACTTACTTGCTCAGTTTTTAACCCGTCGCGCGCTAATTAGCAGACACAATTGAAATTCTATTGTTATCTGTACACATGGTGTGCAATCGACATTTTAAGAGTTACAGTTGCTTCATTGTGTTGCCCCATATCGCTTAATTAATTATCGATTGATATGTATTTAGCAACAATTTGTAACATTTTGGCAACGCATAATGTTTTCGTGACATCTTTCAGCAATATTATCCAGAATAGGGATGATGACTTTACTTTTTTCTGTCATGTAGATTATTTAAAACTATTGGACACGTATTTTTTCTTTTTTAACGCAAATAAAACATTACGGCGATACATTGTCTTAAAATGTGGCATGACGTCACGTCTTTGTAGATTTTAGTTCAAGTGACGTAGCGAGCCCCCACTCCCCAACTTTGGTGCGTGTTATCTTCTTTATTCATATTAATTTAGAAAGAACTAGCTGCGCCCCGCGGTGTTACCCGCGGTTTATGAGATACACTAAAACGTGTTTTATTTAATCGGTGAGAAAAGTATTCACAAAAAAATTGCTCATCCCACGGGAACACTATATTTTTTCAGGATGTAAAGTAGCCTATGTGTGCTATTTGTATACAGGGTTTTTGCTACTTCCACACCAAATATCATCAAAATCGGTCGAGCCGTTTGAGTTTGAAAGAGTAGCAAATATATTTGAATATCTTGCTCATCCCACGGGAGCACTACATTTTTTCGGGACAAAAAGTAGCCTATGTGTTAATCCAGGGTATAAGCTGTCTACATACCTAATTTCATCCAAATAGGTTCAGCTGTTTGAGCGTGATGAAGTAACAAACATACACACACACACACACACATTCACAAACTTTCGCCTTTAATAGTGTGATATAATATTAGTGTGATTATATTATATTATATTATATTAGTGTGACGATACGTGTCTAATATTTTTTTATTATCTGACGGACGGTCTAAATAGAATTTCTTTTTACCCAGAAAATTAAAACAATTGAGCAATTTAAACTTATCGGTCATAAAAGCATTCTACAAAAGTGGTATAGTCGGCTGAAGACAGTTCAGTATGATTTCATATTTCATAGCAATGAATTGTAGAAAGAGAAGGCGTATAGAGGCGTGGCTTACCTACGCCAGTTCTGTGCCATGTAATATTGGACTTGGCGAGAAAGAGACGAAAAGTTCACTTATAAATACTTACACACATAAACTCACACCTTCTCCCCATGGGGGTAGGCAGAAACTACAGAACGCCACCTGCTACGATCCTTACATACTCCTTTTGCCTCGTTTACGTTCATACATCTGGTCACACACGCACGCCGATTGCGGGTACTACGCACCTGACCTTTCTAAAGAACATCACCAATAAGCTCACTATATGTCTTCCTAGCGCGTCCCCTCGCGGCGTTTCCACTCACATCTGCCTTGTAAATATAATAATATAACCGACTTCCAAAAACAACACTACAAAATGAAAAATAACTTTAATTTCGGAAGTCGGTGTCTGGTTAAATGTATTTTCCTTTTTTTGCCACCGACTTCCGAAAAGTTATTTTTCACTTTGTAGTGTTGTTTTTGGAAGTCGGTTGTATTTTTTGTAAAAAAGTTTTTATTTTTCACTTTTTAGTTGTGGTACCTACCCCACACAAATTCTAATACTACTACCTGCAAAACAAACTACTCGTAGAACATCATCCATATAAAAGTGGGGAAAAAAGACGTATTATTGAAGCTAACTGAAAAACTACCCAAGCAAAGGTAATCAATTTTATATGGGACCAACTGTGATGTATACCCTCTGGAATAAAATAAAAATTTTTCAAATCGGACGACTCTGTAAAGAAAAAAAAAAAACATACGTGTCGAATTGAGAACCTCCTCTTTTTTTTTCGTCAGTTAAAAATATCTTTTGTTTATCGCCTTTCATTCATCCTCTCAACGTAACCAAACCATCTAAGTATATTATTTTCAATTTCTATCCCTACATCTTCTTTTAAACCGCACCGCACCGCAAATTTTCACAGGGTGTTCTACATATGAATATGTATAACTTTCACTATGGGACCAGCTCTGAAATCACAAAAAAAAAAACAAATCAGCTCTATCATATATTTTGGTCAAGTAGGTATTGAACTGTTGTATGAAACAGCAATTTTATTTTCCTGATTTCAGACTTGGTCCCATAGTGAAAGTTAATCATATTCATAGAAAAAAAAAAAAATATCGTATAAAAATTATACGTTTTGATTTCTTTATTAAGACGTCTTGTTATGGAAGAGCGGAGAGAGGAGCTCGTGGCTAAATAATAACAGCCGTACAGGTCGATCCATCAGGTTAAGCTGCGCTTGCCGGGGTTGGTCCGTGGATGGGTGAGACCATCTTTACATAACGAGACTCCTCATTACTTCGGAAAGCACGTTAAGCCGTTGGTCCCGGCTGTCACTCTTGGATATTTTACAGTCGTTACGGGTCGTCAGAAGCCCGAAAGTCTGACCAAGGGATATCGTGTTACCCAGTTAATGGGTTGTGGAGGTCAGATAGGCAGTCGCTCCATGTAAAGTACTGGTATTCAGCTGCATCCGGTTAGACTGGAAGCTGACCACAACTAGTTAGGAAAAGGCTAGGCAGATTGTTCTGGAAGAGCGGATTCTCCTAATAGAGGCACTATCTGCCTAAAAGGAGGATCCAATCAAAAATTTTGTTTATACCTAAACTTGTTTTACCAATAAACTATTTTTTTTTTTTATAGGTAGAACACCATGTGAAAATTTGCGCACTACTTAAAAACTTTTCTTGTAAGCAGCAATGGCCCAGTAGCAACGGCCACGACTTACGAGTTGGTCGTAGGTTCGAACCCAGGCAGGCACTTTGTGTAAATAAATTCATCATCACTGCTCTCAAAACGGTGAAGGAAAACATCGTGAGGAAACCGGCATGTCCTAGAACCTAAAATTCCAAGACATTTGACATCTACCAACCCGCACTGGGCCCGCGTGGTGGATTACGGCCCACTCCCTCTTACAGAGAGGAGCCCTGTGTCCCAGCGGTGGGGACAATAAAGGCTGGTTATGCAGTATTTTTCACCTTTGCCCGCCCCTTGGGAGAGTACCTGCATTCTAATTGCGTAACACATTATCGATCAGAGTTGGTTTCATTTTTAAACAATTTTTTTTTTTTTTTTTTATGTTTAAAATGTATATCGCAGAGTTAAAATCTTACGCTAAAAAACACAGAAGCCTTTGAAGGCAGTAGGTAGGCAGTCGGCAGTCGCTCCATGTAAAATAATGGTATTCAGCTGCATCCGGTTAGACTGGAAGCCGACCCCAACATAGTTGGGAAAAGGCTAGGCAGATTGAGGTAAGTACTAAGAGACAAATTACTAATCCATTGCTTCATATGTTCGAAAAATTTGTCTGCTCGACAACGTAAATAACGCAATGAATGTTGTTGAACTGTCAAAATGAAAACAACTCCGATTGATAATGTGTTACGCAATTAGGGTGCTTGAGTGATTTTATCTGCCTTTTCCATACGTGGTCGGCTTCCAGTCTTATCGGATGCAGCTGAATACCAGTATTTTACATGGAGCGACTGCCTATCTGATCTCCACAACCCATTTACTGGGTAACACGATGCCCCTTGGTAAGATTAGTGTGATAATTATGAATGGCTATCAAAATAAATAACAAAATACACAGTAGGAGATTTTTATTAATTCTTGATTAATGTTTTATCGGTTGTTGTCATGTTTCTTTTCATTTATCCTTGGGAGAACGGTGGAGACGGATTTGTCCTTACGTAATAAATGCCAGAGGATCTGAAAAAAAAAAGAAAATATTATTGATAGTTACAATAGTGTTATTCTGTAAAGTTCGCCCGGAACCTCACTGAAGTGAGCGCACACAATGGGGAAGTAAACTGTCAAATTAGTTCCGCGTAGATGGCGCTAAGTTTTTGTCACTTTTATTCGACTGTCAATGGAGTTCCTTGCTGAAAACTTTGCCGTGAGATGGCGCTAAGTGTTTTTCCTTGTCGCCGATTGGTCGCTTTGTCTTTAAGATGACTTTGGCAAGTGACAAACACACAGCGCTCTCTTGCGGCGAATCTTCCGGAAAACAACCCCATTCGAAAGATAATTCATTTGTTTTTAAAGTACATCATCGCAGATTCACAACGAGACACCGTTCGAATTTCGAAAAGATGGTTAGAGAATTATTAACTCTATGATAACACTACTGTTATAAAGGTCAACCTATGTAAAGGGTCAGAGACAGACCGAGACACACCGAGACGCGACGCTACCCAGCGGGGCGCGCCTCGGTGTGAACTAGCCATAAATCTTAAAAGGGGGAGAAGAGGAATCAAAGAAAGCTATAGTTATCATAAGACACAATTTTTCATTTAAATTACTTTGAAACCACTAGGCAACACCGATTTTTTAATGCACGAAACCGCCTCTTAAGACTTCTAAAAACTATCATAAATATTTGTTGAGTTTGAATAATGTAGGTCTTAAATCCCGGTTAATGCAGTTTTAACATGTATAGTCAGGGAAATTAATTGCTAAGCAAATTGATACCCTACATCAATTTGCCGTGTTATATTATAGCCATTTAGAAATAGAAAATCTTTTTCTATTTTTAAATGTTTAAAATGAATTCCCTCACTTTACATAAAGCAAATCAATCTGCCTAGCCTTTTCCCAACTATATTAGGGTCGGCTTCCAGTCTAACCGGATGCAGCTGAATACCAGTATTTTACATGAAGCGACTGCCTATCTGACCTCCACAACCCAATTACTGGGTAATACCCCTTGGTACGACTGGTTGTCAGATTTTCGGGCTTCTGACGACCCGTAACGACTGTCAAAGATCCACAAATGACAGCCGGGACCAACGGCTTAACGTGCTTTCCAAGGCACGGTGGAGATCCGGTATGTAACTTTACATAAAGCATTAAGTAAATACATAAATAAACATACCCAGTCTTTGGCGTAATTCCTCCCATGGCCAGTCGCCCCTCCTGGTTGCAGGTTCCTGCCTTAGCTTCCTCCAAAGAAGAGCACTGAGTGCCAGTGAAACCACCGGTGGCTAGGGATTCACCCATGTAGAAGTAGGACCTGGAATGAAGAAACAGATTAGAGTGGTCTAGAAGTCTAGAAAAATGTGATGACCCAGTGGTTCAGGCCTCAGATCAGAGTGGTAAAAGCCTAGAAACATGTGATGACCCAGTGGTTCAGGCCTCAGATCAGAGTGGTAAAAGTGTAGAAAAATGTGATGACCCAGTGGTTCAGGCCTCGCCTCTCATGCACCAGGTTGCGGGTTCAAATCTAGGCTAGTACCAATGTAACGTTTTCAATTCATCTGTATATTTACTAGATCTAGAAGGTATATGATATATTATATAATCAATCAATCTGCCTAGCCTTTTCCCAACTATGTTGGGGTCGGCTTCCAGTCTAACCGGATGCAGCTGAATGCCAGTATTTTACTTGGAGTGACTGCCTATCTGACCTCCACAACCCAGTGACTGGGTAATACGATACCCATTGGTAAGACTGGTTGTCAGACTTTCGGCCTTTTGACGACCCATAACGACTGTCAAAGATCCACGAATGACAGCCGAGACCAACGGCTTAACTTGCTTTCCGATGCACGGAGGAGTCTCGTTATGTAAAGATGGTCACCCATCCACGGACCAACCCCGGCAAGCGTAGCTTAACCTGATGGATCGACCCGTGCGGCTGTTATTACTCAGCCACGAGCTCCTCTCACGAGTGTCTGTTTGTAATGTCAAAATAACAGCTTTTTACTAAATGCATATGAAAGTATAATACGGTATTCATAACAAAAAAACTGTTTTTTTAATTTTTGTCTGTCTGTCTGTCTGTTTGTTCCGGCTAATCTTCAAAACGGCTGGACCGATTTTGACGGGATTTTCACTGGCAAGTAGCTGTTGTTATAAGGTGTAACTTGGCTACTTTTATATATACAAATAATTACAGATACTACAACAGAGAGAGAGAGACTACTGCAACTCTACTCTCTGACTCTACTGCTGTAGAGTTACTTCTGCAACGTGTGACTTAATAATATAGTTATAAGAGTGATGTTATTTGCTTTTTTAGTCATGTACACCCAAAATCTCTTTCACACAACATACCTACACACACCCTCACACACACAAACACCCCCTCATACACAAACACACCCCCACATACACATACACACGCACAAATATAAATCTCGCACACACTCGTATAAATTGATCGCATTTTTTCCTTGTTTTGTTTCTTTATACATATACCTATTTGTACTCGTAAGTTTCTAATGTAAAGGAAGAGCGGAGCCTTCAACTACAGGCATTTTATACGCCTAAATGGAGACTCTTCGACAGGCATTGTAAGCCAAAAATGCTATATGAAATAAATTTATTTATTTATTTATTTTTATTTACAGATAAAAATGTATAAATGTTGAAATTATACATAGGGTGACACAATTTCCATGTTCTTGGTGTTTATTTGGTGGTGTTGTTGGTGATTGAGTATCGCGTTTACCCAAGGACGCTTTGTGAAGTTTCCTACTCAGAAACAGGCTAGAGAATGTGAAATTGAAAGAGGTCAGATACTCACGGGATACTGGGAGCCAGGGGATCACCACACTGTATCAGTAGCAGTCGTATTTCACCATATTTTAGTGTTTTTTCACCACGCGCATCGGCTAGACCGGCCGGCCTGTTTGGTTGAGTTCGAACTGAGTTGTTTTTCTTCACGCCGTCAGATAGCGGGAGCGATGCGTTGTCCTTGTCGCACTCACAGTGATGAGCGAGCGCAAGAGGTGCCGAATAAACCAGGGAGGGAAAGGAAAGACTGAGGAAAGCATCCCGAAGCCTGTACAGTTGGTGTTGTTTTTAGTATATAATATCCTCTTACCTATAATGATCGCAGACAGCAGTAATACAGCCAGGCATGTTGGTGCCTCCGTTAGGATAGAAGTCAACATCACCACACGGCACCTCAACACCGATGTTTCCTATGTTAGTGTGAATCACTTCGGTGTAGATTGCGTCACTGGCTTGCAGGGCTTGGCTGGCTATCCAGCGGTCTGCGGGGTCCATGCCTGGGGAGGAATTGAGATGGTTAAGGCAGGACCAGAAAGCCGGACCGAGTCTTGGGACATGGTATTCTTCTGGAGAGTATGTCATGCTCACTCAAATGTCTCGCTGGTGGTGTCGTGTGTGTGTTGGATCATTAAGTTCCCTTCAAAATGGTTGAGCTAATTGGTGCTGATCCATGCGTCATGTTCGTGAACGGGCGCCATCAGTTGGGACTGGTCGTCTCTTAGCTGCCACGGCTTATTTTTTATTTTAATATTTAATTTAGTTGTTTTAGTTTTTATCTTTTTATTACGGACGCTTTTTAACGTGCACGTCTTTCTACATTATTCTCTCATGTATATTAGGTTGGGGAAAAAGTCTTTTCGCATTATAGTATGTATGAACTTAAAATAAAACCTCTTTGGCTATACTATTTGTATCTGGCTGGTTTTGGTATCATTGAAAGTTTAAATTTCAAAGAACATAATTCCAAATTCAAATTAGGAAAATGTGTGATTTTCATTTGTTTTTCGTACTGTCAAGATGAGTGAATCTAATGAAGAAATTCGATACATTTTAAAATTTTACTACAAAAAAGGTAAAAATGCAGCGCAAGCCGCGAAAAAAAATTGCGATGTTTATGGACCCAGTGCAGTGTCTGTGAGAGTAGCACGAATTTGGTTTAAGCATTTTCAATCCGGAAATTTTGATGTCAAAGATGCACGTCGCTCTGGTCGCCCTATTACGGATAAAATGGATGCCATTTTTGAAAAAGTGGACCAAGATCGGCATATCAGTAGTTACGACGTAACTGAAAAACTGGGAATTGACCACAAAACAGTTTTGGCGCATTTGAAAAAAACTGGGTACACAAAAAAGCTCGATATTTGGGTACCTCACGAGCTCACTGAAAGAAACCTAATGAACCGTGTACTCATTTGTGATTCTTTATTACGACGTAATGAAACCGAACCATTTTTGAAGAAGCTGATAACTGGTGATGATAAGTGGATCACGTACGACAAGAACGTGCGAAAAAGGTCGTGGTCAAAGGCCTGTCAGGCTTCACAGACTGTGGCGAAACCCGGGTTAACTCGCAACAAGGTGATGCTGTGTGTGTGGTGGGATTGGAAGGGCATTATTTATTATGAGCTGTTACCACCAGGCAGGACCATCGATTCTGAACTCTACTGCGAACAACTGATGAGATTTAAGCAAGAAGTTGAGAGAAAGCGGCCGGAATTAAACAACAGAAGGGGTGTGGTTTTTCAACAGGATAACGCTAAACCTCACACATCTTTAGCCACTCAGCAAAAATTAAGAGAGTTTGGCTGGGAGGTGTTAATGCATCCGCCGTATAGTCCTGACCTTGCACCTTCAGATTTCCACCTGTTTCGGTCTCTTCAGAATTCTTTTGGCAGTGTCAGGTTAACATCACGAGAGGACTGCCAAAACCACTTGTCGCGGTATTTTGATCAGAAGTCCCAAAATTTATATAGCAATTGGATCATGTCCCTACCTACAAGATGGCAAAAAGTTACCGAACAAAATGGTACCTACATACTTTAGATAAATGTAAATAATGTATATAAAAAAATGTTTTGAATTTTCTTAAAAAATACGAAGAAACTTTTTCCCCAACCTATTATTTTCAACATAAACGATGTAACCAATATTTTGTAAAAATATTATGATTTTTAAGAAACAAGAAACAAACGAGCAACACAAACGCAGAAGCAAACGGGCAAGAAACTCCACGGACACTCTTAAAAGAGTGTCCGTGGAGTTTCTTGCCCGTTCTTCTCCATAGGGATCTACTAAGCTTTGGAATGGGCAACTAGCTTCATCTTTCTGACTGACCGACCCATTGACAATTCAAAAGTGCCTGTAATTGGTTTATTTGAAATAAATGCTTTGAGTTTCTGCGGAACAGTTATCTCGCAAAAGGAAGCTGCAGAAAGGGAAAGGGAGATCACGAGTCAGCGGAGGGTGGATAATGTTATCTTCCAGCCTCCCTAAAATGGGCCTGGAGGCGATGGACTCGGGGACATCCATCGCCCCCCATTCCACAGGATCCGAGATGGTGGAGCGTAGTGTTCCACGCGTGTCTCTCTAAGACATGGCGCTGATGGCGTGGGTCATCACCAGTCCGGGGCAGCGGAAGTCACATTTGCACTCGCAGCCCCCGACGCAGGTGTACGTAGAAGCACCGGAGTGGTTTTAGACAGTAAGAGTCTCCCACCCCAGGGCGGAGGACATCCATGAAAATTTCCAAACCGACGACAAAAAAAAAAAACCGGCGAAGTGCGTGTCGAATCACGCAGAATGAAGTTGAAAAGAATTTATCCCAAAAACAAACTTTTACCTTGGCCAGAGGTTAGCCTCTGGCAAAGGTAAAATTTGCCATACATTGTGGCAATGCTGTCAGTCTCTTCGGTACATTACCAGTTGACAGCGATGCGAAGGAATTTTTTGACACCATATTTTAGTTTGTGAATAGTTTTAGTTAAATTAGGATATAATTTTGTTAAATATATTATTTCAACAATACTCAAGAAGGTATAACTAGATCTTTTCTAAGCCATGTGTTTCAGAAGAAAAGAAGATATCTTTTTTTCTCTCTGTTATTGTTCTTGAAGTTTTATGCAAAGGGAATAATTATTAAGTCTACCACAGATTAAGACAGGCCACATATCAATTGCAATGGACTGGATACATTTGAATCTCGATGTCAAGAGCTGACTGACACAATTACTCCATTTCGGCGCGGCCCGACGTGACTCCTAATGTGCTTTGACATAATTTTGCAATGGGATGCGCTGCGGCTGTAGGTAATGTGAGCTTAGCATTATGGTTCCTTCTTACCGGTAATATAGCTAGCTTGTCCCAGCAAACTCCTGCCGACGATGCCAGCCTGGTGGGCACCCACGCTGTAGCCCAGGATGTGGTAGTTGTTGACTGAAGCTCCTGAAGCCTGGTTCAGCCAAGTTATGAAGCGACCGACGCTGCGTCCTAGAAAATAGCGTCAAAAAGAATTAAAATTGTGTCATGTGGATAGAATATTGTTGTTTTCTGGTATAAAGTAGTGATCATGTAGAATATGTGCAGTAAAATTCAAAGCTGATAATTTGTTTCGAGTATCCCATTAAGGAGGATGCGCTGTGGTAGCCCGCGAAATTAAAATTTTCTTGCGTTTTATGCAATTTGCAGGTCCGTGTCAGGTTATCTTTTGATCAAAATATGATACATGGCAATAAAACATATGTATTTATATAATTTTAACCATGAAAATCATCAATACATCTACATAAGTTAGAATTCGCAATTGCAGAGTCGTTAGATTTCGTTCGTTCGACGAATCTGCACGAAATCTAACTTAGAGAGATGTATTGATGATTTTCATGGTTAAAATTATATAAATACATATGTTTTATTTCCGCATATCATATTTTGATCAAGATACAACCTGTCACGGACCTGCGATTTGCAAAAAAACCCAAAAAAAGTTGATTTTCGCGGGCTACCACAGCGCATCCCCCTTAAATAGGCACTTTTAAATATCAAAACAAATAAAAAAGCTGCCAAATGCGTGTCGGGCCACGCGCCGTAATAGGTTTCCATAGTTGCACAATGATGCGGACTAAGAAGAGGGCTTTTTGTTGTTTCATGAATATTTGACTAATATTACTCGTAAACTTGAAAAGTCTACTTAGATGTGATAGTTTTCCTTTTAACTTAGTTTTATAAAACTAAGTTAAAAGGAAAACTATCACATCACACCAGGTAAACGGTTAGTTTTGGATGGGTAAAAAAATTCACGGTATACCGTGAATTTTTTTACCCATCCAAAACTAACCGTTTACCTGGCACACTTGACTCTAACATAAATTAGCACTTTAAAGCTTAATATTTCAGAAACGGCTCCCTAAATCGAAAAATTATTGTTTTCGATTTAGTCAAACCCGCAATATTTTTAAAAGACCCATCTGGACCCATCCAACAACACCCCACACCATGGGATTGACGAGAAAAAAAAAACATCTCCACTTTACGTGTACAGATGGTATCCCAAAAAAATGTTTTTTTTCATGATTTTATTTTACCACTTTGTCGGCGTGATGAATATGTAATCCATGCCAAATTATAGCTTTCTAGTACTAAGAGTCTCTGAGCTAAGCTGCGGACGGACATAGCGAAAGTATAAGGGTTCCTTGTTGACTACGGAACCCTAAAAAAGAATTGAGTTTGAAGAAGAGGGTACAGTACATAGTAGCCTCCTCGTGGTATTGGCCCAGAGTTACAAGTTGTAGGCAGGGGTTCGAACCTAGGCTTGTCGTTATAGACCTAAATGTGTGGTATCACCACTGCTCTTGAATTATATTGTTTCCAGTGTTGCCGTTAGGACCATCTAGTTTGTGGCTACATCAAAGAAAAAAGTTGCTAGTTTTGTAAATAAATTACTTTCGAAATTCCACTAAAAAAGGCTAAAGTAATAGGTCTTTACCTATGAAATTGCCGTTTTGTATGAAAAAAGTTAAACGATTTTTTTTCATGCATTTTTTATTTGTATTAATCGAAGTAATCACCCATGCAATCAATGCATCTTTGCCAACGCAGTGGCAGTTTATTGATGCCCTTCTTAAAGAAATCAGCTGGACGGGAGGCAACAAATTCTTCAAAGGCATTTTGTACTGCCTCTCGGGTATTGAATTTTTTTCCCGCCAAGAAGTTATCCAAATTCTGGAAAAAGTAGTAGTCTGTAGGCGCAAGGTCTGGTGAGTAGGGCGGATGACGGAGAGCTTCCAACCCCAGTTCTTGCAACTTGGAGACCGTCTGCTGTGCAGTATGAGGTCGCGCGTTGTCGTGCAGGAGCAGCGGAGACGAGCGATTGACCAATGCTGGTTGGAGATGTGCCAGCTTCAATATTTTTGGCTTACTTTATCCTATTAAAATTTTTAATATAATTTTAATATAAAGGGATGGGGATAAGTGGATTTCCGTAGTTGGGATGAATCCCAAAAACAGGCTTAACATTGTAGTTGAAAAACATGTTCTGCCATACATCGATAAGTATACGCCACTGTCAATTCCCAACTGCAAATGTAAGTTTGTAAACGAAAAAAAATATTTTTTATGTGATAAAACTAAAAATTCATGATTTTTGGACTTTTTCTTTTGTTTGTGCTGTAAGACCTAGCTTCTCGTCGAATTCAATAATTCTAGGTCAACGGGAAGGTTTTGATTTATTTGCGACTATCAAAATATGTCGCATAAATAGCCGTATTTTTTATTGCACTGACTTAGAAGCTTAATTTTTTTAGAGCTACAAGGGAGCCGTATTTGATATTTATTTCAATTTCCACGCGTCTCTGAGAAAAAGGGTCTTGACAGATAAACAGATTCCGTTTTTCCTTTTGAGGTACGGAACCCTAAAAATTTATGTTCCTTACATATTGCCCGGTCTAGAATCATATGTGCTGAATTCACGGTTACAGCTTGCTCATCGATCTCCCTGCCACCCTATATATCATGAAGAAACTGCCTAAGAGTTTGAAGACAAGTGACATCCATCAACCCCGTGATTAACCCGCACTGGGCCCGCGTGGTGAATTACGGCCCACTCCCTCTCACAGAGAGAAGGTCTGTGTCCCAGCAGTGGGAACATTATAGGCTGGTTATTTGCATTATACTTCTTGAATCTGTGTTACTAGGCACTTACCAGAAGCAATTCCATTGAATCCAAAATATGCGCCTGCTCCCCAATCCACAACAATTACATTTACGTCACCAGCCAATAGGAAAGCTGTAAAATAAAACAATTATTTAGTAGAAACATAACTATTGAAAGGTGGGTATACAATACATCTCAGCCAACCCCTTGAAGTTAGATTGTATTACAGTCCGTCCAAATCGGTCGACGCGACGTGCTACAGAATTATCTCTGAACATGCTCATCATCTTCCTGCCTTTGTCCCAAGGTATGTGGGGCCGGCGCACCACGTTTTCTTCCATTCTCCCCTGTCAACCGTCACGCTATCATTCACTCCCTTCTCTTTCATACCATTCCTCACACAATCCATCCATCTTTTCTTTGGCTTTCCTCTCCTTCTCCATCCATCAACATGTATATTCATCACTCTTATATTCACATGCGTTTCGTCTCTCCTCATCACATGCCCATACCAAGACAAACGATTTCCTTTCAACTTTTCTGTTACTGGCTCCACTTTAAAACTTCCTCTTTTATCTCATTTCTTACTTTATCCATTCTCGTCACTCCACACATCCATCTCAAGTCTCAACATTCTCATCTCCGCTGCATGCAATCTTTTTTCATCCATATTCTTTATTGCCCAGCATTTTGATTCATAAAGTACGACAGGCCTTATCAAGGACTTGTAAATTTTCCCCTTTCTCATTAAAAAAATCGACTATTTGAAAACCTTCTTTTGGAAGTCTTTCAAAAATATTTAATATAATCGGTTGAAGGTCACTGAACAAGACACAAATAGAAACCCTCGTTGCCCCGCAAAGTGCTAAACTTACCAGGGACGAGGACAGTGTTGAATCCACTGAGAATGTTTCCAAGGAACCCGTGGATGAGGATAATTGTCCTCTTGGCAGGGTCGAAGTTACTGGCTGAGAGGAAGTTGGCGTTGCCCTGGATGAGTGGCTGGCTGATCAGGGGGTTGGCTCTGGTGAGTACAAAGGATAATTTATAAAATTTAAATATACTGTTTTCAGTAAGTAATTGAAATTGTTATTTGGCAATTGACTGACTGGATAGGTCCACCTACGAGTATTCACTTCTTCATAATTAATATCCCTTAGCCAATGCTTCGATATAGTTTTTATTAGGTTTATTAATTTGAACGTTTTTACATTAAATACTATATTTTAAACTTGTAAACAGCATCAAAGCAATAAATTAACTTCTTGAACGTCAAATGTATACCGTGTGTACGTAAGGAATTAACTTTATCCTTTTGCCTTTTTGGCGCAGCCGTGAGTTTTTCTTTCTTTTATATATATATATATATATTTTTAAATTGGCCCTTAAACTTTTTTATTATAAACATAACCTAAAAATAAAAAATATTTTAGTTTTTTTTTAATAGTTTTAGTTATGTTAGTATATAATTTTATATAATTACACTAATATTATAAAGGCGAAAGTTTGTAAGTATGTGTGTGTTTGTATGTTTGTTACTTCTTCACGCTCAAACGGCTGGTTCTATTTGTATGAAATTTGGTATGTAGATAGCTTATACTTTAGATTAACACATAGGTTACTTTTTATCTCGAACTACGCGGGTGAAACCGCGGGACGTAGCTAGTAATATGTATATAAACGTATATCATATACTAGCTGTGCCCCGCGGTTTCACCCGCGTAGGCCAGGATAAAAAGTAGTAACCTATGTGTTAATATTTTATATTTCACTAGCTTTTGCCCGCGGCTTCGCCCGCGTGGATGTTGGAAATCATCCCACGGGAAAGTACTACTGGGAAATCCTTCCTTATTCCTTGTCTACATTATAAAAGGAACCTCTGTGCAAAATTTCAGCTAGCTAGGGTTCGGGCTACGCGTTGAGGAGTCAGTCAGTCAGTCAGTCAGGCAGCGGCGTGCACTCCATACATGCAAATAAGCTCTGCATACCCTGTAGTCCCATACATACATGCCCCTCGAAATGATAAATAACTTAAACGCAAGAAAAATCATGGTAATAACTATTATTAATCTAACTTATTCGCTGTCTCACTGTTTATAACGCGATTTACGCGCCATCTATTACTTTTATTTGAAACTAATTTCTTGAAGCGAGCGGCGACAACCGCGCAGGCAGCGCTCCCGGTGAGCATAAGCACAACAACGCCGTGCTTATTTTTCATACAACGCAACCCGTGTAGTACACAGCAATAGTGTGACTGTGTGCGTGAAAATGTATGCGTGTGTTTATGTTCTGGAAGCACAGCTTATTTTGCAACCCGTCCAAATTAAGAAGCCGTAAAAGTACCGCTTAGTTGTTGATTACAGAGGGTTGACTTTTTTAGTCGGATTGACCAAGATTAGTTCGTATTATTTTGTAATTGTAAAGTTTTTACACGCTTTTATTCAACTTGCAATGTTTGTTAGTTTTTTCGCCATATTGTTTTGATTTGATTGTTTTTCTTGGCGCAAGTGATTGACTGTATATTATTATGTAATTATTTTAATCATTTGTAAAAATTGAAAATTATACCTACCTGTGAGACCTGTGCTGCCGAAGTGTGATAAATAAATTAAAATCTGCCGCTTTTCGACGTTATATTTTGAGAAAAAAGTTAAATTCATTGTAAACGGAAGGTTTTTGTGAACCCGGGTTTTATTTAACTAAAAAAAAAAAGGTAATGCCTCTCGTTATATTGATAGAAAAGTTTTGTGATACCTAATTATTACCTACTGGCAAACATGTTGTGTATAACCCAAACACATTGTATTTTATCCCTTGTTTTTTGTTTACAAATCAAGATAAAAATAATATTTGGACCTTTATCGGATATTCAGATTAAAATATTTTAGATATTCGTTGTGGTCGCAAACAAACATCATGCGAAGCCAATGGCGCCGTGCGGTAAGAGTCAGTGTAAGATTAGGGTTATGGTAGGTGAGGTCGGGTAAAACAAACGGTCGGGAAAAAAAAAAAACTTAGGTACTAGTTTCAGCTTGTTAAAGTTTTTATTTTTATTTTAGACGTGCATACCCTGTCTGAAATCTCTGTGCACGCCACTGCAGTCAGGCCTTCTCTTTTTATTCATATAGATTTTAATGTTTGTGTTGCAATACTAGTTACTAAATTATCGAACGAAATCCACTATGGTAGTTACTTAAAAAAAAAAACAGGTATGTATCAATTTTAACTCACCTGGTGTAAAGATGATACTCATTATCCGTATCAGGGTTGTACCTAGCCATCTCCCTGATATCACTAGCTTTGATCCAGGAGTCTACCAGATGAGGGATCCCCTCATCATCCCGCAGGTAGCCATACCGCAGTCCCTCAGGGTCTAACTTGGTGATTATTGGGTCCAACCCCGCAGGTACAGCTGGGGTATAAAAGTTATTCGTTATTAATTTGATGGTAATTTACAAGGCATATGTGAGTGGAAACGCCGGGAGGGGACGCCCTAGGAGGACTTAATATAGTGATCTTATTGGTGATGGTCTTCAGAAAGGTCAGGTACGTAGTACTCGCAACCAGCGTGCGTGTGTGACCAGATGTATGAACGTAAACGAGGCAAAAGGAGTATGTAAGGATCGTAGCAGGTGGCATTCTGTAGTTTCTGCCTACCCCCACGGGAAGAAGGCGTGAGTTTAGCATGGCTAAGTAATAACAGCCGCACGGGTCGATCCGTCAGGTAAAGCTACGCTTGCCGGGGTTGGTCCGTGGATGGGTGACCATCTTTACATACCGAGACTCCTCCGTGCCTCGGAAAGCACGTTAAGCCGTTGGTCCCGGCTGTCATTCGTGGATCTTTGACAGACGTTACGGGTCGTCAGAAGTTCCAAAGTCTGACAACCAGTCTTACCAAGGGGTATAGTATTACCCAGTAACTGGGTTGTGGAGCTCAGATAGGCAGTCGCTCCATGTAAAATACTGGTATTCAGCTGCGTCCGATTAGACTGGAAGCCGACCCCAAAATTGTTGGGGAAAGGCTTGGCAGTTGATGATAGGTACGAGTAAGTTGTGGTCATCCTCGAAAAGGGCGGCACATTGTTTAGTTTACAGAAAATAGTGCGAAAGATTTTTTTTGAAAGGGCTTTCACTAGAAATGCCCCCCCGTCCTCTCAGAAAGAAACATTTCCCCCCCTTGAGCGTTAACCCAGATCCTAGAACCTAGGTCCCGGGTTCGATCCCTGAGTCCGGAAAAGTGTTATTGGGTTTTTTTATCTGGTATTTCTCGGTAGCAGCCTTTTTTTTTGTGGATGGGAAATCATCAAATGACAACTCCCGCTCTGGGCGGAGCGAGAGGGCGTGTCAGACTTTTACTGACTAAAACCCACCCATGTTCCTTCAGTTGCCTGTTTCGAACAACTCGCGATCCCGGCGGCATCGGACCCCGTCACTGCTAACATATCTTTGAGGCACGCGTGAAACACGACGCGCCGTCGACCCAAGCCTGCAGTGCTATTCTGTACAAATCTCACCGTGAAAACCTAGGTGAAGTGAGTTGTCATTCCACCTGATGTTAAGTATTAACACTATTGACAGCTCACTCCACGCTCACTTCACCTAAGTTTTCACGGTGAGATTTGTACAGAATAGCATTGCTGGTCCTTACCGGACGGCGAGCTACCCATTGCTCGCCGTCCGCAAGCCCGCGCCTACGGTGGCCACTCGGTAGCAGTCTGGAGTCTGGATTTGTGCCCGACCCCTATTACATGGGGCTTAAACACAACTGGCGAAACGTGGGTGTACCACAGGTACACTTCTGCCTAACTCCTCGTGGATTATTTGTTATGTTGTGGTATTTCCAAAAATTCAATAAACAAATGACTACTTTTGGAAAAAAAAATCCATGTTTTTAAAATAAAATTAATTTGAAATTAGAATTCTTAGCCAAACAAAAATTATTTTGATTTGAAATGGCCAGTACTGCAGAACGGCAATTTCATAGGTAAAGATCTAATAGATAACACTGAAACCTCTTTCATTGATTAAATTTAATTAGAAACTAATTAATTTAAAGATAATAATTATTGGATCTATAAAAATAAAAATAAAGATTGATAGGTGACGTCAACTATTTTTGCAAGTGATTTTATAATTTGACTACCAGATGTTATTTGAATTTTTGGCAGCCATTTGTAGATCTTTGACAGTCGTTAAAAGACTAAAAGTCTGACAGCCAATTCTACCAAAAGATCGTGTTACCCTGTAGAAGATTATGGAGTCAAAATACTGGTATTCAACTGCATTTGGTTTGACTGGAAGTCGACCACAACATAGTTGAGGAAAAGCTAGGCAGATTGATGTTCTCTAAATGCGAAAGTCAGTTTGTTTGTTACGCTTTCACGCTAAAACGGCTGAACGGATTTGGATGAAATTTGGCACATGCGTAGAACATGACCTGGGTTAGGACATAGAATATACCCAGGGTATCCAGACTTATGCGGATGAAACCACGGGGTGCAGCTTGTAAGTAATAATAAGAAACTAAACAGAGCACTGTCGAATGTCGTGATGGCCCAGGGTTTAAGCTGGCTCTCATGCACGAGGACAACCTCGTGCAAGGGAGTCGCGAAGTTCAATTCCGGGCTTTTTTGATCATCACTGAAAAACAATCTGCCTAGCCTTTTCCCAATTATGTTGGGGTCGGCTTCCAGTCTAACCAAATGCGCTGAATACCAGTATTTTACAGCGACTGCCTATCTGACCTCCACAACCCATTAACTGGGTAACACGATACCCCTTGGTAAAGCTGGTTGCAAGACTTTCGGGCTTCTGACAACCCGGAACGACTGTTAAAGATCCACGAATGACAGCCGGGACCAACGAGGCACAAAGGAGTTTCGGTATGTAAAGATGGTCACCCGTCTACGGACCGCCCCGGCAAGCGTAGCTTAACCTGATGGATGGACCCGTGCGGCTGTTATTACTTAGCCACGAGCTCCTCTTGGTCATCACTGAAAAACATCGTGAGGAAACCTGAACATAACACATCACAGTTTGTGAGTGTGTATGTTTGTTATTCCTTCACGCTCAAACGGCTGGACCGATTTAGATAAAATTTGGTATGTGGATAGCTAAAAAGTAGCATATGTGTTAATCCAGGGTATACCCTGGATTAACACATATGCTACTTTTTATCCCGGTCTACGCGGGTGAAACAGCGGGGCGCAGGTAGTAGTTAATATAAGTCTGAAATCGCCAACCCGTCTTGAGCTAACGTGGTGATCAATGGTCGTGCCTTCTCTGCATGAAAAGAGTCCTTTGCCCTGCAGTGGGACAATAATAAACTGGTAAAAAACCGGCCAAGTGCGTGTTGGACCACGCAATGAAGGGTTCCGTAGTTGAAAAGAATTTATTCCAAAAACAAACTTAGCCAAAATTTTCCAAATAAGTGCAACCATTCTGAAGCGATGCGCTTACATAAATTCGGCGATTATTTATATAAATTAGTATTATTATTAAATGGTCATCCTTACCTGACACAGCAGCAACAATTGCCAATAAAACCACAACACCACGCGCGGCCATCTTGAATGTCAACGAAATTAACTTTCGCAGCGAATTTATAATCAATCAATCTATTTTGATAAAAAGATCTGAGATAATTAACTAATTAATGATGTAGGTAATCTTACTTTTTACGTAAGGATGTGTGTTATCTTGTAGATAAACTTTGTTTTCCTTGTCACTATAAATAAGTAGAAGAAAAAGCGGTCAAGTATACAAGGCGGACTCGTACACGAAGGGGTCCGTACCCATGATAATGGACAGCCAACGTGATTTTTTTTGCCCGCGGCTTCGCCCGCGTTGATGTCGGAAATAATCCTAAAGAAACGTACTATCGTAACGCGCATGCCAGTAACGCTCCCAGACGGCATGATTTTTCCGACACCTTCAACAATCATTGATAACATTATTCAAGGCATACTGTCAGACCTTCTACACGTGCAGCCTATGGACTAATTTTACATTGCGGGGGTACAGTGCTCTGCGTGTCCAGTATAACGGTGCGTTTAGGATATTGTTGGGGCTCCCACGCTTTTGTAGTGCTTCCGCGATGTTTGCCGAGGCGCAGACTGATGATTTTTTCGCGATAATCAGAAAAAGGTGCGCCTCGCTGTTACGGCGTGTGCGTGGCAGCCCGAATGGTATTCTTAGCGCATTGTCCCAGAGGTGAGACTCACCAATGTTGATGAGATGGATGCGGCTGCACGCTAGCGGCCCCTCATTATTATAGAATAGGTACTATTATATTTTATGTGTTTTTGATTATCTTTTTATTTCTGTTTAAATTATATTTTGATTTTTATTATTATTTGACAGTTTAAATTAAATTTTATTTGATTATTATTATTATTTGACCTAATTATTCTTTTACACATGTTTTGACACTCATGATTAATTTTTTATAATATTTTTAAATTATTGTATTTTTTTAAATTTATTCATCTTTATGTTTTTATATTGTTTTTTTTTATGTAATATTATGGATTTTTATTATCTGAAATAAAATAAATTGAATTGAATTGAATTGTCATATTTCCTTGTAAGCAACACATGTCTTTCGATTCGTCCTTGAATTTCAATGCCAAGCAATGTTCACAATACTGACATGGTACCTGTTCATACTATACGATCGTCCTTGTAAGGAATCGAAGGATCGTAATTCACGGCAGAATTTTCTTTATTTACTAATGAATTAGTTACTCACTCGGATCTGTGGCTAATCGGTTGTCCGTTTTGTTCGGTGTTACTATGTGTCTGTCCGGACGATTCTCTGGCTCTCTGTAGTCGATGTCTATCCCTATCCTGGCTGAGGCGAGCCTCACGCTCTATACAGATGATTCTCTGGCTCTCTATATTCGATGTCTATCCCTATCCTGGCTGATGCGAGCCTCAAGGTCTACAGACGATTCTCTAGCTCTCTATATTCGATGTCTATCCCTATCCAAGCTGATGCGAGCCTCAAGGTCTACAGATGATTCTTTGGCTCTCTGTATTCGATGTCTATCCCTATCCTGGCTGAGGCGAGCCTCACGCTCTAAACAGACGATTCTCTGGCTCTCTATATTCGATGTCTATCCCTATCCTGGCTGAGGCGAGCCTCACGCTCTATACAGACGATTCTCTGGCTCTCTATATTTGATGTCTATCCCTATCCAAGCTGATGCGAGCCTCAAGGTTTACAGACGATTCTCTGGCTCTCTGTATTCGATGTCTATCCCTATCCTGGCTGAGGCGAGCCTCACGCTCTATACAGACGATTCTCTGGCTCTCTGTATTCGATGTCTATCCCTATCCTGGCTGAGGCGAGCCTCTCGCTCTATACAGACGATTCTCTGGCTCTCTATATTTGATGTCTATCCCTATCCAAGCTGATGCGAGCCTCAAGGTTTACAGACGATTCTCTGGCTCTCTGTATTCGATGTCTATCCCTATCCTGGCTGAGGCGAGCCTCACGCTCTATACAGACGATTCTCTGGCTCTCTGTATTCGATGTCTATCCCTATCCTGGCTGAGGCGAGCCTCACGCTCTATACAGACGATTCTCTGGCTCTCTGTATTCGATGTCTATCCCTATCCTGGCTGAGGCGAGCCTCACACTCTATACAGATAATTCTCTGGCTCTCTGTATTCGATGTCTATCCCTATCCTGGCTGATGCGAGCCTCAAGGTCTACAGACGATTTTCTGGCTCTCTGAACTCTATGCCTATCCCGATCCTGGCTGCGCCGAGCCTCACACTCTGCTGAGGATTTTCTTTCTCTGTCAGCTCTATATCTATCCCGAACTTGGTTGAGGCGAGCCTCACGTTCCGTTGATGATTCTTCATCTCTTGCTGAACGTCATCTTCTGGCATTCACAGTACTACGACCTATGTTCGAACGACGACGTATTCCAGACATGACTTTATAATTTCTGTACAAAATTTACTCAGTTCTTGTTTGAACTCACGCCTTAAAACTATACGTATGATTATGAACAAATTGCCATACTATTAGTATATGCTGCAGTAAATATAGTTTTCCTTACTATTCGTTCAACTAAAAACAAAAGATAATCAATAATTATCAACAACAAAAGGTACTTATTATATTAACTCTAAATTCAAACCAGAAATACAATTGATAAATTATGGTTTTGTAACCCCCCCCCCCCCCCCCTGCATTTTAAATCTGTAATATCTTCGAAAATATTCATTTAAATTACATGCTGTAAAGGGCCATAGATCTATATTAAATGCACAATGTATTTAAGGTACTTCATTGGATAAGGATCAATGCTGTATCGCTTCGTAAAGGACAAAAAAATATTATTGTGGGTTATCCTGAGATAGACATAATACAATCGCGGATTTTCTGAAGACCTTCTTAAGGTGTACAATACTGTACTTACATTATTTTGATCTATCTCGTAGGGTTCAGCCAGCGTTTGCAATGTAAGCGCAAAAAATGTGTTTATTTACGACATCACATTAGAAACGTCTAAAATAGTCTATCTCTACTATATTATGCATGTATTATACATATAAACCTTCCTCTTGAATCACTCTATCTACTAAAAAAAAACCGCATTAAAATCCGCTGCGTAGTTTTAAAGATCTAAGCCTACATAGGTACAGACACAGCGGGAAGCGACTTTGTATTATACGAGTATACTATATACTATGTAGTGATAGTGATGATAGTGATATTCTGTGAATATTTCAAGCGTCTATCTGTTGCCGTTATCAATATCGAGCAAAAACGAGCAAAAAAATTACGTTTCATGTATGGCAGCCCCCTTAAATATTTATTTTATTCTGTTTCTTAATATTTGTTATTTGAAGGAGTTTTATTAGATTTAAAAATGGCACGCCTTTCGTGTTATTCGCCAAACGTCAAAAAAAAATGACGACACGACTGTCGTGCCATCCGCAACGAATCGGTTAATAACTAAGATTAAAAAAAAACTGCAACTGTTAATCGACTTATGTTGCTGACTGTACAATGTTGATTAGATTGATATAGAACGCGTAGATAATTTCTACGTGATGGGTACCTTGTATATGTCTTGTCATGTTATTTTGCCTATAAATCTATGTTGGCTGATAAAGTTAAAAGGATTTGTGATAAGGGGCATATCGCCTTATATCTGTGACTATTTTAGTTAGATAATCGATTAATTTCTAACTGGAATTTCCGAATCATTGTGTTTTGTATATGTAGATATCAATATTTCTATGAGTATGACCAATATTTACGTTTAAGCTTGTTGAACTTATTTTATCCTTTATTTTTTGTGGATGGGAAATCATCAAATGACTTCTCCCGCTCTGGGCGGAGCGGGAGGGCGTGTCAGACTTTTACTGACTAAAACCCACCCGTGTTCCTTCAGTTGCCTGTGGAACCACGGTATCTCTTTCGAACAACCCGCGACCCCGACGGCATCGGACCCCGTCACTGCTGACATATCTTTGAGGCGCGCGTGGAACACGACGCGCCGTCGACCCGGGCCTGGTCCTTACCGAACGGCGAGTTACCCATTGCTCGCCGTCCGCAAGCCCACGCCTACGGTGGCCGGGAATCGCTACGGATTCCCGCCGCCCAGGGCGTCTTCTACGGCGACTAGGGGCGTGAGGGCGCGACAGTTGCCTCTCCCTCACGCGTTCCGCCTCCTCCTTCACGAGCATTACTGCTTCGCAGAAGGAGGTGACGGCCTCCCATGCACTCTCGCTCCGTACCATGGCCTGGACCAGGTTCGAGCGCGAGATATCGCCGCCTCCGATCACCCTAGGCAGACCTCCACTGTATGCTCCACCGTGTTCTCCGGGCGATCCACACAATGGTGACACCCGGGCGTTTCCTCCCGCCCTATCCGAAACAGAAACCTCCCGAAACAACCGTGTCCGGTGAGCAGCTGCGTCAGGCGGAAGGTGAGGACGCCGTGACGCCTCTCCAACCACTCCTCAAAGAGGGGACTTATTGCCGCAATTGTGGCATTGTATCCTATAAATCTTTGCAGGTCTCGAAGTAGGTAGGCAGAATAATACTCCAGTCAAGATGTGGAACGAATGAATTTATTTTTTTTTTTTTTTTTTTTTTTTTTTTTTGAAATGGCATCTCGTAGTGTGACCATGAGAGGTCCCGACTACTTAACCGGACTTTCCTGTTGGTGCCTTTAAGCGAGCTCAAAAGCCTCCAGCCAGGGGCATAAATACTAACTAAATTATAAACTAAACGACTGCGCACTAAGGGCACCCCCTGTGGGGTACGGACCTCGGCTTAGGGAGTCGTTGTCATTGACCAATGATATACAAGGCAAAGCAATAGGCTGGATCAAGTTAGGGGAATTATTATTATCAGGGGAGTTTAAAGCTACAGGCTCAGCTACGCCACCAGCTGGCTCGATTAAACCGATCAAGGGGCATGAATTTACATTTACGTTAGATGGTCTTAAACGCGGTGGGCCTCGGCGGCGAGGCCGGAATGTAGATCTGTGTTTGTGTTGGACTGTGCTAGTGTCCCTACTACTTTCCTGGAGGAGGGTGATAGGGTCATCGGGTTCAGTGAGGGCATGTCGCGGACGGCGGATACTACTGATTCTACTGGGGACATAGCTAGCGGCTTCGACAACCAAGGGGTTGCGATGTTTCACGGCGGAATCAAAGAAACGCTTGGAAAGGCGTTTCAAGTACTGACGGATGGTCGGGACTTTAAGGTCAAGGTGGAGGTCCGCGTTCCGAACGAACCAGGGGGCTCCCGTTACCTTTCGGAGGAGACGGTTCTGAAGGGTCTGCATCCTATGGATGAGGTGGGGCTTTGCATGCGCAAAGACTGGGCCCGCATAGGTCATGATAGGTCGAATGCACGCTGTGTAAATACGCAACTTGCACTTAAGGGACAACTTGCTGCGTGCATTCAGAACGGAGTGTAAACGGCCGAGAGCAAAGTAGGCCCGCGAACGAACCTGCTTTATGTGCTCTGAAAATGATAAATGACTATCGAGCGTCACACCTAAATATTTGGCTCGCTTCTCCCAAGGGATCTGCTTGCCAAACATGGTGATCGGCCGAGGAGGGGCGGTGAGCCGATTACGCCGTCTCGTAAAGAGAATGGCTTGGCTTTTATCGGGATTGACTTCGATTCTCCACTTTCGAAACCACTTGCCGAGGGCATCGACTGCGGTTTGGAGGGTGCGAGCGATCGAGTCAGGGCGAATTCCCTTGGAGAAAATGGCCGTATCGTCTGCGAACAGCGCCAACTGTGCCTTTTTACTCTTCGGGATATCGCTGGCGAAGAGGATGAATATGAGGGGGGAAAGCACAGAGCCCTGAGGGACTCCTGCGCGAATAGGGTGGGGGGAGGAAAGTGCTCCTTCAATGCGATAGCGAAAGGTGCGGTTTGACAAAAAGTCTCGTAGGATGAGCACGAGACGATCCGGCACACCGAGTTGGTACAGCTTATATAATAAGCCGTTGTGCCAGACTTTGTCAAAGGCCTTCGCTATATCGAAAAAGACAGCACCAGTCATCGCACCGCGTTGGAACCCAACGCTGATGTGCTCGACAATACGGTGGACCTGCTGCACGCAATAGTGCTGGGTTCGAAAACCGAATTGCTCGTCGGGAATGAGACCCTTTGTCTCGGCATAATCTCTGAGACGCTTATAAATAAGCCTCTCATAGATTTTGCCGAAGACGTTGAGCAGACTGATAGGCCGGTAGCTAGAGGGCTCGCTCTTAGGCTTGCCGGGCTTAGGGATACCGATAACGGTAGCCTGTTTCCAGGCGTGAGGAAAGATATTATTACCCATGGCACCATTGAAGATGATGGTCATGAGCATAATCAAACGGGCAGGGAAGAGTTGGAACACCCTATTGGTGATTCCATCTGAGCCGGGGGCTTTACGGTGTTTTAGACCCTTGATTATCTCGTGCACCTCGTCAGGAGTGACGGGAGGCAAGGGACAATCAGGGTCCTCAACGGGGGGAAGGGAGGCTCTACGTTCGACTTCAGCGTCAACCTCAGAGAGGTGGGCTTCGTCTACTGGTTGAGAGCTGGGTGAGCACTGGGCCTCAAGACTATCGGCAAGGCATTCGGCCTTGTCGATATCATCGAAAGCGATGGTATTGTCTGGGCGTACTAAGGGGGGCATAGAAGCTGTCTCTGAGGACCTGAGTTTCCTCTGTAGGTGCCAGAAGGCCTGATGAGTTGGCTCGAGCTCACTCAACATCTTGTCCCAACGCGTGGAACGCAGTTCCTCTATGCGTTTCTTTACAGATTTCTGCAAATAGCGCATATGGACTTTGTTCAAGCGGCAGGGAAAGCTGCTGTAGGCACGGACAGCCGCGTTCTTCTCATTCATCAGGGCACGTACATCGTCCGGCAGCTTCCAGCGATGGTCATCCACCGCTGGAACCTCCCTTGAACAATCGTTCAGGACTGATTGTACGTGCTCCGTGAATGAGTCGATCGCAGCTGTCGTGTCAGCGAGAGAGTCAAACTGATCAGGAATAGAGTCTAAGTGGGGAGATGAGGAGGATTTCAGACATTCGCTTACTTTCCTCCAGTCCGTCACCAACCGGGTGGGGAGAGGTTGAGAGGGATCGCGGAGACCTATGCGGGGGGCCAGATTTAAGATCACGGGACGATGATCAGACGTTAGTTCATGTATCGCTTCTATAGAGTCCAACCGAAGGTTGACATTCTTTAGAAGCGCTACATCAAGTACGTCGGGGGAATGAGCGGGGTCATGGGGATAGTGAGTGGGAGTCATTGGGGCAATGACATCGAAACCCAAAATGGGACAGAGGTCGAACAGGTGTCTTCCTCTAGAAGTGGTGGTGGAACTATTCCAGGAGGTATGTTTGGCGTTGAGATCGCCCGCTATGATAACGGAGTCACTCAAGCCCAACAGAATGGTCAGATCGTCAGAGAGGGATTGGAAATCCTCTGAAGTGCGGGGGCCGCGGGGGGGGAGGTAGACCGATACAAGAGTGATCGGCTGGTGACCTGTCATGCCTAAGCGGCAGACAGACACTTCTAATCGCGAGAGAGGAGGAGGGTCCATAGGGATGCAGTATAGGGACGATTTATAATAAATCATAGTACCGCCCTTGTGACACCGAGACCTGTCATTGCGAACTATGCGATAGTTGGCAATCGACGGACTTCGGTGATGGGGCTTCAAGAACGTTTCCTGTAAGAGGAAAACGTCGATATGGTGGTCGCGGAGAAAAGTGGCGATCTCATCGCGTTGGCCTGCAAAGCCATTCGCGTTGAAAAAGCCTAAGTTTAATGATCGGGGTTTGATCCTAGCTATGATTCCTTTATCCATTATTTATTTGAGTTGTTGGAAAAGGAATTCAGAGCTTGCGTAATCTCGGGATACGCATTGAATATATTGATGATCCTGGGCAAATCGCCGACATTTCTGGCGGCGGTTAGCTCAAGAGCCATCTGTCTAGCGCGGGGGGTATAGAAAGCCATAAAAGTGCCAGCAATAATGCTGAACGAGTCAACATTTTGGCTGAGCACTGGCATGGTTGGGGGTACGGTAGGGGGGGGGGGGAGCCAAAGCGGCGGGAGGGGAGGCTTTAGGAGCGGGCGCGGACGCGGGTTTAGGGGGCTGAGAGAGAACGGCTGGAGGAGCGCGGGTTCTCGGATCCCTAGGAGCGAGCGGGGGGAGGAGGAGGGGGTTGGGAGTACGCCAATGCAGGGAAGGCCTGCTGGTGGTGTAGGGGAAACCACGGGTTAGGTCGCTGCGGACTTAGCCGGGTCGGCATCTGGGAAGATGGGATGGGGAGTAGCGGAGGGCGTTCTCTCTGCTGACGAGCGTCTGCACGCTTGTTCAGCTTTGAGGAGGAGAAGGACTTTGGGGCTTTGGGACAGCCACGGTAATTGGCTGGGTGCCCAGATTCGCCGCATAGCACACAGCTAGGCAGGTCGGTGCACAGGGTACGATCCTTCGGACGCAAACAGTCCGAAGTGCCGTGGTCCCCCAGGCACTTGACGCACCTGGGTTTCGCGTGGCAGTTCCTCTGCGAGTGGCCATACAATTGGCAGCGGTGACACTGACCAATGATGCCACTCTTCCAGGGTTTCTCGATTTCGAAACCCGTGAGGTTACAGATCGATCTGACCTGGAAAATAGGGTGGTACCCCTCGAAATGGGGACAGATAACTAGGACCATGTCGTATGCTTCTCCTGCCCTGGAGCGGTGCATACGATGGACCTCATCCACCGGGATAGCTTGCGACAGAAGGTCGTCTTTGATTTCCTTGACGGAGAGCTCCTTCGGGATCCTGCGGATCACCACTCTAGTCTGGCGCTCCTCAGGGAGAGTATACGTGTGGAAAGACACGTTCCTCGACCTAAGGAGTTTCGTGAGCTCCCTAAAGTCATGAGACGTAGGGATGCTCACTTTGATACCCTGCTGGGTAGATCGTGCGGCGGTGTAATTGATCCTAAGATCGGTACACCAACGCGAGACGTCTGTCCACTTCCCCTTGTCCTGGATGTACACAGGAGGGGGGGAAGGTGCCTTCTTGGGGACAGAAGACGAAACGGGGGGGGTGGCGGTGGGGGCAACTGAGGCCGTGGGATCCGCGGTCGGAGGGGGGGGAGGGATAGCGGTGGAAGCCGCAGAGGGAGGAGTGAGGGAATCACCCACTTTCCTTCCCTTCCTAATCTGGGCAGAAGAATCAACGCGATTCTTCTTCCTCTTCCTCTTACCTTGGACGGTGGCGAAACCATCATCCTCAGCGGAGGAAGGGGAAGAGGGAGGGCACGAGGAGGCTGACTGATCCTGAGCAGGTTCAGAGTCGGATGCCTCAGAAATGTAAGAGTAGGGAGAGGTGGGTCTCCCGGACACCGGGGAGGTGTCCATAGAGTCACCTGAATCCTCACAAGGAGGGACGGGAGTGGGCTCTAGGGCATCGCTGAAATCAGCGATGCCTGAGACAGAAGGGGAGGGGGAGGGGGGGGTGGGGCCGGACCGCTGAAAAGCGGCTAGACGCGCCTTGAGGCTCTCGTTCCCCAAGACTGCGTCCAGGAACACATCGGGCTCCTTTAGGAGGAGCTCCTTAATGAAATCGAAGAGGTGCTCTCTATCGAGCGACATGGTCACGACGCGACAACCCTATATCTAACTCCCCGGGTGGGTTGGCCCGGGGATGTGTAAGTCTCCCTGCCGGGTGCAGGCAGGGAGGTGAGTACCTACGGTGTGCCCTAAGCTGTGTGTACCCGTCGCCAGTCTTAATGTGCGAACGGGGCCCTAACCAATCTAGCGCGAAGGGTGTAGACACACCCTAAAGACACTAGGTGCAAGCTGTGAAAGGAAGACTGTACACCAGTGCCGACTAGGAGATCCCCCAAGGCCGGTTAACACTGGGACCCGTCCAATTGACTGCCTCACCCCGAAGGGGTTCGGCGGGTGTATTGGGTCAACACCCCACTCGGCTTCGTTGGCACCGTAAGGTTTCCACCGAGGACCACGAAACTGTGGATTTGCCCCGAAGGGGCCTAGTGCAGCTAGACACGTTTCGACGATAACGTTAAAGAAACAATAGTCTTGAAAAAGACTCTTTGGTGATCATAGATCGAGGAATTAATTAAATAAATAATTAATTCCTCGAAGGATCGGACGTAGTCGGGGCGACTACGATGCGCGCCGCGAGAGCGCAGCGCAGTGACGGGTGGGGAGCGATGACTCAGCGAGCCGGGGCAGCGGGAGGGAGCGGCAGCACACAACCGCTCGCAACGGCAGCCAAGCGTCGAATGAAAAAAAGATGAATTTATTTCCAAATGTGTCAGCTTAAATACTATTTACATCTATTTACAAACTAGGATAACTACTGCCTATGTACAAGTATTGACCAATCAGATCACAGCACCCTGTTGTCCGTTTGTTCCGCAATGTGTCGCTGCAGGCGCGCGCTAGCGCATCTCGCCGATCGGAACGCCGAAGTTTATAAATATAGGTGGCACACGTTTGTGCACCAGTATTCATCGAGGCGGCGTCCAGTGAGGTCGTGTGCGGCGTTGTCCGACGGCGGCGTGTGGCGCCGCAGTTCCCGTACCGCTGTACTGTTTCTCTAGCAGACCAAAAGTTCTTCTCAGGACTGTTTGCTTCAGTGTTTCTTTACGGAGTGTCAAAACGTGCTGGTCAGTGGTGGCTACAAGTTCTTTTCAGAACTGTTGTTTTCACTGTTTCTTTACGGAGTGTCAAAACGTGGTGGCTACAAATCTATTGAAGAAGAAACTTTTTAATGGACGCTATATAAAATATTTTTCATGTTACACGGGAGCCGTGCTGAAAATGTTTGGCTGGCACGGCCTCCTTTTTAGGGTTCCGTAATAAAATGGTAAAAAGGAACCCTTATGGTGCGACTCAGTCTGTCTGTCTGTCTGTCACAGCTGGATATCACAAGAGCTACTAATGCTTGAAATTTGGAACAGTTTTAGATAACGTTTGCCCAACTATTTTGCAAATAAGAAAGAAATAAAAATATATATGGTTTTTAGGGTTCCGTAGCCAAATGTCAAAAAACGGAACCCTTATGGATTCGTCATGTCTGTCTGTCTGTCCGTCCGTATGTCACAGCCACTTTTTTCCGAAACTATTATATAAAAACTATACTGTTGAAACTTGGTAAGTAGATGTATTCTGTGAACCGCATTAAGATTTTCACACAAAAATAGAAAAAAAAAACAATACATTTTGGGGGTTCCCCATACTTAGAACTGAAGCTCAAAAAATTTTTTTTTCATCAAACCCATACGTGTGGGGTCTATGGATAGGTCTTCAAAAATTATATTAAAGTTTCTATTATATTTTTTTTCTAAACTGAATAGTTTGCGCGAGAGACACTTCCAAAGTGGTAAAATGTGTCCCCCCCCTGTAACTTCTAAAATAAGAGAATGATAAAACTAAAAAAAATATATGATGTACATTACCATGTAAACTTCCACCGAAAATTGTTTGAACGAGATCTAGTAAGTAGTTTTTTTTTAATACGTCATAAATCGGTCTATTATTAAAACATCGATCAAAGTTACAACGAACTACAAGAACGTTTATATTATGTTACTTGCTGCTGCGGAACCCTTCATGGACGAGTCCGACTCGCACTTGGTCGCTTTTTTTTGTAACAGGGACTGAAAGGGGGTCTTAAAAATTCAAAGTCATGCTACTAGGGCACGTGGGGTATCATATGAAAGAACGCTGTTTGCACATTCTTAAACATTTTTTTATTTTTTTTTAGGCCGTATAGTTTTCGACTTTTGAGGATAAATGTAAAAAAAAATACCGTTCCCCCCCCCCCCCCCCCCCCTTATCTCCAAAGTTTGCAAAGAGAAAAATCTGAAATTATTCTATGTGATAGAAGTTTGTGTAAAGATTACAGTAAAATTAAAACGATGTCTCTAAATAACACACTTTTTCAGAAATCGGAACGGAACCCTCGACTCAGTCTTGCCTGGTTTTTAATATTTTCAACTCCAACTTTCTCCTACTTCGATGATAACCTATGGATAGGTACTGCCAACCCCCTATCCTAAAGAAAGGTTGAAGCTACAAGAGGGTTACAATAAGTGTTTGTATAGGCTACCGGCTTATCAGTGGTCAAGCAGACAGCGTCCTTAGGGGGTGGGATGTACAGTTGGGGGCGAAAGTGTTACGAGTCTAATTTTGAAAAAAAACATTGTCTTTAAAAAATCACTTTTAGCGATCAGACCGCCCATTGTGTCACCCTAGACCCTCAAATATTGCATAAAGTTGTATCATTGTTGCGTTGAAATACACAAAATGTATTTGAGAGCCTATAACTCAAATGGCTTGGCATGATCCTCCGTTATGTCGAAAATACTGCAGCATTAATTTTAAAATAAATATATGGTAAAGTTGAGGATTAATATTAAGTACTATGTTTGACGAAAACACGATGCCATAAAATTTTCTGATGCCAAAAAATAACTTTAATTTCGGAAGTCGGTGTCTGGTTAAATGTATTTTCGTTTTTCGCCGGCGACTTCCGAAGTCAGTTATTTTTCACTTTGTAGTGTTGTTTTTGGAAGTCGGTTGTATTTTTTTGTAAAAAAGTTTTTATTTTTCACTTTTCAGTTGTGGTACCTACCTCATACAAATTCTAATACCTGCAAAAGAAACTAGAACATCATCCACATAAAAAGTGAGGAAAAATACGTATTATTGAAGCTAACTCAAAAACTATCCAAGCAAAATTAATACACTTAATATGGGACCAACTTTGAGGTACCCCCATTTGAATAAAACATTTTTTTTCTAAATCAGACGACTCTGATACATAACAAAAAAACAAAAAAAAAATAATATACATGTTGAATTGAGAACCTCCTCCTTTTTTTTCCTAGGTTAAAAATATCGTTGTTTTTCTTTATAAACCACACAGAAAATTAAAACAAAATTAAAATACTTGTGGGTTATCATTCTGTACTCGACAGTACTCGTAAGAAAGAGTAACACTTGACCACTATCTGTGGGCCCCAGCTGAGTGAAGTGAATGTTATTTTTATAACCACTTAATAAAGACTACCTCTGACCCCTGACTTGACTTATAAAAAGATAAATTATTATTGAAAAAAAAAATTGTTTATTAAAAGAAGATACCCTTTTTTTACACTTTTACCTTTATTTGGTTAGTATAAACAGTTACGAAATATCTATTTTCCTATCTTATGATAGGAAAATAGATATTTCGTAACTGTAAAATACTAGCTGACCCGGCAAACGTTGTTTTGCCATATAAATAATTTTTGGGGTATGAAAAATAGATGTTAGCCGATTCTCAGACCTACTCAATATGCTCACAAAATTTCATGAGAATCGGTCAAGCCGTTTCGGAGGAGTACGGGAATGAACATTGTGACACGAGAATTTTATATTTAAGATTTACTATATGTTTAATTTTATTTTTCACTCGAAAACTGGTTTATATCGCACTACGATTAGGTTCACAATGCAATGTATTTCACACGCGTGCGATTTTTCATTTTTCAACACGTGTGCGGGAATAAAAATTGCCACAGATAACTTATACCTATACTTAGGACCAAATTGGTTTAATCCCTCTATTCACACCGCCTCGCGCCAGTTTCATTTTGGCAGTTGCCGGTGCCAAGTGCCAAAATGAAACTGGCGCGAGACGGTCCTCTCTATTCGGAGGTGAATGTTTTTTTTTAATCTCGGCAAAGAGATATGCGTCTTTACGGCGTCAATATTTTTGAATATTTAAATAATGTTTATAAATAGAATATCATCAAAAACTATGATTATTACAATAAAAAAAACGTTTATGAACATATTAACATTTAATAGATATAATTTAGGTGTCTCTAAATGTTATATTTTAATTTCTTATGTTTTTTTTGTGTTTTAAAAATGTATTAATTTTTCTCTAAATTTTATTTATTATTAATATTTTAACTTTGTTAGCTTAGTTGTTAACATTTTTGTGCATGCTGTGGTCTCCTATAAGTGAAGCAGTACACCTACTTAATACCTGATGTTCCCTTTATTTATGTTTCATGTATTGTGGACATCTTTTGTTGGAGATCCTAAATAAATAAATAAATAAACATTTATTTGCGTTATAAACTCAAAAATATTAGAATTTTCTATTTTTCATATTAGGCTGTTTATAGGCTTTATACCTTTGCTTCTCCTTCAACCTGGCAAGAGCAAAGCGCGGAAAAAAAAGAAAATTTAAATCATAGTTTCCTAATAATTCATGGCTAAGACATTTTTCGTTATTTTATTTTATTTCTTCAAAAGTGTATTGAAAAACGTCGTTTGATACACGTGGAAATTTTTTATTGCAGTTTTCGGCTCAAAAACAACTTCGCCTACGGCTCGGATGTTAATGCAATAACAAACATTCTCCACTTGTATCAAAAAAATGTACTATTATTATGAGAAAACAAACAGTAGTATATTAACAAAATGCGGTATAACTTATCATTTAACTTAACAAATATACTATCCACTACATTACACCAACACACACACACATACGCACATACGTTCATACACAATGCACACTCACGCATGTTAGTAATTAATAATTTAATTTCATAATATTGTAACATGTACTTATAGTATAATACTTGTTTTGCACCGCACCTCACTTGCAATGGCAGCTCGAACACGGTGGTGACAGAAGTAACTGGTGCTTATTTCTCTGGAATCCTCCTAGCTTAAACCCAGTTGCACAAGTTTTGTATCTTGCCAGTAACTCATTTCAATGAAAGGTAAAATTAGTCGACGTCCGCACGCACGTAAAAATATCGCGGCGGGTTTTTATCGCGAACGGGATTTTCAACTCTTGTATAATTCAAAGGGGTTATTATGAGGATTTCAATTTTTTTTTTTTAATATGTAGTTTTAAAGTCGAGCTCGTGGCTAAGTAATAACAGCCGCACGGGTCGATCCGTCAGGTTAAACTACGCTTGCCGGGGTTGGTCCGTGGATGGGTGACCATCTTTACATACCGAGACTCCTCCGTGCCTCGGAAAGCACGTTAAGCCGTTGGTCCCGGCTGCCATTCGTGGATCTTTGACAGTCGTTACGGGTCGTCAGAAGCCCGAAAGACTGACAATCAGTCTTACCAAGGGGTATCGTATTACCCAGTTAATGGGTTGTGGAGGTCAGATAGGCAGTCGCTCTATGTAAAATAATGGTATTCAGCTGCATTCGGTTAGACTGGAAGCCGACCCCAACATAGTTGGGAAAAGGCTAGGCAGATTGAGTTTTAAAGTTATTTAAGATAATAGACAAAAAGGGGAAGAGCTCATAGGGCATCATAGTTATTATATTTATATTATTTTATTATAATATTAGGTTGGGGAAAAAGTCTTTTCGCATTATAGTATGTATGAACTTAAAATAAAATATCTTTGGCTATACTATTTGTATCTGGCTGGTTTTGGTACCATTGAAAGTTTAAATTTTAAAGAACATAATTCCAAATTCAAATTAGGAAAATGTGTGATTTTCATTTGTTTTTCGTACTGTCAAGATGAGTGAATCTAATGAAGAAATTCGATACATTTTAAAATTTTACTACAAAAAAGGTAAAAATGCAACGCAAGCCGCGAAAAAAATTTGCGATGTTTATGGACCCAGTGCAGTGTCTGTGAGAGTAGCACAAAATTTGGTTTAAGCGTTTTCAATCCGGAAATTTTGATGTCAAAGATGCACGTCGCTCTGGTCGCCCTATTACGGATAAAATGGATGCCATTTTTGAAAAAGTGGAGCAAGATCGGCATATCAGTAGTCACGACATAGCTGAAGAACTGGGAATTGACCACAAAACAGTTTTGGCGCATTTGAAAAAAACTGGGTACACAAAAAAGCTCGATATTTGGGTACCTCACGAGCTCACTGAAAGAAACCTAATGAACTGTGTACTCATTTGTGATTCTTTATTACGACGTAATGAAACCGAACCAATTTTGAAGAAGCTGATAACTAGTGATGAAAAGTGGATCACGTACGACAAGAACGTGCGAAAAAAGTCGTGGTCAAAGGCCGGTCAGGCTTCACAGATTGTGGCGAAACCCGGGTTGACTCGCAACAAGGTGATGCTGTGTGTGTGTGGTGGGTTTGGAAGGGCATTTTTCATTATGAGCTGTTACCACCAGGCAGAACCATCGATTCTGAACTTTACTTCGAACAACTGATGAGATTAAAGCAAGCAGTTGAGAGAAAGCGGCCGGAATTAATCAACAGAAGGGGTGTGGTTTTTCATCATGATAACGTTTTACCGTCACACATCTTTAGCCACTCAGCAAAAATTAAGAGAGTTTGGCTGGGAGGTGTTAATGCATCCGCCGTATAGTCCTGACCTTGCACCTTCAGATTTCCACCTGTTTCGGTCTCTTCAGAATTCTTTAGGCAGTGTCAGGTTAACATCACGAGAGGACTGCCAAAACCACTTGTCGCGGTATTTTGATCAGAAGTCCCAAAATTTCTATAGCAATGGGATCATGTCCTAGATGGCAAAAAGTTATCGAACAAAATGGTACCTACATACTTTAGATAAATGTAAATAATGTATATTAAAAAATGTTTTGAATTTTCTTAAAAAATGCGAAGAAACTTTTTCCCCAACCTATTATATATTATAGTTATCATCATAATAGTACATAGTTTAAATAATTTAGTGTTAACTTGTATATTTTAATTAAGTTTTGTTAATAATAAAGTGGAGACGTGTTAACAGTTTAAAAAAATAAAAGACCCAAATGGGTTCTCTTAGATAATAGACGAAAATTGACCATTCCCCCCTTTATCTCCGAAACTACTGAGACTAAAACTTTGAAAAACGTACAGAAAATAGATCTTTACCTGTATATTACAGGAAATCCTATATGAAGTCTGTGGTCTTAAAATAACATGGTAAATCTATCAATATTGTGAGAACAAAATTATATTTACAGTTGGAATATATGGGAAAACATGTTCTTCAACTACAATGTTAAGTTTGTTCTTGGGATAAATTCATCCCAACTACGGAACCCTTCATTACGCGTGGTCCGACACGCACTTAACGGATTTTAATTGTCAAGGGGTCGGTCACTCAGAAAGATGAAGCTAGTTGCCCATTCCAAAGCGTAGTAGGTACCTGGACAAGAACGGGCAAGAAAATAAATAAAATATCTTATACACCACAAATTAATTAGTACAAATACTTAAAGGGCTTATTAGAGAAGGTCTTGTTATTATATATGTAAAGTCTCAATAAATAATATTCATAAACAGCAAAGTTATTAGCGTTTGTTTATATCCCAAAATGTCACTCAGTTTATGGAAATATTGTACAGACTACATAGTAGTATTCATTAATCATGGAAAAGCACTGCGCGTAGTATTTTCTAGTAGCAATTGTTATGAATGATTGATTCAATTATGAATTTACCAATTATGACAAATTTTCGTGGTCAATTTTAGGATTTAATTTTTTTTTACTTTTGACTACACAAAAATATGATCAGTAATGGGTACGGATAGTGCCCCATTTTTTTTTGTACTAATTAAAAAATAGTAGTGTATATTACAATCAGAAACATTATCCGTTTTTAAAACATGCTATATAGTATAGCTGTTACAAAAACACCGGCCAATTGCGTGTCGGACCACGCACAATGAAGGGTTCCGTAGTTGGGATGAATTTATCTTAAGAACAAACTTAACATTGTAGTTGAAAAACATGTTCTCCCATACATTCCAACTGTAAATGTAAGTATGTACTCACAATATTGATAGCTTTACCATGTTATTTTAAGACCACAGACTTCTTAAAGGTTTTTCTGCAATCTACGGGTAAAGATCTATTTTCTGTATTTTTTTCAAAATTTTAGGCTCAGTAGTTTCGGAAATAAGGGAGGGAGGGGGGGGGGGGGAATGGTCAATTTTCGTCTATTTTCCTAAATAACTTTAAAACAATTTATTTTAAAATTATAAAAAAAAATATATTTGAGACCCTCATAGTAACCTCTTTCATTTGACATACCACATGGTGTAGTTTGCAAACCTTTTTTTTTTAATTTTCTTATTTGCCCCCAAAAAGTGACGTCTATATTCAAAATTCATTTATTTACTTTACCCGTCCGTTTTTGGGTCACAGAAATTCATATGTGTACCAAATTTCAACGTAATCGGTCCATTAGATTCGGAGCAAATTGGCTGTGACAGACGGACAGACAGACAGACAGACACACGAGTGATCCTATAAGGGTTCCGTTTTTTCCATTTGAGGTACGGAACCCTAAAAATACCTACAGCATATTTAAAATCTTTCAAACTCTTCCCGTACCACATCGTCACGTCCTCTCATTCTAACATGCTCTGTCTCTTTCCCCCGTTTAACAAAACAGTGATTAGCAGAAAAACTTCTCCCCATTTATATGCTTATTAGTGTAAAAGACTAAGGAGACAGTTTGGAGACAACCCCTGTTCTTGGAAGGTGATTGAAGATGTAAGGGAATAGCGATTTTATCATCATTCTTCTTCTGCCCTTTTCTTCGTCGAACGAAGACGAAGTCGAACGAACGGCGATCCGTCGAAAGAACGAAATCTAACGACTCTGCACGAAATCTAACTTCGAGAGATGTATTGATGATTTTTATGGTTAAAATTATGTAAATACATTGTTTTATTGCCGCGTATCATATTTTGATCAAGAAACAACCTGACAGGTCCTGCAAATTGCATAAAACGCAAGAAAGTTTTAATTTCGCGGGCTACCACAGCGCATCCTCCTTAAACCGGTTTATACTGCTTTTTGGCAATCGGCCTGAGACGCGGTGCGTCCCTCGCGCGACGCTACTTCGCTTCTTTGCTTATCACACACAATTACAAAGCTCAGCTTAGGCCTCGCGGACTGTACCTACCTGTAAATATAGTTAGCGCTATTTAAACATAAACTCACGCCTTCTTCCTATGGAGGTAGGCAGAAACTACAGAACGCCACCTGCTACGACCCTTACATATTCCTTTGGCTTCGTTTATGTTCATACCAGGGACTGAAAACCTTTATGAATTACGGTACAGGTATCGAAGAATTTTGGTTACCTCTACGGTTAAGGTAACCGCTATATGGGTAACCCAAAAAGAAGAAACATGTTACCGTTTTAATACCGGTTACCTAAAAATGACCTTGATTACGAGAAAGAAACAGAATATCGCAATGCCGACAATTTGTTGGCATTAGAAAATACATTAGCAGGGAGACCGTCATGCGTGCTGTACCTACCAGTACTGTTTACGTGTTTTTAGTGCGCCTTTTTGCGGAGTAGGTATTTGAGTTGAAGCTTGAAGTAAAAAAAAGGAAATGAACAATGGTAAGTAAGATAATATTAAGTACCTACATTGTAAATTGGTAAAATACCATTTGTTTATCTTTTTCCCTCATCATAGAAATTAACTCGGCATGCCGACGGCACGTGTACCTAAGATAGAGGTAATTTTTATTTCGGTAACCGGTATTAATACAGGTTGTACCTATTCAGTATTTAAGAATTAAGGTAACCTTTGAAAGAAAGAAAGAAAGAAAATACGTTTATTTGCGGTAAACATGACGCAAAGGACAACAAAATAAAATAACAATGTAAAAAGTAAGTTTTGGGGAAAATATGCGTCACATCTACGCAAAACGGCTACCGCTCAGCATAATACTAATAATAATACTTTGAAAATACCTGTAAAAAAAATAAAGGTTGTAACCGAAAAATACCGGTAATGATCGTACCGGTTTCGGTCCCTGGTTCATACATCTGTTCAGTATTTATAGTTTGTCAATATTCTAAAGACTCTTTCAAACAGTCACGCGACGAGCGGTGTGTTTGTGTCGCGCGCGTTTATATCGCGTGTCGCGCCCGTTTGTAGGAGCAATCAAATAACTTTACAGAAAACTTCTAACTGAAACCTACAGTCATCATAAGTTGTACCTCTTCTGTTATAAGATGTTTTGAAAGTACATTAATTTTTCGCCAAGCGTTTAATCCTTGTACCACACAAAAGTTCTTTAAAGGAAAAAATCTTGTAATTACCCTGAGGATTTTTATAGCGTTTCTTGTAAAAGGACATTTTGGTACTTAAAGTGTAAGTACCGGTATCGGCTTAGTGACACGATCGATGCTGATAAAGTTAAGTTTAACTTGGCAAGGACGAGAATTTGATGGGTTGGTGTAAGGAGGAAATACCATTCAGTGAGCGACTATTGAAAATGGGAAATTATTAATCGCACACCAGCAAAATATTCATATTCTTACATCTAATAATCTATATGTACACCAAATCAATGATTGCACTAGTAATTCAATCAATCTGCCTAGCCTTTTCCTAACTATGTTCGGGTCGGCTTCCAGTCTAACTGGATGCAGCCGAATGCCAGTATTTTATATGGAGCGACTGCCCATCTGACCTCCACAACACAGTAACTGGGTAATACGATACCCCTTGGTAAGACTGGCTGTGAGACTTTCGGGCTTCTGACGACCCGTAACGACAGTCAAAGATACACGAATGACAGCCGGGACCGACGGCTTAACGTGCTTTCCGAGGCACGGAGGGGTCTTGGTATGTAAAGATGGTCACCCATCTACAGACCGACCCCGGCAAGCGTAGCTCAACCTGATGAATCGACCCGTACGGCGTTAAATTATTATTGGATTGATTGCAGAGCAAAATAAAATCTTTCGAATCCGAAAACCGAAATCTATGGAAAGTAGATTTAAAAAAAAACATTTCACAAATACGACATGCACTAAGAAAATAAATCTCTAAAATTAATGCTTGAGAGAAGGAGATGAAAATGTTCGTATACTTAACACATACTTTACATACTTTACATTCTTTGCATGTTTTGTTTGAAATTCGATTCAATAACATCATGAATGAACTTTAGAAAATGTATGGAATTCACAATCCGAGGATTCGGAAGGAAATTTCTAACCTGATGGATCGACCCGTGCGGCTGTTATTACTTAGCCACGAGCTTCTCTGCACTACTAATTAACTAATTGAATATCAAAACTTGTACAAATAATAATCATTATTTATACATAAATTTTTGTCCAAATTCACGACAAAAATATTAAATACATATCAAACATACTAACCGTTCATCAAGAATAACAAATGCGTATCTAATAAACTTATTATTGCACTACTAGTAAACTAATTGAATACAAATTATAATTATTGGGCACCCCGAGGTTCGGTTTGGAAGGAGCCCCGCGCAGCGAGGCTCCATCGATCTGACTTTAAGTTTAATTTATTTAGACATGCAAATTTTGATGTGCAAACAGTATTTTTGATGTACATATTCTGTTGAACACAACAGAATAGCACTGCAGCTATGACCTGTTCGTTATAAATTTTTAGTGCCCTGATTACTCGAAGATGGCTGGACCGATTTCGATTTTTTTTTTGTTTTATTCGAGAGAGTATATCACAGTTGGTCCCATATAAAATTGATTAACTTTGCTTCGGTTGTTTTTGAGTTAGCTTCAATAATACGTATTTTTTCCCCACATTTACGAGTATATGGATGATGTTCTAGTTTGTTTTGCAGGTAGTGGTATTAGAATTTGTATGGGGTAGGTACTACAACTAAAAAGTGAAAAATAAAAACTTTTTTACAAAAAAATACAAACGACTCCCAAAAACAACACTACAAAGTGAAAAATAACTTTAATTTCGGAAGTCGGTGGCAAAAAACGAAAATACATTTAACTAGATACCGACTTCCGAAATTAAAGTTATTTTTCACTTTGTAGTGTTGGTTTTGGAAGTCGGTTGTATTTTTTTGTAAAAAAGTTTTTATAATGGTTAACGTCTCAAAAACCTACCCAAAAAGAATCGCCTTCATTATTATGCTCTGCTCGCTCCGCTCACGAATGAGGAAGAAACAGTCGCTCCGATGTCAAAGTGAATAAAATAAACATTGAGTTACACGCAAGAATGGACGCAATTTTACGACTAAGATGGCGGGGACGAACGATTTGTGTGGATCAGGTTCGCCTCCTGACGTTTTAAAGCGTGATCGATTAAGTCAGCTGTCAATGTTATGTTATAACTTGGCATGAGATTCTAAAATAAAAAAATAAATAAAACAGAGAGAGTTTTAAAACTCGCCCGTTTAATTCTATCAGACCATCTGGTTTAAATTATTATTGGATTGATCTCATCTGCCTAGCCTTTTCCCAACTATGTTGGGGTCGACTTCCAGTCTAACCGGATGCAGCTAAATATCAGTATTTTACATGGAGCGACTGCCTATCTGACCTCGACAACCCAGTTACTGGGTAATACAATACCCCTTGGTAAGAATAGTTGTCAGACTTTCGGGCTTCTGACGACCCGTAACAACTGTCAAAGATCCAGGAATGACAGCCGGGACCAACGTCTTAACGTGCTTCCCGAGGTACGGAGGAGTCTTGGTATGTAAAGATGATCACTCATCCACGGACCGACCCCGGCAAGCGTAGCATAACCTGATGGATCGACCCGTACGGCGTTAAATTATTATTGGATTGATTGCAGAGCAAAATAAAATCTTTCGAATCCGAAAACCGAAATCTATGGAAAGTAGATTTAAAAAAAAAACATTTCACAAACACGACATGCACTAAGAAAATCTCTAAAATTAATGCTTGAGAGAAGGAGATGAAAATGTTCGTATACTTAATTATATTCTTTGCATGTTTTGTTTGAAATTCGATTCAATAACATCATGAATGAACTTTATAAAATGTATGGAATTCACAATCCGAGGATTCGGAAGGAAATTTCTAATGCATCGGTTCACAGGTTTGAAAAATTCGTTTCTTCAACAACGTAAAAAGCGCAATGAAAGTGGGTGAACTGTCAAAATGAAAGGAATCGCCATCGATTGCCATTATTGTACATCAAGCTACCCCATTCTGTCAAATTTCTTTGATAGATTTTCAACTTTATCATAAAGGAATAAGGTTCATATTCAATTGTACCTACACTACAACTATTTACCCCTCGCCAAACTTCGTGTTTCGTCAGTCGTCGGATTTCTATCATTTGCCCTTTGCAATCTCTCACCTCAATCGGCTTGGAAGTATATAGAGTTGTTAATACTATTTTAACTTAATGTAATTTATTTTAAAAATGTGAGGGAAGCTGCTAAAGTCACAGCCGTGCGATGATTGCCGAGGGACATTAAGAAAATTGTTGTACTGTACCTATGTGTGTTTGGCAATTACCCCGCAGGACAAAATTGTTTATGAGAACTACAGGATCTAAAGCGAGGTCACTTTCAGACTGCAGAGAAGAAAGAGTAGCGCGATGACGAAGCAATTATTTATTTGCAAAAAATTTATTGATTGGACTTAAAAATGATAACACTAATACGTCATTATGTTACCAAATAACAAAAAAAAAATATAAATATATAAACAAAAATATAATTTAATAATAATGGAAATACTTCTAAGATTTTCATAATGATTACCTACACTATTTTTATGCAAGACATGCAATAAAAAAACCAATATACACAAGCCTAATTAGATAAATGTTAATATAATTATACACAAAATTAAATAGGTGCTTAAAATAAAATAATAAAATAAAAAAAATAAAAATGTTTATTTCAATTACAGAGTGCTTTGTCACAAATGTATTGGAGATCTCCTTTTAAGCAATAGTTGCTTGTGTTAGGAGACTCCGCTCTTCCGCTGGGATTTTAACTATAATTGCAATTGAGCACATGATAAACAAGAAAGAAAAATAAAAAATCTAAATTAATAAACATTTTACGAAGAAAAAGGTAACAATGCGCGTGTGTTTGTGGTGTAAACAAGTAAGTGTATACTGTTTGAATTAAAAAAAATCAAATATTTAGCACGACTATAGAAATAAAATTAAGTGTTAGTATAAGTATTAGTTAAGTTTAAATTTAAGTCTAAGTTTAAGATTAAGATAAAAAAATAATTAATAATAATATTGAATTGCTTGAATTACTACTACTACTTGCCCTCTTCCTCTCTCCTAATTTTGCTGTGCCCGACAGGGTCCATATTGATATTTTACTTTGCCACACCATCTATGGAATGCAATAAAGAATTGAGTATGTTGTTTATAAAATAATCTGGGGGTCTACTCTCTAAGCACGAAGTCCGTCGTTTCGGCCTTCGTTACGGGCGTTTTCTACTCCCTATCACCTACAGACGGATGGTTCGGACGGGGCCCGAGCGAAGAATGAATTACAACACGATTTGACACTCTGACAAAAAATCATAATGACTGTAGGTATGTACGAGTATGTTAGTATGGTTTTTAATCGTTAAAATAATTTTCTAGACGTATCTTCGTGTTGTTTTTTCTCTCATATCAAATTAGTTGTATTACGTTTTCAACACACTATCAACTAGCATATATCCTGAAGAACATCATATATTTTTCTGATTTTGCTTACTGCAGTAGATCATATACTTTAAGCCCAATAAAACTTGCGTTTAGTTGCGTTTAGGTTCTGTATTCCCCTTGAATCAAGGTAAAAAAAAATCTCGGCATGTCCACACAATTCTTGTATTTTTAACGCTCAAAGAAAATTATTCAATTTTTTATCAGCACCATCTTCCCTTGCTTCAGGGTGATTCAAATTAGAACAACCCTCTTTTGCTTTTAAAATAATGAATACTAACTCGCTACATTGATCTCGGAAGTTCAGAATTATGATACAATACATCTTCCTTACATTTATTGAGAAGTTGCAGGACAAGTATGAAGCAGCCACAGTTGAAATGGGAATGATTATCTCCTCAAGAGCCCCACACATTGACAGTCCACCGGCAGATATGAGCTGTTTCGCCATCATAAATAATTTCTTTATTCACCAAAAGCTCAGAACAATATATTATCCTTATGGCTAAACACTTATTATGGCTTAATACAAAGGTCAATCAATCTGCCTAGCCTTTTCCCAACTATGTTGGGGTCGGCTTCCAGTCTAACCGGATGCAGCTGAATACCAGTATTTTACATGGAGCGACTGCCTATCTGACCTCCACAATACAGTAACTGGGTACATACTAAGACCCCCCGTGCCTCGGAAAGCACGTTAAGCGGTTGGTCCCGGCTGTCATTCGTGGATCTTTGAGAGTCGTTACGGGTCGTCAGAAGCCCGAAAGTCTGATAACCAGTCTTACCAAGGGGTATCGTGTTACCTAGTAAATGGGTTGTGGAGGTCAGATCGCTCTATGCAATGTAAAATTCGGTCAGACAGGAAGCTGACCCCAATATAGTTAGGAAATGGCTAGGGTAGATGATGCCGGACAAGAGTAGGTAGTCAACGGAAGGAAAACTCAAAAAGTAGAATATATTTATATAGTTTATAATCTATGAATGGGAAACGGTCAAATTGTGAACGCGTATCAAACTTGCTTGCGACGTAATGCGAGCAACTTGGAAGTAGCGCTCGCTGGCCGCTGCCGCAAAACCGCTGGCTTCGCTCGTTCGGCTCGCGCGCGGTTTTCACAGTTTTAACCCTTTTTTTTTTTTTTTTTGACTCTGAGAAATGCATTACGCATCCCTGCTCGTGGGGGACGAGACGAGGTATGTGGGACTCCTGTCGGAATGACAGTATACCCACTTAAACTCAGCGGTGTTCCCACATCGCCGTGATGGGAGGGCCATGGGAAACCGGCTCAGCCTTTACTTCCACAACCCTCCCGGCGCATGCCCGCCTAGCTGGCGGGCCCCGCATGCCCCCCAGGTTGGGGGGCTACGGGAATGGCCGGGGACACCTGGCCATTCCCGTCCGACACTGGTGGGGGCCTGTGCAATACAGGCAAGGATGCCCCCACACCCGTTGCCTGCTGGCCTCCACCTGGGAGGAGTCGGAGATGAGTATGAAACTCACGTCTTCTTCGACCCCTCCTCCGCCTTCGGAGCGGCGCCGCGTGTGGATCATCTTCCCGCGCCCGCTCCGCCGCCTCCTTCTGGGACATTACTTCCTCGCAGAAGGAGGCGTCACAGTTTTAACCTAACCTAACCCATTTCACACAGCTTACAATTTTTCGACAGTTTATAATCTAACGGAAATAATATCGATACATTATAAACTTACGGTTCTCGAAATCTTAGTATTACATTTCGCATGTTACATAAATTTAATTTAATTTCGGAAGTCGGTGTTTTTGGTTTTTTTTTTAATTTCATTTTTTGCCACCGACTTCCGAAATTAAAGTTATTTTTCACTTTGTAGTGTTTTTTTTTGGGTGTCGGTTGTTTTTTTTTTTTCAAAAAAGTTTTAATTTTTCACTTTTTCGTTGAGGTACCTACCCCACACGAGTTTTAATACCACTACCTGCAAAAGAAACTAGAACATCATCCATAAAATAATTGGGGAAAAAATAAGTATTATTGAAGCTAACTCAAAAACTACCCGAATAAAGTTAATCAATTTTATATGGGACCAACTTTGAGGTATACTCTCCCGAATGAAACAAGAGTCTTTCAAATCGGACGACTCTGTAAAAAGTTATGCGTGGCCATACATAAAAAAAAATATATATATATATATACACACATCAAAAGTGTCTAGGGATCAACATATATTTTTGCAATAACTTTTCTCCTGATTGATATTAATTAAAATTTTCTTTAAGGATTCATCAAATAAAGTGTTTTCGTTTGTCACAGTAACGATAAACCAAGTCACCTTTGCATTAATAAAGAAATTTGCCATTTTCCTAATAAAGGGATTTTTGACATTTGAACCACTAACATTAAAGTTCGAAAAAAAGACTGAAATAACAGTTTTCTTTAAAATTTTATTGGGTAACTTAAACAATTAATAATCCGTGTTTCTACCGCGAACACTAACAACACAAGAACATCGGTTTGGCATACTCAAAATGAGTTCATCCAAATCACGCTGTGGAATGGCCGCCCATGTTCGTTGCAACAACAAAAAAAGGTCTTCTTGCGACTGGATACCCTCCATATTCGGCAGAGCTCTTCTCTGTAGCATATCCCATGCATGCTCAATCGGGTTCAAGTCTGGCGACTGAGCAGGCCAGGGCAGGACATTGATGTTAGCTGCGGCGAGAGTCTGTCTTACAACTCTTGCGGTGTGCGGTCGTGCATTATCATGCATTAACTGAAATAAGGGACCGATTTGCACTTGTAGAGGAACGATGACGTCTGATACAATCGTCTCAGCATAAATTTGAGCGTTGAGGTTGCCTCTGATCCAAATCAACTCAGTTCTTCCGCCGATCCAAATACCCGCCCATACCATGATGGTTCCACCACTATAAGGATGGACTTCCTGGCAGGATTTTAATCGCTGTTGGCGTCCAGGGGTTCTCCAGTGTCGTATACGTCTTGTATCCGGTCTCATACCAAAACGAGACTCATCAGAAAAGCACACGAAACGCCATTGTTCTTCTGCCCAATTTCTGTGTTCAAGAGCCCATTGATATCGAATCCTACGATTGTGCATTGCTATAGGTGGTACCCGTAGCGGTCTTCGGGAATGAAGGTTCACTTCATGCAAGCGGTTTCTGACTGTTTGGTCGCTAATTAAGTTCCCTGAAGAGTGATGAAGCCTCACGGCTAACATCATGGCGGTTATAGTTGGAGCTCTTCGAGTTAAGATTTGAATGTATCGGTCTTGTCTCCGTGTGGTGCAGCGATACCGTCCTCCATGGCGCTCAGCCACGGTACCAGTGCTTCGGTAACGTGTCCAAAGTCGACTGATAACACTCTGACTTGTATTCAGAGCTAAAGCCACAGTACGTTGCCGGGAACCAGCTTCTATCATTCCCACGGCTCTGAGCATTTCTTCCCTGCTTAAATGACGTCGCCGCTCCATAATAACGTTGGTTTTAATCAGTAGTAGGGAAACAGTAGCACTAATAATGTCTTCAATGCGTTGTATGTTTTTATAGGGAAAATATTGACAGCTGATTTTCATCTTTTACTCGAATTTGATTCACAGTTCCTGATTCAAATTATGAAATGCACCAAAAAGGATCCATATAAATTTATAAAATCATAAATTTATTACAAAGCCACATCTCAATCTCAAGAAATCCGCATAAAAATGCTTGATCCCTAGACACTTTTGATGTGTGTATATACGTGTCGAATTGAAAACCTCCTCCTTGTTTTTCGTCGGTTAAAAAATAAAACAAATTCAACAGTACACACTTTTCTGCCGATCCCACCAAAGTATAACCTTCATAATATATCTCAGGAAATTGGATCCCGTCTGGTATACAGGGGTAGGCAGAGAAATAGGGTAAAAAAGATATTAAATTGTTTCAGAACGACATGTGTTATACCGAAATGTAATATTCAAAATTGATATATGGAGGAGGGAAGCCATTTCGTATTCGGTTATGATTTCAAGGGGTCTGTGTCAACGTGGTTAGGTTATTTCATAAGCTTATCTTGGACACCACTTAGGGCCTTAAAAAATCAATCTGCCTAGCCTTTTCCCAACTATATTGGACTAACCCGATGCAGCTGAATACCAGTATATTACATGGAGCGACTGCCTATCTGACCTCCACAACCCAGTAACTGGGTAATATGATACATCTTGGTATGACTGGTTGGAACCACTGTCAAAGATCCACGAATGACAGCCGGGACCAACGGCTTAATGTGCTTTCCGAGGCACGGAGGAGTCTCGATATGTAAAGATGGTCACTCATCCACGGACCAACCCCGGCAAACGTAGCTTAACCTAACGGATCGACCCGTGCGGCTGTTATTATTTAGCCACGAGCTCCTAAATAAATTCTTAATGCTAAATACGTTTGCTAAAATGCCATGAGTTACTATGTTTAAAACATGAATGAGTTAATATGAATTACACTCATGTTAACTCATTCATGTTTAGCCAAAAGTCAACTATTAGTAACAATTGGTTGAGTTTATCACGAATCAAGAAACCGGCCTTTACGTGCGGTTAGGGAACGCAAATTTTGAGTCTCACGAGATCTCGAGCCATTTTTAACCGACTTTTCAAAAAACAAAAAGGTTCTCAATTCGTCGCGTATTTTTTACCTATATCCATTTGGGTATCTTTTTATAGAAACTCGTGCATTTGCTCCCGGGAAGCACCATTTGGTGAAGTGGAACTGATGAGGAAGACCACAGATGGCCATCGGAACTACTCAATAATACGTATTTCACGGGTTGCGATTCGATTACTTTAATATGGTTGCAATTTATGCTCGTCACAATGCATATGGTGAAGTGGAGCTGATGGTGACTTCACCATCCTTACTAGGAGAACTCCTCGACAATTAACGTCCCTGTATCGGGAAAAGTAATATTTTGTAAAAGGTGATGAGCAGTTGGCATTAGGCTATTGTAACTTAGATAAATTACAAACTGACCCACTGAAAAGTGAAAAACAAAACTTTTTTACAAAAAAAAAAACCGAGTTCCAAAAAAAAAATACTACAAAGTGAAAAATAACTTTAATTTCGGAAGTCGGTGGCAAAAAACTAAAATACGGATCCAAATACACCGACTTCCGAAATTAAAGTTAGTTTTCACTTTGTAGTATTTTTTTTGGAAGTCGGTTTTTTTTTTTTTTTTTTTGTAAAAAAGTTTTTTCGAGATTTCATCTTCATGAAATTCATGATTTTGATTTCTGAATTTCGTACAAATTCAAATTCTTTATTTCAGACTTTTTTATAGTGTTAGTTAGTGTGTGTGTGTGTGTTGTTGTGTTAGTGTTTTTTTGTGTGTGTGCCTTAATTATGTTTGGTGGCAGCAGAGGATGCAAAAAAACCAATTTTAGTTGATGAAGTTTAATGTTAAAAAAGACAAAAGTCTTACAATTATATTCCAATTCTAACTATATTTAATATTGTATTATTTAGTCGACGATTGACCAAAGAATACCTTGGGAAAACGGACGGATCGCGTAAGCGGTGTCGCGTTCGACACGGGTTGCAGCGTCAGCTTGTAGGTAGCGCGCATTTGTTGTCGTGTGGAATCAAGGCATCGCATACTAGCGATTCTACCTGACTATTCCTGCGTAACACCTTAGTCTAATTGTTAGTAATTAAAAAAAATTTAAACATAAATTAATTGACGGCATGGATATCTGTGCGCACCATGTCTACCCACCCAGTGCCTGATAAACGGCCCATCTATTGTATCCGCCAGTGCAGCCAGGATGTTGTCAGGACTACCTCTGAACCGCGGCAGCATAGACGCACATCGCTTGCGCATGACGGCTTAGAAGTCATTTAGTCTCGCTACCGAAAACATGCCTGACGCGCTGCAAAATAGAGGCAGCCCCAACAACATCCTCAACGCATTGTTATACTGTACGCGCAGAGCGTTGTAAGCTTTCTGCGTAAACTCAAACAAACAAAACTTAAGTGGCTTCCTAAACGTCTTCGCCGGAATCCTCATATCTTTTTTCAGCTCTACAGTATTCTACTCAGTCGTACAACCCCCTCTTATCTTAAAAAGCGTTTGAAGTTCCTTCATGACACATTTATTAGATATCCAAGGTCATCGGAAAAAAAAAACCGGCCAAGTGTGTATCAGACCACGCACAATGAAGGGTTCCGTAGTTGATATGAATTTATCCCAAGAACAAACTTAACATTGTAGTTGAAAAACATGTTCTCCCATACATTCCAACTGTAAATGTAAGTTTGTACTCACAATATAGAGAGATTTACCATGTTATTTTAAGACCACAGACTTCTTATATTGGTTTTCCTGTAATCTACAGGTAAAGAACTATTTTCGGTATTTTTTCAAAATTTTAGGCTCAGTAGTTTGGAAATAAGGGGGGGGGGACGGTAAATTTTCGTCTATTTTCTTAAATAACATTAAAAAAATTATTTTAAAATTATAAAAAAAAATATATTTAAAACTCATAGTAAGCGCTTTTTATTTGATATGTCACACGGTATAGCTTGCTAACTTTATTTTTTTAATTTTCTTATTTGCCCCCAAAAGTCACCCCCATATTCCAAATTCATTTATTTACTTTACTTGTCCGTGTTTGGGTCAAAGAAGTTCATATGTGTACCAAATTTCAACTTAATCGGTCTATTACATTCGGAACAAATTGGCTGTGACTGACGGACAGACAGACAGACACACGAGTGATCCTATAAGGGATCCGTTTTTTCCTTTTGAGGTACGGAACCCTAAAAAGAGTAATATTACGAGCACGGACTGCCAAGTGGTTTTAATGCTCGTTCTTTCTCTGTATGAGAAACATTTAACTCTACACTGTGATATATCAGTCTGAAATTAATAAAAATAAAAATTTAATGTGAAATAAAACGTAAATTAAGACCACTTTGAAGGGTAAGCATTTAACCCTTCTACGCGGCATGCGAACAATTTATGACAGGACCGTTGGAACCCCTAATGTCGAAATTTTCATCTCTTGATTTCAAAAATTTAATTAACTTCGGAATGTATGGGAGGCGTTCAATCTTTTGGTTTTTTTTTTAGGGTTCCGTACCAAAATGGTAGAAAGGAACCCTTATGGTGCGACTCAGTCTGTCTGTCTGTCTGTCACAGCTGGTTATCTCAAGAACTAATTAACGCTATGAACTTGAAATTTGGAACAGTTTTAGATGACGTTTGCTCAACTATTTTGCAAATAAGAAAGAAATAAAAATATACATAAATCTTTTTTGCAAGAGGGACTGAAAGGGGGTCTTAAAAATTCGAAGTGGGGCTACTAGGGCATGGGGGTATCATATGAAAGAGCGCTCTTTGCACATTCTCAAACATGTTTTTTATTATTTTTAGGCCGCATAGTTTTTGACTTTTGATGAAAAATGTAAAAAAAAAAAAAAAATAAATAAAGAATTATAATTAAATAATAATAAAATAAATAATTAGATTATATTAGATTTATAGGCCCCCCTTATCTCCGGAGTTTGCATAGAGAAAAATCTGAAATTATTCTATGTGATAGAAGTTTATGTAAAGACTGGCTTATGCCCGCGGCTTCGCACGCATGGATGTCGGAAATTATCTCACGGGAACTTACTACCGGGATTAAAGTATCCTATGTGTTAATCTAGGTTATAAACTATTTGTGCTCAGCCGTTTTTGCGTGATTGAATAACAAACATCTAAACCTGCAAACTTTCACATTTATAATATTAGCAGGATTACAGGAAATTAAAACGATGTCTCTAAATAGCACACTTTTTCACAAATCGGACCGGAAACCTCGGTGCGTGAGTCCGACTCGCTCTTGGCCGAATTTTTTTAGATCGTGATTTGTCGCGTATAGTTTTTGTAGGTATTCGTAGTGGGTTTACACATGCTCGTGGCTAAGTAATAACAGCCGCACGGGTCGATCCATCAGGTTAAGCTACGCTTGCCGGGGTTGGTCCGTGGAGGGTGACCATCTTTACATACCGAGACTCCTCCGTGCCTCGGAAAGCACGCTAAGCCGTTGGTCCCGGCTGTCATTCGTGGATCTTTGACAGTCGTTACGGGTCGTCAGAAGCCCGAAAGTCTGACAATCAGTCTTACCAAGGGGTATCGTGTTACCTAGTAAGAGGGTTGTGGAGGTCAGATAGGCAGTCGCTCCATGTAAAATACTGGTATTCAGCTGCATCCGGTTAGACTGGAAGCCGACCCCAACATAGTTGGGAAAAGGCTAGGCAGATTGATTTGGTTTACACATGCTCAAGAATCGAATAACGTGATGGATATGTCCAAAAAGAAATTAAAAAAAAAAAACAAAAAACAAGTTGAAATCGGTTGAACGAACTGTAAAAACCGACAAAGTGCGAGACGGACTCCATTATCTATAAAAACGGCAAAACAATCACGTTTGTTGTACGGGAGCCCCCCTTAAATATTTGTTTTATTTTAATTAAATTATTTATTTTTAAAGTGAATATATAACTAAATATTCTGTGAATATTTCAAGCGTCTACCTGTTGCCGTTATCAATATCAAGCAAAAATGAGCAAAAAAAACCACGTTCATTGTATGGGAGCCCCCTTAAATATTTATTTTATTCTGTGTTTTAGTATTTGTTGTTATAGTGGCAACAGAAATACATCATCTGTGAAAATTTCAACTGTCTAACTATCACGGTTCATGAGATACAGCCTGGTGACAGACGGACAGACAGACGGACGGAACGCGGAGTCTTAGTAATAGGGTCCCGTTTTAACCTTTGGGTACGGAACCCTAAAAAAGTTTGTTTAAATGTTTAATATTATTGTAAATGGAGTTTAAATGGTGCAGCACTACGTCATGCCGGATATATGTATGAAACAAAGCGTAGCCAGATAAATAGTGGCCATCCTTTTTAAAGTTTGTTCACACTGTCCACATACTCGTACACCCCTATAGTTTCAATTCTAAACCCAATCAACCTTCACAAACCGATCGACCAAAGCCTACTCCCCAAAAAAAGAAACAGAAAAAAATACAGTCTCCCAATAATAAAACCACAGAAAAAGGGGTGAAACGGGGTGAAAGGGGGTGATCGGTTAAAATCGCTGACTGACCGTCGGTTCTTTTGCGCCCCCGACGGGTTATTTCAATTAACCGCAAGGAATCTACTGATGTATCTTTGCTAGTAATTAGGACGTTGGCTTTTTTCGTGATTAAGATACAGTCAGCAACGTAAGTTGATTATTACTGCTACTTTTATATAACACTAGCTTTTACCCGCAGCTTCATTCGCGTTAATTTAGAATTTGACAATCAATTCGGGTTGTATTCTGCTTGTAAAATTATAAATGTTAAGTTTGGATGTTTGGATGTTTGTTACTCAGTCACGCAAAAACGGCTTAACGGATTTGGATGAAATTTGGCACACAGATAGTTTATAATCTGTATTAAGACATAGGATACTTTTCATCCCGGTAGAAGGTTCCCGTGTGATAATTTCCGACATATACGCGAGCGAAGGCGCTGGCTAAAGCTAGTTGGTAATATAATTCAATCATGATTCACAAGACACGTGGCGCCATCTATTATCATAAGAACGTTATTAATGTTTCCCTCGGGAGCAGTACTTTTTTTCGGGATGAAAGGTACCCTATGTCCGTTTCTGTACACCTGACAACGTATATGCAAAATTTCAGCATGATCGGTTCACTGGTTTAATTAGGCGTGAAAAGGTAAATTTTCGCATTTATAATATTTATTAGGATTAATATTTGTAAATAGACACAAAATAATTTGATACACTGTTTTTTCGGATATAATAATATTATAAAATATCTTGCTTTTACACTAAATTATGTTTTAGATTTTTTAAATTAATATTGCTCTTATAATGATTTAAAAATCTGAATTGTTAAACAACCATCGATGCTGACCGTACTATGATTTTCATCTGAACTTGTGGTTTTTTTTCTATTTCTTTACTTATTACTTTTTTATAGGTTTATCAGCTGCATTCGGTTAGACTGGAAGCCGACCCCAACATAGTTGGAAAAAGCCTAGGCAGATTGATTACTTTTTTTTATAAAAGAAAAAATAATCATTAAGATTTTCTAATTATAATAATATAATAATAATCGTTTATTAACCAAATAATGTTTTACATTTCCTTAAAAGTAATACAAAAATAAACTACTCCTTAAAATAAAGTTAGGAATTAAGGAAACATAATTTTAATAAATTAACTTGTGGACTCCACACTAGGTCAAGCCTGTCTCGTGGAGTCCTAGACAGTTTTAGACAATCTGAATATTCAGGGTCGATACTGTATTTTAATTTTAAATTTATTTATTAGGTACATATTGTTTTGAAAATTTAACGTAAGACAAAATAAAAATAAAAGACTTGAAAAAATTAAATTAAATCGTAACAACAACTATGTTTGAAATAGGATGCATCTTAAATGTAGGTAAGTACTTATTATTCACAATTTTGCAAGGGTGCGTCCAAGAGAATGTTACAGTACTTGTATGTAAGGGTTTGGGAGGCAGTGTGAGAGTGAAGGTATGAGACACATTCAGTTATACACTCAACAATACTTTATATTATTTATTTGCACCATTTTCTTGTCGTATTTATTATTCACTCTTTGTTTTTATTTGTGTGACTTTACTTCCTTTTTTACATTAATGCACATTGACAGCCAGTCGCCTGCGCCCGCGTCTCATGCATGGTCTCATCGCTTGTCATAAATATAGACAATAGTCTATAGCATAGACAAGTGAGGTTGGACCGTCGGGCGTCAAGCGTGAGTCGATCTTTACACCTTATTGACGGTTTTTGTTTTTTTTCTTTTCAAGTATTCTAGTATTTGTATTTTATTTTATTTGATTTTATTCCCCTTGCTATTTTTAATTGATATCCGTGGGTATGTCCGTGGCATCACACAGGCATATCGCAGCTTTATGCTGAGATGGGAGCCTTTTTGGCCTCGCACAGGTCTCTTTTTTTTTATTCTGATTTCTTTTTTTTGTTTTTTTTGCTTTTTAATGTTTATTTTGTTACTTTTATATGCTCTTTTTTAACTGTATTTCCTGTGCGTGTCCCAAATAAAATATTTTTCTTTCTTTCTTTCTTTCTTTCTATGAGTGAGGAAGTGAGTGGGTTAAAAGTGTTTGCGACATGATAAATATGTTAAGACATTACTCTAACGAAAGCTTCGGTTTAATTAAAACACAATCAACATTGCGTTACCATTTTATTAGGAAACAAAAAACATTTCTGAGTTAGGAAGTCTTGACAGTTGACCGTCGAAATGGAACCTTTACTGAAGCGATCGAGAAGACATTTTCAATGTCAAAATTTAAGTTAAATATAAAATTCAACTACTTACTTCAAAGACAGCCACAGGATCAATCCAATACTGTATATTTTTAATCGACTTCAAAAAAGCAGTATAGCTGGAGAGGTTCTGTATTCGACCTGCATGTATGTATGTATGTATGTTCGCGATTTTCTCAAAAAAAAAAAAAATACAATTTTGATGATTTTTTCACTACCGTGATCTACAGGAGGATTAGGAAGGTTTTAGTATAAACTACATTAGGTAATTATTCATAGGTACGAAGTTATATGCATAAATAAATATACTGTATCTCCGACATTTCTAAACGGATTTTGTGATGATTCTTCTTTTCGTTCGTCTTGGGCTCATGTGATTGCATATTCAACTAAAAATGGATAAATAAAAGTTAAAAAAAAGTAAAAACCGACTTCAAAACCTAAAACGAATAAAATTACTTTCATAAAAAACTTAAAAGCTTCTGAAGTCGGTATCTTCTATTCTCAATGCACCTTAGCTTGGCACCGACTTCAGAAGCTTTTTCTGAAAGTAATTTTATTCGTTTTAGGTTTTGAAGTCTGTTTTTACCTTTTCTAATTTGTACACCAAAACAAACAAACCAAATCTACGAATAATTTCCAAAATCCCTTCTCACACTGACCAACCAAACCCCAATGTCTATTATACTAGTCTTGCGACCAATATATCACACTGCCCAGTGCGACATCTGGGCAGAAAACGAGGGAAAAATTACCGGAGGGGTCTGCGAACAGTCAATTAGCGATGTCTGCACACTGTCACGAAATGAACACGACGTGGACTAAAAAGAGCGTTTTTTGTTTGGATTGGTGTAGGTACTGAATTCTGTGGTTTTTACCTATAAGGTTTAATTTTGCAGTGGTAAAATTTATTTTTTAGGTTTAGAAAATATACAAGGTGTGAGTGTAAACACCGTTATCGTTTTAGGGCGAGTAGAGCTGAACTAGCGCCGCCATTGATAAAAAAAAGCCCGCGATTTTTGGCGATAACTGCTAAGGCTTTGAACCTACGAGTAGGAGGTTTAGTGTTGATTTTTTTTGATACAAAAAATTCTACCCCATCTATTTTTAATCAGATGAGGTAGAATTTTTTAATTAAAAATGTGAGCATAGGAAATTTTAAAATTTTCCATATCTCCAGAGTTATGATTTTTTAACACGCTTTTATTAGCTTCAGCGGTATGACTGTTTGTATATCTGTATGTAACAGAATCTTTGAACTCGATTTTTACCCACTTTTCTTGAGGAGTTTCCGTATGTAAAGATGGTCACCCATCCACGGACCTACCCCGGCAAGTGTAGTTTAACCTGATGGATCGACCCGTGCGGCTGTTATTACTTCTCGGTCTATGGGCCAATGTAGCCTGATAATAAATGTTTTATTATTATTTTGTACTCATCATGATGAACAACTTTTACTATGGACCAAACAAGAAATTGCGAAAAAAAATGAGCTGTTTCGTATTCCTTACATTTATGTTCGCGTATCTCGTCCAAATATAGGAAACAGCAGATTTTTTTTTTGCGATTTCATATATGGTCCACTGATATAGTAAAAGTTGTTCATAATGATGAGTACAGTGACCCCTTACAATAAGATTAGACATTTAAACAAACCTTTTTTACAGTCCGTTCAACCGATTTTAACTTCTATTCCGTAGGCTTAGGATGGCGTTAAAGGCAAAAAAGTGGTTACAATACCAACTGTTTACTGCAACTGCCATTTTTCATGCCACGTTTTAGTATCGCTCAATCAAAATCTTTATGCGAAACTGACTGATATCATACTAATCTTTACTTTTTAGGGTTCCGTACCTCAAAAAGAAAAAACGGAACCATTATAGGATCACTTTATTGTCCGTCTGTCTGTCAGTCTGTCAAGACCCTTTTTCTCAGGAACGCGTAGAGTTATCAAGTTGAAATTAATATAAAATACGTAGGTCTATGGTCCTTTGAAGTTCTAAATAAATCAAGCTTCTAAGTCAACGCAATAAAAAAATACGGCCATTTATGCGACATATTTTGATACTCGCAAGTAAATGAAAACCTTTAGGGTACTTCCCGTAGACCTAGAATCATGAAATTTGCCAAGAAGCAAGTTTAATAAAGGTTAACAGCACAAGTTAATTCATAATTTTATCACATAAAAAATATTTTTTTGGGAATACAATGTTTTGCTTTTTGGGATAAATTCTTTTCAACTACGGAACCCTTCATTGTGCGTGGTCCGACACGCACTTGGCCGGTTTTTTTTAAACCGAGATTCATTGGTGGTGCAAGTTCTCATAGTCTGCGCATAGATTATGTCGAAACTATGTCTATAAACTATACAGGGTCAAATTAATTTAGCTAGCATAACTCCGTAACTAAACAATCTCAGTCTGAAAAATGTCGGTAGTTCAAAACCTGTTGATAGAAAGAAAACACGCACTGTTAGATGGTTTGGTCATGTTGAGAGGATGAATGAAAGGCGACTAACAAAAGGTATTTACAAGGGGATAGTATTTAAACGCAGATCAAAAATTACGTATTTTTCTCAACAGAATACGTAGATACCTACATCAAAAATACTGTTTGCTCATCATTTCTAAATAAATTAAAGTTAACGTCAGGTCGACGGAGTCCCGCTGCGCGAGGCTTCTATTCCTGTCTGCAGGTTTTAAAGGAACCTAACCAAACCGAACCTCGGTTTGTCCAATAATTATAATTTGTACAACTTTTGATATTGAATTAATTAACAGTAGTGCAATAATAAGTTTATTAGATGCGCATTTGTTATTTTCGATGAACAGTTAGTATTTTTCCCTTTACAAGGCAGATGTGAGTGGACGCCGAGATGGGACGCCCTAGGATGACATATAGTGACCTTATCGGTTATGTTCTTCAGAAAGGTCAGGTGCGTAGTACTCGCAACCGGCGTGCGTGTATGACCAGGGGGCCAACCACCACCTCTTAAAGCAGTATTATTTTAATGTTACTTCAGTGTGAGAAAGAGATGGAGCTATACAGGACGTCTAGCTCCATCTCTTTCCCACACTCATGTAAGATTAAAATAATACTGCTTTAAGAGGTGGTGGTCTAGCTCCAGATGTATGAACGTAAACGAGGCAAAAGGAGTATGGAGTGTGTAGTTTCTGCCTACCCCCATGGGAAGAAGGCGTGAGTTTAATTTATTTATTTTTATTCTAACCTTAGATTCTAGCGTATGGCACTCGTGGGTTGCAGCTGAAAATCAGCGTCAGGTGGTACACCTTGTGTTGTCATCTGACAATATGCTGAGCCGAGGCCCTTTTGGCATTACAATCTTTGTTTTATGTTTTTATAATTTTAAGATGTATTTTTTTTTTTGCTGTAATGCCAATTAAACGCATTTTTCTTTCTTTCTTTCTTTCTTAAAGTATGTAATATTTGTTGCGCACTGTTGAAAGACTTTCAACACTGGTCTCAGAAAACATCGTGAGGAAACCGGCATGTCCTAGAACCAAAAAAAATTCGAAGACATGTGACATCTAGCAACCCGCACTGGGCCCGCCTGGTGGATTACGGCCCACTCCCTCTCACGGAGAGGAGGCTTGTGTCCCAGCAGTGGGAGCATTGTGATGATGGATTTAACAATTCACTACATTTCAACAATTTTAGGGTCGATATCTTGATTCCAACCCCTTGAGCAGGGTAGGCAGCGTTGAAGCATCTAATATACATAAACACAGCAAGCGGGATCTCTTACAAATTCTTTCATAGTTCTCCCCAGAGTTTCTACTGAGGGAAACATAGGGGCTGTTATTTGAGACAGAACCGTTGGTCTTTTATTTTATGTTTATGGGCATTTGTGTTTATACGATACACTCACTTTGCTTTCCTGAAAATATTTATGTTTCATCACTTGCTAGGTTTTGAAATTTTTTTTTATTTATGTATTCCACAAAAAGTACTGTTATTGATTCCCAAACTAAGCTTACGCTTGTATTTTGGAAAACAGTGTTCAGCCGCAGGAAGTATCACATAATAAAATACGAACAAATTGGCTTGAATGACGCTGCAGTAGACTTACAATTTATAATTCTGGTGACCTGTAACACAGGTTTTTCCCAAAAACCTATATCAGGCACCAGTCTCTCACAAAGGTGGAATACAGCTGAAACATTTTTTTTTGTACACACTAACTTTAAGTCAGCTTTGTGAAGAGAGAATAAATGATATATACTGATAATTTATAAGATAATTTTTGGTAATCTTATACTATAATCTAGTTTTAGTTTTCAGTTTTAGTTTTCCAGTTTTAAATTAGTTTTATTTTTTTATGTTTAACAGAAGTGTGTGATCTGTGTTTGTGTGTGTGTGGGGTGAGTGTGTGTATGTGAGAGTTTGTTTAGAAGTATTGTATGATATATATGTTACGCAATACATGCCAGTAGATCCTCCGTCCCCTGATAGTCCAATAGCTGCGCAAGATACTGCTCGCGGACTGAGTGAGAGCGAGAATGAGTGCGGTGCTGGGCGCCGGTAGTTTAAAAAAATGTGGAGAATTTTATGAGATGTGATGGTATGTGTGGAATAATGAATTTGATATTGACAAAGACTATGAATGACTAAATATCTTCCTGTTTTATATTATTTACCTTATCCCTGAAATATCGTAAATAGTAATTATAGACGGTTTATAGTTTATGGTATTGGGGTAACGACTAGATCCATTTGGGGATTAGTATCTATCTATTTTTAACCGACTTCAAAAAGGAGGAGGTTCTCAATTCGTCGGAACCTTTTTTTTTTTTTTTTATGTATGTTCCCCGATTACTCGAAGATGGCTGGACCGATTTGAATTTTTTTTGTTTTATTCAAGAGGGAGTTAATCAATTTTATATGGGACCAACTGTATACATCACAGTTGGTCCCATATAAAATTGATTAACTTTGCTTTGGTAGTTTTTGAGTTAGCTTCAATAATAAGTATTTTTTCCCCACTTTTTAACCGACTTCAAAAAGGAGGAGGTTCTCAATTCGTCGGAACCTTTTTTTTTTTTTTTTTGTATGGATGATGTTCTAGTTTGTTTTGCAGATAGTGGTATTAGAATTTCGGTGGGATAGGCACACAACTAAAAAGTGAAAAATAAAAACTTTTTTACAAAAAATACAACCGACTTCCAAAAAACAACACTACAAAGCGAAAAATAACTTTAATTTCGGAAATCGGTGGCAAAAACGAAAATACATTTAACTAGACACCGACTTCCGAAATTAAAGTTATTTTTCACTTTGTAGTGTTGTTTTTGGAAGTCGGTTGTATTTTTTGTAAAAAAGTTTTGATATCAAACTCGTTGCTTTAGACAAAGGGTTTATATACTTATTACACACTCTAATATAAAGCGCCTCCACCTAACCCCCATAGCCTCTAACTATTCCTATCTTGGCTCGCTCAATGTAGCTCGCCAGCCGCTGCCGTGGCACCGCTGCTCACTAAGATTGTTTGTCCACCGCACCGGAATCAGTACGTCAATTCTGTAAAATTCAAACAACAACTCGCATCTCACATCGCTATTCACTCTCACTCGTAAACTATTTGCTTTTTATTTGACACTTTGAATCGGTAGTGCTATTCTGTAAACATCTCACCGTGATAACTCAGGTGAAGTGAGCCGTCATTCCACCTGATGCTAGGGGTTGACACTATTGACAGCTCACTTTAAGATCACTTCACTCACGTTTTCACGGTGAGATATTTACAGAATAGCACTACGGGTCCGAGTGCGAAGTGAACGTCGAAGTGACCTTACTAAATGCAACTTCTTACGTCATCTCATACTTTATCTGTCAAAATCTTACGGTCAATTTAGTTCAACGCGCTGACACGCTCGCAAGGGTAGCGCTAGTGTAAATACGAATTATCAACCGAGTTTTTAGAATGCCAATCAAGAAACTCACAGCGGATTCAGATTCGAAGTTTAGAATGAGGTCTTACAGAACCACACGGCAGGACGTCAACAAGAAACTAGGTTATTCGGCCATAGTAAATGTACTGTCGTTACTTCGAAGCAGTCATCTGTTTTTTCGTTGACGTCCCGATCCCGGAGCGGTAAACAAACATGGCGATGGTCATTACATACAACTGTCAAAGAATGACAATTATTGTGATTTGAATATGCGGACGATTTCGTGGGCAGTCAACAGAGGCGGATTTGCAGTGTTGGCCGCGCTAGGCCCCAGGCCATGTAGTAAAAATAGGTACCAGCCGCCCCTTTCTCAGCACCCATCTTATAGACTGCATAATGAATTTACTGTATTGCCAACTTTTGTCGAAATCGAGTTTCTGATTTTTTTTCGCGATTTCAGGTTTGGTTCCATAGTAAAAGTTGTTCATAACGATGAGTACAGTGACCCCTTAAGAGGATATTGGTCAATAACCAGTAACCCTTTATATACGAGTGATTTAGGAAGATTATTGTTATACGACGCGGTGCAGTGCGGCCCGCCATAATGTGCGCGAGTCTTTAGAATATTTAGGTACTTTCAGTTATTTCTTGTTACATCAGTTTTTTTGTCAGATTGGCCGCCCTAGGCCCGGGCCTAATGTGTGCCTTAGGGCAAATCCGCCTCTGGCAGTCAATAATTTGGTAAACAATTTCCTTAGAGTTAGGTACAACGTGCCCGTACACAAATCCCTCCCGTATGTTCTCACCAAGTCATTTCATTGTTTGAATTTAATTTGCAAAACTCATTTGATATTCATTAATCTTTTCTTTTCGACTTGTTGAGTGAGAGAGCGAGATGGCTAGACTATAGATAAAAGCATTAGAGAGAGGCGGCATGTTTGCTAAAAGAAACCGTCGTCTTTTGTTAATTTTTATAGGAGAAAAGAATGACACGATTTGTTTTGATTATAATGACGTGTAAAAAATTATAATGCAACGTTAAATTGCAAAAAAAAGGATAGAAAAATGGAAAATGGGAAATGACTCACCTAATGAAAGCATAATCAGCCTATAACGTTCCCCTTGGAATTCTCGCGTGGTGGATTACAGCCCACTTCTTCTCACAGAGAGTAGGCCTGTGTCCCAGCAGTGGGAACATTATAGGCTGATTATGATACCTAATTTATTCATCAAATAAAAATTTAATATCCTAACTTATCTAAAACTATAAACAATCAATCTGCCTAGCCTTTTCCCAACTATGTTGGGGTCGGCTTCCAGTCTAACCGGATGCAGCTGAATACCAGTATTTTATATGGAGCGACTGCCTATCTGACCTCCACAACCCAATTACTGGGTAATACGATACCCCTTGGTAAGACTGGTTGTCAGACTTTCGGGCTTCTGACGACCCGTAACGACTGTCAAAGATCCACGGATGACAGCCGGGACCAACGGCTTAACGTGCTTTCCGAGGCACGGAGGAGTCTCGGTATGTAAAGATGGTCACCCATCTACGGACCAACCCCGGCAAGCGTAGCTTAACCTGATGGATCGACCCGTACGGCCTTTATTAATTAGCCACGAGCTCCTCTAAATCTAAAATTATAAACAAACTAAAATTTTGACGAGTTATGAGAACATAAATGTAAGGAACAGGCGATTTTTTTCGCGATTTCAGATTTTGACCCATAGTAAAAGTTGTTCACAATGATGAGTACAATGACCTCTTAAGCGGTTATGCGTTTTTAAGTTACACCACGCCAGGGCACTCCGCATTTTATTTATGAAGCGCGGCGGGCTCGACTTGTCGGGCCAATTCAGTGTGGGCTGCCGCGCACCGGCCGGCTCGCACGTTACTTCGATACTCACTCACGCGCCGCGTCGTAAAGAAGACAAGCATAACGAGTCAGAAGGTATAGAGTTACGAGATAGAAAAACTTTTTTACAAAAAAATACAACCGACTTCCAAAAACAACACTACAAAGTGAAAAATATGTAACTTTAATTTCGGAAGTCGGTGTCTAGTTAAATGTATTTTCGTTTTTTGCCACCGACTTCCGAAATTAAAGTTATTTTTCACTTTGTAGTGTTGTTTTTGGAAGTCGGTTGTATTTTTTTGTAAAAAAGTTTTTATTTTTCACTTTTTAGTTGTGTACCTACCCCACACAAATTCAAATACCACTATCTGCAAAACAAACTAGAACATCATCCATATAAAAGTGGGGAAAAAATACGTATTATTGAAGCTAACTCAAAAACTACCGAAGCAAAGTTAATCAATTTTATATGGGACCAACTGTGATGTATACCACTCTTGAACAAAACAAAAAAAATCCAAACCGGTCCAGCCATCTTCGAGTAATCGGGGAACATACATAAAAAAAAAATAATAAAAAAAAAAGGTTCCGACGAATTGAGAACCTCCTCCTTTTTGAAGTCGGTTAAAAAAAGGCAACTTCTAGGTGAATATAACGCTGTGCGACCTCAATTGCACTTTATTGTGCTTTATTTTGCGGAGTGAACCTTCTGTACATGTACTGTTATGTAGGTATTCTGTGGTTACACCTTATACAGGGTGTAAGGGACAGCCCTCCGCAAACTAACAGGGTGCATTCAGCTCCCTATTTTAAATCATATTCCGCCGAAAAAATTCTCAGGAAAATTTTCATTTTTTTATCGTTTTTTTTTTTTCAGTTACTTATTTATTTCAATGTAAAATAACATTCCCTGTACGCAGCACTCCATTTATGTAAATAAAACAGCTAAAATAAAAAAATCCGCAATGGATGTTGAAATAAGTACGACGCGCTGCGCTGCCGCCATGCTGTTCGCTACGTGCGTTTTGCCACGGTAACGATACATTGCGTGTGAGGTAATATAACAAATCAGGTTTATTGGATACCGATAACGTTCCTGAAATAATTTCATGTACCGGTCATCTTAGTATGATATACTGAATTCACCCCGTCAGTCTGCGGAGGGCTTTTTTTTTTTTTTTTTTTTTGTGGATGGGAAATCATCGAATGACTTCTCCCGCTCTCAGGGTGGAGCGGGAGGGCGTGTCAGACTTTTACTGACTAAAACCCATCCATGTTCCATCAGTTGCCCGTGCCAGGGTCACGGTGTCTCTTTCGAACTACCCGCGACCCCGGCGGCATCGGCCCAATTGACCCCGTCACTGCTGACATCTCTTTGAGGCGCGCGTGGAACACAACGCGCCGTCGACCCGGGCCTGGTCCTTACCGGACGGCGAGCTGCCCATTACTCGTCGTCCGCAAGCCCGCGCCTACGGTGGCCGGGAATCGGCAATCGATTCCCGCCGCCCTGGGCGTCTCCTACGGCGGCTAGGGGCGCGAGGGCGCGGCTGTTGCCTCTCCCACACGTGTTCCGCTTCCTCCTTCGCGAGCATTACTGCTTCGCAGAAGGAGGTGACGGCTTCCCATGCACTCTCGCTCCGCACCATGGCCTGGACCAGGTTTGGACGCGAGAGATCGCCGCCGCCGATCGCCCCCGTGTGAACACGGCGATGCTCCACCCAAGCCGGGCAGACCTCCACTGTATGCTCCACCGTGTCCTCCGGGCGGTCCACACAATGGTGACACCTGGGCGTTTCCTCCCGCCTTATCCGAAACAGGAACCTCCCGAAACAACCGTGTCCGGTGAGGACCTGCGTCAGGCGGAAGGTGAGGACGCCGTGGCGCCTCTCCAACCACTCCTCAAAGAGGGGACTTATCGCCGCAATTGTGGCGTGCCCAGCGCTGGATTGCGACAATCGCACTCTCCATGTCGCCATGAGATCCCGCCGGAACTCTGACCGCTGTACCGTGATTTCTCGCGGCAGCGGAGTTACGCCCCGGCGTTTCGCCTCCTCGCGCCACTCCCACACGTGCGCGAGGACTTTTGCCTCCAGATCCCATGGCGGTAATCCGGCAAGGAGGCACGCCGCCTCACAGGAGACCGTGCGGTATCGCCGGACTAGCCGGATGGCCATGACCCTCTGGGACGCGTTCAACCGGCGGGCCGGTCGCAGCCTCAGAGAACGCGCCCACACCGGTGCCCCGTAAAGGGCCAATCTGCGGAGGGCTGTCCCTTACACCCTGTATATATCTCAAGTTTAATATTAAGTTTAATATTAATTTATTATACAAATAAACTTCCCGGAATAAATTCTCTAAATAATGGTGTAAACCGCATCAAATAATAATAAAAAAAACTTTTTTACAAAAAAATACAAACGACTTCCAAAAACAACACTACAAAGTGAAAAATAACTTTAATTTCGGAAGTTGGTGTCTAGTTAAATGTATTTTCGTTTTTTGCCACCGACTTCCGAAATTAAAGTTATTTTTCACTTTGTTGTGTTGTTTTTGGAAGTCTGTTGTATTTTTTTGTAAAAAAGTTTTTATTTTTCACTTTTTAGTTGTGTACCTACCCCACACAAATTCTTATACCACTATCTGCAAAACAAACTAGAACATCATCCATATAAAAGTCGGGAAAAAATACGTATTATTGAAGCTAACTCAAAAATTACCGAAGCAAAGTTAATCAATTTTATATGGGACCAACTGTGATGTATACCCTCTCGAATAAAACAAAAAAAATCCAAATCGGTCCAGCCATCTTCGAGTAATCGGGGAACATACATAAAAAAAAAAAAAAAAGTTTCCGACGAAGTGAGAACCTCCTCCTTTTTGAAGTCGGTTAAAAAGATCTTTATTTGCCGAAAAAAATATAACAAACAACCTTGCACAACTCAGTTAAGTTACAAATAAGCTGTAAAGTTATGTATTTTTTTTGGTTACTATGTTCTACATAATAGGTAGGTACGGTTGTATAATATATCTCAGCATTTTGCACAGTTTAACTTAAATAACTTTGACGTAAGATATTTACTTAACTTACCTACTTCGAAGTTATGTTTCACTAGCAATATATATGTAGGTACCTACTATACATATTAGGTATACAGTAATACACTTCTGGCCAACCCTTCGTGAACTACAAGCGACACGTTTGATGTTAAGTTTTGTGTTTGTCTTGAGTTGAAGACAAATACAATGTATCAGTACCTATTTAATCACACACAAAATAGAGCAATCATGGCGCCTGAAATATATTAGGGGCTGTCAAAATGCAGTACAGATATTCTATTTCACGAAGTCCGTTCGGCTTTGATTGTGGTAGTGACGTATCCCGACAAGCGCGCTTGTGTGTGTAAAAGTGGGTAACGTTAGCAAAGAAATTGATATAAATTCAAGTCGAGATTTAATAAGCGAAATAAAATGTTGGTTTTAAAAGTATATACTTTTTGTAAATAAATTAGATTAGGTTGCAATAAATACAAAAATATTAAGAAGACGTAGGCTTTTAATTAAGCATTGGTATTACAGAATGGAAACGAAACAAGTAGGACTATTCAGTATTTTCAATTACTATCAGATAAATTTTCGATTTCCGATTCCGTTTTGCTGTCGTCAGAATCATCTTGTACATTGATTATCAATTTGAAATCGAGATCAAAATATTTCAAGTACCTAGTCTTTTTCAATTTTTTCAACATGATCACAAGTTTTCTGCCACGTTTCACTGCTAACTTCGCCCAGACTTTCACTGATCAGTCTTTCCGTATTCGTCATGTTTTGCTCGATATTTTTAGATGCGACGTAATTTTTAACGATCCCCCAAATATTTTCAATCGCATTTAATTCTGGGTGATAGGGGGGAAGGCGTAAGACATCAAAACCCTTGCTCTTTATAAAATCGTCAATCTTGTAGATTACGTGTTGGGCTTGGTAGTTCTTTATTATATCGTACAATTCCAATTTAAGAAGAGATTCATCAAATCCCTGAGCCATTGCTGCACATCGGCTTTCTTTGTAGATTGCGTCGGTAGTCGTTCAGCCCGTGTGTTGTGATAAGATGCATTGTCTAAGACAATGACAAAGCGCGGAGGTAAATTGGGTAGCAATTTTTCATTTAGCCACTTTACATAGTTATCATAGCTCATATTTTAATGATAATCACCAGCTGTTGAGTTGGCCTTATAGACCAAAGAAGCATTTTCAATAAAACCATCCTTGGTTCCCGCGTGCACTAAAATAAAGCGAGTGCCTGTGCTAATTTTTTTTAAAAACGGAGTGCTTTCCTTTTTTTTTGCCCGGGTGTTGTTTCGCACGTGTGTCGACGTAGCTCTCATCGGTGTAGATAATGGGCCGACTTTGAGAGCGGTACTCTGTTATCTTTTTTAAATATTTTAAACGCCACATTTGTATATCATGACGTTCCGTCAAGACTTTACGGTTGTTCTCTGTTTTACGCCACTTGTAACCAAATTTCAATAGTAACTTGCGAACAGTTTCTAAACAACCTTCGAATCCCATTTTTTCATTCAATGCTGTTCTTAACTTAGCTAATGTTGGAATTTCTTTATGGACTATATGGAAATCTTGTACAGTACTGCGAACCACATCGGCTGTAAAATTATCTATATCCACTTTATTATCTCGCTTTCTCCTTTTCTTCATAGGTGAAGTGAATTTTGATGAAGTGGATGGCAATTCCTTCTTTTCTTTTAATATTCTTTGAACTGTTTTTTGGACAACACCCGTAGCTTCAGCTGTACGCCGTGTAATGTCTCGTAAATGAGACAAATCACAGTTGGGTTCCATGAATGATTTTGTAAATTCATATTCTTCTCGCAGAAAATGATAAACACTAGCTATCATGTTTCGATTCTAAAACAAAATGTAATCAAAATAATTAAGAAATATGAACATTTTATAACACAAAAAAATCATTCATTTTATAAATACTTCTATTGCTATATTAAGTATCTTCGTATAAAATTTTAATTGAAAACGTATAAATAAATATTACCTCACTATGTTCAACTCTTCTTCGTTTTGTTGCCATGCTGACCTTACTCCGTGAAACAATTTGGCGCGAAATAAAAACACTAGTGATCCGAACCGTGTCCCGATCGACACTGAGCGCATTCGAGGTTACGCACACAAAAACAATGCGCATGTGCACGTTTGACAACATTCATAGCCAAACGGACTTCGTGACATAAATATTTTTTTTTTTTAATATTTTTTTTATTTACGTCCTTTTTACAAAGTAATACATTTACAAAAACTTACAAATTCTTAGTAGTACCAAGTTCTTAACAGATTAGCTTACCTAAATACTTTTATAGAAACTACACTTCTGGACACATCTATTGGCCCACCTTAGAGTTTAGGTTTCGATGGCCCCTACCGAAATATGATTGCTAGATTGAACAAAAACTGTTGATGCAGTTTTAAACCTGATACATTTTACCATCTTTTTCGATCGTATTGTTTTAAATTTGAATTCAGAATACCATACGACATGGAGCTACGCCTAACAAGTCGGATATGCGCCTTGTTAAAGGCAATTGATTTTTGAATAAAAAACATGTTTTATCAAATAAAGGTTTAATTTAATAACGCGTGTTGCATCCATGGGCATCTACCACAGCTCTCATACGATTAGGCATAGAGTTTATCAACCGCTCTATGAAATTTTGAGGGATTATCTCCCATTCCTCTTCTATGGCAGTTTTCAACTCCTGCATCGTCTGGACAACTGGCTGACGAGCCCTAACACGTCTTTTTAGCTCGTCCCACATGTGCTCAATGGGGTTCATGTCTGGGCTTCTGGCTGGCCAGTCCATAACTGTGATGTTCACATCCCGAAGATATTCCCTGACGATGCCGGCCGCATGGGATCTTGCATTATCATGCATAAAAAGGAAATTTGGGCCCACATAGTCCGCGTATGGTATCACGTGAGGTTCTAAGCACTCACGAATGTACCTTTCAGCATTTAATGTTGGCAGCCGTGGTCCTGTAACAACCTCAAGTTGAGTTTTGCCGCTCGCGGATATACCGCCCCAGACAGTCCATGAGCCACCGCTATAAGCAACCCTCTCTTCAAAGCAGCATTGTGCGAAACGCTCTCCCTTACGTCTGTAGACCTTCTTCCTTCCATCATTGCCATGTAACACAATTTTAGACTCATCAGAAAAGAGTACACGGCTCCAATCTTGCTGTGTCCAATTTAAATGACTGCGTGCGAAATGAAGGCGCGCTGTTCGATGGGCTCGCGTTAGTTTGGGGCCATTAGCTGGCTTGTGTGGTACCATATCGCGTTCTTTTAACCTTCTCTGAACAGTTCGAGCGCTCACAGATACTCCGTGGAAGTCGCGAAGTTGGTTTTGTATCTCAATGGAGGTAAGGTGACGATTTCTCAAGCTGGTCGTCACGATGAATCGATCCTGCCTTTCAGTTGTGACCCGAGATCGTGGCCTTCCTTGGCGACGAACAAAGCCGCCAGTCTCTAGGTACCTCCGATAAACATTTCGGACCGCAGATCGACTTAAATTAAGTTGAGCACTCACGTTTGTTTGGCTGTGTCCGGCCTGAATAAGTGCCACAGCTTGGGCGGCGACTTCAGGTGAAGTATCCATAGATTATTGATAGAACCTCACCTTAATGTTAAGAATAAAGTAATGTTTGTTGCAAAACCAAAGATATCAATCACTTTTTCAAGAATTAAATCCAAGTAAACCAATAAAACCAAGTTTTCTTAGTATTCGATTGTTTGATATCAACAAACAGGCTCCAAATTGTCTTTTGTTTCTTTAAATTCTGTGTTCGAAATTCAAAAAAAGACTACTGAATGAAATTGTGAATGTGCCAGGTTCAAAACTGCATAAAAACTTTTTGCTCGACCTAATATAAAATTTTAGCTAGGACCAAACGAAACTGAAAATACAAGGTGGGCCAAAAGATGTGTCCAGAAGTGTAGTATAATTTAATTTACACATGTTTGTTACCTATGAAAGGTGTGTTGGTACTACACTTGTGGCGACCTGCCTGAGCTAGGTTAATAAAAACCTGTGTTTCAGGCCATCCTCAAACTAAGCGATCAGCTGATTATTTCTCCATAGTTAATTAGTTATTGAAATAATGCTATCCTACTTATATTACTAAATACAAATAAAAAATACCAATTTAATATAATATCTACATAATTATTGAAGCACTTCTAGAAGTTTTTCTGTGGCTGTGTAATCAAGTCCACCCAAATATTCGCATATCTTCAGACTACAATGTTTATAAGTAGCACTATAAATATTAAGTATCCTATTTAGCTTATTATATAAATGGGGTCCTAAATAGATATAGAACCGGCTTACAAAAGCATGCCTAGTTTGTGGCTTTATGCAGACCAGATCCTTCCTTCTCTTGTCAGAAGGTACTGGCTTATAAGCTAGTTCAACGTGCTGGTGTAACATGATGTGCAGTATAAATAATTGGCGTACTGTTAGCACCTCACATGCAATGTACAGCTGGTGCGTAGGAAATTTGAAAGGCCTAAAAGTGGCTACCTTTAGAATTGCTCTTTGAGCGCGTTCTAGAGGGAGTAAAATTGACTTTGCAGCACCGCCCCATGAAGTTATGCAGTATGTAAGTATAGATTGGCACAAAGCTAAATATACCTGTTTAATTAATTTAAAGTCAGCAATGTGACGTAAGTTTTTAAAAATATATATTAATTTACGAACTCGAGTACATTGCAAATCAATGTGTTTACGGAAATTTATATTTGTGTCAATTGTAACACCTAAATATTTCATATGGTCATATACATAGAACATCTATAACATCATTTTCTTATGTAGGTAGAAATAACCATTCTATAAATGAATACCCATCCTCAGCGGTCACGCTCACATGCAAAGAAACAATTACTAATTTTTCTCAAAAGAGTACGTATTATATCTACGTACTTCAGACATTTTACATCATATACACTTTACATTCATTAATACATGTATATATCATACTTCTATGATTTTGCATTAATATTTTGCGAATCGGTCTAAAACGATTTGTTCTCTTTAATTTTCTTTGTTATGACACCTATGTCAGGCTGTCAAACTATCATTATTTTTTCTTCCAAATCTCTCATAGAGTTTATTACTAGCTTAGTCTATGAAGGTTACTTTTGATTTATATAATTTAAATTATTTTAATCAATATGTTAGCTCAAATATTATATTTTATAGATGATTATGATTGTTTACTGAATAACTGTATCCTAAATTAGATTTATAAAAATAATTGACACGCTCTCAGAATTCAGTGAAGAGGTTCTTGAATGAATACTGATATTTATGGCCGATTCGATTACTGACAAGTGGCATTTTTGAAAGAAAGACTTCAAAACTGGAAAAACTCTAAAAAAGAACGTGGTGAAAAACTTTGATACGAGACGAGGCTTTATAAGCGAGGATTACCACATTCCGAGGCTTTTTTCGATTCTGAATTCCATAAGGGAAACATCTCCGCGACAAGAAGTCAAACTATACCTACTGCTTGACTCGGGGTCTCGTTGTTGACGATACCGACCCGTGCGTGCTTCTTTGGATTTATCAGGCCTCAGCGCTGACGAGGCCTGATAACTGGCCTGCCCTGGTGCCGTACTTCGACTTTTTAACTGACTGCAGCGAAGCCCAAAAGGAGGGTTTAGTACCATTAAAAATCTGAGAGTGTGTGTTAGGTAGGGAAGTGTTTGTTTTACTATAATTTGTATTTTTTATCTTATTTTCCTAAATTATATTTTGTTTACGTGTCTATTCCCCTTTTATTTTATTAGAACAATAGATTCGTTACAGTATACATCAAAAATATTGTTTGCACATCAAAATTTGTATGTCTAAAATCTCTGTCTGCAAGGTTTAAAGGAACCTAACCATACCGATTGCCCAATAATTATATAGTAATGCAATAATGCGCATTTGTTATCTTTGATGAACAGTTATTATTTTTTTTTATATATAATTAATATTTTTGTTGTTGACTGGACAAAAATGTATGTTTAATGATTATAATGATTATTATTTGTACAAGTTATGATATTCAATTAGTTAGTGGTGCAATCATTGATTTATTGTACATGTAGATTATTAGATGTAAAGAATTTGATGTAAGAATATTTTTCTAGTGTGCGATTAATAATCTTTCTTGGAGTGTCAACAGTAGGTACCTTTTTTTTGTGGGAAATCATCAATGAGTTCTCCCGCTCTAGTGTCAGACTTACCGCTGCCACCGCAAAATAAAAACTGTGGTTCTTCCCTTTGAATAGTCAATAAATGTGATATACTTAATTATTAACCGACTTTGAAAAGGAGGAGGTTCTCAATTCGTCGGAACCTTTTTTTTTTTTTTTTTATGTATGTTCCCCGATTACTCGAAGATGGCTGGACCGATTTGGATTTTTTTTTTGTTTGAAAGGGTATATATAGTTCCCAGGTGGTCCCATGATCATCAAGTCAGGATCTGATGATGGGATCATGGAGAAATAGAGAGAACTCTTCCAATTTTATAGGCACACTTGAAGCGATTTGGATAGTTTTTGGAAGAGTACTTTCTCGGAGTGGTCCCATTTTAATTTGGTGAAGATCTGATGAGGAACTTCTGAGATAGGCAACGGAACTCCTCAATAAATGATAGCAAATGGACTGGGATTGCTGAAATCTCATGTCTGTTTATTGTTTACACCAGTTCATAACATAACATCACGCCGGTACGCTGTGAAGGCGTAAGCACACGTGAACCACTAAAAAGTGAAAAATAAAAACTTTTTTACAAAAAAATACAACCGACTTCCAAAAACAACACTACAAAGTGAAAAATAAATTTAATTTCGGCAGTCGGTGGCAAAAACGAAAATACATTTAATCAGACACCGACTTCCGAAATTAAATTTATTTTTCACTTTGTAGTGTTGTTTTTGGAAGTCGGTTGTATTTTTTTGTAAAAAAGTTTTTATTATTATACTAAACATTTATGCTCAATTTTGACATGCAATTTTTTTTTGTAATACGTATTCATGAATGCTCAATCTTGACATGTAATTTTTTTTGTAATAAGTATTCATGAATGCTCAATTTTGACATGTAATTTCTCTCATATTTCATCATTTCATTTTCTATTTTTATTTTTATCCTGTTTAGACCTAGTTATATGTGCATGCTTTGGTCTCCGTAATTGAAGGGGCACACTTCATGGAACCTTTTTATTATTGTATATGTGTATCCTTTGTTAGAGGAGCTCGTGGCTAAGTAATAACAGCCGCACGGGTCGATCCATCAGGTTAAAATACGCTTGCCGGGGTCGGTCCGTGGATGGGTGACCATCTTTACATACCGAGACTCTTCCGTGCCTCGGAAAGCACGTTAAGCCGTTGGTTCCGGCTGTCATTCGTGGATCTTTGACAGTCGTTACGGGTCGTCAGAAGCCCGAAAGTCTGACAACCAGTCTTACCAAGGGGTATCGTATTACCCAGTTAATGGGTTGTGGAGGTCAGATAGGCAGTCGCTCCATGTAAAATACTGGTATTCAGCTGCATCTAGTTAGACTGGAAGCCGACCCCAACATAATTGGGAAAAGGCTAGGCAGATTGATATGTGTATCCTTTGTTGGAGATCCCAAATAAATAAATTTTACTGACTAAAACCCACCCGTGTTCCTTCAGTTGCCTGTGCCAGGGCCACGGTATCTCTTTCAAACAACCCGCAACCCTGGCAGGAGTAGTAGGTATCTATGGTAAGGAATTATTCAGTAATAATAAGTATTAAGTAAATTATTATATTGTTTGCCTGTTCAGACAGTTATTTCGACTGGAAGCCGATTCTAATACTCTTGGGAGTTACCTTGATTGAGTCAATATTGTTTAATAGACAGTGCGATTGATTTGTTTATGAGAAGCACGGTTGAGTCCGAACTTTTTAAGGAAGGTTGTTGGTGTTTTACCAATAACCCTGTATAAACTTAAAATACCATCATCCAATGGAAAAAAAAAAAAAAATAAAAATAAGTAAATTAAAAAAAAATATATATATATAAAAAAAAATATAAAAAAATAATTAAATAAATAAATAAATAAAAAAAAAAAAATAAAAAAAAAAGTAAGTAAGTACTTAGTGTAGTAATAAATGTATTTTCTTTCTTCTTTCTTTCTTTCAATGGTGACCGTGGGTTTGGTAGTTATGAACCTATGGGGTACGGTTGACATCCGAGCACACATTGACATGAACCTATGTGCTTCTTAAGTATATAAGCGAACGGAGAAACATCTCTGATCTCTAAAATCGTTGAAATGCTTTCTTAGAACGATCTCTATCTTTGAGAGAAAATTTCCCCCATCTCTCTGTATTTTTTTTTCTATATTATTTGTTTTTAGTGTTCCGTACCTCAAAAAGAAAAAACGGAACCCTTATAGGATCACTCGTGTGTCTGTCTGTCACAGCCAATTTGCTCCGAATCTAATAGACCGATTAAGTTGAAATTTGGTACACATATATGAATTTCTGTAATCCAAACACGTTCGGGTAAAGTGAATAAATGAATTTTGAATATAGGGGTCATTTTTTTTTTTTTTTTTTTTTTTAATCTAATTTTGTTTAGGGGCTTTTATCAAAGATATGTCAGCCCCATCGTACCCTTTTACATTATTTACATTATTTGGCTTACGAAACAGTATTCGTTTATAATATTATTAATCGCTAATGAATTAGTGTTATTCGTGGAGGACCGTAATTAAATGGCACAACTTTTTAATAATCTCTGAAGATGGTACAGATAAGATGGATTGGATTATGCCTACATCTAATTTATTTATTTTAAAATCCTTCACGAACAACTCGCGTTCTACTCCGTTTCGAGCACACTCCATCAGCAAATGTTGCACGTCCTCTATTTGATTGCAAACTGTGCAATTAGTACTTTTGGGAGGCAAATAAGAAAATTTAAAAAAAAAAGTTTTGCAAACTGTACCGTGTGACATATCAAATAAAAGGGTTTAAAATGAGGGTCTAAAATATGTATATATTTTTTTTATAATTTTAGAATAAATTGTTTTAAAGTCATTTAAGAAAATAGACGAAAGTTGACCATTCCCCCAAAATTTTGAAAAAAATACAAAAATAGTTCTTTACCTGTAGATTACAGGAAAACCTATAAGAAGTCTGTGGTCTTAAAATAACATGGTAAATTTCTCATTATTGTGAGTACAAACTTACATTTACAGTTGTAATGTATGGGAGTTACAATGATAAGTTTGTTCTTGGGATAAATATAAACCAACTACGGAACTCTTCATTGTGCCTGGTCCGACACACACTTGGCCGGTTGTTTTTTGTATGAACTGTATAAAATAAGAGAATTTTTCCCCCATCTCTCTGTATTTTTTTTCTGTATTATTTGTTTTTTATAATGTCCTATAATCTGCTGAGTAAATGCATTAGCTATTATAATTCTAGTCAACACTCAACCAATATTCACAGACGTTTAACATTTTCGCGACACATCAAAGAGTTTTCAACCCGTTTATTGAACCAACTCTCAAGTATTATCCAAACCCCAGTTGAGCCTGTATGTCTGTATGTCCTCTGGTATCTACGGAACCGTGTGTTTATTTTAGCTAATTGGAACGCGCGTCGCCTGCGGCGGTAGGGGTGGGATAGTGTCGATGGATTTAGGGGTGTCGATAAAATTTATTGATTTTGGTGGTTAGAAATAGAGGAGGAGCTCGTGGCTATGTAATAATAGCCGAACGAGTCGATCCATCAGGTTAAGCTACGCTTGCCGGGGTCGGCCCGTGGATGAGTGACTATCTTTTCATACCAAGACTCCTCCGTGCCTCGGAAAGCACGTTAAGTCGTTGATTCCGGCTGTCATTCGTGGATCTTTGACAGTCGTTATTACGGGTCGTCAGAAGCCCGAAAGTCTGACAACCAGTCTTTCCAAGGGGTATCGTATTACCCAGTTAATGGGTTGTGGAGGTCAGATAGGCAGTCGCTCCATGTAAAATACTGGTATTCAGCTACATCCGGTTAGAAGCCGAACCGAATCGAATATAGTTGGGAAAAGGCTAGGCAGATTGATTTATTTTTGGTTAGAAACAGAATTATTTTACAGGCCTTATAAGTGTATTGCTCTATGAGACTGTCCCTTGGTAATAATATATGCAATATATGGATAACTTTGAGTACCTATCTATGTATTATTGCGTGATTCTGACATTTCTTTTAGAAGGAATAACAATTTACAACGTTAACGAAGCAAAAGGAGTATGTAAGGATCGTAGCAGGTGGCGTTCTATAGTTTCTGCCTACCCCCGTGGGAAGAAGGCGTGAGTTTAGGTATATGTAATGGATACGAGGAACAATTTTTTGCTGTTGAATTAAAAGAGCACCCTAATTGCGTAACACATTATCAATCGGAGTTGGTTTCATTTTGACAGTTCAACAACATTCATTGCGTTATTTACGTTGTCGAGCGGACAAATTTTTCAAACATATGAAACAATGGATTAGCAATTTGTTTCAAAATGAAACCAACTCCGATCGATAATGTGTTACGCAATTAGGGTGCAGTTTGGTGCCGAAAAAAAAAAAACATCTTCTACTAATAACTAATAACCGTACCTATTGTTTTAGAAATCGAAAGCATGTATTTATTTTTCGATTTTAAAACGTGAGAGCTCGTGGCTAAGTAACAAAAACCGCAAGGGTCGATCGATCAGGTTAAGCTACGCTTGCCACGGTCGGTTCGTGGATGGGTGCATCTTTACATACCGAGACCCCTCCGTACCTCGGAAAGCACGCTAAGCCGTTGGTCCCGGCTGTCATTCGTGGATCTTTGACAGTCGTTACGGGTCGTCAGAAGCCCAAAGTGTATCGTGTTACCCAGTAACTGGGTTGTGGAGGTCAGATAAGCAGTCGCTCCATGTAAAATACTGGTATTCAGCTGCATCCCGTTAGACTGGAAGCCGACCCCAACATAGTTAGGAAATGGCTAGGCGGACTGATTATGATTTCAAAACGTGATTCTTAAATCAACAAAATCTATCGACACCACACTATCCCACCCCTATCCGTTCCTTGTTTAAATATTAATCGTAGCGACAAAGCCTCGTTTGTGGGCTCCCACCTTTATATTCACGACGGTTAGACAGGGGGTAGGCAGCACCTGAGGCAAGGGGCAGGATCAACATCGAGCCTTGTGTTATTTTTTGTGCCAGTTGTGTGGAGAACAATGGTGGATGTTGGCCAGTGTTGGTCGGGAATGTGAATGGTTTATGCATCTTATTGGACGTTGGACATAAGTTACCTATAAGTTCTGTTACCAAAAGCACTAACTTGATAAACCGAAATATAATATAATATAATACCTATATATGTATATTTATATATATCACCTTTCTGTGAATTCAGCCCCTTACATTTTTTATCACATTTCCCTACTTACACAACACGACACACACATCACACCCACACACACACACACATACACACACACTCTTACTAACCGTAGAATTACAAATAATCATTAGTATAATGTTTTTTTCTGGTTTTATATAACTTGCCGCATTTGTGTACGAGTGCATAATTCTATTTAAATGTCCTCCGAAGGGGTGGAGACCTGAAGGCCAATTCTCGTACCTTAAAACGTTCAAATTCAAGTCGCAATCTCGTGCCAGCGACAATCAAATGTCAAAAATGTAGGTAAATTCTATACAATTTTTGACAGATTGAGGCTGAGATGAGATTGCGAACGTTGTTAAAAATAGGAGAATTGCCCCTCTGGTGTCCTGAAATAATTTAAAATATTATTATGTGTTTTTAATCATATTTTGAAATGTTGATTTATATTGTGGTGAGAAATAAACCTTATCTTATCGTATCTTATCTTATCTTATCTTATCTTATCTTATCTTATCTTATCTTATCTTATCTTATCTTATCTTATCTTATCTTATCTTATCTTATCTTATCTTATCTTATCTTATCTTATCTTATCTTATCTTATCTTATCTTATCTTATCTAATCTTATAACATAGGCATATTATAGCATCACGCCTGAACCTATTCCCCGAAGGGTGAGTGAGGTAATTTTGACACCTTTTAATTATTATTGTTTTTTATTGTTGAATGTTTACTTATAATTTTTATACCTTTCTGTATACCTGGGTATATGTATTTTGTCAAAGTTTATGTGTTTGTAAATATTTTCGTTTGTTTTTTTTTTTTTTTTTTTAAGGCTCTGTACCACAAAAGGAAAAAAACGGAACCCTTATAGGATCACTCGTGTGTCTATCGGTCTGTCACAGCCAATTTGCTCAGAATCTAAGAAGAAGGCGTGAAATTATGTATGTATGCACTATGGGCAAAACTTAAGCATTCTCAGTTAAGAAAATACTTCTGCTGAAGTGCAGCTAGTGACAGACCGCACCCTTTCCTGGTTTCGCTCAATTAGAGATAATATACATTTGTGTGAGTACAGGACGTGTAACAAAAAATAAAAACAAACATTATAGTTTTTGCGCTCTAGCATGGTGCGGGTGACACATGTCAGTATGGCATGACTAGGTCAGTGACGATATGCACAATTCAATTTTACCGATAACGATTCTTACAGCAAAAATCTCGTTCTCCTAATAATTTTAAAAATGTCTTTGATATATCATATCTACTATTATGAAATTTATTTTAAAACATGTATTTAATACAAAACATAAAGAAATCACATTCAAAGCACTTCTTTTCGGCTAATTTAACTCTATAGATGTCTAACAACAAAAAATTTAAAATAGGTACAGTAAACTTCTTTTTACTATCGATAAAAACCCATAATAGCAATACATCTCATCACTAAACATGTCTATGGCGTTACGTTACACGCCTATCACTTTGCTTCATTTTTCTTTAAATTTGATTTTATTTGTAGATAATAACATTTTGGCAGGATAATTTATTTAATTTAGTACAGTTATTATTGAATCCGTATTTTACAATTATGATATTTAGGGTGCAGCAAAAATATTAAATCATGATTGTAAATCGCGATACCGTTCAAAAGTGAAAAGGAACAGTTCGTCAAATGTCACCCGCACCATACTAGAGGGCAAGAATTATAGCAACAAATCAAATAAAAAACAAACGAACATCCTATGGTCAAAATGCATGCATCGTGCGACGGAATCGTGAGCCGTGCTATGCGATTATCGCCTTAAAGGTGAGCATGCGGAAGTTTGGCCGATAGTACCACCATTACTTTTAATGTCCACTCCTTCCCCTCGATCTAAACATCGGTAATACAGTTTGAGCCCTCCATTCCTTTACTAATTAGTTTTGACTCCTCCGAGGTTTACGGGTGAAGAGTTTCAATTAACAATCTGCTGCTATTCTTTAATTAAGATTGCTTTGATTAGGGATGGTTGCTTGATGAGTCTGTCGAAAGATATTGTTTAAAACATGTGTTTATTTATACTAATAATTATAAAGAGGAAATATTTTTTTGTTCGTTTGTTTGTACCGAATAAGCTCCGAAACTAATGAACCGATTTCAACCATTTTTTCACAAATAGAAAGCTAAATTATTAGGAAATAACATAGGCTATAATTAAAAAAAAAAATAGTGATCCTTATGAAAATTGCAATATTATGTTTCTTTCAAAACACAATAATACTCGTTGAAGAAAGCATCTCAATTATTGCCTTATATACTATAAATAGTTAAGATATACGTACTTACATTCCTTTTTAGTTACCTGTGTTCTTTCAACATGTAAGAAATCTTGCGGTGACTATGGTCTTAGCGAGCTAGAGTTGTCACTGTCAAGTGTCATTCATAGCGTCTAAATTTTTGCCGCCAATGTATACGTAAAATATTTTCGCTCGATAATTTTAATCGAAAATGAGTAAAGTTTCAGTTAAAACTTTATTAAAAGTGAATAAGAATAGTGCTTGTGGTAAGTGATATATAGTGTTACGCTGATCGTGAGTCAGCGAAGTGCCGAAGTGGAGATCGATACCTCAAAATATATACATGGTCGCCAGTGCCTTTGGAGAGCAACCGTTTGTATTTCGATTCTCCTAAGTGCTGTAATGGGGAAGAACGCTCTTCCCACCGGCTAAAACCAATAAATTACAATTTTATTGTTTATGCTTGCAGGTGGTATGCAATTGTTACTTTCAATGTAACAAAAGATAAGTTAGTTTTTTAAATCACTTTAAAATAATTATTTGTATATATTTACTATTTCTGGTTAAGCTGTGTACTTTTTAAGTGACAAACTCACCACACTAATAAAATAAAGTTCTTTTGTAATATGTTATTAATGCATAAGTTGTTGGAGTACCTATATATAAATAAATAAATTAATTAAAGAGGTTCAGCACCTCTTATGAACTCTAATCTGCAATTAGAACATTAAAATACTACTAAATAAAGTTTACATCAAGTTTTATAGGTACTTAACTAATAAGCAGTACTAAATAAAAAAAAATATTATTTAAAATGGTATACTGTATATTTTTTCTATATTTTGTAATAATTATGGAAATCTTATAATTATGAGCAGGATCATAAGTGCTCTATCAAAATTAGAAATGGAACAAATACAGCCACCAAACAATTTAAAACTGACAAGATATTATTTAGAGCAGGAATAGTTCTTTGATTTTTTTAAAAACATGATAAATTGGATCATAGCAACAATAACTAGGCCAAGATTCATAATTTTGACAAGATTCAGGCTGCCTAAGGAACCATGTAAAAGCTTGGGAATGAAAGACTGCAAACCTGTTTCTGTTCCTGAAGATCATAACAGGAAATGAAATACTGAAAATATTAACATTCAATACAATTCTACTTTGAGCTATATATATTAAGGAATAAAGCTACTAGTTAAAATAATTAATACAAATTAAATCTATAATAGTCTATGCAGAAATCTAAGATTATGATCATAATCAAATAGCCTATTGTTTACACTCTGTTATTACTAAAAAGTAAGATGCAATGATATGTTAATGAAGGGAAATTGTTCACACGAGTTGACAGAACACCCTTTTGACATTTCTTCAGTGCCCTGGTTATGTGAAGCGGTGGGCAACTGAATGACAGAGAATTTGAGAGCCTGTGGTATCTGCATTCTTGTTTATTTAGTTTAGATAATTTCCTACTGGTCCACTAGGAAAAGATGCATTTTTGATTTCTGTCCCGGAGACTCTGGGTCCTATCAAAGCTTGGGTGACGAGTGAATTTCCTAAGTCAATTCTAAACCTCAATCAGGAGCTACAATATGTAGGCCTTCTTTTGAGCACTGCTACCAATCACAAGGCCCGGCCTGCAGGCAAGGTTGAAAGGAAGATAATAATATCAACACTTTGTTCCCTGAAACAAGTTCATAGTTCATTAACACAAAAATGTTGTTATCCCTGTATGGGAATGCTTGTTGCCAGACAAATATTTGAGAAGGGCAGACCAGGACAAATGGAAAAAGGTTGCCCCGCTGGTTTGCATAGAGTTAATGTGGTGGCCAGAGGCTACTGATAGACCACAGCTCAGTTCACTTACACAGGGGTAGAGTAACCCACTTCCTGTCCACACTTTCCGTGGAGGAAGGGTAAAGAGCCTACATGAACGGGCTAATATATTCATGCAAAGGGAGTCCAAAGGATGTCTTTAAAATATCGCTTTTAGTGATAAGACTGCCCATTGTGTCACCCTACTGGTAAGGTGTACATAATAAAGAATATTCTATTATATCCTACTCTAGTCAGGAACTTGACCAAACCAGAAAAAATTGTACTTGAACTTGCGAGAGATGTTTGCCATATATGCAGTATTGCCAAAAAGCCAGTTTTCAGAGTGCACATATTAGATTCAGAGTTCAATCCGACAATAGACCATTTGTCGCACATTTAAGATGAGCGAGGGATACGTCCCCTAGCGTTTCTGAACCTAATTTGCAAGATGGAAGTTAGCAGATTAGCTGAACACTCTGTTAGCGGTTTACCTCCCGGGGAGGTTAAAAGTGTAAGAACGGGTTAGCCGACCGCTTATCTAGGAACAGACCAGCAGAAGTGGCTCCTGTTGCTCCAGGCCCCAGGCCTCGGAGGCCATGTTACAAAGTGGAGCGTCCCCGGCGTCGACGTTTTCACGTCAGATAAGTCGGCCGTTTGTGCGACAGTACGTCATATGGGACTCAAATAATGGCTTGGCAAGCTTCTGCGATGCTTTCAGTCAGAGGTGACAGCATCAACTAGCATGGGTTTTTCTTCGCCCGACTTAAGAGAGAGTGCTCAGTCATGTGAACTCGGAAATGGGACGGGGACGTACAATGTAGAAATCGCCCCATACTGAACCCAATGTGACTGGCTCCCGTATTTGGAGACGAGGCCTCGGAGAGTCAGTACCAGTATAAGATCTATGTAAGATCGTCTTAGACCTGATAAGCTGCAACTCCTACCCTGGAAAGTTGGGGGGAGGGGGGCAATCAGGTTGCAAGGCTTGGTAGACAAGAACCTTGCTAAAGTGTAATTGGAGATAATCTACAGTAATTACTTATAAAGCTCCTATTCAGAGGTGAATGTCATAGTGTAGAGTGCATGGCATTAGTCCTAAATAATCTGATCCCAATTTATTTATATTTACGCATAAAGCACATAATTATGGTACCAACCAACAGATGTTAGATCTAAACAGTTTTGTGTGCATTGTTTCAAAAGCATTATCCTTAGCTAAACCACTACCCAGAAAGTCATGAAATGAAATTAATTCCAAAATGATGAGGCTGCCAGAAGAGTTTTACATACTCTAATATTGTAAGTCACAGCTTTTAAATGTTGAATAACAGTGCAACCAAGGTGTGGTTCAATCAAGAAGTTTACTTAAAATCTACCATAATCGTTGTTGATTTTGATTTACAATAACGTGTGTGGCTAAGCTTGCTTGAAATATTTTTAAACAGACTAAGTTACGAAAAGCCTTCTGGAGGTACATAAAGTAGTCTGTGGTAGCCTTCGGAAGGCTGACTGGAGAATAGTTCATCAAATGAAATCAAACTGGAAGAGCCACTAGGCTTACAGAATTATTACTTTTGTAAAGTAGTAAAGGAGATGGTTACCTCTCAAGATAATTTAGAATGCCCAGCCTATAAGATTCCCACTTTTGGGACAAAGGTCACCTCTCTGTGAGAGAATAGGGTTTATCATTATGATAATTATTAATTCCCTATGAAAATATTTATAATATTTATTAAATATATTTGTGTAGAGGTACTTGATTCACATTTCAAGACATTTTATTTGACAAATGAAGAGACTTATACTAGAATTCCTTCTTAGATCATTTACATGTGTCTACTACTTAGACTAATCTGTTGACCAAAGTACTTAGTGTAAAGAAGGGTCCTAAATATATTTTAGTTTCAATGGAATTTTAACTGTGTCATGAATGACATTGATTTTGTTTTTCCACATCTTTATAAAATTATGAGATTCAGAAATATTTGTTGATTGATCTCATAACTTCCAAGTACTCATATCCAACATTACCTAACTTGTGTTAATTAAGTATATGAGTGATCCAATTATCCTTTAGTAATGAGATTATGATTTTAATTCAGTTTTAGATCTTATTGATTTTGGATTATCATTAAAGCTTGATAATTCATGTTCACCTTAAATAAGGTACTTAAATAGATTTGATTCAACTGTCGACCAACCTCATAGAGGTTGGTAACAACAATATAGTGATTAAATTGTGTCTCATAGCATGACAGTTGAACGTTTCTATAACATTTCATGGGATTTGTTCATTTTTGCAGTTTCTAGGATAAATAGATGGAAAACTCTTAATTATTTATTTGAATATTTAATGAATACCTACAGACCGAAATATTCGATCATTCCATTATAATATTATAATTCACATAGCGTCTACATCCTTCAGGTATTCTTTCACCAGCAGATATCAAACAGGTCTTCAACGAGTATTATTGTGTTTTGAAAGAAACATAATAGAAATGTTTTGCATTAACTCTTAAAATGTCGATTGTACACCATGTGTACAGATAACAATAGAATTTCAATTGTGTCTGCTAATTGGCGCGCGACGGGTTAAAACAAAACAGTTATTATGTTATGAAAAACACAATAATACTCGAGTAAGGCGCTTGCTGTTGAATTTTGAAGACTTCTATGAATGACACTTGACAGTGACAACTCTAGCTCGCTAAGACCAATAGTCACCGCAAGATTTCTTACATGTTGAAAGAACACAGGTAACTAAAAAGGAATGTAAGTACGTATATCTTAACTATTTATAGTATATAAGGCAATAATTGAGATGCTTTCTTCAACGAGTATTATTGTGTTTTTCATAACATAATAACTGTTTTGTTTTAATGCAAAACATTTCTAATGTGACACAAAGTAACAAAATTTTGCCTATAAAATTCATTATTTGGCGTGCGCTGAGAAAACTATTGATGATACATAAAAAGTATGTAGTACATGATTACAGTACTCAATTAAAATAAAAAAATAAAAAAATCAATTTATTTCAGACAATTTAGCCGATAACAAAATTATTAACAAAATTATACATGTCAAATTTGTTAGTAACAAAGGTCTTAATAACTATGTTAGTATACTATATTAATACATTTTATTTCAATACTAATAATAATTTCATGTAATATGCAACTCTAGAAACCTCCCCAGCACACTACTGGTCTCAGGTCTCTCTGCAATCATCCTCAGAATTCCGTTACCGCTGCCCCGAATTCGGCGTATTAGTGAAAATGACTTTTTGCGCATTACTGCAAAAAAGTCATCTACCCTCGCATCAGCAAACATGCCCGAGGCGCTGCAAAATCGGGGCAGCCGCACAAGAATCCTGAAGGCGTTATTATATTGCACACGAAGAGCATTGTAGGCCCGCTGCGTATAGTTGACCCATAAGGCGCTGGTGTAAAAGCTTTGACAGTATGCTCTATACAGTGTTACTTTCACTTCTGCTGTACACCTCGCAAACCTATGTACCAACATATTAGCCCGGACCGACAATGCCCTTCGCTCCCTCTCAATATCTGCGTCATCACACAGAGCTTCGGTCACAATGTGTCCTAGATACTTGACCTGGGATACACGACCCAAAGGTACACCGTTCAGATATACAGGTGGTACGAGTATATGCTCCGATTTTTTGTTTTTCCCACTAATAAGCATATACTCACTTTTCTTCTCGTTATACCTATACCATTATTACCTTCAAAAAATCGTCATTTGAACATTTCCCATCCACAAAAAAAAAAAAAATAGCGGAGGATATCCACGAGGATTTCCACACCGACAAAAAAAAAAAAAAGGTTAGAAGTGTGACCAATCGCGGCACCGCTCGCAGCTAGGCAGGCTATTTAGTATAAGCCCAAGGAGCGTTACCTCGCAAGCAAGTTTGATACCAGTTCACAATGATTATCAGTTTCCCATGGATAGATTATCAACTACGAAGGCGCCTAGAGCGTCATACTCAAGGTCAGACTCTGCTACTGACTCAACAAAACACTGCACTGGCCTACAAACCCGCGACTTTTTTGATGTCTAAGCACATTAGTCGCCCGATGCAAAAATTGAATATACTTATAGCCTCGACTGTGATTTAACTTTGCTGACGCAAAATCATACAATAATTACTAGGTTATAAAGTGCAAAAAACCATTTATCCCAAACTAACTATGAAATTGTATACCTATGACTTATTGTTATTTTTATTTTTAAGGTAAATAGTATTAAGTAAACTGGGTATAAAATTATGAATCATTTAAATTTTGTAATTTTCAAGACTTCTAATGTTAAATATTGTTAAGAATTTTATTGTCCTATAATTACCATAAAGTATAAGCTCATGCCGCCTGTGATACAGGTTTATCCTAGTACAGGCATCTAACATTATTAATACCTTTGTATATTATTTCTAAGATTTTATGTTAATATTTTACCAATTATTAATACTGAATAAATATTTTATTATTATTATTATTAAACTATCGAAAAATAATGCGTTAAATTTTACATACAAGGTTGATATGAGCGAGAGGCATTAAATTAAACCACATATACTATAGATGCATAGTGTTAACTCGGAACTATTAAAAAAAAGTTTAGAAGAAAAATAAGAAAAAACTTTTTTCGAACAAATAAAATAGCTTAATGATCTAATTATAATGTAAACCTCCTTTGTAGACATTTCCACTGACCTGCGTAACAAAACGGCAACGTCGCGTCAAAAATTCTGTCGTTTTATAGTGTACGCATAGTTATCTAGGGTCATACACCTTTAAACGACAGAATTTTCAACAACATACTTAGTCAGCTGTTAGGGCAGATACGTCGTGTTTCAACAAAGAAAAAACTAAAAAATAATCCTGTGACTAAACCATTGCTTCTATTTATTTGATTTTTAGTAAAGAGGCTGAAAATGATACAAAGTATATGTGGTTTAATTTATTGCCTCTCGCTCATATCAACCTTGTATATGGTTTGTTGCAGTCCACAATTTTTCCAGATTAAAAACAAACGAAGCTCAATTATACGGTGACATAGCTAAAAAAGGCATGATACTGACTGCAATGTATTTGTGAGGTGCGAGGTTTGAACACATTTTGTTAGCACAGAAGTCAATCTTTCGCCACTGAGCTGTGTTGGTGTTCGGAATTCAAGAAACAAAAAGTGTATTAAAATATGTACACATTGATTGATTGATTGACAAACCATAAACTAAACAACGTAATGTTAGAGACATGAGGAACAGGGTGTAAAGTTCACTCATCCTCCATAGAAAAAATATAGTTTAAAAAACAAAACTCGCTTTAATACCATTCAATCAATCAACTCAGCCAATCGCAGTCCACTGCTGGACATAGGCCTCTCCAAGGTGGCGCTACAACACCCTGTCCTCCGCCTTCCGCATCCAGTCTGCCCAAGCCACTTACTTCAGGTCATCGGTCCATCTAGCTAGGGGGCGTCCCACACTACGCTTACCGATACGCGGTCTCCACTCTAGGACTCGTCTGCTCCACCGGCCATCGGTCCTTCGACAAACATGGCCAGCCCACTGCTACTTCAGTTTGCTTACTTTGAAAGCTATGTCGGTTACTCCGGTTCTTTTCCGGATAACTTCATTCCTGATTGTATCCTTCAAAGAAACTCCGAGCATAGCCCGCTCCATAGCGCGCTGAGCGACCTTGAATTTGTGGACCAGCCCGACCGTCAGTGTCCACGTTTCAGCACCGTATGTCATAACGGGCAGGACGCACTGGTTGAAAACCTTAGTCTTCAAACATTACGGGATAGGTGACGAAAAGACTTGACGAAGTTTTCCAAATAATACCATTAAACTGAACTAAAAAGTAAAAAATAAATATTTCAATATAAGAATGAAAAGTGACTAACGAGAAAATTCACTTTATTATATTTAAATATTTATTTTTCAACTTTTTTGAGATTATCGTTAATCCTGATGATCCTGATCAGGATAATGGAACAAAATTGTTAAATTATTGTATTGTCATCGAGCCCTGTTATGTGTGCAAAATTTCGTATTAATCTGACCATTTAAAGTGGGTAAAAATCGAGTTCAATGATTTCGTTACATACAAACATACATACAGGTGAAGCTATTAAAAGCGTGTTAACGTGTTAAAAAAGGAGGATCCTCCAACCAGACGTGTCTGTATCTGGTTGGCAACTGCCCGACGGTTGATGTCGGGATGTTGTATATCAATCAATCTGCCTAGCGTTTTCCCAACTATGTTCGGGTCGGCTTCCAGTCTAACCGGATGCAGCTGAATACCAGTATTTTACATGGAGCGACTGCCTATCTGACCTCCACAACCCATTAACTGGGTAATACGATACCTCTTGGTAAGACTGGTTGTCAGACTTTCGGGCTTCTGACGACCCGTAACGACTGTCAAAGATCCACGAATGACAGCCGGGACCAACGGCTTAACGTGCTTTCCGAGGCACGGAGGAGTCTCGATATGTAAAGATGGTCACCCATCCACGGACAACCCCGGCAAGCGTAGCTTAACCTGATGGATCGACCCGTGCAGCTGTTATTACTTAGCCACGAGCTCCTCCACGAGTATATATGTCACCGTATAAATTATGAACTTCGTTAGTTTATAATCTAACTCGTGAGATTGTAAACTGTCGATAAATTGCGACTGTACCATACTGCTTACAATATATCGTGTTAATTTTCGTCAGTTTAAAATCTATCCATGTCAAACCATCAAATTGTAAACTGGCATCTTATTCGAATGTGACATACGCACCTTGCGCGCTGATTGGTAGAACGTCATTTGTCATTCACTGTCGTTCGTTCGTTTCGTTCTTTAGTCGCCGATTTTTTTTTTTTAAATACCATGCAAACATTAATTATATTGGTCTTTACCTATGAAATTGCCGTTCTGCAGTACTGGCCATTTCAAATCAAAATAATTTTTGTTTGGCTAAGAATTCTAATTTCAAGTTAATTTTATTTTAAAAACATGGATTTTTATTTCCAAAAGTAGTCATTTGTTTATTGATTAGTGTTACATTTTCATCGCATTTCAATCTTTTTCGTCATCATGGATACGTTAAAAATTCGAGTAATTATGGAATATGAGTACCGTCGTGGCAGCAACGCGGCACAAGCGGCACGCAACATCAACGACGTTTACGGAGCTAACACTACAAACCAACGCATCACTTGTTATTGGTTTGTTCGCTTCCGTTCTGGAAATTTCGACCTGAAAAATGAACCTCGCGGTCGTCCGAAGACTTTGGTCGACAATGACGAATTAAAGGCGATACTGCACAACAGACGGTCTCCAAGTTGCAAGAACTGGGGTTGGAAGCTCTCCGTCATCCGCCCTACTCACCAGACCTTGCGCCTACAGACTACTACTTTTTCCAGAATTTGGATAACTTCTTGGCGGGAAAAAAATTCAATACCCGAGAGGCAGTACAAAATGCCTTTGAAGAATTTGTTGCCTCCCGTCCAGCTGATTTCTTTAAGAAGGGCATCAATAAACTGCCACTGCGTTGGCAAAGATGCATTGATTGCATGGGTGATTACTTCGATTAATACAAATAAAAAATGCATGAAAAAATTCGTTTAAATTTTTTCATACAAAACGGTAATTTCATAGGTAAAGACCTATTATTATTTAAAAATTTTAAGCCAGCTAATGGTGACTATAGAATACGCGGTTGTGTGCCGTTTAAAATCAAAGTCAGTCTGCGCCGTATTGAGTAGAAACATCTTTCCTACAGGAATATCTTGAACCTTGCCTTGAATGAGTCTGTGTACAGTATACTTTTTAACTTAAGCGATAATTCATTATATACTAGCTCATGCCCACGGCTTCGCTCGCGAACACTTAGAATTAAACTCAATTCGTGTTATAATCTGCTTGTAATAATATAATTCAATCATGATTCGAAAGACACGTGGCGCCATCTATTATCATAAGAACGTTATTGTTGTTTTCCTCGGGAGCAGTACTTTTTTCGGGATGAAAGGTACCCTATGTTCGTTTCTGTACACCTGACAAAATTTCAGGATGATCGGTTCAGTGGTTTAGGCGTGATAAAAACTTCCGCATTTATAATTATTATTAGTTATGATTTTAACTGCCTACATCCTACCCGGCTACTTTTTATGCTCGACAAGGCTTTTGAAGTGGACTAAAAGAATAGACAAACACGGCGTAAGCGTGACTCGTGAATTGTTAGCTCCATTGGTTCCAATTCGAGACGAAGTGACGGCACGCTGAGCAAGTTGTCATGAATTTGTCAAGTAGGATGAAACAGTTTTGATACAATACTTATTATTTCTAGGAGGGGCTCGTGGCTAAGTAATAAAAGCCACACGGGTCGATCGATCAGGTTAAGCTATGCTTGACGCGGTCGGTTCATAGATAGGTGACCATCTTTACATACCGAGACCCCTCCGCGCCTCGAAAAGCACGGTAAGCATTTTTGGATCTTTGAGAGTCGTTAAAAGTCTGACAACCAGTCTTACCAAGGGGTATAGTGTTACGCAGTAACTGGGTTGTGGAGGTCAGATAAGAAGTCGCTCCATGTAAATACTGGTATTCAGCTGCATTCGGTTAGACTGGAAGACGACCACAACATAGTTGGGAAAAGGCTAGTGGGATGATGACTTATTATTTCAGTGAGAATTTTAACACATTTTCGAATCCAAATTGCAAATTAAATACTCAGAAAAAGAAGTATTCATTCATATTAATTTATTTGCGTTCCACAAGGTAAAATAAGATGTTAACAAATGGCTTAGAGCTAAGAGCCGTTGTAGATCCTGTCAGGGCGCAGCAAAAGTAACTTACTTACATAAATGGGTCGTTCTTTTTATTAATTAACAATGACATGTCCCCCCTCCGAAAAAAAATCGTTTTTCTTCCTAAATATTCAGTTTCACTGATTGAGTATCGCGTTTAGCCAAGGACGCTTTTTGAAGTTTCCTACTCAGAAACAGGCTAGAGAATGAGAAATTGAAAGAGGTCAGGTACTCACGGGATACTGGGAGCCAGGGGATCACCACACTGGTGGGGGTCACCATATTTTAGTGTTTTTTTCACCACGCGCGTCGGTTAGACCAGCCGGTCTTCTTTGTTGAGTTCGAACTGCGTTGTTTTCTTCACGCCGTCAGATGGTGGGAGCGATGCGTTGTCCTTGAAGCACTCACAGCGGTGAGCGAGCGCAAGAGGTGCGGAATTTGAACCAGGTAGGAAAAGGAAAGACTAAGGAAAGCATCCTGAAGCCTGTTCATTCACTATATTTTTTTTCACAAAAAATTATTTTCACAATACAACCATTAAAATAATCTCAAACACTTCTGTTTTTAGTATTACTGCATTTTTACAAAATAATTGTGACAAAATATTCAAAAGTGTTACGGAGATATTGTCGGTAAAAAGAAAAAACGACCCAAATATTATTTAAAATGTATTGTTTTTTATGTATTGTTTTGTATTGTATTTGTTTTTTGCGTAACACATTATCAATCGGAGTTGGTTTCATTATGAAACAAAATGCATTCATACGTTCGAAAAATTTGTCTGCTCGACAACGTAAATAACGCAATTTTTGTTGTTGAACTGTCAAAATGAAACCAACTCCGATTGATAATGTGTTACGCAATTAGGGTGCTGGTTTAAATCATTGGGGTTTTAAAACTAAATATGTAGTTCTTAAAACTTTTATTAATAGCAATTTTTAGAGACTCCTGTGTGAAATTGTAATTCTGTAGACCCAACAATGGGACATCATGATTGTGTGGGGTCTAAGATATACAGAAGTTAAGTCCTATCTTCTGAAAAAAGTGATCAAATAAAAACTTTTCCTTGTCAAAAGTATCAAGCCCTTTCATTCGCAGTGCGCACATCTCGGAGGGCGTCTTATCAGGGGTTGTAGCATGAATTTTAATATTTAATTAAAAACTTTACCCCAGCCCTGGCCGCTATAGTCATATCTTAAACAGTTTTACTAGAAATTGAGACTAAACTCTTCAAAATTAACGTCAATATCAAATGGGGCTGTGAAAAGTTTACAATATTATTTTTAAAATAAAAAAAAACTTTTCACAAAAAAATACAACCGACTTCCAAAAACAACACTACGAAGTGAAAAATAACTTTAATTTCGGAAGTCGGTGTCTGGTTAAATGTATTTTTGTTTTTTGCCACCGACTTCCGAAATTAAAGTTATTTTTCACTTTATAGTGTTGTTTTTGGAAGTCGGTTGTATTTTTTTTGTAAAAAGTTTTTATTTTTCACTTCTTAGTTGTGGTACCTACCCCACACAAATTCTAATACCATTACCTGCAAAAGGAACTAGAACATAATCCATATAAAAGTGCGGAAAAAATACGTATTATTGAAGTTAACTCAAAAACAAAGTTAGTCAATTTTATATGGGACTTTGAGGTATACCCTCTCGAATAAAACAAAAAAAAATTAAATTCGGACGACTCTGTAAAAAGTTATGCGTGGTCATAAATTTAAAAAATAAAAAAAACATACGTATCGAATTGAGAACCTCCTCCTTTTTTTTCGTCAATTAAAAAGGACTTCTAAAAATATTTATGGAAAAAACATCAGTTTTAGTATATGCGAATCCCGAAACACGTGTCTAGTATTTTTATGTAAAGAATCTACGAGTATGTATAAAATTTCAAAACTGTATCATGAATAATCACAAAGTTATAAGCTTGTTACCTGGTTGTCCGTACAAAAACATGATCACCACGCGGCGCCCGCTGTGCGCCCGTGACTATTGCCTCTATGACCTGCAGTGAATTGTGTTCGTCGCTCGGTGTCCAAATTGTAACCTTTTTTTAAAGATTTTTGGGGCAAAATATAACACGGTATAAAAATTATTGGAATCGATTCAGTTATTTATTCTGAACAAACTATATTCAGTTTTTGCATCTAAAAATAATGTTGTATTATAATATAATATTTTTATTTTTTATGACCTCTTTAGGTTGCAGCAAGTACTATTATTTGCCCCCCTTGGATTATCGTTCACCGCAGTCGCTCAATGTCTAACAAAATATACAGACTTACTGGTAACTCAACGTATTCCTTTGTATTTCCTTGTCATAGTTGGTTTAAAATGCAAAAAATTAAGCAAGCCGAGCGACCGAAGCGAGCGGTGCCGCGGTAGCGGCCGGCGAGCGCTACGTCGAAAATGGTCGCAGTAACAAAGTTAGGGAACTCCGACAGTTTTCATATAACTACACTACTAATACTTTAATATATCCCTAGGGATATAACTTTAACACGGCTACAACCATCTTTCTGCTATAAACATTTAAGGTGACTGGTAATTAGTGACCGATACCTACTTTTCGTTTTAAGGTATTGTGTTGTATAATTTATTGTTGATTGATTTTGTTTTTTACTACGAGGTAGAATTACATGTAGTATTAAGTACAAACCTTAGTGGTTTAATAATGCTATTCTGATAAAACAAATGTAATTAATTTTTAAATGGTATGTAAATAAAAAAAAATAAAAAAAAACTTAAAAAAAAATGTAAAATTTCAACATTCATACCTGTATTTTAAATGGTGTGCATAATAAAGAGTATTCTATTCTATTCTATTATAAACACATGATTATACTCACGATAACAAACAACTTTTACTATGGGATCAAACTATGTTGTATTTAAGATGTGGATATCGCCGTGAGCTACACATGTGTAATCTCTTTTTTTCTCACTACTTGTTTGTTATGATATTTGTGTAACCGTTTTTTTTTTCCGAAATAAATAAACCAGAAATCGCGAAAACAAAATTAACTGCCCCACACATTCATGTTCGCATAACTCGTCAAAATGTAGGGAACAGCTGATTTATTTTTTCGCGATTTTAGGTTTGGTCCCATAGTAAAAGTTGTTTGTTATCATGAGCACAGTCATGTGTATAAGTATCGGTCACTAATTACCAGTTACCCTGTATACCTACAACGTGTCGTTTTGCATCCTCGTCAAATTTAAGGATGTGATATAAACAATCAAACCGAACAACTTTTTCCATGGCACCAACATCGTAATCGCAAAAAAATAATCAGCCGTCCCTTAAATTTGCGTCGAGTAAGTTTTGAAGTTTTCTATGGGAGAGTTGAAATTTTTTTCGCGATTACGATGTTGGTCCCATGGAGAAAGTTGTTCGGTTTGATGTTGACACGTTGTTTAGATACATACTATAATAGAAAATACTTGTAACTACCAAATTAAGAATTTACACACAGCACATAACGCTACAAAAATATTCAACGACATTATTCTCCACTCACCCCCTTAGCACTTGACCATAATACACAGCAGAATAGGGGTTGAATCTCACCCCTCTTCCAACCCTTAGGGCGCGAGCACACTTCCATGTTAATAGGGACTTACGGACCATAAATCTATACTCTCCTTTATGGAAAAGGTATTAAATTATATTCATGTGGAAAGTGTCAAGATCACTCGTCGTTCTAACTTGAACATGTCATTTTTAACCCGACTGTGAAGGATGAATTGGAGAGTTATGTTGTTTGAAAGTGGAGTTTGAACGTTTGTGGTGTTGGTAGGTTTTGCCTTGATTTTCTTCGTGTGGTTTTCGGATATTGACTTAGCAGTTATTGGTGCTGATCCATGCGTCATGTTCGTGAACGGGCGCCGTCAGTTGGGACTAGTCGTCTCTTAGCTGCCATGGCTTATTTTAATTATTTTATTTCGTTGTTTTAGTTTCTATCTTTTTATTACGGACGCTTTTTAACGTGCACGTCTTTCTACATTGTTCTCACATGTATATTTTCAACATGAACGATGTAACTAATATTTTGTAAAAATATTTTGATTGAAAAGAGTGTCCGTGGAGTTTCTTGCCCGTTCTTCTCCATAGGGATCTAATACGCTTTGGAATGGGCAACTAGCTTCATCTTTCTGACTGACCGACCCATTGACAATTCAAAAGTGCCTGTAATTGGCTTATTTGAAATAAATGCTTTGAGTTTGAGTTTTGAGTTTGATTGAAGAGAGTTATCTGAATTACTAGATAAATAGAATATTATTTTGGAGAGTTGGAAAACATTAAACAACGTCTTGACAATTAATCAATCAATCTGCCTAGCCCTTTTCCAACTATGTTGGGATCGGCTTCCAGTCTAACCGGATGCAGTATCTGACCTCCACAACCCAGTAACTGGGTAATACGATACCCCTTGGTAAGACTGGTTGTCAGGCTGTCGGGCTGCTGACGACCCGTAACGACTGTCAAATATCCACGAATGACAGCCGGGACCAACAGCTTAACGTGCTTTCCAAGGCACGGAGGAGTCTCGCTAAGTAAAGATAGTCCCAGGCAAGCGTAGCTTAACCTGATGGATCGACCCGTGCGGCTGTTATTACTTAGCCACGAGCTCCTCCAAAGTCTTGACAATTAATCATACTTTTACTAAAGTAAATTATTACACAACTAAGTATTTAAACTAGGCTCTAATTTAAATACTATTTATTTATATGGGAGCAGTGGTGGCCCAGTGGTAACGGCCACGGCTTACGAGTTGTAGGTCGTAGGTTCGAACCCAGACAGGCGCTTTACTTTGTGTAAATAATTTCATCACCACTGCTCCAAAACGATGAAGGAAAACATGTATGAATGCCCCCCATATTCAAAATAATGAAAAGGTTTGCAAATTACACCGTGTGACATATCAAATAAAAGGGCTTACTATGAGGGTCTCAAATATATGACGAAAATTGACCATTGCCCCCCCCCCTCCCCCCCTCTTATTTCCGAAACTACTGAGCCTAAAATTTTGAAAAAAATACGGATTATAGTTTTTTACCTGTAGATTACAGGAAAACTCTGAATAAGAAGTCTGTGGTCTAAATAACATGGTAAATCTCTCAATATTGTGAGTACAAACTTACATTTACAGTTGGAATGTATGGGAGAACATGTTTTTCAACTACAATGTTTAGTTTGTTCTTGGGATAAATTCATCCCGACTACGGAACCCTTCATTGTGCGTGGCCCGACATGCATTTGGCCGGTTTTTTAACCGACGAAAAAAAAAGGAGGAGGTTCTCAATTCGACACGTATGTTTTTTTTTTTTTTTATGTATGACCACGCATAACTTTTTACAGAGTCGTCCGATTTGAAAAACTTTTGTTTCATTCGAGAGGGTATACATCAAAGTTGGTCCCATATAAAATTGATTACCTTTGCTTGGGTAGTTTTTCAGTTAGCTTCAATAATACGTTTTTTTTCCCTACTTTTATATGGATGATGTTCTAGTTTGTTTTGCAGATAGTGGTATTAGAATTTGTGTGGGGTAGGTACCACAACTAAAAAGTGAAAAATAACTAAGTCGGTGGCAAAAAACGAAAATACTTTTAACCAGACACCGACTTCCGAAATTAAAGGTATTTTTCACTTTGTAGTGTTGTTTTTGGAAGTCGGTTGTATTTTTTTGTAAAAAAGTTTTTTTATTTAGACTGAGGCTTAGGACCACTAGAACAACGAGGCAGTGACACTAGTCCACTATCAAAGCCCCTTACAATCCTGCTTACCTACTTCTTTAGTCCGTGATGATAGCTGAGTATTTATCGTAAATAAATAGCAATGGAGTTGAATCAGTGCCAGCTAAAGGGTGATCACCAATGACAGATATATTAATAGCATACATAGCTTTGGATGCGGGTTTGCTTGTTAAATTCTTTACCTATCATCCAGCCACAAGCTCCTCCCCTTTTACTAAACAACAACTTTAAACATCTTAAAAAAACAACAAAGAAAATAAATAAATAAATGAATTAAAAATTTTATGTCCAAAAAAAACATATTTACTTACGGTTCACAAAAACAATTTTCCAAGTAAAAAAAAAATCGGTGTCAAGCTAAAGTACATTGAAGAATTGAAGACACCGACTTCAGAAGCTGTTAAGTGTTTTAAGAAAGTTATTTTATTTGTTTTTGGTTTTGAAGTCGGTTTTTACTTTTTTTTAAAGTAAATTTATTTTTCCATTTTTAGTTGAATACATAAGTAAGCCCAAGACGAACGAAAAGAAGAATCATCAAAATCGGCTTAGAAATGCCGGAAATACAGTACATTTATGCATATAACTTCGTACATAAGAATAATTACATAATTTATTATATACTAAAACCTTCCTGAAAGTATGTAGATTACGATTGTGAAAGAATCATCAAAATTAGTTTATTAGTTTTTGAGTAAATCGCGGATAAACAAACATACATACATACGGGTCGAAAACAGAACCTCCTTTTTTGAAGTCGGTTAAAAAGAGAACATGCTAGAAAGAAGTGTATCGTTAGTGTATGTCGTACTTATGAAAAAAATCATTGCAAGTATCACAAAAACCAGAAAGTGCTTACCGTATAATTTTATGGAAGTCGGTAACTTTGGTTATGTTTAATTTTTGGTTTGCCACCGACTTCTAAAACTAAAATTATTTTACACTTTGTTGTGTTTTTTTTGAAGGTTTTTAAGATTGTTATCTAGTGAAAGAAGAGGAGCTCGTGGCTAAGTAATAACAGCCCCACGGGTCGATCCATCAGGTTAAGCTACTTTAGAGTATGGTGAGTCGGAACAGTCTGCGGTGATACCCCGGTGAGTCGGGGTGGCGCTGCGTTATGCTCCAGTGAGTCGGAGTGTACAGCGCTGGATTGAGGTTGAGGCTAAAGGTGATGACCAGGAGTGCGCGTCCGCTGCATGCTGGTGGTCAGGATACCTGTTGAAGCCGTGGTGGCTGGCTGGCTGTGTGACTCGCCACTCGAAAGCTTGAGGAAGTGATGCTGATGACGTCACGCTGAAGGAGTTGCACGAAGGCTGCGCTGATGTTCATACTCAGGGTCACCAGTATAGAGGCATGAGGAACAGGGTGTAAAGTTCACTCATCCTCTATTGAAAAGGAAGGATCCTCCGACCAGACGGGTGTTGTGTCTGGTGGGCAACTGCCCGACGGTTGATGTCGGGACGTTGTATACATGCTAGTCGCGCGGTAAACTCTAATTGCGCGATGCAGGATTGCGTGACGTCAGAATATCGCGTAATTCGTATGTGGCGATGTAGATTCCGCCACACTACGCTTGCCTTGGTTGGTCCGTGCTTTGGGTTGGTCCCGGCTGTCATTCATGAATCTTTGACAGTCGTTACGGGGTCTCAGAAGCCCGAAAACCTGACAACCAGTCTTACCAAGGGGTATTACCCAGTAACTGGATTGTGGAGGTCAGATATGCAGTCGCTCCATATAAAACCTGGTATTCAGCTGCATCCGGTTAGACTGGAAGCCGACCCTAACATAGTTGAGAAAAGGATAGGCATTATGATGTTTTCTAGTATGAACAACAAGACAAAACGATTTTATTGTATCTTAGATTCTCTTGTCATTAATATTATGATTGGGGCATACAGGCATAAAGAATGGCCAACAACTTTCATTTGTTTTTCTCGTCGTGCTATGTTCTATGTTAGCGGGTTTGGTTTCCGCACTTAACCCTTCAGGTGGACCATTGTGTGTGGACCATGGCAACCAGCCCACCTCCCTCCAGAAGTGATCACGTATGCTGGTCTGTTCAAAACGTCTGTGAAAGAACTGGGTGCTCCGAGGGTTTCTGTTCTAATTTGGGTGACGCATGTGCATTCAAAGGGTACATGCGCAATGGCTTCCTCAGCCTCCATGATGCAGGCCCTGCACAAAGGACTGTCCGTTATTCCTATTGTGTGGAAGTGTTTGTTTAGTGAGCAGTGTCCCGTGATGGTCCCTCTCACCAGGCGCAAGCCGTTCCTGTCCACGCTCTCCTCAGTAAACAGGCCGCACATAACGGTCGGTGGCCGACGGTGATGGCTATAATAAAGATTATGATAGTGGTAAAGATTTAAATCGTTAGATTCGCCCTACCGCGTCCAAAGATTACGTTTTTGTTTTGTATGGACATCTCTGAAACGCAATGACACAATGATTGTCATGGAAATGCTATTCAATAATGTGTGAGCTCACTCTTCTTAGTATGCAAATAAATACTTACTTACTTACTTATGGATACTTTTTCGCGTGACCTAGTACGGCAAGGGGTAAATCTAGCGATTTAATTCAATTCAATTCAATTCAATTCAAAAATTTTATTTCGAGCAAACACTCATATAGGGTTAGTAACATTGTTCCTTAAAACTAAGTGTTAGTAAACAACACGAAACGATGGCACATGTAACTGACAGCAGTGGATTATATACGGACAGCCCACTCTGTCAGCAATCATTTTCAGAACCCTGTTAGGGCTAGGCATGACTCGAGCTACCATGGATGCTGCGCGCTTGCGCATTATTGTGTAAAAACAATCTACACGCGCCGCCGCAAACATCCCTGACGCACTACAACGCCATGGCAACCCCAACAGTTTTCTGAACGCGTTATTAAATTGGACACGAAGGGCTCCGTACGACGCCCGCGAATACTTCTCCCACAAGCTGCACGTGTAGAATGTTGTACAGAATGCTCTAAAAAGCGTCACCTTTACGTCTGCAGTACAACGTGCAAACCTGCGAGCCATCATATTTGCACGCACGGAAAGAGCCCTCCGTTCCCTTTCTATATCAGCATTGTCCCTAAGGCTAGGGGTGACCAAATGACCTAGGTATTTAAATTGTTCCACTCGCTCAAGAGGAACACCATTTAACCGTATGGGAGGCACATCGAGATGGTACCTGGTCCCCCCCGCCTCAAAAACAATGTACTGACTTTTCAGAACGTTATACAATAACCCATGTTCAGTTGCATAACGTTCACATGTAGCCAATAGTGTCCTAATACCGCCGACTGACGCGCTCAGCAGCACCATGCAGCATCCAGCATTTAAATCTTTGGGCAGTGTGGTTTGACTTTTCGGTGTCAAAAAATGCTCTCTAGGAAAACACAACAACTTACTTTCATAAATAAAGTCTCAGTGACGTCATTCGCCGGTAAATTGCGGGCGTTATATGACGGCCACCGCTCTTCTAGGAAACTTAAAGCTTAAAGATTAAACTTAAAGCTTTGGTTTGCTGTGAAGCACTTTTGAACCTTAGGTATTACCTTAGCAATAAGATAATAATTTCATGGTACCTAATAAAACGTGTCGTTTTGCATCCTCGTCAAACTAGGTGTGATACCGAACATCAAACCGAACAACTTTCTCCATGGGACCAACATCGAAATCGCAAAAAAAAAATTCAACTTGACGCAAATCTAAGGGACGGCTGATTATTTTTTCGCGATTACGATGTTGGTGCCATGGAAAAAGTTGTTCGGTTTGATTGTCTATACCACATCCTTAAATTTGAAGAGGGTGCAAAAGACACGTTGTATACAGCTCTACCTTCTTCGTGGATTACTGGCGTGATGTTATATTGTTTTAAAGTTCGATATCCCAGTACACAGTATGTCAGATGTCTGGCGATTCATTTAAGAATAGAATCCCATCAATCTTGTCCAATTGAATTTAGGACGAAATTAGTACACAATAATGTTTTATTTTGTTTGTCTGTCTGTTTGTTTGGAATTTATATTTAAGATAAACTGTTACCCAATACCAAAGATATAAAAAAAACATTTAAAAAAAAATCTGCTGTTCTTTCATTTATGTTCGCATAACTCGTCAAATGTAGGGAACAGCTGTTTTTTTTTTCACGATTTCAGGTTTGGTCCCCATAGTAAATGTTGTTCATACTGATGAGTACAATGACCCCTAAGAGGTTGTGCGTTATTTAATTACACCTTGTGTATTGTTAAATAATAATTTTGAAATCTGGGGTGTCTCTCAATTAGTATCTTCATAAACCCGTCAAACGCCATTAAATTTAAATATTTAAGAACCCCATAGGTTGTAACGAATCTACTCAACTAAAGAAATAAGAAGGGAATAGACTCGTAAACAATCATTTAAATAAAAACTTTTTTACAAAAAAATACAACCGACTTCCAAAAACAACACTACAAAGTGAAAAATAACTTTAATTTCGGAAGTCGGTGTCTAGTTAAATGTATTTTCGTTTTTTGCCACCGACTTCCGAAATTAAAGTTATTTTTCACTTTGTAGTGTTGTTTTTGGAAGTCGGTTGTATTTTTTTGTAAAAAAGTTTTTATTTTTCACTTTTTAGTTGTGTACCTACCCCACACAAATTCTAATACCACTACCTGCAAAACAAACTAGAACATCATCCATATAAAAGTGAGGAAAAAATACGTATTATTGAAGCTAACTCAAAAACTACCGAAGCAAAGTTAATCAATTTTATATGGGACCAATTGTGATGTATACCCTCTCGAATAAAACAAAAACAATCCAAATCGGTCCAGCCATCTTCGAGTAATCGGGGAACATACATAAAAAAAAAGGTTCCGACGAATTGAGAACCTCCTCCTTTTTGAAGTCGGTTAAAAATGGAAAATAGAATAAAAAATACGGAATATATTAAGAAACTTGTCGACTGGTCACCACGCAGTCTTTACAACATTGGCCACACTGGCGCTACCTTTGCCCACTGGGGGGACTTCTTCATGAGACGCAGATTCATTCTACTGCACTCCATATTCCACAACAGCTGTCAACCATAGTGTATTGCTTCAACTAGGGGTGGGTATAGAACAGTCCTACCCCTGACACTGTCTTACTGAGTAGACACGGATTTTTTAGAGATCTTCCAGTTTCTTTTCAAAGATCCAGTCTCCATCAGTCAAGTCCTCCTTTTTTTTCAAAATCACTTGCCAGTCATCGAAAACCATAAATATCAGTCTTCATTAAAGAATCTCTTCGATGAATTTTGAGAGTGTGTCACTTATTTTTATAAATCTAATTTAGGATACAGTTATTCAGTAAACAATCATAATTATCTATAAAATACAATATTTGGGCTAACATATTGATAAAAATAATTTAAATTATATAAATGAAAAGTAACCTTCATAGAAAGCTAGTAATAAACTCTATGAGAGAAAATTTGGAAGAAAAAGTAATGATAGTTTGACAGCCTGATATAAGTGTCATAACAATGAAAAGTAAAGAAAACAAATCGTTATAGACCGATTCGCAAAATATTAATGCAAAATCAATAAAGAAGCATACAGGGTTAGTTTTCAATGACCAGCCAAATTTTCACAGTGTGTTCTACCCATAATTATGAACAACTTTCACTATGGGACCAACATTGAAATCACGAAAAAAAAATCAGCTGTTTCATACATTTTGGTCGAGTAGGTATTGAACTTTTGTATGAAACAGCTGTTTTTTTTTTCGTGATTTTAAAGTTGGTCCTATAGTAAAAGTTGTTCATATTCACGGGTAGAACGCCCTGTGAAAATTTGGCTGGTCATTGAAAACTAACCCTGTATATAAATAAGTAATAAAGAAGTACATACATTAATGAATGTCAAGTGTAAGTATATGATATAAAATGTCTGTAGTACGTAGATACTATAAGGTTCACAACTACTGTTAGCCCGCGGTCGCCATCAGAAGACGGACTAAATAGAATTTCTTTTTTTTTACCCAGACATCATTCCTATTCCAATACAAAAATTGCACGTTATACTATTAACACAAAGTTCATTATGCTTTGTAACATTTACTTACAAAAATTTGCTTCCCGTTTGCTCCGTGACTATGTAAAGTGAGTCTAGAAACTTTTTTACAAAAAAATACAACCGACTTCCAAAAACAACACTACAAAGTGAAAAATAACTTTAATTTCATCACAGGGTATACATGACAGTTGGTCCCATATAAAATTGATTAACTTTGCTTTGGTAGTTTTTGAGTTAGCTTCAATAATACGTATTTTTTCCACACTTTTATATGGATGATGTTCTAGTTTGTTTTGCAGGTAGTGGTATTAGAATTTGTGTGGAGTAGATACACAACTAAAAAGTGAAAAATAAAAACTTTTTTACAAAAAAATACAACCGACTTCCAAAAACAACACTACAAAGTGAAAAATAACTTTAATTTCATCACAGGGTATACATGACAGTTGGTCCCATATAAAATTGATTAACTTTGCTTTGGTAGTTTTTGAGTTAGCTTCAATAATACGTATTTTTTCCACACTTTTATATGGATGATGTTCTAGTTTGTTTTGCAGGTAGTGGTATTAGAATTTGTGTGGAGTAGATACACAACTAAAAAGTGAAAAATAAAAACTTTTTTACAAAAAAATACAACCGACTTCCAAAAACAACTCTACAAAGTGAAAAATAACTTTAATTTCTGAAGTCGGTGGCAAAAAACGAAAATACATGTAACTAGACACCGACTTCCGAAATTAAAGTTATTTTTCACTTTGTGGTGTTGTTTTTGGAAGTCGGTTGTATTTTTTTGTAAAAAAAAATTTATCAACATGTTACTTATCGAAAAATCATACATAGTTTTTTGTTTGGTTTCCTACTTAGAGATATTAGGGAAAGGGCAATGACCGCTAGTGGCATGCTAAAGCGACTCGGGTATCATCTAAATGTTCGTACCTTCACAAAGAAGGTTATTAACGAACGCGTGTATATTCTATATTGACTTTTAGGTATACACATTTTTTTTTTTAATTAAGGCTGCTTTGATAGGTAATAATTATTTTCCTTTCGTTTACTAAAAAAACTTATCCAATTTCACTTAATTCCACCCAAGCGCTGGCTTTTACCTCAAAAAATTTTTGTTTATGTATTGTTGTGTGACCTTATAACGTTATAAAAAAACTTGTCATAACAGGGATGATGCCTGGGTAAAAAAAAAATGTTTAGTCCGACAGTCAGATAATAAAAAAATATTTTACACGTATTTTTTACTTTACACTTCCCGTGACCCAAGGGCTGGCTTTTACCTTGGCCAGAGGCTTAGCATTGCCATACAACGTGGCAATGCCGCCAGTCTCTTGGGTACTTTACCAGTCGACAGCGATGCGGAGGAATTTTTCGACGCCATATTTTACTTTTTTAATAGTTTTAGTTATGTTAGGATATAATTTTGTTATTTTTAGGTTATGTTTATACTATTACTTTTACAGAAATAAAATATCATGTGTAAAATAAAAAAAAAAACACTTACTTATTTAAAATTAAAATCATATTTTCTAACCAGCTAGCGGCTGACGTAAGATTGAGCCATTTACACATAGGTATTTTAAAGTAGTAAATATTAAATTATCTCTAAAAGTGGACTACTATAGTCAGATAATAGAGATTAACAAAACTAAAAAAAAAAACTTTTTTACAAAAAAATACAACCGACTTCCAAAAACAACACTAAAAAGTGAAAAATAACTTTAATTTCGGAAGTCGGTGTCTAGTTAAATGTATTTTCATTTTTTGCCACCGACTTCCGAAATTAAAGTTATTTTTCACTTTTTAGTTGTGTACCTACCCCACACAAATTCTAATACCACTACCTGCAAAACAAACTAGAACATCATCCATATAAAAGTGTGGAAAAAATACGTATTATTGAAGCTAACTCAAAAACTACCGAAGCAAAGTTAATCAATTTAAAAAATATGGGACCAACTGTGATGTAATGGTTGGGGAAAAAGTTTCTTCGCATTTTTTAAGAAAATTCAAAACATTTTTTAATATACATTATTTACATTTATCTAAATTATGTAGGTACCATTTTGTTCGATAACTTTTTGCCATCTTGTAGGTAGGGACATGATCCCGTTGCTATAGAAATTTTGGGACTTCTGATCAAAATACCGCGACAAGTGGTTTTGGCAGTCCTCTCATGATGTTAACCTGACACTGCCTAAAGAATTCTGAAGAGACCGAAACAGGTGGAAATCTGAAGGTGCAAGGTCAGGACTATACGGCGGATGCATTAACACCTCCCAGCCAAACTCTCTTAATTTTTGCAGAGTGGCTAAAGATGTGTGAGGTCTAGCGTTATCATGATGAAAAACCACACCCCTTCTGTTGATTAATTCCGGCCGCTTTCTCTCAACTTCTTACTTTAATCTCATCAGTTGTTCGCAGTAGAGTTCAGAATCGATGGTCCTGCGTGGTGGTAACAGCTCATAATGAATAATGCCCTTCCAATCCCACCACACACACAGCATCACCTTGTTGCGAGTTAACCCGGGTTTCGCCACAGTCTGTGAAGCCTGACCGGCCTTTGACCACGACCTTTTTCGCACTTTCTTGTCGTACGTGATCCACTTTTCATCACCAGTTATCAGCTTCTTCAAAAATGGTTTGGTTTCATTACGTCGTAATAAAGAATCACAAATGAGTACACGGTTCATTAGGTTTCTTTCAGTGAGCTTGTGAGGTACCCAAATATCGAGCTTTTTCGTGTACCCAGTTTTTTCAAATGCGCCAAAACTGTTTTGTGGTCAATTCCCAGTTCTTCAGCTACGTCGTAACTACTGATATGCCGATCTTGCTCCACTTTTTCAAAAATGGCATCCATTTTATCCGTAATAGGGCGACCAGAGCGAAGTGCATCTTTGACATCAAAATTTCCGGATTGAAAACGCTAAAACCAAATTTGTGCTACTCTCACAGATACTGCACTGGGTCCATAAACAGCGCAAATTTTTTTCACGGCTTGCGTTGCATTTTTACCTTTTTTGTAGTAAAATTTTAAAATGTATCGAATTTCTTCATTAGATTCACTCATCTTGACAGTACGAAAAACAAATGAAAATCACACATTTTCCTAATTTGAATTTGGAATTATGTTCTTTAAAATTTAAACTTTCAATGATACTAAAACCAGCCAGATACAAATAGTATAGCCAAAGAGATTTTATTTTAAGTTCATACATAATAAAATGCGAAAAGACTTTTTCCCCAACCTAATATACCCTCTCGAATAAAACAAAAAAAATCCAAATCGTTCTAGCCATCTTCGAGTAATCGGGGAACATACATAAAAAAAAAAAAAAAGGTTCCGACAAATTGAGAACCTCCTCCTTTTTGAAGTCGGTTAAAAAAACCACACCCTTTTAAAATTTTACCTCAACCTGAACTCGAAGCCCAACCACAAAATCCCATAAACTCCTCTAAATACCCCACCATTAGGACTGGACCTTCCCATAACAGTAAAGTTACCTCACCCGCGCGTCGAACCTGGGACCCGCTATTAAGCCGTTGCTTCTAATTAACTCCGGCTTAAGGGGAATATAGTCGGAAGCTTCTCCATATAAAATATTTGGTATTTGTTTAATCGTATTTCTACATCGTTCTCAAATACACATACACGGATTACCAGAAAGATGTGGTCAAAAGGGATGAAGACTAAAAAATTTTTTTTGTCCGTCATAAAAAAAAAAATTGATCATCATCATCTGCTTAGCCTTTTCCCAACTATGTTGGGGTCGGCTTCCAGTCTAACCGGATGCAGCTGAATACCAGTATTTTACATGGAGCGACTGCCTATCTGACCTCCACAACCCAGTTACTGGGTAATACGATACCCCTTGGTAAGACTGGTTGTCAGACTTTCGGGCTTCTGACGACCCGTAACGACTGTCAAAGATCCACGAATGACAGCCGGGACCAACGGCTTAACGTGCTTTCCGAGGCACGGAGGAGTCTCGGTATGTAAAGAATGGTCACCCATCCACTGACCAACCCCGCCAAGCGTAGCTTAACCTGATGGATCGACCCGTGCGGCTGTTATTACTTAGCCACGAGCTCCTCCTCCACGAGAAAAAAAAATTGATAATAGATTAATAATAGTATGGTATGCAATTAGTGAATAAAGGATGGATTTAAAGCGAGGGCCATAGATGAATCACGAACGTAGGAAGTGATTTATGATGATTAAACGAGCGTAGCGAGTGATTCAAGTGTTAGAATCCTGAGCGACGCGAGTGATTCATGGCCCTTTTTTTTTGCGGATGGGAAATCATCAAATGACTACTCCCGCTCTGAGCGGAGCGGGAGGGCGTGTCAGACTTTTACTGACTAAAACCCACCCGTGTTCCTTCAGTTGCCCGTGCCAGGGCCACGGTATCTCTTTCGAACTACCCGCGAGCCCGGCGGCATCGGCCCTATTGGACCCCGTCACTGCTGACATCTCTTTGAGGCGCGCGTGGAACACAACGCGCCGTCGACCCGGGCCTGGTCCTTTGCCCTCGATATAATTCCGTTTTATTCAACAGTTTCATACTATACAATTACTATACCATGAATACGAGAAAAATAAAGATTTTAGCGAAAATAGACATTATGAAGAAAAAAGAAGGTTAAATTAATTAAAATGCACATTAAAATTGGAACAATTACTAAAATTAAGAATAATTTTCATTTTTCCATTTGCAAAACTCATCGTAGGCTTTGATGTAAACCAGCCGTGATTTGTTGGGTAGAAAGTTTTCTAATATATCGGCCACCCTCTCATAAACTCAGCTGTTAACACATCTTCTTCATCACTTGAATGCATTTTTAATCGATTGATTATTATGTAACACTAAACTTTGTGTTCGTACAACTTACAGTAGGTATTCAAAATAGCGCCAATTTACTAATGACAGCAAAGAACAGAAAATAGTTTTAATACGCTAAACTCCTTGTCGAAAATGTCAACCAATCAAATTGAATTTAGAACACACTTGGTGGTTTGGAACACATTGGTGTGTTCTAAATTCAAACACCAAAATAGTGATTATAAGTGCTTTTTATTCAGTGTTTTCAGTGAATAAAAAAGCTTTTTAGGGGGGGAATGGTATAAAAATATTGGACATGTATTTTTTCTTTTTTTTACGTAAACAAAACATTACGGCAATACAATGAGTTAAAATATGGCATGACGTCACGCCTAGATAGATTTTATACGTAGAAGTGACGTAGCGAGCCCCCACTCTCCAACTTTAATGCGTGTTATCTAAGTATTATATTAATAAAAAAATACTTAGATAACATATTTTTATTAATATGATAAAGCAAAAAATACGTGTCTAATATTTTTTAAACGACTTCAAAAAAAGGAGGTTTCTCAATTCAACCGTATAACGAGATATTTTTTTATGTGTGTTCGCGGATAACTGCGTCGTTTATGAACTGATTTTGATGATTCTTTTATTGTTTGAAATGAGATATCCCAAGGGTGGTACCGTGATAAGGAAACCAGGATCTGATTATGGCATCCCAGAGAAATCGAGGGGAACCTTCAAATTTTATAGGCACACCTATAGCGATTTGGGTATTTTTTATAGTAACTCGTGCATTTGCTTCCGGAAAGCACCATTTGGTGAAGTGGAACTGATGAGGAAGACCACAGATGGCCATCGGAACTACTCAATAATACGTATTTCACGGGTTGCGATTCGATTATTGCCAAGCAATTTATGCTCATACAATACATAAGTATATTAAAGTGGAGCTGATGGTGACTTCACCATCAGCTCCAGCTCTCCTGGTTCCTTACTGGGAGAACTCCTCAACAATTAACGTCCTTGTATCGGGAAAAGCAATATTTTGTAAAAGGTGATGAGCAGTTGACATTAGGCTAATTTAGATAAATTACAGACTGCCCCACTAAAAAGTGAAAAATAAAAAACTTTTTTACAAAAAAAAAAAAAACATCCGACTTCCAAAAAAAATACTACAAAGTGAAAAATAACTTTAATTTCGGAAGTCGGTGGCAGAAAGCTAAAATACAGATCCAAAGACACCGACTTCCGAAATTATAGTTATTTTTTACTTTGTAGTATTTTTTTTGGAAGTCGTTTTTTTTTTTTTGTAAAAAAGTCTTTTTAATATCTGACTTATGGACTAAATAGTATGCTGGGCAGTGAAGAAGACGGATGAAAAAAAATTGCATGCAGCGGAGATGAGAATGTTGAGACGGATGTGTGGAGTGACGAGAATGGATAAAGTGAGAAATGAGTATATAAGAGGATGTTTGAAAGTGGCGCCAGTGACAGAAAAGTTGAAAGGAAATCGTTTGTCTTGGTATGGGCATGTAATGAGGAGAGACGAAACGCATGTGACTAAAAGAGTGATGAATATACATGTTGATGGATGGAGAGGCAGAGGAAGGCCAAAGAAAAGATGGATGGATTGTGTGAGGAATGATATGAAAGAGAAGGGAGTGAATGATAGCGCGACGGTTGACAGGGGAGAATGGAAGAAGAAAACGTGTTGCGCCGACCCTAAGTAATATGGGATAAGGGCAGGAAGATGATGATGACTTATGGACTAAATAGAATTTCTTTTTTTTTTTTACCCAGGCACATCGAAATCGCGAAAAAATTATAAGCCGTCCTATACATTTGGGTCGACGAGGTACCTACTGAAGTTTCCTATGGGATAGTTGATAATTTTTTCGTGATTACCATGTTGATCCCATTTACTATTTACAGTTACTTACTACTTTTAATGCTAATTTCTTAAACATACCTACGAGTATTTAATGCGACCTCTAATTAATTAAACTACATACCTAAATTCTTTGTACACACTACAAACTACTACTATGAATTACATACTCTTATATAGGAGTATGTTTAGTATGTACACACATCAAAAGTGTCTAGGGATCAAGCATTTTTATGCGGATTTCTTGAGATTGAGATGTGGCTTTGTAATAAATTTATGATTTTATAAATTTATATGGATCCTTTTTGGTGCATTTCATAATTTGAATCAGGAACTGTGAATCAAATTCGAGTAAAAGATGAAAATCAGCTGTCAATATTTTCCCTATAAAAACATACAACGCATTGAAGACATTATTAGTGCTACTGTTTCCCTACTACTGATTAAAACCAACGTTATTATGGAGCGGCGACGTCATTTAAGCAGGGAAGAAATGCTCAGAGCCGTGGGAATGATAGAAGCTGGTTCCCGGCAACGTACTGTGGCTTTAGCTCTGAATACAAGTCAGAGTGTTATCAGTCGACTTTGGACACGTTACCGAAGCACTGGTACCGTGGCTGAGCGCCATGGAGGACGGTATCGCTGCACCACACGGAGACAAGACCGATACATTCAAATCTTAACTCGAAGAGCTCCAACTATAACCGCCATGATGTTAGCCGTGAGGCTTCATCACTCTTCAGGGAACTTAATTAGCGACCAAACAGTCAGAAACCGCTTGCATGAAGTGAACCTTCATTCCCGAAGACCGCTACGGGTACCACCTACAGCAATGCACAATCGTAGGATTCGATATCAATGGGCTCTTGAACACAGAAATTGGGCAGAAGAACAATGGCGTTTCGTGTGCTTTTCTGATGAGTCTCGTTTTGGTATGAGACCGGATACAAGACGTATACGACACTGGAGAACCCCTGGACGCCAACAGCGATTAAAATCCTGCCAGGAAGTCCATCCTTATAGTGGTGGAACCATCATGGTATGGGCGGGTATTTGGATCGGCGGAAGAACTGAGTTGATTTGGATCAGCGGCAACCTCAACGCTCAAATTTATGCTGAGACGATTGTATCAGACGTCATCGTTCCTCTACAAGTGCAAATCGGTCCCTTATTTCAGTTAATGCATGATAATGCACGACCGCACACCGCAAGAGTTGTAAGACAGACTCTCGCCGCAGCTAACATCAATGTCCTGCCCTGGCCTGCTCAGTCGCCAGACTTGAACCCGATTGAGCATGCATGGGATATGCTACAGAGAAGAGCTCTGCCGAATATGGAGGGTATCCAGTCGCAAGAAGACCTTTTTTTGTTGTTGCAACGAACATGGGCGGCCATTCCACAGCGTGATTTGGATGAACTCATTTTGAGTATGCCAAACCGATGTTCTTGTGTTGTTAGTGTTCGCGGTAGAAACACAGATTATTAATTGTTTAAGTTACCCAATAAAATTTTAAAGAAAACTGTTATTTCAGTCTTTTTTTCGAACTTTAATGTTAGTGGTTCAAATGTCAAAAATCCCTTTATTAGGAAAATGGCAAATTTCTTTATTAATGCAAAGGTGACTTGGTTTATCGTTACTGTGACAAACGAAAACACTTTATTTGATGAATCCTTAAAGAAAATTTTAATTAATATCAATCAGGAGAAAAGTTATTGCAAAAATATATGTTGATCCCTAGACACTTTTGATGTGTGTATGTTTTTTTTTTGTAATCTGTAAAAATGCCATGATAACAATTTTGATATCATGGCATTTTTACATACCGAGACTCCTCCGTGCCTCGGAAAGCACGTTAAGCCGTTGGTCCCGGCTGTCATTCGTGGATCTTTGACAGTCGTTACGGGTCGTCAGAAGCCTGAAAGTCTGACAACCAGTCTTACCAAGGGGTATCGTATTAGGTACCCAGTTACTGGGTTGTGGAGGTCAGATAGGCAGTCGCTCTATGTAAAATAATGGTATTCAACTGCATCCGGTTAGACTGGAAGCCGACCCCAACATAGTTGGGAAAAGGCTAGGCAGATTGATTGATTGGCATTTTTTACAGATTACAAAAAATAAAAAACACACTAATATTATAAAGGCGAAAGTTTATGAGAGGGTGTGTGTGTCTGTTTGTATTTTTGTTATTTCTTCACGCTCAAACAGCTGAACAGATTTCGATGAAATTTGGTATGTAGATAGCTTATACCCTCTATTAACATATAGGCTACATTATATGCGGAAAATGTAGAGTTCCCGTGGGATGAGCAAGGGATTCCAATATATTTGCTACTCTTTCAAACTCAAACGGCTCGACCGATTTCGATGAAATTTGGTGTGAAACTAGCTGACACCCTGGATTAACACAAAAGTTACATTATATTCCGATAAAATGTAGTGTTTCCGTGGGATGAGCAATTTTGCCTCTAAAAATGTGAATATTTTTCTCACCGATTAAATAATACACGTTTTAGTGTGTTTAATTAATAAACCGCGGGTAACACCGCGGGGCGCAGCTTGTATTTTGTACAAACCAGTAATGAAAGACGTCGCCTTAACTAACACATTAGAATGTAATCTGCGTGTAATTTGAGCTTCCCCTTAATCCCGGGATTTCGCGAATTTCCCTAGCGTTTATATTTATGGTTATAAATGTAGAATTAGTAAAAAGATTGAGTTAAGTAATAAAAATATTATTCCAGCGACAAAATTTTTTTTGGTAAAACGAATAAGTATCAACCTATCCTTTTCTCAACTACATCCACAACCCAGTTACTGGATAACACGATACCTACCCCTTGGGTTGTCAGACTTCATCATTTTAATAATCATTATGTCTAGCCTTTTCCCAACTATATTGGGGTCGGCTTCCAGTCTAACCGCATGCAGCTGAATACCAGTATTTTACATGAAGCGACTGATCTGACCTCCACAACCCAGTTCAGCGATACCCCTTGGTAAAACTAGTTGTCAGACTTCCGGGCTTCTGACGACTCGTAACGACTGTCAAAGATCCTCGAATGACAGCCGGGACCAACGGCTTAACGTGCTTTCAGTTACGCAACCGAAGTTCAGCGGCTGATTCAACAACAATGTGATTTGGCAACGTAATTTCGGTCGTAATGTCTCGTCAGTAATTCAAATAGCATTGCAGGCGTAATCATGCCGAACTTCGGTTGCGTACCTTCGGCATAGTGTGTTTAGACACTAACCCTCAAATACAAGTAGGTTATATTATTATTTTGTTTTTATTATCTTATTTTATTCAATAGAATAATAAAATAATTATTTTATTTTATTATTTTATTCTTATTTTATTTATTTTAATTTATTATATTCTCAGTCATTTAATTGCATACCAAGTATTTATATTGCTTCTTACTTTAATTCAGGCGATGTGTTTTTTTTTTTTTTGTTTTGTGCTCTCACACCATAATAGTACATTTTGATACAAGTGGAGAATATTTGTTATTGCATACGAGGCGGAATTAACACCCGAACCGTAGGCAAGGTTGTTTTTGAGCCGAGAACTGCAATAACAAATGTCTACGTGTATCAAACGACGCTCTTCAATACACTTTTGAAGAAATAAAATAAAATGACGAATAATATTTTTGTCATGAATTATTAGGAAACTATGATTTAAATTTTCTTTTTTTTTCCGCGCTTTGCTTTCGCCAGGTTGAAGGAGAAGCAAAGGTAGCCGATAAACAGCCAAATATGAAAAATTGAAAATTTATATGTTTAGAACACAAATAAATGTTAATTTGTTCATAAACATTTTTTTAATTGTAATAATGGTTTTTAATGATATTCTATTTATAAACATTATTTAAATATTCAAAAAATATTAACGCCTTAAAGACGCATATATCTTCGCCACGATTAAAAAAAACATTAACCTCTGAATAGAGAGGACCGTGAATAGAGGCATTGATCCAATTTGGACTAAGTTATCTGTGGCAATTTTTATTCCCGCACACGTGTTGGAAAATAAAAAATCGCACGCGTGTGAAATATACTGCATTGTGAACCTAATCGTAGTGCGCTATGAACCAGTTTTCGAGGAAGTGTATTGAAAATTATTATTTTAAGCTATACGTGAGGCTTTTTGGTGACTATGGTTTCCTGTTTTGTTTGTTTTTTATTAGCTGTAAGTCCTCCATGTACTAAAATAAATAAATAAACACTTTGCCCGTCCCGGGAATCGAACCCAGGACCTAAGGCTCAGCGCTTGCTACCACAACACCAACGAAGCGGGCATTATTATAATTATTTCACGAGAAACCAAACATCTGTCAACATTATCTAAAATTCATTCTGAATGAATATTTAAAACGTCTTTTAAAATCTTTTCCTACAAAAAGTTACTAAAAAGATAATAGGACAATTGTCTTGGTTCATGAATCATTCATAGAATTAATGAATATTCACATTCATTAAGAACTTTAGGGGTTGAGAAAAAGCTAATACGCGAAGTTTTATAACGCAGAGGTTCCGTACTATGGAAAATGTTGACGGCTCCTGTTACGATACAGGGTTTGTCAATACCACGTCAACACATATTCATTAGTATGAAACAAAATGTGTCAACAATCGCATTTTACCTATTATTGGTATACTTGTTTAAGTTTTTTCATTTGTTTTCTCTCGCTACTTTCTAGTTACCCAGCTTTATCAATGCCGTGAAACTCCATTATTGGCTAAGTGATAATTGTCATCATCTCGCTATCATTGAACAGTGTATACAGACTGTAGGATGCTGTAACTTTGACGCAACTGCTTTGAGCTGTTCATTGATAGTGTGGTGAACATTCATAACTCATGTAATTAGTTAAGCTGTTGAGTTTCCTAATAAAAAAATAATAAATAAATAAAATGAAAATGACAGGATGTCCAGAATACATTCTCTCGAAGATCTGAGTGTAGGCTATTTTTAACCGACGAAACAAAAGGAGGAGGTTCTCAATTCGACACGTATTTTTTTTTTAACCGACAAAAAAAGGAGGTGGTTCTCAATTCGACACGTATGTTTTTTTTTTGTTATGTATGACCTCGCATAACTTTTTACAGAGTCGTTCGATTTGAAAAAATTTTGTTTTATTCAAGAGGGTATATATCAAAGTTGGTCCCATATAAAATTGATTAACTTTGCTTGGGTAGTTTTTGAGTTAGCTTCAATAATACGTATTTTTTCCCTACTTCTATATGGATGATGTTCTAGTTTGTGTGGGGTAGGTACCACAGCTAAAAACTGAAAAATAAAATCTTTATTTTACAAAAAAAATGACTTTAATTTTGGAAGTCGGTGGCAAAAAACGAAAATACATTTAACCAGACACCGACTTCCGAAATTAAAGTTATTTTTGACTTTGTAGTGTTGTTTTTGGATGTCGGTTGTATTTTTTTTTAAAAAAAGTTTTTATTTGTGTCGTGTTTAAAGAGTTTAAAAATCATCCCTGCAGTTTTAAGCATACATTTCGGAACATCTCCTTTATTCGAAGATTAAGACTTTTACTGGGATTAAAAGTTTGGTCGAATCTTCCCTAAATTATCTAATATCTAACCAGGGTATAAACCTAGTATTTTATAGTGCTGCCTAGCACTTAATTCTGGCTAGACAAAATCGGTCTCAATTTTTGGCAGCGGCCAACCTCTAATGGAAGACTTAAAAGGGTTTCAAGGCGTTTTACTGAAAACTACGGAGCATGGGACGACAGAATTTTCAGAATATTTGTATACCTTTGGAGAGGAGCTCGTGGCTAAGTAATAACAGCTGCACGGGTCGATCCATCAGGTTAAGCTGCTTGTAGCCTTACAGCAATATTTATTTTAACCTAATTAATAATACTACAGATGCAATCATAATCGTGTAACACAGTGATAAGAACTATTTTTCCGTAAATAATAAAGAAATTATCTACATGTATAAGACCTTAATTATTAGTGTACTGTGTGTGTTTGTGTGTGTGTGTGTGTGTGTGTAGTGTGTGTGTTTATTTTTTTTTAATTTTTATTAGTGTACAAAGCGATTCAATTAAGAATAGGAACGTCAATGACCTCTATCTGTCAAATGTTGATTGAAAAGTACGGTTTGCAAAGAAAACTTATTTGCGTATCAATAACGTTTTTTTTTTGTCTTAGTTAAATCAAAGTGAAAAAAAAAAACAAAAAAAAAATTAGTCATAATTAATTTTAAAAAAATAATACTACTTTCTGTCATATTTTCATTGTTGGCAACAATTTACCAGAAAGTAAGGAGAATTCTTCGTTCATGATTCGTGAATAAGTGTTATTTAAAAATATCCTGTTTTGCTCACCCTACCCAATTTCTTCGATTTGACAGCTATGACGTCACAACATAGCGCTAAGTCGATCCTATTCTTATTTGAATCGCATTGTATAAGTAAATTATAACATCAATCTGCAAGCCTTTTCCCAACTATGTTGGGGTCGGCTTCCAGTCTAACCGGATGCAACTGAATACCTGTATTTTACATGGAGCTACTGCCTATCTGACCTCCACAACCCAGTAACTGGGTAATACGATACCCCTTGGTAAGACTGGGTGTCACACTTTCGGGCTTCTGACGACCCGTGACGACTGAAAGATCCACGAATGACAGCCGGGACAAACAGTTTAACATGTTTTCCGAGGCACGGAGGAGTCTCGGTATGTAAAGATGGTCACTGGTCACCCATCCATGGACCAACCCCGGCAAAAATCAATCCGTGCCTCAGAAAGCACGTTAAGCCGTTGGTCCCGGCTGTCATTCGTGGATCTTTGACAGTCGTTACGGGTCGTCAGAAGCTCGAAAGTCTGGCAACCAGTCTTACCAAGGGGTATCGTATTACCCAGTTACGAGTTTAGGCTAAAGAATGATAAAAACTATGATGGAATAAAAAAAAAGCCGTTAAAAAAATTTCAAGATAAAAATTTATGTTTAAAATATTTTTATTCCAATACCAATCGTCCTCTTCCGTCTACAATTCCGACTCGTTGCATCCATCCGATGAATCCTCTGTTCTGTCTCATGTCAGCTTTTTGACTTCCAATGCATTCCGAGAGAGGTCGCTTGTGCCAGACTAAAACAAGCAACAAAAAAATATAATGTCAAATTAACGGACTAGAAAAAAAAGAAGGACTCCGCGCCACGCATATCGAAAGTGAAGCACATTAAATAGCCGGGACCGTTTGTACAAACATGCGCCTCACGCACACATTTACATCATAGTATGCCGACGGCGTCTTTGTCAAATCACGCACACATAGATCGGTTAGGTGCTACACTTTCGATACGCGTGGCGCGCAGTCCTTCTTTTTTTTCTAGTCCGTGGTCAACTTTTATCAGTTTGATTTTGGAAGCACAACAAATCAAGGAAAGAATTTTAGTGGTATTAAGGATGATTCCTGGGTAAAAAAAAAACCGGTCAAGAGCTAGTCGGCCTCGCGCACCGAAGGTTCCGTACCATCATTTGTAAGTAATGGATTTCTTTTTGTTTTATTCGAGAGGGTATACATCACAGTTGGTCCCATATAAAATTGATTAACTTTGCTTCGGTAGTTTTTGAGTTAGCTTCAATAATACGTATTTTTTCCTCACTTTTTTATGGATGATGTTCTAGTTTGTTTTGCAGGTAGTGGTATTAGAATTTGTGTGGGGTAGGTACCACAACTAAAAAGTGAAAAATAAAAACTTTTTCACAAAAAAATACAACCGACCTCCAAAAACAACACTACAAAGTGAAAAATAACTTTAATTTTGGAAGTCGGTGGCAAAAAACGAAAATACATTGAACTAGACACCGACTTCCGAAATTAAAGTTATTTTTCACTTTGTAGTGTTGTTTTTCGAAGTCGGTTGTGTTTTTTTGTAAAAAAGTTTTTGTTGATGAGTATGAAATGATTGTGAAAGTCTTGAGTGAAGAATTCTTTATTGGGTCATTCACCCATTAAAGAGTTCTTTACTCGGGATTTCGCGGTTGATTATTTCAGGATTTCACGGTTTATCATGGCATACCTACTTAATTTTCATAACTCTTCTTTTTAACCGACTTCAAAAAGGAGGAGGTTCTCAATTCGTCGGATGACAACCGACTTCCAAAAACAACACTACAAAGTGAAAAATAACTTTAATTTCGGAAGTCGGTGGCAAAAAACGAAAATACATTTAACTAGACACCGACTTCCGAAATTAAAGTTATTTTTCACTTTGTAGTGTTGTTTTTGGATGTCGGTTGTATTTTTTTGTGAAAAAGTTTTTTATAACATTGTAATATAAATGTGGAAGCTTGTAATTAGCGATTGTCAGTTGTTATTTTTTGTTACTATTTACGTGTATTAGTCTGTAAGCTTTCTTAAAATTGTAAAAATAAAATAAAGTAAAATTATTTCTGAAAAAGTTTTATTTTTCCTGTAATCTATACATAAACTTCTATCACATAGAATAATTTCAGATTTTTCTCCATGCAAACTTGGGAGATAAGGGGTGGAACGGTATTTTTTAGTAATTTTTCATCAAAAATCGAAAACTATGGGGCCAAAAATAAAAGAAAAAAAATGTTTAAGAATGTGCAAACAGCGCTCTTTAAATGATACCCCACATGCCCTAGTAGCCCCACTTCGAATTTTTAAGACCCTGTAGAAAAAAATTAGTAATTGGTTTGATTGAAATAAATGCTTTGAGTTTGAGTTGAGTTTGAAAAAAAATCTTGTATATTGTTAATTCTTTCTTATTTGCAAAATAGTTGGGCAAACGTCATCTAAAACTGTTCCAAATTTGAAGTTGATTTTGGTACGGAACCCTAAAAGAAGAAATTGTATTTAGTCCGTCCGTCAAATAATAAAAAAATATCAGACACGTATTTTTTGCTAGAACATACCTATTAATAAATAAATACTTCGATAACACGCATTAAAGTTGGGGAGTGGGGGCTCGCTACGTCACTTCTTCGTATAAAATCTAGTTAGGCGTGACGTCATGCCATATTTTAATTCCATGTATCGCCATAATCTTTTGATTCAGTAAAAAAAGAAAAAATACGTGTCCAATATTTTTTAATAATCTACATGTCTAAATGACGGATAAAAAAAAATGTATAGTCATCATCTCTAATTGCTCAAAGTTGTCACTTTTTTTTTAATAAAGATTTTTTTTTTGTTTGTTTTTTTTATCTCTATTACCAAGACCACCATTTACTAGCAAGTAACACAGGTCAGCACAAAGTGAAGCGCTAGTCTTAAGCCTTATTTGTTAACACAAGTTTTATTTATATTCAAGTATGTTTAGATAAAATAAATAAATAAATAATATGTTTATTGTTCAACAAGGACTAGTGTACGGGTTGTAGTCGTTAACTCCGTACACCGATTTGTCGTGAAGATTGTTCAGTTGTATAGAGAAACACGTTCCACTAAGATGCACTAAGTAGAAGTTTATTTAAGTTAAGAGTAGTACTAGAGTGGTAGGCGATTATTTCTCTCAGTTGTTGATAGCTACACAGTTATAAGTTCACTATATTTAAATTCGTTAGTCATGTTATTTTATAATACTAAATTATGACGCGCATCGTTGGCCTAAAGTAGGTTACAGAGTAAGCAGAAAAATGTACGGCGATGAGACCGTACAACTAGATTACATGGCAAAGTAGGTAATGTATAAAGCACAAGCATAGTTACTTAATCTAGTTAGTGGGTGGCCTGTGGCCTAAAATAAATGGTTTATTTATTTAATTATTTATCATCTCTATTAAGAACCACCTAAAACCCATCGTCAACCATTAAAGCAAGAGTGAACACGTATTTTCTGGGCACGCTCGTTCCATCCTAGACCTCATTTAACTCTGTCACTGTGGTCAAGAGCAGGCTCTTCTCATAAATCTCTTCTGATAAAGAGTTCATCCGAGGGAGGTTCATCTATACTAAAAATATCACCACGCGGGCCCAGTGCGGGTTGGTAATTTCTGGTTCTAGGACATGCCGGCTTCCTCACGATGATTTCCTTCACCATCTTAAAAATATAAAATACTTACCAACGCCATAAAAGCATGAATTGAGGTCCAATTTGCAATGATTTAGAAAAACTCGGCGCTGTCCAGTGCCTGATATGGCACATTCAGGATCATAGTCATCCGGGCATGACACTGGGCAAGGGTGCGAACAGAATTCTCCGTTAAAATTCATTGTCCTTGACCTGGAAATTGAAGACGAATAGTATGACTTAACATGAGGCATGTATTCCACGAAACGGTTGACAGAGGTTTAAATTAACCACGTTTCGCCAATTATGTTTTAGTTTCATGCAATAGGGGGCAAGCCTTTTTTTTTTGTGGATGGTAAATCATCAAATGACCACGCACAATGGTCCACATTGACTAAGACTAAGTGCGAAAACCAAATCCTAACATAGAACATAGATCATCAAATGACTTCTCCCGCTCTGAGCGGAGTGGGAGGGCGTGTCAGACTTTTACTGATTAAAACCCCCGTGTTCCTTCAGTTGCCCGTGCCAGGGCCACGGTATCTCTTTCGAACAACCCGCGACCCCAGCGGCATCGGCCCTATCGGACCCCATCTCTGCTGACATCTCTTTGAGGCTCGCGTGGCACACAACGCGCCGTCGACCCGAGCCTGGTCCTTATCGGATGGCGAGCTACCCATTGCTCGCCATCCGCAAGCCCGCGCCCACGGTGGCCGGGAATCGGCTATCGATTGTGAGGGCGCGAGAGTTGCCTCTCCCTCACGCGTTCCGCCTCCTCCTTCGCGAGCATTACTGCTTTGCAGGAGGAGGTGACGGCCTCCCATGCACTCTCGCTCCGTACCATGGCCTGGACCAGGTTCGGAATAGGGGGCTAGCCTAATAAGATTTATTATTATGTATTAGTTTATTATTATTGTTTTTTAAGATAATTTTGTGTATTTTTTTTTTTTTTTATGGGCCTAGGTGCCTGATAATAAAATGATTATGATTATAATTATGATTATTGTCACTTACAGGGCATAAAGCACAGACTCCAAGCTACTCTAAAAAAAAAACACAATACTTATCACCCAATCTGGGCGTCGATCAAGGTCAGATAGGCAGTCGTTCCATGTAAAATACTGGTATGCAGTTGCATCTGGTTAGACTAGAAGCCGACCACAATACAGCTGGGAGAAAGCTAGCAGATGATGATGAATGTGATGAGTCTCACCTTCGAGAAGATGAACTCCTTCTACCATTAGCCTTTGGTATATGTTCTTGTTTGTTTTTGTACGGCTTTGGTTTAAAAGAGAAAGGTCTTTCTAAATAATGGGCCCCAATCTTCTTACATTTTTCCAATTCAACTACCTTATATCCTGAAAATAAATAAAAAATAAAACTATGAATTTCCAAGTTAATTGATTATTATTTTCGGATACAAAGATCCGGCTCGAAGGACCATTTTTCAGGGAATAAAATTTCATATACACAATAATATTTAATATTATTGTGTAATAATATTTACTAATATTGTGTTTATTAAAGTTTTCCATTAATATTTGTAAAATAATACTAAAATAACTTGAAACTGGGTTTAGAAGTAGGGCACTTTTTGAAGAGTACAGGGTGTAAGGGACAGCCCTCCGCAGACTGATAGGATGAATTCAGGAACTTTATGGGAATCCAATAAACCTGTTTTGTTAGTGTTTTTGTGCACAAATCGGAGCGTCTGTTACTGGTTGGGAGGGGTAGGTAATAGGTATGAGGTGAGCTCGATGAGCTCTGTAGCTAGGCAGAAAGTGAACAGCTAATTTCACGCGTCGTCCGTTAGAGTATTGCAACATCCATTGCAGATTTTATTTTTTATTTTAGCTGTTTTATTTACATAAATGGAGTGCTGCGTACAGAAAATGTAATTTTACATTGAAATAAAGGAATAGTAACTGAAAAAACGCCAAAAGAATGAAAATTTTTTTGAGAAATTTTCCGGTAGAATATGATTCAAAATAAGGAGCTGAATGCACCCTATAAGTTAGTGGAGGGCTGTTCCTTACACCCTGTATTATACATAATATTTTTTATAAATAATAATGCCAGCTAGTCCCACTGCAGGGCTAAGTCCTCTTCTCATACAGAGAAGGCATGAGCAATGATCACAAATCCATAATGCTTGCTTAGGCAGATTGGTGACTGGAAAGAAAGATGAAAGAAGAAAGTAAAAAAGAAGAAAGATAATAATAATAAAGGTAATGTGTAATCGGAAGTACCGTACTATAGGTAAGTGCCCGACCCAGTTCTCAAAAATGGCAATATCACGTTGTATTAGGATCGATCTATCATCACTGACAGGACTATTGTTGCCAATAAGCCTGACATAGTATTGATAGATCGATTAGAGCGTCGCACAATGATTATTGATATAGCGGTCCTGCATGACGAGAACCTCGTGAAAGCTGAAAAAGATAAGCAGATTAAGTATCTTGACCTAGCTCACGAGGTTGTCGACATGTGGGATGTGGATACAGCAATAATTGTGCCGATAGTCGTGACGGCCAATGGCATAATAGCCAAGAGCCTCGATTAACACCTGAGGAGGCTCTCGTTAGGCAGCTGGATCAAGGGCTTGATCCAGAAAGCGGTACTTCTGGACACGGCGCGTATCGTTAGGAGGTTTCTCTCTCAGCAGCCCTGACCACCGGTAGCTTGGACCCTGTTCCCGATACCGATGGGCTACTATTTTTTATATTTTTAAATGTTTTTATACTTTTTTATATTTAAAAATGTAATTTATATGTATATACTAATTAAATAAAGATAAAAATTAATAAAATAACAAAAAAATATGTACCAAAACATACCATCACGTTTGTATTCCCCGAAGGAGTAGGAAGTATATACTACGTCCGGTTTGCGCGCATTATGTTTATGTCCTTGTAACAAAAATGATGACATATTTGATGAAGAGCATAGTTTTTTACTGCAAGGTGAATTTTTCAAGTGGGCGTGGATGGGCAAATTCGAAACTATGAGGAATATTGTAATGCTGAATGCAGCCTTTAGTAGAGTCGTTAGATTTCGTTCGTTGCACGAAATCTAACTTAGAGAGATGTATTGATGATTTTTATGGTTAAAATTATGTAAATACATATGTTTTTTTGCCGCGTATCATATTTTGATCAAGATACAACCTGACACGGACCTGCAAATTGTATAAAACGCAAAAAAAAATGAATTTCGCGGGCTACCACAGCGCATCCCCCTTAAAGGGATATTAATAATTATTATGATAAAGGGAAGAGAATGAAAAAGTGCAAAGTACCAAAACATACTCACTGTTAATTTCATACTTAAACCCACAGTTGACTTTTCTAAAGTAACATTCATTAAGGAACAATCTGTATCGCCACTCATTATTTATTAATTTCGCTCCACATACAGAACTTAGTGTGTTATTGCAATCCAAATTGTTGCAGTTAAGTTTAGGTTTCCGAATTATTTCTTGTTCTATTTCTTCATTATGGTCGTAATGTTTATTATTATTATTGTTACTTCTTCTTCTAGTATTATCTTCCGGTGAACCCTTGTCAACGTCATGGTTTTTGCCTGATATAAACACTATGTCTTCATTTGGTGCATCTAGAATTTAATAAAAGAAAACCTGATTAAGGCGCGGTATTAGCTCAATATTCACAAAAATTGGTTTCTTGGATTGTCGAGCGCAATGAAACTATTCGACGCAAAAAATATAAAAACCAAAAACGAATAACATAACTTTCATCAAAAATTTAACAGCTTCTGAAGTCGGTGGCACGGTATGGTGCATTGAAGAATTGAAGACACCGACTTCACCGTTTTTCAAGACAGCATATTACAGCCAGCCTGGACCTCGCATCTTTTTAACCCTTTGACTGTAAACAATGTACTAATTTATGAACCCAAAACCCCAGGGGAGGGGGGGGGGGTTAGTTGCGAACCCCATAGGTTCACAACTACTGATGATGATTTTATTCCATCGCATGATGTTTTTTTACGTTTACATATATATGATATAAGCTTATATACCTATTATATAAAGGATTTTTCCTTATGCACACCCAGGTATTCATGCGACGTTCAAAGGGTTAATCAAACCACCGCAATAAGTTATATTTTATAGTTGGCTATAATTTAAGCAATGTGTTTCTCTCATAACAAATGTAATATTTTTCTGGAAATATTATATTTGTGGACAGAATATTAAGGCGCGGTATTAGCTCAATATTCACAAACATTGGTTTCTTGGATTGTCGACCGCAATGAAACTATTCGACGCAAAAAATACAATGGCCAGAGAAGGGTTTAAAGAAAAATGTCAACCGAACCTATTATAAAAATTTGGAAGTTGTTCCACAAAAATAAACTTTGGCGTCGAATATCTCTGTATTTTCAGCGATAGTGACATTTTTTTTTTAATAATTTAATAGAATCAGCATTTTTTTTAAACTTTAACCGGACAATTATTTAATTTATTGTGTATATTCTGAATAATCTAAAGGAAGCCCGGAAAATAAATGCACATTCGCAGCTTAGTCACATCTCGGCAACACAAATATTATTTTCAATTTCCAACCTTATTTCAAGCCAGCTAATGGTGACTATAGATTACACGGTTATGTGCCGTTTCAAATCGAAGTCAGTCCGCGCCTTCAGGGCTAATTTTTCAATCCTCAGTTTAACTTTTATATAAGGAATAAATATGGCCTTTTGACAGCTTTCAAAAATATGTCAAACTGTCTTCATTTAAAAGTTATATCTGACTATTGAAAAACCAGCCCTTAGTGTAAAAAAAACCAGTCAAGTGTGTGTCGGACCACGCACAATGAAGGATGCCGTAGTTGAAAACAAAATCTCAAAACCAATCTTAAAATTGTAGTTGAAAAACATGTTCTCCCATACATTAATATAAGTCATGGTCTATTTTCCAACTGCAAATTTAAGTTTGTAATCTCAAAAAAAAAAAAATGTGATAAACTTAAACACTATCAATTGCAATCGGTTTCATTTTGACAGTTCAACAACAATCATTGCGTTATTTACGTTGTCGAGCAGACAAATTTTTCGAACATATGAAGCAGTGGATTAGCAATTTGCTTCAAAATTAATCAGATTCGATTGATAGTGTGTTACGCAATTAGGGTGCTGATCACACTTGATCATCATAATGCAAGATTTTGATTTCTAATTCCTTTTCCACTCTATCCCATCAAATCAAACCAGTAACATTCAAAAACTCACCGACAGCCTTCTCAACATGAAAATCCTTCTTCATAGCATCATTGACAGTCTTCATCATCATTATATCCTTAATCTTCAGTCCACGCCCATCATAATCCTCTTCATCTCTTATCACCGGTGGTGGCGTATTTGGTACAAACACTACATCCTCCGTAGCTTCCTCATAAAACTTTTCAGTTGTTGATTCGGTCTTCTTCACCGTTGTAGTTGTTCTTTCAGTTGTTTTGATTGTAGTTGTAGTAGGGTCTTGGTATTCTGCGTCTGCATGACCACCGTATCGTACGAAGACGGTGTCGGTTTTATTGTTGTCATCACAGTTTGATTTTATGATTAGAGTTGGGAATAAGAAGGGTATCCAGAGCTGATGCCACATTTTTTTGACTTTGTAATATAAAAATTATTTAGTTTTGTAGTAAGACATACACGATTGTGACAGTTAAATTAAAAAAAAAACACACAAACTAGTCGTTAATTCTTTCCGTATTACATACACTAACCAGTAACTCATATTAGAACAGAATTCTGAAGTTGTTATACCTACCTAAGTCTGAAAATCGACAGCATTGCTTATCTAATCGTAAACAATATGGTTTGAAATCGTTGTTTTATGTAATCACCAATGCTCGTATAGTTACGACTACACGTAATGAGGTAAGCATAGCAGCTGGTGGTTAAATACGTAATACCATTCCACGAACACTAATAATAATAATATTTATGAGGGGAGATTATGGAATCCGTGCATGGGAACCCAACTCTCGGATTCCATACACCTTAGATCCCTCTCCTCAACCGAAACCTACAAATATTTGGGTACGTCGGAAGCGTTAGACACCAACGTTGCTGACATGAAGCAATCGTTGAAGGAGCGCTTCTTTGGCCACCTGAAGAAACATCAGGCGGAAACAAGGTGCTCGCCTTCAACGGTTGGGTCATGCCGGTCTTGATGTACTCTTTCGGTATACTCAAATGGACTCAGACTGAACTCGACGCCCTGGATAGGAGAGTCCGTACGCTGCTGACTGCGTATCGAATGCATCACCCACGGTCTTCGGTAATGAGACTGTACATACCGCGAAAGTGTGGAGGTCGAGGCTTTTTAAATGCTAAGATCCTCCACAATCGCGAGATATGCAGTCTCAGGGAATATTTCCTAGAAGCCGACGTGGGAATGCATCAAGAAGTGCTCACGGTGGACAAGGGCCTCACCCCACGCTCCTTGGCGAAAGAGAACTGGCGCAAACCTTCAGTACTTGATACTAACGATCGTAAGGAAGTATGGCAAGGCAAAGAGCTTCACGGACGCTTTTTCCGGGCTCTCCATGGACCTGATGTAGACTTTTTAGCGTCTGCATTCTTGTTACGTTACGGCGACCTCTTCGGGGAAACAGAAGGTTTTGTCTGTGCAATTATGGATGAAGTTATCATGACGAATAATTATCGGAAATACATTGTCAAGGATGGTACGGTTGACATCTGTCGGGCATGCCACCGTCCCGGTGAATCAATCCGACATATTGTTTCCGGTTGTTCTCGTCTTGCTAATGGCGAGTACTTGCACAGACACAATCTAGTGGCTAGGATTATCCACCAGCAACTTGCCTTGCAGTACAACCTTGTGGAGTCCGAAGTACCATATTACAGGTCTGTGTCCGACCCAGTTCTCGAGAATGGTCACGCCACATTATACTAGGATCGATCTATCATCACTGACAGGACTATTGTAGCCAATAAGCCTGATATTGTGGTGATAGATCGACGAGAGCGCCGTGTAGTGATTGTTGATATCGCTGTCCCTAATGACGAGAATCTCGTGAAAGCTGAGAAAGACAAAAAAATCAAGTATCTTGACTTAGCACACGAGGTTGTCGACATGTGGGACGTGGACTCTGCAATCATTGTACCGATAATCGTTACGGTTATTGGTCTATAATAGCGGAGAGCCTCGACCAACACCTCAGGAGGCTCTCATTGCGCGGCTGGGTCAAGGACTTGATTCAGAAAGCACTACTCCTGGACACGGCACGCATAGTGAGGAGGTTCCTCTCGCTAGAGCCCTGACCACCGGTAGCTTGGACCCTGTTCCCGATACCGGTGGGCTACTATTTTTTATATTTTTAAATGTTTTTAGGGTTCCGTACCTCAAAAGGGAAAAATGGAACCCTTATAGGATCACTCGTGTGTCTGCCTGTCTGTCTGTCTGCCTGTCTGTCTGTCTGTCTGTCTGACTGTCTGTCTGTCTGTCTGTCCGTCTGTCACAGCCAATTTGCTCCGAATCTAATGGACCGATTAAGTTGAATATGAATTTCTGTGACCCAAACACGGACGGGTAAAGTAACTAAATGAATTTTGAATATGGGGTTCACTTTTGAGGGGCAAATAAGAAAATTAAAAAAAAAAGTTTTGCAAACTACACCATGTGCCATGTCAAATGAAAAGGCTTACTATGAGGGTCTTAAATATATTTTTTTATAATTATAAAATAAATTGTTTTAAAGTTATTTAAGAAAATAGACGAAAATTGACCATTCCCCCCCCCCCCCCCACTTATCTCCGAAACTACTGAGCCTAAAATTTTGAAAAAAATACAGAAAACAGATCTTTACCTTTAGATTACAGGAAAACCTATAAGAAGTCTGTGGTCTTAAAATAACATGGTAAATCTATCAATATTGTGAGTACAAACTTAGTTAAGTTTGTTCTTAAGATAAATCATCCCAACTACGGAACCCTTCATTGAGCGTGGTCCGACACGCACTTGGCCGGTTTTTTATTTTTTGTTTTTTTTTTTATTTAAAAATGTAAATAATAGGTATGTTTGTAAATGAAATAAAGGAAATAATTATATTTATGATTATTGATGTAACGATCCCGCATGACGGGAACCTCGTGAAAGCCGAGGAAGATAAACAAATCAATTATCTTGACTTGGCTCGCGAGGTTATCGATAATTAGGATGTGGACTCAGCGATCATTGTGCCGATAGTCTTGTCAGCCAATGGCTTAATTGCCAAGAGCCTCGACCAACACCTTAGGAGGCTCTCGTTGGGCAGCTGGATTAAGGGCCTGATTCAGAAAGCGGTACTTCTGGACACGACGCGCATTGTTAGGAGGTTCCTCTCTCTGGAGCCCTGACCGCCGTAGCTTGGTCCCTGTTCCCGATACCGGTGGGCTACTATTTTAATTTTTTTATAATCTTTTTATTCTAATATTTAAAAATGTGACATATTATACCTACGAGTATGTGTAAAATGAAATAAAGGATATAATTATATTATTTAAATTAAAAGACCAAATGCCTGATTGCCTATGATGATTTTAAACACTTAAACAAAATAAAAACAAATAATTTTTACATGAACAACTGTTTTTCTCTTGACTGTAGGTACTTACCTGTCAAAAGAAGTAAGGGGATCAGACCGGAATGTCAAAGTTTATAGTGGATCAGACAGAAATTAAAACATAATATAACCAGCAATCAGATTAGCATCCGAGGAGCTCGTGGCTAAGTAGGTAATAATAGCCGCACGGGTCAATCCATCAGGTTAAGCTACGCTTGCCAGGGTTGGTCCGTGGATGGGTGACCATCTTTACATACCGAAACTCCTCCGTGCCTCGGAAAGCACGTTAAGTCGTTGGTCCAGGCTGTCATTCGTGAATCTTTGACAGTCGTTACGGGTCGTCAGACGTCCGAAAGTGTGACAACCAGTCTTACCAAGGGGTATCGTATTTCCCAGTTACTAGGTTGTGGAGGTCAGATAGGCAGTCGCTTCATATAAAATACTGGTAAATATTCAGCTGCATCCGGTTGCACTGGAAGCCGACCCCAACATAGTTGGGAAAAGGCTAGGCAGATTGATTGAATCTGATCAGTATCCGACCGGAATAACTCATTCCATTCATCATGCAACGATTATTCTCAGGGCTATTCTGTAAAGATCACTTGTTGAAAATATTTTACAAATTGAATTTCCAACATCACTCATAATTTTGCTTTTTATTTAACTATTTTGAATTACTTTAATTGTTATTGCATGTGTAACAAAGTAAATTTGTCGTTATTGTTAAATCAAGTATACATTTTCCATAATAGAGTAAGCTGATAATAAAAAAATATAAAATTGCGGCTCCAATTTTGCCATCAGTGGCGCCATCTCTTCGCTGAGTGATGTGCTACTAAGAAGACCGGTTTACTTACTTTGACTTTGACATTAGCGAAATCTGAATTTGGTTAAGGACGTTCTTTGGTGGCTTAATGGAACTGGCAAAAGATGGCGCTGTCTGAAGTTTTGCCTTTTTAATTAACTGCATAGCGTAAAATAAATCAACGCGTTCATTGATTGATTAAAATTAACGTGTTCTAGCAAGTTGAAATACTATTTTAAAGATTCAACGTCTAATAAATGTAGATCAAACCATACATTATTCAAATCAATCTGCCTAGCCTTTTCCCAACTATGTTGGGGTCGGCTTCCAGTCTAACCGGATGCAGCTGAATACCATTATTTTACATGGAGCGACTGCCTATCTGACCTCCACAACCCAGTAACTGGGTAATACGATACCCCTTGGTAAGACTGGTTGTCAGACTTTCGGGCTTCTGACGACCCGTAACGACTGTCAAAGATCCACGAATGACAGCCGGGACCAACGGCTTAACGTGCTTTCCGAGGCACGGAGGAGTCTCGGTATGTGAAGATGGTCACCCATCCACTGACCAACCCCGGCAAGCGTAGCTTAACCTGATGAATCGATCCGTGCGGCTGTTATTACTTAGCCACGAGCTCCCATACATTATTGTCATGTACATACCATACATTATTGTGAACCATACATTATTGTGATGTACAAAGTTAAATTTGTGTTTATGTAACTTTGTCATCAGCACGTTTTTCTTTTTTGGCAATAAAATGTTTTTTTTTTTTTAGGTAAGTTCTATGTGTACTTTTGAGAGGCTTTCAAAGAAAACTAATTATTGTCTTGTTCAAACATCCCCCCCGCCCCTAGATTGTAGGGCTTACCTATAGGTATTAGGGATGGTGATTATTTTTTTTTTCTCCGACACGTAGGTTATTAAAAAAAAATAGACCAGTATATTTTCTTTTTTTAACCGACTTCAAACAGGAGGAGGTTCTCATTTCGTCGGAACCTTTTTTTTTTTTTTTTTTTTTGTTTATGTATGTTCCCCGATTACTCGAAGATGGCTGGACCGATTTGGATTTTTTTTGTTTTATTCGAGAGGGTATACATCACAGTTGGTCCCATATAAAATTGATTAACTTTGCTTTGGTAGTTTTGAGTTAGCTTCAATAATACGTATTTTTTCCCCACTTTTACATGGATGATGTTCTAGTTTGTTTTGCAGGTAGTGGTATTTGAATTTGTGTGGGGTAGGTACACAACTAAAAAGTGAAAAATAAAAACTTTTTTACAAAAAAATACAACCGACTTCCAAAAACAACACTACAAAGTGAAAAATAACTAATTTCGGAAGTCGGTGGCAAAAAACGAAAATACATTTAACTAGACACCGACTTCCGAAATTAAAGTTATTTTTCACTTTGTAGTGTTGTTTTTGGAAGTCGGTTGTATTTTTTTGTAAAAAAGTTTTAGTCACAATTATTTTGTATACCTTATAGGTTTTTAATTACTTGCGAGTAGCTAAATATGTCGCATAAGTGGCTAGTAAATCATTTTTGAATTGTACTTTTCATAAAAAAAAAGTCTAACTAAATCAAAAACTATTGAATTTCGATACTTACAACATTTAGTGGCTTAATTTGTTGGATTTTAACCCTACTAAGACGTCCTGCAAGGAATACGTCGAATTACGAGTAACCCTGGTTAATGAACAGGGCTGTCGGAGCTAGCAGCCCCAAGGCAACACAGCACCTAATTAGAGAATAGGTTGGGCAACGTAAGGTATGGGGTTTGAGTACATTGTTGTACTAGTTCGGTTAGTGGAAAATTTCGGATCAAAGTGCTCGGAAAATACAATTTTTTTAATTTTTTTTTTTATTGAAAGGAACTTTAAACTTTTTGAATTGAAAAGAACAATTCCTCCGTGCCTCAGAAAGCACGTTAAGCCGTTGGGATCTTTGACAGTCGTTACGGGTCGTCAGAAGCCCGAAAGTCTGACAACCAGTCTTACCAAGGGGTATCGTATTATCTAGTAACTGGGTTCTGGAGGTCAGATAGGCATTTGCTCCATGTAAAATACTGGTATTCAGCCGCGTCTTGTTCAAACTCAAAGAATTTATTTCAAATAAACCAATTACTTTTGAATTGTCAAGGGGTTGGTCAGTCAGAAACATGAAGCTAGTTGCCCATTCCAAAGCGTAGTAGATCCCTATGGAGAAGAACCGGCAAGAAACTCCATGGACACTCTTTTAAATAATTTTTTTTTTTACAAAATATTGGTTACATCGTTCATGTTGAAAATATACATGTGAGAACAATGTAGATGCACGTTAAAAAGTGTCCGTAATAAAAAGATAAAAACTAAATAAAACTAAATTAAAAATAAGCCGTGGCAGCTAAGAGACGACCAGTCTCAACTGACGGCGGTTAGACTGGAAGCCGACCCCAACATGTTTGGGACAAGGCAGGCAGATGATGACAAAGAGAGAGTTATACCTTTCCTCTCTCATGTACTTAAATGGGAAAATGGACGAATCACGTTTAAAAATAAAATTTCACTCTCAATTCTCATCCAGTTATCGAATCGCTACATAAGCTGTCTTATTACAAAACAAGGTTCATCTTCAAACCCAGGTTTAAACCATGGACCCTTCTTTGAATTTCGAACTTCATTCCGATACATTAAGTTGTCAGTTTTACAAAATTGACAACTTAGTAGGTACCGGGGGTGCCTGCCGTTTTGCCGAAAAGAATTTGACAAAATTTCATTACCCAAACAAATTTTAGCAACCTTTTTTTATACCATTGCAATATTTCGAATGATTTTAGTACGCATATTTTCAATTGGTCAAATTTTTACTTGGCAAAATATTACCAAGTATAATGTCATTATGGCATTTGGTCTTTAATCAAATGATTTATTACAGCAAACAATCTTCAGACTGCGTTTGGTGAAATGATTTGTTTATACAAAAAATATTAAGGCAAAAATAAGATTTTTTGGGAATTATATAATAAAAAAATGCAATTTTCCTCCCCAGAAACCACCAGCCACGACCAGAAACCGCCAGAAACGACTTAATTATATAGAAAAAAAATATGAAAAAAAAGAGATTATTTTTAGCAGACTATCGAGAACCGAACTAGTTAGACGAGGTTAATATTAAAAGAAAAATGGTTAGGTTAGGTTAGGTTAGAACTGTGACCTCCTACGCACGAGCCGAGCGAGCGAAGCGAGCGGTGCCGCGGTAGCGGCCGGCGAGTGGCAGAAACGACTAGATTATATAGAAAAAAAATATGGAAAAAAAGAGATTATTTTTAGCAGGCTATTGAGAACTGAACTAGAAAGAGGTTAATTTTTTTTAAAAGATATTTAGGTTAGGTTAGATTAGAACTGTGACCTCCTACGCACGAGCCGAGCGAGCGAAGCGAGCGGTGCCGCGATAGAGGCCGGCGAGTGCCAGAAACGACTTGCATTAATAGAAAAAAGAGTTTTTAGTAGGTTACCCGGAACTGAATTTTTTTAGTAGGTTACCCGGAACTGAATTATTTAGATTAGGTTAATTATTTTAAAAAAGTGGTTAGGTTAGATTAAAACTGTGACCTGCTACGCACGAGCCAAGCGAGCGGTGTCGCGGCAACGGCCGGCGGGTGGTAGATAGAAAAAAATATGGAAAAAAAACCTAAAAAAAAAAAAAAGAACCAAATTTTTTGTCATTGACTAACTACAAACTTTTTGACTACGAATTTTTTGAAAACTGACGATACTTATTATTTGGCTTATTTTATTTTGCGTAAAATGTGTTATTCCAACTGAAATATTTGACTACATAAAAATTGGTAAAAGTACTAGTTGGTAAACAAGTTATTGTTTAAATGTTCACTTGCTAAACATTAGGTTTGCGTTACAATTATTTGTGAAGAGATTTTTTCCTAAGTAATAATGTGGCAAATGAAATTATGAGAAACATTTTTTGGGAAGTGAAAATTTGTCAAATTCCTTTCGGTCAAACAAGGGAGACCCAGGTACCGGACTAAGTTGTCAGTTTTGTATAATGAACTGTATTTCTATCACAGCTAGGTTCTTATTACAAAAACTGGCTCGATGGTTTAAACTATGGCCACAGATTAATACAGATGGGACACTCCGCAAAATCATTTAAATAAAAAGCGACTTGCTACGATACAATAAAGTGCAATTCAGGTCGCACAACGCTTCATTGCCTAGGTACAGTAATATTCACCTATAAGTTGCCTCTCTTTCTATCGCGTAACTCTTAACCCCCGTTCGGACGGGCGTAATGAAATCGCGGCGGGATTTTATCGCGCACTGGATTTTCAACTCTCGTTGTTGAGCCGAGTGTTGAGAATCCAACTTAACAATAACAGAGTACATTCTAGCGCGTCGAAAAAACACTCTGTTGGAATTTGCACTCTCGGCGCTAAGCAGAGTGTTGAAAATCCAGTGCGCTATAAAATCCCGCCGCGATTTTATTACGCCCGTGCGAACGGGGGTTTAAACCTTCTGACTCGTTAGGGTTATCTTCTTTTACGACGCGGCGCGTGAGTGAGTATCGAACTAACGTGCGAGCCGGCCGGTGCGCGGCAGCCCACACTGAATTAACCCAGTGAGATGAGCCCGCCGCGTACTTGTAGCTTCATACCTAAACTGCGGAGTGTCCCATCTGCATTAATCTGTGCCATGACAGAAGAAAAAACTCATTTTGTGATAAGACTGTAAAAGTTTAACTTGAAAAATCTCGTATCGTACGACATGAGATAGTGAACACACACACCGCCTAAAGGCTACATGTCTTACAAGGCTGTAGGAAAGCTGAAGTTAATCTCAAATCTAAATAGAATGGTTTTCCTAAAAATGATAACCATTTATTTAATAAAGTTTGTTAGAAGAGTTTCTAATCAAGGCATACCTTGTTGTCTACTAAAATAGACAAGTAAACGAATTCTGAAAGGCTTATCAACACAAAAAAATAACTAACAGACTGTTAGATATGCAGTTATAGGTGGGTAAGGTACGGACAACAGTCAAACACGCTAGTCAATGACACACTGACTTTAATAATATAGTTATAGTTATTTATATATGGCATCTCGCAGTTGACCACTAAGGGTCGAGACTGCTCAACCGGGCGTTTCCTGTGGGTTCTTTAAGCGAACTTAAAGCCCCCGGCCAGGCTTAAAACTAGAGTAAATTATTAGTCGACTGATCGTCGCTAATAACAATATGACAGCCAGACGGGGCAGGCTGGATCATGACGGGAGACTGACTTTAATAACTCAAGCAGGCATTACTTAGCCGGGACGCAGCCGCGGTACGTTACACACACATACATAACATCCCCTTCCCTTTATTTAGCAACTATAAAACAACCCCAATTAAACAATAATTAAATGCATAAGTACGCTAAGGTATAAAGTTGTCGGGAGACAACTCGAGACGTCGTGGATTTATCACTGGTGCGGGCGTCAGCGCATCAACGGAGCTGTCTGACTCAGCCAGGGGCGTGGCGAACGTTGCATTTCGCTCTGTACCGCATTCACCTTCTCCCTCTCCCCTGAACGGTGTACTGGTGACTGATGATGATATCGTTATGTGTTCTGGTGGTGGTGTACCTACTTCCTCTAAATCTGAGTTGTTGTTGTTGCTGGTTCGGTCGTCGTCATCCAGTGTCGCTTGGGTTGCGGCTGATTCTTCGCTCTGAACATCGGGAATGACATCTGTATCCCAGTATGAGCTGTTTTGTGACGTTTGTGTTCTGCCGTGTGCCCGTATCTGATCCTGGTGTCTTTTTTCCAACCGTTCCCTTTCTGGAATATAAACTTCGTATATTGCTTTTCCGATCTTTTTCTTAATTATACCTTCGATCCATACAAACTTCTTATTATTTAAATTTTTCTTTATCCACACCACTTCATTTTCTAGGAATTGCTTCCGTTCTTTTCCTTTATAGTATTTACGCTGTAAGCACTGGTTTTGTTCCACGGTTTGAGCGAGGCTAGTGGTTGATGGGGTCGACGCTGCGGACGTCGCCGACGCTGAAGTTGGCGACAATAAATCGAGCCGCGTGCGAAGCGACCGGCCGTAAACGAGCTCAGCGGGTGATTTCTCGGTGGTACTATGCCTGGAGTTCCGATAGTCGAACAAATACTTTGATATTTGTTCCTTTAATGGTTTCCCTTTTTTATTGAGGATTATACTTTTGAGACCCCTTTTAATAATTTTAACTGAGCTTTCCGCTTGTCCATTACTGGACGGATGATATACCGGAGCAAGCGTATGAGTAATACCATTCTTCAAACAAAAATCTTTAAACTCTAGCGAAACAAACGAAGTACCGTTATCCGTTACTATAGTATGTGGAATACCGACTCGTGACATTAAATCTACAAGTTTCTCTATGACTGCTTTCGAGCCATACGATGAAGTCATTATATACACTTCTACCCATTTACTATAAGCGTCTACTGCGATTAGAAACATTTGGTTATTAAAGGGCCCTAGAAAATCTAAATGTATTCTGTAGAAGGCATGGGGAGGATGTGGCCAGGGCGTGAGCGGGGCGTGGGGCGGCGCGGGGCGCAGCGCGCTGCATACTGCGCACGCGCTGGCCAGCCGCTCCAGAGCGCCATCCACGCCCGGAAACCACAACCGCTTGCGCGCCTCTGCCTTCATCTTTACCACTCCGAAATGTGAACTGTGGAGTTCATTACATAGTTGTTCTCTCAATTGCTCAGGTATGATAACTTTGTGGCCACGCATCAAACATCCGTTTTCAACCGATAGTTGGTTACGACAGTAAAAGTACGGCTTCAGATTGTCGTCGTTTACTTTTCGTGGCCAACCTAACACAACATAATCTTTTACTTTTCCCAAAGTTGTATCTTTCTCGGTTTCGTTTTGTAAATCTGTTAGCGTAACAGGCAGCCCACCGTCAATGACAAAGTTAACATATGTGGCGCGGTCATCAGCGGTGCGCGGCTGGTCTCGCTGTCGCCCTGCCCCCGCGCGCACACCGCCGGCGCCCGGCCCTGCGCTACCTACTAATGACGGTGACTCATTCCCTACCGGAGCGCGCGATAGATAATCTGCACTGTTATTTTTACTGCTAACATATTCGATGACATAATTGTAAGCAGATAAAAATATTGCATACCGCTGTAGTCGGTTAGCTGATATCTCTGGTATACCGCGATGTGGACCGAAGATGGTTATTAGCGGCCTGTGATCCGTTCGCAAGGTGAAGGGCACCGCCCGGGCATATAAATACTGGTGGAAACGCTTTACCCCGAATACTATAGCTGTTGCCTCTTTTTGTATTTGAGCATATCTTTTCTCGGCTGCTGTTAACGTCCTAGATGCATAGCTAATCGGACGTTCGCACCCATCGCTTCCTACTTGTGATAGCACCGCACCTAACCCGTATGGAGATGCGTCTACCGTCAAGATTAATTTCGCCGCGGGGTCAAAATGTGCCAGCACGTCATCCGATGCCAACTGTTGTTTAATTTTTTTAAAAGCATTTTCGTGTATTTCTGACCATTCCCATTTAGTCGTTTTGTGCAACAAGTTATATAACGGTGCTAGTATGGTTGATGCGTTTGGAACGAAATTGCGATAATAATTTGTTAATCCTAGAAATGATTGCAATTGTAATACGTTCTGTGGTCTAGGTGCTTTTGAAACTGCTGTGACTTTATGTGGCGACTTTTTTATACCATTTTTGTCTATAATATGGCCTAGATAGTTTACTTCATTTTTGAAGAACTCACACTTGTTTGGTTGTATTGTGAGACCTGTGTCCGCTAGCCTTTCTAGTACCGTGACTAACCTGCTCATGTGTTGTTTTTTATCTACTCCTGTTATCAATATATCGTCGAGAAATAAGACTACTCCATCTAACCCTGATAATATACATTCCATTGCACGTTGAAATATTGCTGGTGCGCTCTACAAGCCAAATACCAACCTTGTATATTTATATAGTCCGCGATGTGTATTGATACAGGTCATATTCTGTGACTGTTCATTTAAACAAAATTGGTTATATGCCATGGACAGATCTAATTTGCTAAATTGTACGCCACCATGCAACTTTGCAAACAAATCATTTACCGTTGGCAACGGATATTTGTCGACCATTAGTTGCTTATTAATTGTCACGGAAAAATCCGCGCAAATTCTCACTCCACCGTCTTTTTTTAAAACGGGTACGATTGGTGACGCGTAATCTGAGTACTTGACTGGTGTTAATACTCCTAGTTCGACGAGTCGATCTAATTCGTTATCAATTTTGTCTTTTAAGGCATATGGTACTGAACGTGCTTTTATAAAAATTGGTTTCGAGTGTGGTTTTAAATGCAACTCCACGGCGTACTTATTAAATTTTCCTAATTTACCAGAGAACACGGTGGGGAACCTTGTTGTTAAATGGTTTACTATTGATTTTTCATTCGATTGGCTAATTGATTTTACTGTAGGCGCAAGTTCCAAGTTAAACGTGCTAATAAAATCTCGGCCTAACAATGATGGGCCACCGTTTCGTACAACAAACAAATGTAGTTTACGTGTCATTTTGGAATATTCAATATCTAAATGAATAACACCAACTGTTTCTAAAAGTTCCCCCGTATAACTGAATAGTTTTTTATGTGTAACTAATAATGGTACTTTGTTGAAATGCTCATTATACAGGGTGTCCCGTAAATAATGGATCAAACGTAACGGGTAGGTAGCTTACCTAATTTCCAACAACTAATTTGAATATTAAAAAAAAAACCGTTACAGTAACCAGGATATTAATTTTTTTTCGAATTTTACGATTTTGTCTTCCAGAATTAAGCTTTTTTAATGCTGTCGCTGCAAATGATGACATTTTTAGGTATGATTTTTATTTAACATTTCTGAATAGCTTACTAATGTTATAAGATACCATTTTTTTGAATACCGTTTTATTTGCCTTAGAAAAAAAATCTTGAGTTGAAAAGTTTTTTCTTTACGATGTTAGGACCAAAATTGAAAAAATTCTCCTGTAAAAAAAATGTATGACACCGAAAACCACCATTATTTTAAAAACTTGTACATTTAATAAGGTTTGCAAATTGGTGTAAAACTTACGTCTAGTCTTTATCGTTACAAAGATATTGCTATGAATGTGATGAAGACAGAAAATAAATTAAATTGGTACTATTCCATTTTTTCATTTTCGTAATGGCTTATGCTTGAATGCTTGTAATCGAAGCAGGTAGTTAAGCGGCTAGCATATTCCGACCCGATGACGTCATCTGTCCGGAATTTGGGACCGCTACCTGTGGCGGAGTTGCACCTCAGTCAGCGTGAAGGGGATAGATAGCGCCGCTTTTGTATTTTTGGTAAATTGGTATGAAGTTGTACATTCTAGTCCTTGTCGTTACAAAGATAATTGCTATGAATCTGAGAGGTGCTCCAAATCAACGTTAATAAAAAAAATAAAAAAGTGTGTACATTTAAACTTTTTCTTTAAAATGTGTAACTGTAGTATTTCAGAGGCAATGTTCATTGAATTATTGAGGCGTATGAAAAGAATTAGGAGGCCGTACTAAAAAAAACAGTTAGTTCAAATAAATCGTTTTATTTGGTTTTTACAATAAATGTTCGAATTGCCTTCCCTCTACAAGAATGCAAAGTCTGCATCTCCTAATAAAGGAAGCTCTTATCCGACGGACAAAACGGCTTTGGTTTATTTCTGATGCAGCAGATTGGATGCGCTGTCGTAATTCTTCTTCCGACGTTATTGGATTCTTGTAGACCCTGTCTTTTAAACATCCCCAGTAAAAAAAATCTAGGGGATTTAAATCTGGAGATCGCGGAGGCCACAAAATTGGTCCGTTCCATCTGTCCGGATAACTTTCATCAAGGTGCGCCCTTACTGCCGTCGCATAGTGAGCGGGGCACCCATCATTTTGCAACCACATTGCTTGCCGTACGTCTTCTGGAACGTTTTCTAATAACCTTGGCAACTCATTCCTTAAAAAATGGAGATAATATTCGGCGTTTAGAGTAGCTGGTAGTTCAAAGGGCCCTATTATTTGCCCATTGATTATTCCCGCCCATAAATTTATTTTAAATTGATGTTGGCTCCTGTCCTCTCGCATCAAATATGGGTTTATCAGCTGCCAACTGTGCAAATTATGCAAATTTAAATATCCATCTCGGCGGCATGAAGACTCGTCACTCCATAAAATCTTGTTAAAAAACTGCGGGTCCGCCCGAATCATTCTAAGCATCCTTTGGCAAAATTCTATTCTTGGCTGGTAATCACGCGACGTCAGCGTTTGAACACGTTGCACGTTATTTGGGTGCAATCGGCACCGTTGTAGCACTCGATGCACCGTCGATCTAGAAATTCCTACGCGTCGCGCTATGACGCGAACGGAGACTGACGGATCTTCCTCGATTTCTCGAAGAATGACTTCGTCATTAACTTGTCGCGGTCGTCCTTCACGGGTACCACCAACTCCGGTGCCAAGAATTCTTCCCTCAAGAAGCGCGTTATGCACTCTAATAAAGACGCGATAATCGGGATAACGAACCAGGTTCGGGTATCTTTCACGGTACAATCTTGCAGCCGCCCTGGCATTACCTCTTGCTTCTCCGTAGATAAAATGCATTTCGGCGTACTGCCGTGGCGTGTACTCATAACGAGGCATTGGGCTGAATAAGGTTTCAGCGCTACTGCACACACGTACAAGCACACACAAACGAATGTTTTCGGTGTGCGTAGGATCGCCAAGTCGTTTGTCCAATACGCAAAGAGTTCCAAATCGATAGGCAAAGCAAAGTCCAAAAACACAGCACAAGTCAAATTTTACAGAAGAAAACACCGAGCCACTGACCGGGAGCGAAAGTTGTCTGACGTAGCAACTCGAAGAGAGACTAGTTACAACTAAACTAATAAAATCAAGCAACAATGAAGCCTGTACGAGTGAAGGGCGCAGGAAAGAACAAAAGAACCTGCGCAACTTCATACCGATTTAACCGATTTACCAAAAAGCGGCGCTATCTATCCCTTTCACACTGACTGAGGTGCAACTCCGCCACAGGTAGCGGTCCCAAATTCCGGACAGATGACGTCATCGGGTCGGAATTATGCTGTCCGCTTAACTACCTGCTTCGATTACAAGCATTCAAGCATAAGCCATTACGAAAAGGAAAAAATGGAATAGTACCAATTTAATTTATTTTCTGTCTTCTTCATCACATTCATAGCAATATCTTTGTAACGATAAGGACTAGACGTAAGTTTTATACCAATTTGCAAACCTTATTAAATGTACAAGTTTTTAAAATAATGGTGGTCTTCGGTGTCATACATTTTTTTTACAGGAGAATTTTTTCAATTTTGGTCCTAACATCGTAAAGAAAAAACTTTTCAACTCAAGATTTTTTTTCTAAGGCAAATAAAACGGTATTCAAAAAAATGGTATCTTATAACATTAGTAAGCTATTCAGAAATGTTAAATAAAAATCATACCTAAAAATGTCATCATTTGCAGCGACAGCATTAAAAAAGCTTAATTCTGGAAGACAAAATCGTAAAATTCGAAAAAAAATTAATATCCTGGTTACTGTAACGGTTTTTTTTTTAATATTCAAATTAGTTGTTGGAAATTAGGTAAGCTACCTACCCGTTACGTTTGATCCATTATTTACGGGACACCCTGTATATCTGGTGTGATATGATACTAACCGCGGAACCACTGTCTATCTCGAACTCCAACCCTAGTCCACCGATGAATACGCTCGCCAGCATCGGTTGACCCTTATCACAACGTATATTTAAACACAGCTTACCGTCGTCGCCCTCATCATCCACTTTACCTTCCTCTACGTGTTTCACTTTCGCGTCACTTGAGCACATCCGTCTTAGAAGTCCCTTGTTGTTGCACTTTTTGCATTTATAGTTTTTAAATCGGCACTGATTGGTTTTGTGATTAGCATAGCCGCACACACTGCACTTTTCCTTAACCGCGAAAACGGAACCCTCATCGACGCCGCCGGCGGCCGCGCTCACACCACGTGCTACGGGTGCGGCCTGGGAGGCGCGCCGCGCACAGCGCACGCTCTCTGCTAAATCCACCGCCTTGGCTAACGACAAGTCCGTCTGGTCCTGGGCAAAGAGCTTGTCTCGTTCGGGTCCTGGCATCATGCCCATGATGAACTTATCCAGTAGCGCTTCCTCCAAGTTCTTAAACCCACAGTGTGCCGCCAATCCCCTAATTCTCGCCGCCCATTGAGTGTGGCTCTCGTCTGGTCGCTGCACTGCTGAGTAGAAAATCGATTTTTCTGCGAATCCGAGCCGCTTTGGCTCAAAATGTCGGTCCAGAAGTTTTATGATTTCTTCTAGATCTGTTTCTTCTAACTTCTTAGGCAGCACCAGGTCCCTCGCTAGCATATAAGTTGGTTCGGTGAGAGCGCTTATGAGTATTGCCCTCCGTTTGACCTTCAATTTGTCCGATTCGTCCGTAAAATCGTTGGCAATAAACCATTGTTGTAGCCGAGACTTGTAACTTAACCAGTCTTGGGATAAATGGTCAAAGTTCGTCATTATACCGAATGAAACACCAAAAGCAGACATTGTGCACTTGTTAGATAAATATAATTATTATTTGTGTCTAATATTTAAAAATAAATACTTGAGATTACCTTGATTCCGGAAGTTAGTTCGGTTGTGATTAAGATCATCGAATCATTGTAAAACAACCTTTAGATTATTAGAATAACTGTTTGTTGGATATTGACATCTGTCACATTTACGAAGCTTGAGACCAATATAGAAGTATCTAATTTGATTAGTTATTGTGTTTACAAAATATACCACTCTTAACTTGTCAAAATCGTACAGATGTTATTACTATAAATAATAAAATAATATTTGATAGTAACTGTAGTATATCTTAGAATTTATATTGCTATTTTAATATAATAGATTGTTTGGAACAATTGATACAATACTGTCAGTTGATGTTTGATGGGAAGGGATAAATGGAAGGGGTGGTAGGATATAAAAAGGATTGTAATGACATTCTCGAGGCACCCTGGCCGGGGGCTTTAAGTTCGCTTAAAGAACCCACAGGAAACGCCCGGTTGAGCAGTCTCGACCCTTAGTGGTCAACTGCGAGATGCCATTTATAAATAACTAACTAATAACTATAATTCTCGAGGCAGTTGCTCAGTGGATGTTCAAGTGGCTAGTGCTAGTGCCGTTGTGATGTGAAATATATCTACCAGTTGTCATGTAAGTTACATATTTTGATATTATACCTTAAATATTGTTATTATGTTGCTATTATTCTGAGTGATAGAATTAACTGTTTGAGATAACTATAATTTATGGAAATATAAGAAATGTGTTGATAGAATACTATAATACTGTTTCCATGGAGTTTCTTGTCCTTCTTCTCCATGAAGACCTAGTTTTGCGAACGGACAATAGCTTTCTCATTAAAGATGAATAATTATTGACAAGCCTAATTGAAATAATAAATATCTAGTCTTGTCTTTCTGTGCTTTTCTTTATGAAATACTTCCCTTACACACCATCTTCATAATACTTTCATACACAATAAATAACCAATACCCATTCTGACATTTAAGGCTTGCTTTTTGCGTAGTAGCTATATATACGCTTAGTAATTATATTATATCAAATCTAACACACTCGTAAATTCGTCCTCGTCGCCACTGTTAGATATGCAGTTATAGGTGGGTAAGGTACGGACAACAGTCAAACACGCTAGTCAATGACACACTGACTTTAATAACTCAAGCAGGCATTACTTAGCCGGGACGCAGCCGCGGTACGTTACACACACATACATAACACAGACTCAAGCTTTTGCCCGCGGCTTCGCCTGCAAGGATGAAGGAAAATATCCCACGGGAATGTATTATCGGGGTATCCTTCCTTATTCCTTGTCTACATTATAAAGGGAACCTCTTTGCTTTCATCTTTCTAGATTCAAGGGTTGATGAGTCAGTCAGTCAGTCAGGACTTCTCTTTTTATTTTTAAACGCACTATGAAGGGTTCCGTAGTTGGGTTCAATTTATCCCAAAAACAAACTTAACATTGCAAAAAATATTTTGTCATTATGTGATAAAACTACAAATTTTCAGACTTTTTCCTTTACTTGTTCTGTGAGACCTTGCTTCTTCCCAAATTTCATGGTTCTAGGTCAACGGGAAGTTAAGTTATAAGTTTTGATTTACTTGCGAGATCAAAACATGTCGCATAAATGGCCGTATTTTTTTTATATTGCGTTGACTTAGAAACTTGATATTTTTAGAGCTTCAAGGGATCATTTAGCTTTGTATTTGATATTAATTTCAACCTCCAGTCTCCACGCGTGCCTCAGAAAAAGGCTCTTGACAGACTGACAGACGGACAACGAACTGATCCTACCAACTAAAGATCTACAAAGGTCGGAACGTTGGTCCCGCCTAGCTGTCTTTTGTAGAACTTTGGCAGTCGTTACGGGTAGTTAGGAGCCCAAAAATCTGACTACAGTCTTACCAAGGAGTATCGTGTTGCGAGGTCGCGGGTTGTTCGAAAGAGATACCGTGGCCCTGGCACAGGAAACAGAAACTGAAGGAACACGGGTGGGTTTTAGTCAGTAAAAGTCTGACACGCCCTCCCGCTCTGCCCAGAGCGGGAGAAGTCATTTGATGAATTCCCATCCACAAAAAACCGGCCAAGTGCGTGTCGGTCCACGCAAAATGAAGGGCGGAAACCTAGTTGGGATGGATTTGTCTTAAGAACAAACGACGACACGGTTGGCGCAGTGGTTGAGCGATTGACTGCTGCGCAGCATGTCGCGGGTTCGATTCCCGCACGGAACAAATATTTGTACGACCTACAAGTATTTGTTCAGAGTCTGGGTGTTTTTCTATCTATAATATGTATGTATTTACAAAAAAAAAAATGTATATAAGTAGTTTATCAGCCATCTCGTTACCATAACACAAGCATTAGGTTGCTTAGCTTGGGGCTAGATGGCGTTGTGTGATATGTCCAAACATATTTATTTATATTTATTTATTTATATTTATTTAAACTTAACATTGTAGTTGAAAAACATGTTCTCCCATACATTCCAACTGTAAATGTAAGTTTGTACTCACAATATTGATAGATTTGCCATGTTATTTTAAGACCACAGACTTTTTATAGGTTTTCCTGTAATCTAAAAGTAAAGATCTATTTTCTGTATTTTGTTCAAAATTTTAGGCTCAGTAGTTTCGGAGATAAGGGGGGGAATGGTCAATTTTCGTCTATTTTCTTAAATAACTTTAAAACAATTTATTTTAAAATTATAAAAAAAAATATATTTGAGACCCTCATAGTAAGTCCTTTCATTTGATATCTAACACGGTATAGTTTGCAAAACTTTTTTTTTAATTTTCTTATTTGCCCCCCAAAAGTGACCCCCATATTCAAAATTCATTTATTTACTTTACCTGTCCGTGTTTGGGTCAGAGAATGTGTGTACCAAATTTCAACTTAATCGGTCCATTAGATTCGGAGCAAATTGGCTGTGACAGACGGACAGACAGACAGACACACGAGTGATCCTATAAGGGTTCCGTTTTTTTCCCTTTTGAGGTACGGAACCCTAAAAAAAGGGGGTATCGTGTTACTCAGTAACTTGGTTGTGAAGGTCAGATAGGCAGTCACTCCATGCAACGTACTGGTATTCAGCTGCATCCGGTTAGACTGGAAGCCGACGCCAACATAGTTAGGACAAGACTGCGCAAATAATGAGGTTGAACTTCTAACTATTAATAATATCTAACAAAGAAATACATTATTTGCATAGCAAAATCTACCTGCTACTAATATTTTTCTAAACCATATCTCTACATGTATTCTCCGCTGGGAGAGAAATAACTGAACTTGATATTGAAATAACAAAATCATATTTGTACAGTTGTGATTCACGAGATGAATGTATGTATTTTTCTTCGGTATTACAATTCTTTCTGATATATTTAAATAACTATGTTGATTTTTAACCGACTTCAAAAAAGGAGGTCCTGTATTCGACCCGTATGGGTATATATGTAGGTATGTATGTTTGTTCGCGATTTTCTCAAAAACTGATGAGCCAATTTTGTTTATTCTTTCACTAACGTGATCTACATACTTTCAGAAAGGTTTTAGTATTTAATACATTATGTAATTATTCTGATGTACGAAGTTATATGCATAAATGTCATAAGTCTCCAGCATTTCTAAGCGGATTTTGGTGATTCTTCCTTTCGTTCGTCTTGAGCTTAAGTTTATACCTAATTGTATATTCAATTAAACTTGGTAAAATAAATTTACTTAAAAAAATAAAATCCGACTTCAAAAAGCTAAAACGAATAAAATAACTTTCATAAAAAACTTAACAGCTTCTGAAGTCGGTGTCTTCAATTCTTCAATGCACCTTAGCTTGACTTCAGAAGCTGTTAAGTTTTATTATTAATAGAATTTTGTTTCAAATATAGAGAGATTCTATAAGTAACTAGCTTCTGCCCGCGACTTCACCTGCATGACATTTCTTGTTTTAACTTATAATTTAACCTAAGCTTAACTGAAAAAATAAAAACGACTTTCATGGGCCAGAACACTAAATAAGTTTGAGTAAACGAAGTATTTATAATTAGCTTTTACATTTTTTTATATTCATGTTTTTTACGTGGATGGGTGACCATTGTAACAAACCCGAGACTCCTCCGTGCCTCGGAAAGCACGTTAAGCCGTTGGTCCCGGCTGTCATTAGTGTATCTTTGACAGTCGTTACGGGTCGTCAGAAGCCTGAAAGTCTGACAACCAGTCTTACCAAGAGGTATCGTATTACCCAGTTACTAGGTTGTGGAGGTTAGATAGGCAGTCGCTCCATATAAAATACTGGTATTCAGCTGCATCCGGTTAGACTGGAAGCGACCTCAACATAGTTGGGAAAAGGCTATGCAGATGATGACTTAAATGTACCCCGTTATTTCGTTTTCACTTAGCGTTCTTTCTGACTTTTTAGGGTTCCGTACCTACCTCAAAAGGAAAAAAAACAGAACCCTCATAGGATCACTCGTATGTCTGTCCGACTGTCACAGCCAATTTGCTCATACTGAACTAATGGTCTGATGAAGTTAAAATTTGGTACACATTTGTGACCCAAACACGGACGAGTAAGGTAAATAAATGAATTTTGAATATGGGGGTCACTTTTGGGGGCTAATAAGAAAATTTAAAAAAAAAGTTTTGCAAACTATACCGTGTGACTTATCAAAGGCTTTTAAGAGAGTCTAAAATACATTTTTTTTTAAATTTTAAAATAAATTGTTTTAAATACCAGTAGTATTCAGCTGCATCCGGTTAGACTGGAAGCCGACCCCAACACAGTTGAGAAAAGGCTAGGCAGATGATAATGTTTGTGCTGCACCGGTTGACGTCATCACTTCAACGCCGGCTGTCGCTGAAAACCAGCGCTGGAGCTCTGTCTCGCAAGGGGTCGCAGCATTATGCTGAGCGATGGCCGTTTTGCGTGGATGTAACGCATAATAGGTCTTTACCTATGAAATTGCCGTTTTGTATGAAAAAATTTAAACGAATTTTTTTCATGCATTTTTTATTTGTATTAATCGAAGTAATCACCCATGCAATCAATGCATCTTTGCCAACGCAGTGGCAGTTTATTGATGCCCTTCTTAAAGAAATCAGCTGGACGGGAGGCAACAAATTCTTCAAAGGCATTTTGTACTGCCTCTCGGTTATTGAATTTTTTTCCCGCCAAGAAGTTATCCAAATTCTGGAAAAAGTAGTAGTCTGTAGGCGCAAGGTCTGGTGAGTAGAGCGGATGACGGAGAGCTTCCAACCCCAGTTCTTGCAACTTGGAGACCGTCTGCTGTGCAGTATGAGGTCGCGCGTTGTCGTGCAGGAGCAGCGGAGACGAGCGATTGACCAATGCTGGTTGGAGATGTGCCAGCTTCTCCATCATTGTGTTCAGTTCTTCACAGTACACATCTGAAGTAATGCTCACCCCGTTTGGTAAGAAGCTGTGATGAATCACACCGGCGCTAGACCACCAAACAGTGACCATCACTTTTCTAGGGGTAAGTTTTCGTTTAGGGAATTGTTTAGGTGCTGAACCAGGATCCAACCAACTTGCTGAGCGCTTGCGGTTATCAAACAGAATCCGTTTTTCATCGCAGGTAACAATGCGGTTCAAAATTCCTTCATTTGTGGGTCTGTTGAGCAGTGCAAGGCACGTCTCGACGCGTACTTCGCGCTGGCGATCATTGAGTTCGTGGGGCACCCATTTGTCAAGCATTTTTACCTTGCCAATTTGACGCAAATGGACCAATATTGTTTTGACGCTAACGTCAAAAGCTGCTGCTAATTCAGCCGTAGATTGTGTATCATCAGCTTCCACAATCGCCTTTAATTCGTCATTGTCGACCAAAGTCTTCGGACGACCGCGAGGTTCATTTTTCAGGTCGAAATTTCCAGAAAGGAAGCGAGCAAACCAACAACAAGTGGTGCGTTGGTTTGTAGTGTTAGCTCCGTAAACGTCGTTGATGTTGCGTGCCGCTTGTGCCGCGTTGCTGCCACGACGGTACTTATATTCCATAATTACTCGAATTTTTAACGTATTCATGATGACGAAAAAGATTGAAATGCGATGAAAATGTAACACTAATCAATAAACAAATGATTACTTTTGGAAAAAAAAATCCATGTTTTTAAAATAAAATTAATTTGAAATTAGAATTCTTAGCCAAACAAAAATTATTTTGATTTGAAATGGCCAGTACTGCAGAACGGCAATTTCATAGGTAAAGACCTAATATTTTCCCCCAACTTGTTGTTTTCGTGTTTGTGTACTTTCTTTGCGACATTTTTACTGCAAATAAACGTATTTGTAGGGTTCCGTACCAAAATGGTAAAAAGGGATTCTTATGGTGCGACTCAGTCTATCTGTCTGTCCGTCTGTCACAGCTGGATATCTCAAGAACTACTAATGCTATCAACTTGGAATTTGGAACAGTTTTAGATGACGTTTGCCCAACTATTTTGCAAATAAGAAAACAATAAATATATTTTAACAGGGACTGAAAGGGGGTCTTAAAAATTTGAAGTCGAACTACTAGGGCATGTGGGGTATCATATGAAGGAGCGCTGTTTGCACATTCTCAAACATAGTTTTCGACTTTTGATGAAAAATGTAAAAAAAAATACCGTTCCCCTCCCCTTATCTCCGAAGTTTGCATAGAGAAAAATCTGAAATTATTCTATGTGATAGAAGTTTATGTAAAAATTACAGGAAAAATAAAATGATGTCTCTAAATAGCACACTTTTCAGTAATCAGAACGGAACCCTCGAGTGATGAAGAGATGGAGAGGCAGAGGAAGGCCAAAGAAAAGATGGATGAATTGTGTGAGGAATGATATGAATGAGAAGGGAGTGAATGATAGCGTGAAGGTTGACAGGGGAGAATGGAAGAAGAAAACGTGTTGCGGCCGCCCCCACGTAGCATGGGATAAGGGCGGAAAGATGATGGAACGGAGCCCTCGGTGCGCGAGTCCGACTCGCTCTTGACCGGATTTTTTCTTTCTTTTTTGTACCCGTTTGAAGAATAAAAAATGATGTTATATTAAGGATAATAATATGTCTAATTGTTGCTTTTTATTTCAGAAAAATCCAACGTTATCTGCAATGGTCATCCCGAGTGGGCCCGTGTCGTCATCTCCGAAAGGTAAGTCTATTTTAACCAAAATTTGAATAAAAAAATATTAAAAAAAAAACCGACTTCCAAAAACAACACTACAAAATGAAAAATAACTTTAACTTCGAAAGTCGGTGTCTTTGGATATGTATTTTAGTTTTTTGTATCTGTATTTTAGTTTTTTCGATCTGTATTTAAGTTTTTCGGTGTTTTTTTTTTAGTTTTTTCGATCTGTATTTTAGTTTTTTTGATCTGTATTTTAGTTTCTTGCCACCATAATGTCGCAGTAGCATATTGAACGATGGCCGTTTTGTGTGGACTTGACGCATATTTTCCCCCAAGTTGTTCTTTCTGTACACAAGTTAATTACAAACAACTTTTATTAGGTATGGGACAAAACCAGAAATCATGAAAAAAAATCTGCTTTTTCCTACATTTTGACTATTTATGCGAACATAACTGTAGGGAACTGATGACTTTTTTTCGCGATTTCTGGTTTGGTTCCATAATAAAATTTGATGGTTATCATGAGTTATAAATAATCATGTGTTTTAGTATCGGTCACAAATAAAAGTAATATAAAGTAATAAGTCAGTAAATATTACATTCCATTATGAACATCCGTGCCTCGGAAAGCACGTTAAGCCGTTGGTCCCGGCTGTCATTCGTGGATCTTTGACAGTCGTTACGGGTCGTCAGAAGCCCGAAAGTCTGACAACCAGTCTTACCAAGGGGTATCGTATTACCCAGTTACTGGGTTGTGGAGGTCAGATAGGCAGTCGCTCCATGTAAAATACTGGTATTCAGCTGCATCCGGCTAGACTGGAAGCCGACCCCAACATAGTTGGGAAAAGGCTAGGCAGATTGATGAACATAAAGGAAAGTGAAATTAAAAAGTTTATACTAAATCTCTAGCAGCGCATCTGAAACCCATAGAATGCATAACTTCCTCATTTTTAACACGCTTTTATTAGCTTCACCTGTATGTATGTTTGTATGTGTGTATGTTTGTATGTAACAGAATCTTTGAACTCAATTTTTAGCCACTTTAAATGGTCACATTCATTCTAAATTTTGCACACATAACGAGGCTCAATGACAATACAATAATTTAAAATAAAAATTTCATTATCCTGATCAGGATCATCAGGATTAACGATTTATCTCTAAAAAATTTAAAATTAAATTATAGTTTAAAAAACTAAAAAACACGCTTGAATATCATTAAACTGAACAAAAAAGTAAAAAATACATTTTTCAATATAAGAATAAAGTGATTAACGAGAAAATTAATGTCATTGTAAAAAAAAAAAGCGTGGGGTGATTTGTACGACAGTCTTACACTAACTCTGTAATTCGAGAACACTCCACGCTTTTTTTTACAATGACATTAATTTTCTCGTCACTTTATTGTTATATTGAAAAATGTATTTTTTACTTTTTAGTTCAGTTTGATATTCAAGCGTGTTTTTTAGTTTTTTATACTATATTTTTTTTAAGTAGGTTTTATAGTATGAAATCTTTTCGTTTTATTCGTGCAGCCTGTGGATCAACTGTAGGTACAGGGGGTATTCCCCCTGTATTTTAGGAAAACTAAAAATGACAAACTTTATAATTTTCTTAAATAACTATTCGTGCCAAGTTTCAAGTTTATTTACTCAAGAAATAAAAAATTTTATACAAACTTCTATCCCCTATTTCTCCCCTTTACGGGGTGAGTTTCCTAAAATCCTTTCTTAGCTGTCGTCTCCTACTCATAATCTACCTCTGTGCCAAATTACATCTTCGTAGGTCCAGTAGTTTTTGAGATTTCGTGTTTAATAATCAATGAGTGAGTGAATAAATGAATGAGTGACCTTTCACTTTTTTATATATACCTACACGGTTCCTACACAGTTAATTTTAGGTCATTCTGGAACCGAAAGCCATGAACTCGATCATCGAAACCGAATCGATTGGGACTATTATTTTCAAAAATTAACAATAAAAAAAATCACGAAAAATTAAATTTATTGTTTTTTTTTTTTTTTGTGAAATAATTAGAACTCGAAGTAACGCTTCCTTGCGATCAATGCATATGTGTGTGTAAAACGTATCGACAAACGGTAACACATGCGAACGGCACCCATTGAAAAATCCATTCATCGATCAGACAGCATGATCCGTAAGCCACGCCCCCGACCCCCCCACCCTACACTTACAGTCTAGCCGACCGCCCGCCCATAGATTATACAGTATAATAATGGTATAGATATGCCACTCTGCGTCCAAGGACGATACTAATTTCTCCCCACGTCCCAGAGATGGCGTTAAGGAGCATGCTAGCTTCCATACGAATCCGATAGATGGCACTCTTAAGTAGGCTATACTACTTTCGACACAACACAAATCGACACAACTAATAATTAACAAAATATCATAAATTTGTAGTATATTCATCACATTTATTATTTCTATTTGTAGAATTTAATTAGTATGTTACCTATGTTCTTCTACAGCTGCCATCTAGCGACTAATTTTGTAAATTTTGGGGGAAATTGACTTCCACCAGCACAAGAGGGCGCTTTTGTCAAGTTTTTTTGGAGTTCGAAATATGTATAGAAGTTTCATGCCTCTGCGCCCGCCCTTCCTAGTTCCGTACGATCTTGCGTTTATGAATGAAATAGTGGAAGCTCTACTAAAATTTAACTCGAATGACAGAAAAAAAGTGATCAATTTCTAACTTCTTTATTTGATGTCTTAAAGAAAGAATAACAATGCCAACAGTAACTATTACTCGTCTGGAGTTACTGAGTTTCGGCTCCAAAACGATGTAAAATTAACCGTGTCTAGATGAAATGAAATCATCAACCCAAACATACGTAGGTAGGCCTTAGGATTTTGGGTCAGAGCACAGATCAATTGATGACGTTAAGCAATTAAGTCTCGGATGGGTGGACTCTGTTTCCACGTCACGACGTTTTCTCAGCCTTAGGGGAGTACCAAAAATGCCTACCTAAACCTCTAGCACTAGGTGATCAAACAATTTCAGGCACAAGAATAATTATGTAGTATAGTATAGTATCTAAGTAATAACAGCCACACGGGTCGATCGATCAGGATAAGCTACGGTTGCCGCGGTTGGTCCGTGGATTGGTGACCATTTTTAACCGACTTCAAAAAGGAGGAGGTTCTCAATTCGTCGGAACCTTTTTTTTTATTTTTTTTATGTATGTTCCCCGATTACTCGAACATGGCTGGACCGATTTGGTTTTTTTTTGTTTTGTTCGAGAGGGTATACATCACAGTTGGTCCCATATAAAATTGATTAACTTTGCTTGGGTAGTTTTTGAGTTAGCTTCAATAATACGTATTTTTTCCACACTTTTATATGAATGATGTTCTGGTTTGTTTTGCAGGTAGTGGTATTAGAATTTGTGTGGGGTAGGGACACAACTAAAAAGTGAAAAATAAAATCTTTTTTTACAAAAAAATACAACCGACTTCCAAAAACAACACTACAAAGTGAAAAATAACTTTAATTTCGGAAGTCAGTGGCAGAAAACGAAAATACATTTAACTAGACACCGACTTCCGAAATTAAAGTTATTTTTCACTTTGTAGTGTTGTTTTTGGAAGTCGGTTGTATTTTTTTGTAAAAAAGATTTTTACATACCAAGAACCCTCCGTGCCTCCAAAAGCACGACAAGTCCCAGTTGTTATTCTTGGATCTTTGACAGTCGTTACGGGTCGTCAGAAGCCCGAAAGTCTAACTCAAACTCAAAGCATTTATTTCAAATAAACCAATTACAGGCACTTTTGAATTGTCAAGGGGTCGGTCAGTCAGAAAGATGAAGCTAGGCGCCCATTCCAAAGCGTAGTAGGTACCTCTGGAGAAGAACGGGCAAGAAACTCCACGGACACTCTTTTAAATCAAGATATGGTTACAAAATAATGGTTACATCATTCATGTTGAAATTATACACGTGAGAACGATGCAGAACGTTAAAAGCGTCCTAAAAAAAAACTATTCAAATATTTAAATTCAATTAAAATAAGCCGTGGCCGCTAAGATATGACCAGCCTTCACTGACAGCGCCCGTTCTCGAATGTCTGATAACCAGTAGGGGTAGCGCATTACCCAGTAACTGGGTTATGGAGGTCAGATAGGCAGTTACTCCATCTTACTACTATTATAAATGCAAAAGTTTAGATGGATGGATATTTGTTACTGAATCACGCCAGAACGGCTGAACGGATCTGGATATAATTTGGCACAGAGATAGGCTGCTTTTTATCCCGGAAAAATGTACGGTTCCCCTGGGACAATCTCCGACATCCGCGCGGGCGAAGCCGCTGGCATAAGCCCGTGTAAAATACTGGTATTCAGCTGCATCTGAGTAGACTCTAACAAAGTTGGGAAAAGTATAAGCAGATGATGACACTTATAGCATATTCAGAAGCGATTTTCTCATGGAATAAAAAATTTAAACTTTCAGATAAGACCCATTTCGTATTTTCAGTTGTAGGTTCCAAAATCATTACAATCTTATTTCAAACTATCAAAGGGTTTTCATACGATGTGTCCTAAGAATTACCTAGTGCTTCTAAAATCATCCTTAATCTGCACCAAATAAGGATGATTTTGGAATTACCTATTGTTACAATCAACCAAAGGTATATTATATAATAAGCTGTAAGATTCTCATTAATGTATTCTGTTTACGTAACCTCAAGCGTAAGGATTTTAGTGACGTGACTCTAGTCGATATAATATCATCATTCTCCTGCCTTTATGCCAATTTATTTGGGGTCCGCGCAACATGTCTCTTTCTCCCATACTTCTATATTACTCGTCATCTCGGTAGTCACCCCCTTTCTAGCCATATCATCTTTCACACAATCCATCCATCGTTTCTTTGGTCTTCCCCTACTCTTATAGCCATCGACATTCATACTCGAATCTTTACTCACGACATTTTCCTCATTCCTCCGCATCACATGCCCACCGAAATGATAATAACCGATTTCCACATACGAGTACTTAGCCACGAGCTCCTCTTATCAGACTCTTCAGACTTATCTCTATGTCAATCAATCAATCTGCCTAGCCTTTTCCCAACTATGTTGGGGTCGGCTTCCAGTCTAACCGGATGCAGCTGAATACCATTATTTTACATGGAGCGACTGCCTATCTGACCTCCACAACCCAGTAACTGGGTAATACGATACCCCTTGGTAGACTTTCAGGCTTCTGTCGACCCGTAACGACTGTCAAAGATCCATGAATGACAGCCGGGACCAACGGCTTAACGTGCTTTCCGAGGCACGGAGGAGTCTCAGTATGTAAAGATGGTCACCCATCCACGGACCAACCCTGGCAAGCGTAGCTTAACCTGATAGATCGACCCGTGCGGCTGTTATTACTTAGCCACGAGCTCCTCAGACTTATCTCTATGTATTAATAATAAATTTGTATGTTTGAACGCGCTTATCTCTGAAACTACCCGTCGGATTTAAAAAATCTTTTTGCATTTGATAGCCCAATTCTTGAGGAAGGCTATGAACTATTTAAAATAACGCTAGGACTCTTAGGAGCCAAGCAAAAAGAAAAAAAAGTCAGAAAGAATGCTAACCCAAAACGACACGGGCAGGCGATGCGATGCAACGGGCGGGGTGGGTTGGAGGTACAAGAAAATTAGGCGTTAGAAACTTGCATCACACTAATAATATTACAAAGGCGAAAGTTTATGTGTGTGTATGTTTGTATGTTTGTTACTTTTTCACGCTCAAACGGCTGGACAAATTTGAATAAAATTTGGTATGTAAACAGTTTACACCCTGAATTAACACATTTTTTATCCTGGTCTGCGCGGGTGAAACCGCGGGGCGCAGCTAGTTAACTATAAATCCAGGTTACCTCACGATAATTTATTATCGAAACCCCTGTCCCAACCCTAGTAATACACCGAAAATAGGTTAATTGTGTAGTTAAATATTTAAGACGGTTCAACTCGGATTGATGAGTTAACTAGGTTTTGCAAGCGACTTTGCTTCTATGTATTTTAAAGTATTATTATTAATTATTAAGAGCCTGTGAGCCTGATGTCCCACTGCAGATCAAAAGCCTCCTACTCTCTTTCCACTTCCCTCCATTTAAAGGCTCAAGTTAGGTGACCATCTTTACATACCGAGACTCCTCCGTGCCTCGGAAAGCACGTTAACCCGTTGGTCCCGGCTGCTATTCGTGGATCTTTGACAGTCGTTACGGGTCGTCAGAAGTCCGAGTCTGATAACCAGTCTTACCAAGGGGTATCGTATTACCCAGTTACTGGGTTGTGGAGGTCAGATAGGCAGTCGCTCCATGTAAAATACTGGTATTCAGCTGCATCCAGTTAGACTGGAAGCCGATCCCAACATAGTTGGGAAAAGGCTAGGCAGATTGATTGAGGACCAGTTCTATTGTACACCTACTGTTTATAATCCCATCTCATAACATGGAACTCAAACCATTTATTTCAAACAAGCTGCACCCCGCAGTTTCACCCGCGTAGACCGGGATAAAGAGTAGCTTATGTGTTAATCCTGGGTATAAGCTATCTACATACCCATCCCAATCAGTCCAGCCGTTTGAGCGTGAAGAAGTAACAAACACACACACACTCACAAACTTTCGCCTTTAAAATAATAATATAATAATATGTTTATTGTTCAACAACGACTAGATTACATGGCAAAGTATGTTTACAGCACAAGCATAGTTACTTAATCTAGTTAGTGGGTGTCGTACTGTTCTCTTAGTTAAGTTACAGTATAACCTACGTTTAGGTGAAACACCTACCTATAATAAGCACGCGTTAAATAAGTTAAAAATATGTAAAAAGTAATTATTACAATAATCTACGTAATATAGACAAATTTAGGCTATTAAACAAAAAAAAAAAAAATGTATGACTAGCTGCGCCCCGCGTTTTCACCCGCGTCGACCGAGACAAAAAGTAGCCTATGTGTTAATCTAGGGTATAAGCTATCTACATACCAAGTTTAATTCTGACACGCCCTCGACGGGGAGAAGTCATTTGAAAATTTCCCATCCACAAAAAAAAAGTAATTATTACAATAATCTACGTAATATAGACTTTAGGCTATTAAACAAAAAAAAAAAATTGTATGACTAGCTGCTCCCCGCAGTTTCACCCGCGTCGACCGAGACAAAAAGTAGCCTACGTGTTAATCTAGGGATACCCTAGATTAACACATAAGCTACTTTTAACTAGCTACATACCAAGTTTAATTCTGACACGCCCTCGACGGGGAGAAGTCATTTGAAAATTTCCCATCCACAAAAAAAAGGATACCATCATCAATGGGTAGTTCATGAGTTCACTTTACTTTGTGTAAATTATTTCATCACCACTGCTCTCAAAACGGTGAAGGAAAACATCGTGAGGAAACCGGCATGTCCTAGAACCAAAAAAATTCGAACACATGTGACATCTATCACCTTAATTGCGTAACACACAATTTTCCATTGCTTCATAAGTTCGAAAAATTTGTCAGCTCAACAAAGTAAATAACGCAATGAATGTTGTTGTACCATCAAAATTAAATTCATTTGCTGCTGTTAGTGTGCTGCGCATTTACCCCGTAGTACTGTGGGCTGCGTGGTGGATTACGTCCACTCCACCTCACAGAGAGGAGGCCTGTATCCCAACTGTGGGTAGGCTGATTACTGATTTAAAAGATGTAGAAGTGCTTCCAGCTTCCACTTTGTTTTTAGAGTTCCGTACCTCAAAAGGAAAAACGGAACCCTTATAGGATCACTCGTGTGTCTCTCTCTGTCCGTCTGTCACAGCCAATTTGCTCCGAATTTAACGGACCGATTAAGTTGAAATTTGGTACACATACGAATTTCTGTGACCCAAACACGGACGGGTAAAGTAAATAAATGAATTTTGAATATGGCGGTCACTTTTGGGGGCAAATAAGAAAATTTAAAAAAAAAAATGTTTTGCAAACTATACCGTGTGACATATCAAATGAAAGGGCTTATATGGGTCTCAAATATACTTTTTTTATAATTTTAAAATAAAATTATTTTAAAGTTATTTAAGAAAATAGACGAAAATTTACCATTCCCCCCTTACCTCCGAAACTACTGAGCCTAAAATTTTGTAACAAAATACTGAAAATAGACCTTTGTCTGTAAATTACAGGAAAACCTATAAGAAGTCTATGATCTTAAAATAACATGGTAAATCTCTCAATATTGTGAGTACAAACTTACATTTGCAGTTGGAATGTATGGGAGAACATGTTTTTCAACTACAATTTTAAGTTTGTTCTTGGGATAAATTCATCCCAACTACGGAACCCTTCATTGTGCGTGATCCGACACACATTTGGCAGGTTTTATGTAATTGTGTGGCAGACAAGCTTCTGATATTGTAGATGTCCTTAGCTGGCATCCATCCGTCCGTTCACCATCCCCAGAAGAGCTCCTTCAAGAGGGCCTCGTGGCTAAATAATAACAGCCGCACGGATCGATCTTCAAAGTTAAGCAACGCTTGCCGAGGTAGGTCCGTGGATGGTTGACCATCTTTACATAGCGAGACTCCTCTGTGCCGCGGAAAAACGTTAAACCGTTGGTCCCGGCTCTCATTCGTAGATCTTTGTCAGAAGCCCGAATGTCTGACAACCAGTCTTGCCAGGGCATCGTGTTACCTAGTAACTGGGTTGTGGGGGTCAGATAGGCAGTCGCTCCATGTAAAATACTGGTATTCAGCTGCATCCGGTTAGACCGTAAGCTGACTCCAACATCATCATCTGCCTAGGCTTTTACCAACTATGTTGGGGTCGGCTTCCAGTCTAACCGTATGCAGCTGAATACCAGTATTTTACATGGAGCTACTGCTTATTTGACCTCCACAATCCAGTAACTGGGTAATACGATACCCTTGGTAAGACTGGTTGTCAGACTTTCGGGCTTCTGACGGCCCGTAACGACTGTCAAAGATCCACGAATGACAGCCGACCCCAACATAGTTGGGAAAAGGCTAGGCAGATCGGTTGGCATGAGCTACCTCACATACTCGTAGCTCGTGAGAAGTGAACAGTTGGTCAGAGGGCGGATTATTCTCTGCCCCTAGGGAAGTTAAAATAAAAAATAAAATAACGTTTTTAATAGAAAACTATGCGCAACATAAATACTAGCCGAACTCACGATGTTAATTGAAAAATAACTTTGTTCTTTGATAAAAAACGCGAGCATTTTAAATGGACAAAAATTATTTCATTTTGGTTTTTAGGGTTCCGCACCCGAACGGTTCAAACGGAGCCCTATTGCTGTAACTCACGTGTCCGTCTGTCCGTCGTCTGTCACACAGGTTTTACATCCAAACGGTTGGAGCTATAGTCTTCAAATTTTCATAGTATAAGAATCTTGATAACCCAAAGCCATACAAATTGTCAAAAAATATTTTTCAGTGTTTTTGAGGGGTACATACAGGTATAGGGGGACGCGAAAAAAAATTGTTGAATTAACCAATCGAGTGAGGTATTGTTGTTTAGAGCTCGTTGAGTAAATAAATACTATATATTTTGTTTTGAAACATTTTAATAAACAAAGGAATGAGGAGCCACCAGTGCCACCCTACAAAGACTAACTTTGGTTATACGCAACGTATAAAAAAATTGGTAGTCATAGTATTGCCGACAGAATTGAAAACTTAAGGAGCATGCGCAATTCAAATTCAAATTCAAATATTTTAATTCAGATAAATCCATATAATGTTAGTAGTAGTATAACTTAGCCTAATGTTAGTATTAAATTGAAATAATATAAAATTAAACCACACCTGACCAAATAAACCAGTGCACCACTGAACGAGTAGTTCAATGGTGCACCAGCCTACCCGGACAAGTGTGTCTGAACTCTTACCCACCTTCGTAAGAGGGGAGAGTCCCACCGACCAGAAAATACATTCAGGATGCCATTGGGGGAGGAGCGCAAGCGCGCCGTCATGGAAGCGCATCGCTTTCGCATGATCGCGGCGAACCCGTCAACGCACGCTTCCGCGAACATCCCTGACGCGCTACATCGCCACGGCAACCCCAAAAGCACCCTAAATGCGTTAATGTAAATGGTAGCCCGTGAAATTCAAATCTTCTTGCGTTTTATGCAATTTGCAGGTCCGTGTCAGGTTGTATCTCGATCAAAATATGATACGCGGCAATACAACATTTATGTACATATTATATTTATATAATTTTAATCATTAATACATCTCTCTAAGTTAGATTTCTGCAGATTCGTCGAACGAACGAAATCTAACTTAGAGAGATGTTTTGATGATTTTTATGGTTAAAATTATATAAATACATATGTTTTATTGCCGCGTATCATATTTTGATCAAGATACAACCTGACACGGACCTGCGAATTGCAAAAAAAAAAACGAAAAAAAAAAATTAATTTTGCGGGCTACCACAGCGCATCCCCCATAAATATAAAACTATGTATAGCAACGACGCGGTGTATAGCAACGACGCGGTGTCGAGGCGTCGCGGTGACGTGTGACGCGAACCGTACGATTTCCCTCTTCTACAAATCACTCAACGCTCAGATCATCAATCACTCAAATCATTCAGCTGCATCCGGTTAAACTACAAACTGACCACAACACAGTTGGGAATAAGGCTAGGCAGATGATGATGTGCCATATAACAGAACTAGCTTTTTCCAGCAGCGGCTTCGCCTACGTGGATGTCGAAAACATCCCACGGGGACGTACTACCGGGAATTCCTTCCTTATTCCTTGTCTACATTATAAAGGGAACCTCTGTGCAAAGTTTCAGCTTTCTAGGTCCAAGGGTTTGGGCTGGGTATAGAGGCATGAGGAACAGGGTGTAAAGTTCACTCATCCTCCATAGAAAAGGGAGGATCCTCCGACCAGACGGGTGTTGTATCTGTTGGGCAACTGCCCGACGGTTGATGTCAAGACGTTGTATATATTATGCTAGTCGCGCGGTAAACTCTGATTGCGCGATGCAGGATTGCGTGACGTCAGTGTGACGCGTAGTTCGTATATGGCGATGTAGATTCCGCCACATCACTCCCCTCCGGAGACCGGAGGTCGATATGTACATTTATTGAGAACCTGTACCTATCTAAAATTATATTTATAGTTCAGAATCGTACCATGCACATCTATCAACAATTCGGCCAAAAAATATTTTAAGAATGTAAAATATTTTATTTAATAAACATACTTTTGTGTAAAAAAGTAATAATTTGACTACCCATTTGTAACAGCGTCCTTAAGGACGCTGTTACAAATGGGTAGTCAAATTATTTTAAAACAAAAATATGTTTATTAAATAAAATGCTTTGCATTATTAAAATATTTTTTCGCCGAATTGTTTTGAGAGATGTGCAAGGTACGATTGTGAATTATAAATATAATTTTAGATAGGTACAGGTTCTCAATAAATGTACCTACTTACCCAAATAAAAAAAAAAAAATTGAAGATATAAGAGAGAAAAGAAAGAAAAAGAGAAGAAAAGAGAGAGAGAGAAGAGAGCGCCACGGCTTATTTTAATTTAATTTAAATATTTGAATTGTTTTTTTTTTTTTAAGGACGCTTTTAACGTTCTGCATCGTTCTCACATGTAAAATTTCAACATGAATGATGTAACCATTATTTTGTAACCATATCTTGATTTAAAAGAGTGTCCGTGGAGTTTCTTGCCCGTTCTTCTCCAGAGGTACCTACTACGCTTTGGAATGGGCGCCTAGCTTCATCTTCCTGACTGACCAACCCATTGACAATTCAAAAGTGCCTGTAATTGGTTTATTTGAAATAAATGCTTTGAGTTTGAGAGAGGATAAAATGTACCCCTTTAAAATTATATTTACAGTTCAGAATCGTAAATTGTACATCTATCAACAATTCGGAAAAAAAACAATTTAAGAAAGCAAAGCTTTTTATTTCATAAACATACTTTTGTTTAAAAAAGTAGTGATTTGACTACCCATTTGTAATGGCGTCCTTAAAGATTTGTAATTACAATACATTACAATTCTTGCATGGTTCTAGCTACGTCGGAACGTTATTCTGTACGTCATGAATTTTATACTCGCAGTTGCTGCGTGTGAGTTTAGAGGGTGGTTCACGTGAGACGAGGAAGCGGGTAGAGTTTGAAATGGTGTATGGTATAAATGTTTTAATTGTGTTTCGCTGGTGGTGGCGTGTGTTGGATCATTAAGTTCCCTTCAAAATGGTGCTGATCCATGCGTCATGTTCGTAAACGGGCGCCGTCATTTGGGACTGGTCGTCTCTTAGCTGCCACGACTTATTTTTAATTTAGTTGTTTTTAGTTTTTACCTTTTTTATTACGGACGCTTTTAACGTGCACGTCTTTCAAAATTGTTCTCACATGTATATTTGCAACATGAAAGATGTAACCAATATTTTGTAAAAATATGAACAATGGTATGGGTTACATGTTTATTTAACACATTCGCGCGCGGTGCTTACTTTTTTGAAACTTGTGATGGAGCACTGTTTTCCCCCATACATTTTTTTTTGACGTTTATAAACGTTCATTGGTACCTCTATTTATTTGAGTAATTAACTATGATTAGAACGACATTATACGTCGACGTATGGTGACGTTCCGCAACATATAATCATTTATTTTTTTTTTAAATTAAACACAACGTCTCGATACGTCGACGTGCAGTTACGTTCTGCCCCATTTTATCCTTTAAAACGTATTAAATTATACAAAACGTATCTGTACGTCGACGTATATACACGCTCTGTAACATTATATATTTCCTAATCTATTATACTACACGCAACGTCTTATTACGTCGACGTATGGATACGTTGTGCCACATTTAATCTTTCGATACCTGTTATATTACTCGCAACGTATCATTACGTTGACGTATTAATACGTTGTGCTGCATTTTATCTTTCGTTACATATCATATTACACGCAACGTCTCATTACGTTGACGTATGGATACGTTGCGCTACATTTAATATTTCGGTACCTGTTATATTACACGCAACGTATCATTGCGTTGACATATTAATACGTTGTGCTGCATGTTATCTTTCTTTTCCCATCATATCACTCGCAACGTCTAATTACGTCAACGTATGACTACGTTGTACCCCTTAACGTCTTTTTTTAACTATTATGTCTCGCGCAACTTCTGATTACGTCGACGTGAAGAAACGTCCCTTTTCATTTTATCTTACCTTACTTGATATATTCTTCGCAACGTGTCATTACGTCGATGCATGGATAGGTTTTGCTTCATTTTGTCTCATCTAATCTATTATATTACACGCAATATTGACTGTAATACATTAAAACAAACACTGCATACGTGGGTATGTATTTATTGTTATTGAAATAAAAAAAGAGATCAAAAAAATACAAAGCAACTGCTCTTTTGTACTTACTTATAACTAGTTTATTTAAAAGTAATATCACAATTTTTGTAATATTAATCATATTAATATTGTTTAAAACATGAAATAAAGTGTTGTATTTTGACAAAATCAACATAATTAAAAACCTTACTGAAACTAACACAACAAATGAAACAAAAAATTTTCTTCTGTGCAAACTAGGAAAAAAATCAGTCTTGTGATGCAATTTAACTCAAGTTCACCCGCATTTATTTATTATTAATTACTTTTACTTATTGACAATAGTATAACTAGCCTACAGATAATAACTTTAGCTTTGACTTAGTTTTTACTTTAGGTTTCCCTGTAAAATATAGAGAACGTAATAATCAGTCTTCTGATTTGAACATCTGTGCTGGGTTATACCTCAGCTCTTTTTGTATTTTTCAAACCTGGTTATGCCATTCTTCGAAGCACAAAGCACACAGGGGTGGCTTTTCTTCACATCCTTTGCATCTCAGTCCTGTTTCTCGCCTAATTTTATTTTTAGTACACATTCTGCACTTCATATAATTAGATGTTTTTTTGGAGCCTTCACGAACTGGTATTTTTTCTGGCCAATGACCACCGTTTCCGTGTGAATTTGTGATTGGAGGAAGAATAAACTCCCTTCTTTCTTGTTGTCTATTATCATTTTTATTTAATTGAGACATGACCTGTTCAATTTTCGTCGTTTTTGGTACATTGATAAGATTTCTTATCAATTCTTCGCGGTAACTCAGAAAATCACATTTATTTTGGCAATATTTTCTGTAAAGAAAGAAGCTATTCCAAACTGTTAAATCCAGTAAGTGAAAGAACACTTTTTTGTACCATTTAATGGTTTTTCTCGGTGAAGAATAATATGAAACCATCTGGTCCGCTCGGTCTATACCGGACATATGCATGTTGTATAGGGATACTTCTTCTGGTTTCGTGCTGGTTTTACCATAACGATTTGAAACTGTGACAAGTTTGGGATGGCTTGCAGTATTTATCATAAGTACAGGCCGTTTGTCTACCCATTTGGAGACATAAACTTTGTTTTTGCGAACCCATACATGTTGATTTTTTTTCAGTTTTTTTTTAATCAATTCCTTGGGGTTGCTTTTACGGTTAGCACGTAATGTTCCAGTTGTGTGAGTTTTTAAGTTGAGAAGTTTTTGTGAAAGCTCCACGGAATTGTAGTAGTTGTCCATAAACAGCCAATGTCCTTTTAATAAATATGGTTGCATTAGCGTCATTACTATTTTTTCAGTCTTTTTTCCTCTTATTGTTTCGCTATCTGTGTCTTTGCCAGTGTACATGGTAATATTTAACATATATCCATCGTCAGACGTCAGTTCGTAAAATTTGATGCCATATTTCGCTTTTTTGTTTTTAATATACTGTCTGAAAATAACTCGTCCCCTGAACAGCAACAATGATTCGTCTAAACTAAGTTCTCTGTTAGGTTTGTAACATTCCTGGAAATGTCTCGATAATGTGTCAATAAATTGGGTAATCTTTTCTTTGCCTTTTGAATTGAGTTCGGCCACATACACACATTTTAAAAGTTGCTCAAATCTTCGGCCTGACATCGAATATTGAAATATAGGATGATAATATAATGGATCACTACGCGTGAAAAGTTTCCGTTTTTGCGGAACGTTAACCTGTCCCATCAAAAGACATAATCCAAGAAATTTGAGCATTTCTTGCCGATTCGTATCTCTGAAATTATAGTTGTTCTTTCTAGTTGGTCTTCTTTTTGAACATAGTGCTTGCCCGTAAGCATTCGTTTTCTCAACTATGTAGTCTAAAATGTTTGGTGGTAATAACTTACCAAACACTTGTTCAACTGATGAACTGGGGCCAATTTCAAACTGAACTCCGGCAGAAAGCTCATCAAATTCAAAAAACGGGATTTCAGCTATTGTTTCTTCCCATGCTGATTCCTGTTGGGGCGAGGCTTCTACGGATGGATCACCTTCAGGGCTCGCAGGATCTGATATCTGTGGCGGCGCCTCGCGACGTGGGCTGCTTTCGGGGCTCGCAGAGACCACTATCTGAAGTGAGGGTGGCACCCCACGATGTAGGTTGCCTTCGGGACTCGCAGGTATTAGTATCCGTGGCGAGGGCTGCCCTTCAAGGTCTTCGAAGTCTGGAATCTGAGGCGAGAACGGCATCCCGCAATATGAGTAGCCTTGGTGGTCCTTAGGGTTTGGAATCTGGGGCGAGGGCGGCATCATGAGATGTGGATTACCGTCAGAGTTCTCAGGGTCTATATTCTGAGGCGAGGATGGTGCCCCGCACTGTGAATTGCCTTCGGTATCTTCAGGGTCTGGATTTTGAAGCGAGGGCGGCACCTCGTGATGTGGGTTGCCTTCAGGGTCCGCAGGGTCAGGACCCCGAAGCGAGGGCAGCACCTCGCGATGTGGGTTGCTTTCTGTGTCGTCAGGGTCGGGACTCTGGGGTGAGGGCGGGACCACGCGATATGGGTTACCTTCAGGGTCCTCGGGGTCTGGATTCTGAAGTGAGGGCGGCACCTCGTGATGTGGGTTGCCTTCAGGGTCCGCAGAGTCAGGATCCCGAGGCGAGGGCAGCACCTCGCGATGTGGGTTGCTTTCTGTGTCCTCAGGGTCCTCGAAGTCTGGATTCTGAGGCGAGGGCGGCACCTCGCGAAGTGGGTTGCCTTCTGGGTCCTCAAGGTCTTGATTTGGAGGCGAGCTCGGCGCCTCTCCACATGTAACATCTTCAGGGGCCACAAGATTCTCCGGCATCATAGACAAGAGTGGCGCTCCACGATGTTGGCTGCCTTCGCAACTATCAGAGTTCATCCTGGGTGGTATGGACGGTGTGAGCAATGAAGAAAAGCTTGAAACGTCACCAATATTATTTATAAGGGTAGATGAATTAATAGAGATTGTGTCAGCATCTTCATCGTCGGTGACTTTCCTTTTTTTGTGTTGACTCTTAGCACTCGTGGAACTATCGCGCTTTCGCTTATTTTTATGGGTATCAAAAATACTGTCATCACTACTTATATTACTTTCCTCTTGATCTTCGCTATAGTTTTCATTTTCAGAGTAATCAGATCTGGTTTCATCGCTACTACAGTTCTCAGAGCTGCAATCATGTTGATCCTTGTGGTCACCCGCTGGATCATAATCTACATCAGAAACTGAACCATCAGTAGCATAGGGGTCCGGCGAAGTACCACCAGAGGAAGTTGGCTCAAATATTTTCATTTTTATGTTGTTTCGTGCTCTTTTTTCCATCTACAACAAATAAATGAAATTAATTAAAGTAAGTGTAATTATCAGTATAAATATTTTAAAGCAACCTTATATACCTATTTTTGACGGCATAAAATAGCATTGTTATCAAATCTACACACACATACGAAATATTATTTCGATCGAACAACAGGACGTAGGTCAAATGTAATTTACTAGATTTTATTACAGAAAACTGTCTTAGCTACACTGAAATAGCTGAACTTAAATAAAAGCTAGTAAAATTAACATTACTAGTCAAAAGACGTGTAAATCTTATATAAACAACATTTAGTACTTACTGTTATGCCCGAAGAACATGGTTGTGATGGATCCGAGCTTGTATTGTCACCTTTTTTATTACTTTTCTTTCTTCTCGCTCGCTTTGTTTTGTTCATCTAAAACAATGGAATTTCTATAATTAGAACTAAAATAAAACTACTCTTGTTGCTCAAATATGAAAATAATTATTGTATTCTATATAGAACACACTCTATTATTTAAATCCAATATAAAATATGTGATAACTTACGATTTAACAGTTTCGTAACTCGGGAGCTCACGTCACTGTACACGTGCGTCGCGTCACGGTGCACAGCCCGACTGACAGTATTGCGGCGCATACTCCAGTTGACGACTATGGACGTTCTGCGTTTGTGAGTAGGTCTCTTTGTATGTGTGAGAAGCACCCACAAAACGCTTAAAATGTCGATGCTGTGTGACACTACGAAATCAAGATTTTGATATATTGTGGCACTGTGACGTCACTATAGGAGCATTATATGAAAAACGGACGTTTCCTTACGTACTGACTGATAGAGAAACATAAAATTTGACGTATCGATACGTTGTGCGACATCGTATCTCGATTTTTTTACGTATCCATACGTTCAGCACGCGAACGTGTTAATCTTAGTTTAAGTATGTCCTTGTATTCTGCAGCGTGTAACTGTTTTTTGTCCCTAATAAATAAAATAAAATAAAATATTTTGATTTAACCCGTCGCGCGCTAATTAGCAGACACAATTGAAATTCTATTGTTATCTGTACACATGGTGTGCAATCGACATTTTAAGAGTTAAAAGAGTGTCCGTGGAGTTTCTTGCCCGTTCTACTCCATAGGAAAACCTGCTATGCTTTGGAATGGGCAACTAGCTTCATCTCTCTGACTGACCGACCCATTGACAATTCAAAAGTGCCTGTAATTGGTTTATTTTAAATAAACAAACTGCAAATATAAGTTGATTATTAATAAATAAATAAATACACTATTAAAATAAACTTATCAAACAATAGAAATATTTTTTAACGTAAATGACTAACTAACTAACTATACAAATAAATACAAAACAAAAGGACACTTAGGCGTCGAATTTATTTTAAATAAATGGTTTGAGTTGAGAGAAAATAATGAGTTTTTTACTGCTTATTTTTGAGTCGATTGTATTTTTAGATTATTTGGGCGTTCAAAAAAATCACCACACCATCTAACAATGCGTACAGTCTTCGCCACGCAAGTACGCGACCAATCACGCAACAGGATTCCGTACTGCCCATCCCCACCTTTTTGCCAACTTGTTTGGTGGCTAACTGGCCACTGTATCAACTCTCCCCCGCTCCACGCTCACCACTTGCACCACACACATAAAGCCGCGTACAGACGTCCGTATGTACACACTGATTTCCCAAATGAATCGCCCGCGGCGCGCGGCGGTCGCACTGTGCGAGAGAACCAAGAAGTTATTATACTCGTAGAATGCAAGGTTTTGACCTTTAACCACTCGTATATTAAATCATCACTTAAAATTACAGAAACAAAACCATCATTGTGTCTTGAAATACGAACTAAGTAAATATAATAAGATCGCTTTTAGCGATAAGACCGCCCATTGTGTCACTCGTATGTAAAATTTCAACATTGTAAAATTGTAACCAGTAATTTAAATGGTGTGCATAATAAAGAGTATTCTATTCTATTCTATTCTATATAATTTTAGATAGGTCCAGTTTCTCAATAAATGAATTTTATTGAGAAACTGTACCTATCTAAAATTATATTTATAGTTCGGAATCGTACCTTGCAATCCGTCGAAAAAACATTTAAACAATGCAAAGTATTTAATTTTATAAACATTACTTTTATTTAAAAAAGTAATGATTTGACTACCCACTCGTAAAGGCGTACGTAAAGCCTTGCACTCAGCTTCCAAACCCACAGTATAATAAAATTTGAGTACCTACATCTCACATAATATCAACCACATTCTAAACTTAGTTCAAAGTTTGAACTTGAGGTAAGTTACCTCAAGTTAAAGTAACTGGCTCTTTACCGTGCTACAGCAACCGCTGACCACAAAGAGAGCTGTAACATGTACTGCAACAGGTTACAGCTACCTTAGAAGTGTTAGCATGTCAGTAAAGGCATCTGTCTTCACTTACTTCATCATTATCTGCCTAGCCTTCCCCAACGATGTTGTATGGCTTCCAGTCTAGGAGCGACTGCGTATCTGACGCCAACAACCCAGTTACTGGGTAATACGATACCCCTTAATAAGACTGGTTGTCAGACTTTCGGGCTTTTGACAACCCGTAACGACTGTCAAAGTTTTAACGTGCTTTCCAAGGCACGGAAGGGTCTTGGTATGTAAAGATGGTCACCCGTCCACGTACCAACTGCGGCAAGCGTTGCTTAATCTGATACCCGTGTGGCTTTTATTACTTAGCCACGAGCCCCTCTTTAATCACAAGCCCCTTCTACTTTCTTAACTTACTTATACAAGGTTGATATGAGCGAGAGGCAGTAAATTAAACCACATATACTTTGTATCATTTTCAGCCTCTTTACTAAAAATTAGATAAATAGAAGCAATAGTTTAGTCACAGGATTATTATTTTTTTTAGTTTTTTCATTGTTGAAACACGACGTATGTGCCCTAACAGCTGACTAAGTATGTTGTTGAAAATTCTGTCGTTTAAAGGTAACTAGGTACCTATCATACACCATAAAACGATATAATTTTTGACGCGACGTTGCCGTTTTGTTACGCACGTCAGTGGAAATGTCAACAAAGGATGTTTACATTATAATTAGATCATTAAGCTATTTTATGTGTTCGAAAAAAGTTGTTTCTTATTTTTCTCCAAAACTTTTTTTTAATAGTTCCGAGTTAACACTATGCATCTATAGTATATGTGGTTTAATTTAATGCCTCTCGCTCATATCAACCTTGCATAACTTAATGTTTCTGCCTACCCTCATAGGAAGAAGGCGCGAGTTTTTGTATGTATTGGTTGGTCGTAGTACTTTTCTGGACGAGCTCCTTCACAAACCTCTTCTCATCCAAATCCACATATTTTGGTCTCGAGACTAAATAAAAAAACCGGTCGAGAGCGAGTCGGACTCGCGCACCGAGGATTTCGTACCATCATTTATATGTAATGTTTGTTGATGATTTCTGAAAAACTGTGCTATTTAGAGACATGGTTTTATTTTTCCTGTAATCTATATATAAACTTCTATCACATAGAATAATTTCAGATTTTTCGCCATGCAAACTTCGGAGACAAGGGGGGGGGTTGAAAACTATGCGGCCTAAAAAAATGTTTGAGAATGTGCAAACAGCGTTCTTTCATATGTTACCCCACATGCCCTAGTAGCTCGACTTCGAATTTTTAAGATTCTCTTTCAGGCCCTGTTGCAAAATAGTTGGGCAAACGTCATCTAAAACTGTTCCAAATTTCAAGTTGATAACATTAGTAGTTCTTGAGATATCCAGCTGTGACAGACAGACAGACTGAGTCATACCATAAGGGTTCCTTTTTACCATTTGATACGGAGCCCCAAAAACCAAGACAAAGCGCTGTCAACAGTGACGTGAGGCCGGTTTCGTAAACATGTGTGCACTTAGTGAGGTGTAGTTTAGTGTAAATGTGTGCGTGTGAGCGTGTATGTACAGAACGAGGTGTAGTTTTACGCATGCTACACTGTTTTGTTCGCAGCGCTTTTATTTGGGCTGAGATTTTGACCCCAAAATCCATTTTATACAGCTAACGTTACGCGGTTTAAGAACACCCCCTCACACCCCATGTCAACAGCAGGAGTATAAATAAAACCGGGGCTCATTGCACCCCCGGGCATGTTACGTTTTTTGCTAATTCGTAACTTTAACAAATGTGATACCTACTTTCTCTTTGAAGTCGGATAAACTTTGTGATTTCAAAAATGAGTTTATTTTTTCGTAAAAATAAAATGGTGTTTTGTTTTGTTTTGTATCTCTATACCGAGTACCTACTACGTCTATTTAATATTTTGCTACAAAATGTATGTAAAAAATGTTTTTTTTTTAAGTCACTAAACGGTGAAAGAAAACATCGTGAGGAAACCGGCATGTCCTAGAACCAAACATTCGAAGACATGTGAAATCTAGCAACCCGCACTGGGCCCGCGTGGTGGATTACGGCCCACCCCCTCTCAAGAGAGGAGGCCTGTGTCCCAGCAGTGGGAACATTTAGGCTGATTATGCTATTCAAAATCTGCCTAGCCTTTTCCCTATGTTGGAGTCAGCTTCCAATCTACCCGGATGCAACAAAATACCAGTGTTTTACATGGAGCGACTGCCTATATGACCTCCACAACCCAGTTACTGGGTAATATCCCTTGGTAAGACTGGTTGTCAGACTTTCGGGCTTCTGAACCGAAGACCCATATAGACTCTCCACGAATAACAGCCGGGACCAATGGCTTAGCGTACTTTCCGAGGCATGGAGGAGTCTTGGTATGTAAAGATGATCACCCATTCAAGGACCAACCGCGGCAAGCGTAGCTTAGCCTGACCCCTCTGCCCCTCTTGTTAGCAAATAGATATAATGTAAATATTTATCGTTTACTGAATACATAATTATAGTTGTAGAGATTAAAATCATCATTCATCAAAATCATATCATATAATATAATAGAATATCATGATTATTACAATAAAAAAAAATGTTTACGAACAAAATCAAATCAAATCACTTTTATTTGTTAACACAGGTAAAGAAATATGGAGGAGCTCGTGGCTAAGTAATAACAGCCGCACGGGTCGATCCATCAGGTTAAGCTACGCTTGCCGGGGTTGGTCAGTGGATGGGTGACTATCTTTACATATCGAGACTCCTCCGTGCCTCGGAAAGCTCGTTAAGCCGTTGGTCCCGGCTGTCATTCGTAGATCTTTGGCAGTCGTTACGGGTCGTCAGAAGCCCGAAAGTCTGACAACCAGTCTTACCAAGGGGTATCGTATTACCCAGTTACTGGGTTGTGGAGGGCAGATAGGCAGTCGCTCCATGTAAAATACTGGTAGACTGGAAGCCGACCCCAACATAGTTGGGAAAAGGCTAGGCAGATTGATTGAGGTAAAGAAATATGGATCTTATATTAGTAAAAAGAACGCTATGTTATGCCAGGAGGCGTACAAAGATGTTGTGCATCTTTCTCCAGATCATGCATGATATTCAATTATCAAAATAAATTAACAAAAAAATTATTACATAATATTATTTACCACTAAAAATATCTAAGTCAAAATCACAAGAACAAAAAAAAAAAAAAAAATTAAATGTTAATTAATAATGAATTTCAATTCATCATGTAAGTATTTTTTTTTTAATTAATATTTATTTGTGTTCTAAACTCAAACATATTTGAATTTTCTATTTTTCCTTCAACCTGGCGAAAGCAAAGCGCATAAAAAAAAGAAAATTTAAATCATAGTTTCCTAATAATTCATGACAAAAATATTTTTCGTTATTTTATTTCTTCAAAAGTGTATTGAAAAACGTAGTTTGATATACGTGGACATTTGTTATTGCAGTTCTCGGCTCAAAAACAACCTCGCCTACGCCTCGGGTGTTAATTCCGCCTCGAATGCAATAACAAATATTCTCCACTTGTATCAAAATGTACTATTTTTGGACACCCTTTGTCATATTCACCCACAATTTTTTAATTTTAAGGGTCTTACAATTTATACAATAACTTTCTTATGATAATAGATGGCGCCACGTGTCTTTCGAATCATGGTTGAATTATATTATTACAAGCAGAGTACAACCGAATTGATTGTCAAATTCTAAATTAACGCGAGTGAAGCCGGGTCCAAAAGCTAGTTCTGAAAGAAAATGGAGCACGCTTGAGTCAAGTGCTCGAAGCGAGCATTCGACGCGTTTAGTGTGCGTCTAGATGACTTCTATGCTGTCATGCGCAAGCGATGTGCGTCTGTGCTGCGGCGGTTCAGAGGTAGTCCTGACAACATCGTTGCTACACTGGCGGATACAATAGATGGGCCGTTTATCAGGCACTGGGTGGGTAGACATGTGCGCACAGATATCTATGTCGTCAATTAATTTATATATATGTCGGGACGTCAAGATTTACTCAGTTAGATTTAGACAGACATGTGGGCAGAAGATGGGTTTCGTGCAATGTGAACACACTGGGTGCGATACACGGTGTTTAAAATCACAATCTAACACAATCACTAAGCACAATGAATCGAATACAGTTCCGTGGCGTACCAACCCCGATGTTGCCTCGATGCGATCCGACACTAGACTGTTCTGCTCGCCATGAGGTTAGAACATCACGACTCTGTAGAAGCGCGCTGTAGGCGTGGGCACCTCACGTGATGTCGCCTATGGCGCGCCTGCGATTCGTTACGCGTCCGTACTATTGACCGGATCCGACATATATATATTATTATTTTTTTTTTTTACTACCTATTAGGCTAAGGCTACATTAACACTATATGGATCCATAGATCCATGATCAAAAAATTCAAATTCAAATTCCTTATTTCAAACCATAGGTTTGAAATAAGGAATTTGAATTTGAATTTTTTTTTATGCATTTAAACTGATTTCTCCGTCAATTATACTTAGACCGATTTTGAAAATTATTTTTTAATAACTTTGTATAAAACCGAAAATTTATAAAAATAATTAGGTTAGGTATGACATTTTTTTAAATTGTTATTACTAAAGTCTGTTCTTTAAAGAAAATCTAACCTTTTTCCGCCATTTTTTGTGACTTACCACTATGGAGATTTTTTTTGATCTGTTATCTCATTTGTTAACATATTTACATTATCTGTGTTAGAAACTTTGGGTATAGTGGTACACTCCTACCAACTTATCTGTGAAATGGCGAAAATTGGAACTACGGCCGTCATGTTGAAATGTCTTCGATTGTGCCGACGCATGTCATTCGATTGTGTCGACGCATCGACGATGGCGTCCTCTTTCAGTTCACAGATAAGTTGGTAGGACTGTACATCCCGGTGTCAATACTTTTGATTACTTTTATTTCAAAGACGTAAAAGTATTTGAACAAAATTGAAAATGGTCGACAAATACTAGGTACTGACTTAGCCAACGTTCGCACGGACGTAAAAATATCGCGGCGGGATTTTAACGCGCACTGCATTTTCAACTCTCGATGTTGAGCCGAGCATTGAGAATCGAACTTAACAACAACAGAGTGCATTCTAGTGCGTCGAAAAACACACTGTTGGATTTTTAACTCTCGGCGCTAAGCAGAGCGTTGAAAATCCATTGCGCGAAATAAAATCGCCGCGATATTTTTACGTCCTTGCGAACGTCGACTTACTGAAGTTGACTCTCGAACTTTTCTTGAAATAAAGACGAGTTTCATTAGGTTAGTAGAATGAAGAAAGTGATATTTATAGAGAGGTTACTTAGTAAGTAATTTATTCGTATTGAATGTTAAGTGGACGAGAAAGTTCAGTAACTTTCAAACTATACGCGAACGGAAAGTATTTTTTTAAATAAATTACTAGCTAGCTAGGTCCAGTGGTCACAAGTGCTACTAAAAAAAAAGGGACCTATTAGCTCAACCAGGATTCAGACTAGCTAGGGTAGACTCGTCGTTCATGGGGTACTGTTTAAAAAGTTACAATAAAATACCTCCACACATACTTCAACTCAATGAGACTAAATTCAAAACTTGTATAAAACGCACACAATGCAGGCAGGCAATAAGTTTGGGGATTACATAACTGATAAAAATGCTTGGCTCAGTGCTGGTCCTGCTCCACAACCACAACTAATTAATTAACATTTGAAGATACTGTTGGAGCTGCTGAAGATTGTAAGACTATCATTGCATTGTATAGACTCAATCTCCTTTGTATAATTGCATAGCACATGTGTGAGTACTATGTACATACTCTAAAGCTACCATTTACTGGGTACGACTTTGTTTGACTTGAATGTGCCCTGGCGGCTGAGAGTATGTGATGCTCACTCTAATGTCTCGCTGATGGTGGCGCGTGTTGGATCATTTAGCTAATCCATGCGTCAGGGTCGTGAACAAGCGCTGTCAGTGAAGGCTGGTCATACCTTAGCGGCCACGGCTTATTTTAATTTAATTTAAATATTTGAATTGTTTTTTTTTAGGACGTTTTAACTTTCTGCATCGTTCTCACATGTAAAATTTGAACATGAATGATGTAACCATAATTTTGTAACCATATATTGATTTAAAAGAGTGTCCGTGGAGTTTCTTGCCCGTTCTTCGCCATAGGTACCTTCTACGCTTTGGAATGGGCGCCTAGCTTCATCTTTCTGACTGACCGTCCCCTTGACAATTCAAAAAACTTTTTTACAAAAAAATACAACCGACTTCCAAAAACAACACTACAAAGTGAAAAATAACTTTAATTTCGGAAGTCGGTGTCTAGTTAAATGTATTTCCGTTTTTTGCCACCGACTTCCGAAATTAAAGTTATTTTTCACTTTGTAGTGTTGTTGTGCGCATTTCCTTTCCAATATTTTTTTTTTTTACGCAACGAACAAAACAAAACAAATTTTTGCTTGACAAATGTACCTGGAAAGGAAAATTATTTTGTAACAAATCATCTGCCTAGCCTTTTCCCAACTATGTTGGGGTCGGCTTCCAGTCTAACCAGATGCAGCTGAATACCAGTATTTTACATGGAGCGACTGCCTATCTGACCTCCACAACCCAGTAACTGGGTAACACTGATTGTCAGATTTTCGGGCTTCTGACGACCCGTAACGACTGAAAGATCTACAAAGCCGGGATCAACTTCTTAACGTGCTTTCCCGGGGTCTCGATATGATGATAAATGGTCACCCATCCACGGACTGACCTCGGCAAGCGTAGCTTAACCTTCAACCAACCCGAACAGCTGTTTTTATTCACCCACGAGCCCCCCTTAATGATCTCACAGTCCTTATAATTTAAGTAATATTTTAAAGGTGAAACATTTTCAAGTATTCTTCACTGAGAGTCGTTGGAACTCACTTCTTCACTGAAGTGGTTTGAAGAATCTAGATTTTTTAACGAACTTTTTTATTTAAAATTCCCAGCAATGTAGATTTCTTTCTAGTGTTCCTGTACTTAGAATCCTCTGAGCTAAATATAGGGAGTTCTCGCTCAGCAAACGACTAGCGGACAGAACACTCGCTAAGAGACTCATTTTGATACCTTTTGTGTGGAAATCCTCATGGATGTCCTCCACCCTGGGGCAGGAGGAGGGGTCTGTCAGACTTTTACTGACTAAAACCACACGGTGTTCTGCTGCTACCTTTAGCCGGGGTGCTGGAGTGCTTGCGCATTTCGTCACGCTCCCCCGGCTAGGTGTCGGCCCGCATGAATTCATGCGGACCCCGTCACCCTCAGCGGCCTTTTACGGCCGCAATCCTTCCAGAGAGGCGCGCGCGGAACACGGCGCGCCGCCGTCTCGGGCCTTTCACTGTTCAGGCAACAAACTCCCCTACCTAAGCGTACGCATACCAGCGAGTACTCACTCGTCTCCCTCACGCACTAGCTGCTCGTTTCGTTTTTTTTTCGTTTTTGTGAATGGCATCTCGCAGTTGACCATTGGAGGTCGAGACTGCTTAACCGAGCGTTTCCTGTGGGTGCTTTAAGCGAACTTAAAGCCTCCGGCCAGGGCTTACAAACTAAGGTATAGGCGACTGTGCGTCGCTAAGGGGAGAACAGCCAGACGGGGCAGGCTGGATCATAATGGGGGAGTTAAGAGCTACAAACTCAGCTGTGCCCTCAGCAGGCACAGCTTCACCGAGTAGGGGGTAGGGGGGGGGGGGTCGGTTACGATTACGACCTCGGCGGCGAGGTCGGAATGTACTTCTAGGTGGTTTGCGTTTGCAAACCGTACTGGTGGCCCTATTACTCTCCTGAAGGAGGGTTATGGGGTCATCAGAGTCGGAGATAGCTGCTCGTTGCTCGCCAACTCGTTTATATACCATTAAAGACTATTTAGAAGACAAGTCAATAGAATCTGTAATTTGTAACTTAGACTAATTGACATCGCATGATTTTAAATACGCACGCCACGTTATGGCAGGATATGCTGAAATAAACACCCTATGTAGGTACCATATTCTAGCAAATAAATATTTTGATTTGATGTGATTTCCATACCTCAAAAGGAAATATGGAACCCTTATTGGATCACTTCGTTGTCCGTCTGTCAGTCTGTCAAGACACTTTTTCTCAGGAACGCGTGGAGATATCAACTTGAAATTAATATCAAATACGTAGGTCTATGCTCCCTTCGAGTTTAAGTTCCCTTCAAAATGGTTGAGCTAATTGGTGCTGATCCATGCGTCATGTTCGTGAACGGGCGCCGTCAGTTGGGACTGGTCGTCTCTTAGCTGCCATGGCTAATTTTTAATTTTAATATTTAATTTAGTTGTTTTAGTTATTATCTTTTTATTACGGACGCTTTTTAACGTGCACGTCTTTCTACATTGTTCTCACATGTATATTTTCAACTTGAACGATGTAACCAATATTTTGTAAAAATATTATGATTTAAAAGAGTGTCCGTGGAGTTTCTTGCCCGTTCTTCTCCATAGGGATCTACTACGCTTTGGAATGGGCAACTAGCTTCATCTTTCTGACTGACCGACCCATTGACAATTCAAAAGTGCCTTTAATTGGTTTATTTGAAATAAATGCTTTGAGTTTGAGTTTGAGTTTGAGTTTTTAAAAAAAAACTCACGACACTCGTAAGCCGGGGCCGAACAGAAGTTCCCTTTATAATATAGACAAGGAATAAGGAAGGAATTCCCGGTAGTACGTTCCCGTGGGATATTTCCCGACATCCATGCGGGCGAAGCCGCGGGCAGAAGCTAGTGATGAATAATATTGCCAATAATAGGCAAATTATTTATTTATTGAACTTAATCATTGTTTTATATAACAAGTAAAACTCCTTTGAAAATAAATTAAAAAAATAAGAACTTTTATTTCTTTTGTTTAGAGAAGGAAGTTAGCAACACAAATTAGACGAGTTTTCTTCTCTAGGGTTGACAGGAGCTATAAATAATTTATAATCATCATCTGCCTAGCTTTTTCTCAACTATGTCGGGGTCGGCTTCCAATCTAACCAGATGCAGCTGAATACCAGTACCTATTTACATTTTTGCATTAAAAATGTACAGTCAGCAACAAAAGTCGATTAAAATTTGAGTTTTCTAAATCTTAATTATTGAGAAAAATATTTCATTAAAAAACTTTTTTACAAAAGAATACAACCGACTTCCAAAAACAACACTACAAAATGAAAAATAACTTTAATTTCGGAAGTCGGTGTCTAGTTAAATGTATTTTCGTTTTTTGCCACCGACTTCCGAAATTAAAGTTATTTTTCACTTTGTAGTGTTGTTTTTGGAAGTCGGTTGTATTCTTTTGTAAAAAAGTTTTTATTTTTCACTTTTTAGTTGTGTACCTACCCCACACAAATTCTAATACCACTATCTGCAAAACAAACTAGAACATCATCCATAGGGGAAAAAATACGTATTATTGAAGCTAACTCAAAAACTACCAAAGCAAAGTTAATCAATTTTATATGGGACGAACTATGATGTATACCCTCTCGAATAAATAAAAAAAAAATCGGTCCAGCCATCTTCGAGTAATCGAGGAACATACATAAAAAAAAAGTAAAAAAAAAAAGAGAATTGAGAACCTCCTCCTTTTTGAAGTCGGTTAAAAATCGGAACAGATATAAATTTTAAAGTAAATTAACTCTTATCTAATAAATGAAATGCTAAAAAGCAGGTTATCATAATAATATCATTTTGTGTTAATTTAGATGATGTCAAAAAGTAGCAGTGTTAACCGACTTCTGTTGCTGACCGTACCTGGAAAGGAACATTATTTTGTAACAAATCATCTGCCTAGCTTTTTCCCAACTATGTCGGGGTTGGCTTCCAATCTAACCAGATGCAGCTAAATACCAATATTTACATGGAGCGACTGCCTATCTGACCCCCACAACCCTGTAACTGAGTAACATAATCCCTTTGCAAAGCCCACCGTTGAAGATGCTAAATTTTAAGCTAGTCAGTTACTGACTGGCCGATACTTTGGACTAAAGCATTATCAGTTCTAAAGGTTTTGTTAACTGACTTAAAAAAAACTGGCCAAGTGCAATGAAGGGTTCCGTAGTTCATAAGAATTATTCCAAAAACAAACAACATACGTAATCCTAAAGAATTTTTGTTTTGTATTATAAAATTACAAATTAACAATTTCCCGACTTTTTCCTTTACTTGTGCTGTGAGACCTTGCTTCTTGCCAAATTTCATTATTCTAGGTCAAACGGGAAGTACCCTGTAGGTTTTGATTTACTTGCGAGTATCAAAATGTGTTGCTTAAATGGCCGTATTTTTTTATTGCGTTGACTTAGAAGCTTGATTTTTTTAGACCATAGACTTACGTATTGATTTTAATTTCAACTTGATACCTACCTGTACCTGTCTGAGACAAAAGCTCTTGACAGACAGACAGACGGACAACGAAGTGATCTTATAAGGGTTCCGTTTTTTCCTTTTGAGGTACGGAACCCTAAAAAAGAAGGTTATCAATTCGAAATGTATGTATTTAATGTTACCAGAACTGCAATTTGTTTCACGTGTCATAACTCTATTAGGGCTTCCAAACAAATGTACAAAATTTTATAGGTGTATGTATGTTTGTCCACGCATTTCCACGAAACTATTAATTGGTTCGTGACCGTTATTTTTTTATTGCCTTATATTTACTTCAACTTAGGGAACAGTGTGAGTTTCATCAGAATCGGTTTAGTAGTTTTCAAGATATTAACTAAAACGTGTAACGGCTTGGCATATTGTTACGAGCTACGGGTGGGGTGTCAAAGAGTTTTAAACATCTCAAAACTTTGGTCAAATTTCAGTACAATATTTACAACAAAGCTATTAACTACTTATTGCAAACTGATATCCCGGTTTTTACTTAAAACTAAAAATTACGAAATCAAAATGTAATTTAAAAAAAAAATTGAAATAACTTTAATTTCGGAAGTCGGTGGCAAAAAACTAAAATACAGATCCAAAGACACCGACTTCCGAAATTAAAGTTATTTCATAATTTTGAATTAATTTCTTTTTGAAGTCGATTTAATTTTTTTAAATTACTTTTTTCTAAATATACATATAAATTGGGCAAGTTACTCGGGTACCCATCTTTTGTATAGCGTTGAAATGCTGTAATGTCAATCTCTAAACGTCACTTCGAAATTCGAACGCTATCTTTCGACGATTACTTTAACGATTTACTTTAAAAACAAATGAGTTCGCTTTCAAATTGTGTGCGCTCACTTGAGTGAGGTTCCAAGACGTAAACGCAACCGAATAGCAGTACAATTTTTAATTTAATATGATTACTTTAGGAATCCTGCTTACACCCGCTTCAGTAATAAAACTGGCAACAGTGGCACTCAAAGTTTTTTGAACGAATATTATTAGGGACTAACCAACCCGCACTGTGCCCGCGTATAGTGGATTACGGCCCGCTCCCTCTCACAGAGAGGAAGCCTATGTCCCAGTAGTGGGAAAGTTATAGGCTGATTTAGGTAACAGTTATCTGAGATTTCTGTAACAATAATGTCAAAGATTTTTGATAGAATACTACTGTGTTTTACTGTGCTGATTACACGGTGTTTTAATCATTTCTTTGCCATACAAACTTCGTATGCAGGGTGTAATTCCGTAATTCTCGTAGATCTTTTTAACGGTATTAGCCCACCTGATAGAAATTGGTCCATGCCAGAGACATCGCGAACGCGTTGCCATTCATGCTGAAACATCTCATGTGCATCTAATTATACTGACACACATACTCTTCAAATCAGAATACAGCAAGGCTTGGTGACACACATAAATGTACTTCTTCGGCTATACCTACGACGCATCTCTATGTGTCCCGATTACATTACACCACGAAGGTTGAGGAGATTGTGGAGTATGTTCGAGCGAAGACCAGCTGGATCTTAAGGGCCGAGAAGTTGGCGTCGCGCCACAACACGAATTTCACGTCGTTCGTGGTGCGAGTTCAGACTCAATATATTGAGACCGTCCTCAAGGAAGAGTTTTGGCCGAAGGGTGTCGTGTATCGGCGATTCCGCGGAAGGTTACGCGACACAGCGCAGCGCAATACGACGCCGTCACTTCGTATACAATAGTTTTAATATTTTGTGGTTTTAATAAACATGTATGATAGTCTGTAAGGTATTTATGTTATGGGTCATTGTTACCCGAAATAAATGATTTATTATTAAAACAAAAGCCGAAAAATTTCCAAATCGGTAGGACATTTTGACTTACTTACATACATAATTATAACATCAAACTTTACGTCTGTAATCCCCAAAGAGGTAATGTATAAGCAGTACACCCACGTATCACCAGCTATGTTCAAGTCTCATGTAACAGGGGGCGAGTCTATTGCCATTAACCGGGCATAAATCCAGACTCCGGGCTGCTACTGAGAAATTCAACCCAGTAACACTGTACCCGAGTCACTAACATTTTGATAATAAATCCATTGCAGTATACAGAACATACTTAAGGTGATATACTTGAGGTGGTTGTGGTGAGGTGAGGTGGTGGTGGTGGTGAAATGAGGGTGGTGGTGGTGAAGTGAGATGGTGGTGGTGGTGGTTACTTAAGGTGGTAGTGATAGCTGGTGGTTGCTGGTGGTGATAGGTGGTGATAGGTGGTGGTGGTGGTGGTGGTTTAGGTGAGGTGGTACTTAAAGTGGTGGTGGTGGTGGGGGTGGTTGAGGTGAGGTGTGGTGATGGTGGTGGTGGAGGTGGTGATACTCAATGTGTGGTGGTAGGTGGGTGGTGGTGGTAGGTGGGTGGTGGTGGTAGGTGGGTGGTGGTGGTAGGTGGGTGGTGGTGGTAGGTGGGTGGTGGTGGTAGGTGGGTGGTGGTGGTGGAGGTGGTGATACTCAAGGTGTAGTGGTAGGTGGGTGGTGGTAGGTGGGTGGTGGTGGTAGGTGGGTGGTGGTGGTGGAGGTGGTGATACTCAAGGTGTAGTGGTAGGTGGGTGGTGGTGCTGGTGGTGGTGGTAGGTGAGGTAGCTGGTGGTGGTGAGGTGAGATGGTGGAGTCGATATTTTTTTCCATACTTTCGGGAGGGGGTATATTATGCTACTGTTTGACATTGTGCATCCAAAGTTAAACATGATATCGTTTTATCTCTTTATTAATTTTGTTTGTAAGGAAACGGAATATTAAAATAAAAAGCCATTAAAAAGTTATATGAGCCCACAAATATTAGTTTTTCTTGCTAATCTAACGTAATTTAGGGCGTAAATAAGTAACAAAAGAAGTGTAAAATCTCCAAAACAAAGACGGTACCAGAAAGCTCAATTATCAAAGAGTTCAATAAACTTTAATTAATTTATGCAGGGCTTTTTCATAAAACTCGATCTTCCGAAGGACTTTTCGTAAATTTTTAAGCGCTCGTTTGAATATTACTATTTATTATTTTATTATCGTCTAACTGCTCATCAATGATACTGTCTCTATCGGACACGATGCCAGGTGAGACAGCGTGTTATTTGGCGAACTCCACCAGTGAGTTCGAGCCCGCGACTAGTTCAACCTTAAGGAAAGTAATTAAAGTAAGACAAACGAATTCTCTTCAAACTTTAAAGTACAATTTGAAGTTTTGTTACTCTCGCAGTATTTAAAGATTGATAAACTTCTTCAGAGGGTAAAACATTATCGGGGAATAGGGTTATTTAAAACATAGAATGATGGTTAATTGTTTGGAGGATTTTGGAGAACTTTTTGACAGCTGTCAATGGTTGACATACTTAATAGCTTAAAATTGACGGTTTAAATTCTTACATAGTTTAAACAGTTATATGAATGAAATAAATAATATAATAATTTAGAAGGTGCTATAAAAATATCTGCCACGGCTGCAATGGGAGACAGTATTGTGTATATAGATTACAATAGTGAAGAAAAATGAATGTTGGCATAAATTTTTTCATGCAAAAAAAATTGCGTAAGTATAAATTTGAATTGATTTATTTGTATGTAACCGTCTCGTAGTAATTAATCTTCAGTTAGAAAGAGGTAGCAATGGTTTTCTTTGACGAAGCGACACATTGCGCGTAGTCTGTGAACCACGTTATGCAGAATAAAGTAAATGTTTATTTAATTGTTTTATTTTCTCAAATTGATTTAACTATTCCGGGGTACGAAATTTCTTCACTATTGTAATCTGTATACACAATACTATCTCCCATTGAAGCCGTGGCAGATATTTTATAGCACCTTATATAATATCTTTGGGTATAGTTTCAGCTATACCCAAAGATATTTTATAAGATGCTTGAGGAGCTCATGGCTAAGTAATAATAACAGCCGCACGGGTCGATCCATCAGGTTAAGCTACGCTTGCCGGGGTCGGTCCGTGGATGGGTGACCATCTTTACATACCGAGACTCCTCCGTGCCTCGGAAAGCACGTTAAAGCTTTGGTCCCGGATGTCATTCGTGGATCTTTGACAGTTGCTACGGGTCCTCAGAAGCCCGAAAGTCTGACAACCAGTCTTACCAAGGGGTATCGTATTACCCAGTTAATGGGTTGTGGAGGTCAGATAGGCAGTGGCTCCATGTAAAATACTAGTATTCAGCTGCATCCAGTTAGACTGGAAGCCGACCCCAACATAGTTGGCAAAAAGCTAGGCGGATTGTTTTGAATATTTTTACAGTGTTCTAGTTTTTAAGCTGGAGAGAAGAAGCGGTTGGTGAAATAATTATTGATATAAGGCTAAATAAAATTATAATATTAAGATTAAAATATATCGTCATTTTCAGGAGAATCAAAAAATTTAATTGTATATCCGCTCTTATTATTAACGTTGTTCCATCACTATTAAGTAATAATAAAAAAAATATTTTCTTGGTATAGAACTCACACCACGTACAATATTAGGTAAAATGACTCCACGGACCCGATTCACACCGCGCTCGCGTGAGCGGATATACGAAAATCATAAATTTTATACCAAAAAATATCACTTATGTTTGTTGTAGTCAAAGATCTATTTTCAAACGGAGAATAAACCCATGACTACTTTACCAGTGGTCTAAAACCCATACCGATACTCATCAATCACAAAACTACCCTACTGTCATAGCAGAAACTACCCTTAAACACTTTGACAACCGCTTCTCACACAATCGATCATGCAAAAAGAAAAACAGTAATATATTTAATTTGCTCAAAGTTGAGAACCACACGCTTTGCCAAGCCAAATTTCGCTTAACACAGGCAACCCTCAAGTGCGAGCGAAATAGAAGATGTATAAGAGTGAAAGAGAGAGATATACAGCTGTCAGCTACGCCCAATCAATGCATAGAGCCTTTATGGTCTGCAAGCCAGTGTTTCGTTAACCATCGTCGTAAACGGTACGGTCGTTCGTCCCACAAAAAATATAAATCAAATATAGCAAAAAAAATACATTAATAAATATTTATTGATACTTTCAATATTCTAATTTCAAGGAAAAATATTTGATTCCCGTTCCAAATACGTTTGGAGTCGATATTCAGGATTCAAAATTGGAACGCGTAACAAAAGACCGCGATGAATTGTGGCTTTTTTTTTTAAATTGCGTGTAAAAAAAATCGTGGTAAAGGTAGCAGGTTTTGAACAGCTTTGTGGATTATAAAAAAAAATATTCAGTGAGATTATGGTTTTTTTTTGGGCGCTTTGAAGGCAGAGGGATATCCTTTGTTCCTGATGCACCGGGCGCAATGCTAAAAGGTAATAAGTTGTATCATTTTCAGACCACCTACGCCATCTTGGATTTCTGTTAAAACATGTATTTTACAGGTTTTTCCTACGTTTTCTGCAGCCTTTCAGGATATTTTTTAGCAGTTAAACAGTTTTTCATTACCTACATCTTTGAAAATGTTGAGTATTATAGAAATAAGTGTGTATAAAAAAAACTATGCGGATATGCATTTTCTATGTTTACGAAAAGATTATTTTGCAATATGTTGACAAAAAAATCTGCAATTTTGATAGCTTATATTTTAATACGTAGCTTTAAAAATTATTTGCGACCAGAAACTATTTTACGCTTCTGAGTTAGTTAACATAAAACTGAAATTTGATATTAACAATATTTTGACACGATTTTCGTGTATTTTTTTTTTATCATGCGCAAAACAGCGCGGAATCCTTAATGACCGAGTTCAAATGGAACTTTATGTAAAATATAGATATTCAGCCGGATCAACATAGTTGGAAAAAGGATAGAAATTTTTTATATTGACGTGTAGCTAAGCAAATGATAATTTTAGTGATAAAAAAAATTGACGATCAAGATAATATTAGTCTGAAATCACCAACCCGTCTTGAGCAAAGGTGGTGATCAATGCTCGTGTCTTCTCTGTTTGAGAAGAGGCCTTTTTCCTGCAGTGGGAGAAGGCTGGTATTACAAGCCGGGCTCCTGTATTTTACTGAACGTCATCGATTAACGCTACGCTTAGTGGTTTTGATGCAAATTATGTCAAACCGTAGTTGTTACTAAAAACTAAGCCGTCTCCATGACTTGATAAGATTAGAATATAATACTTTTTATTATTGAACACTATGCGAGTTAAATGAAGAAATTTTACATAATCATGGTGACACAATGAAATCAGATATTATTGCCGAACTGTTCATAGTAACATATTTATACTCGTAACTGGTCTTATCGCTAAAAGCGAGCGTCTTTGAATGGATTTAAACGGGCAAGGATAGACAATACATGCAGTTAATTTGTAAATTGGTTTATCAGTTATATGTACAATAAATGCATACGTACATAAAGCATATATTTATACAATAATAATCATAAAACAACAAATAAATAGAGAGGTAGGGTTTTTTTAACATAATTTTAAAAGTGAAGAACTATTTAGCACGCCTAACTGACACGGGTAAGGCATTCCATAACCGTAGTGCTTATACAACAAAAGATTTGTCATGTAAGCTGATGGAATGCGTCGGCAAATAAATGTGATTACTTGTGCCTACAAGAGGCAGCACAAATATCTGATATCAAAGGAACACCAAAACTAACTGACGAGACAATCGACGCCAAAATATGCTGCATAGGTTTCAAAAAGATATTTGTGTCACCTACCTGCCTAATCAGTTAAATTCAGAAGAATGTGTTACCTCGTTGTGATCAAAAATATCTAACATCACTTAGGCATCATAAAAACCTGACAGTATAATGTTTCGGCTCTGATTGCAATAGAGAAGAAAACATGAAACTCACATTACAAAAACTTGTGATATCCCGCTGTCAGCATAAATATCTGACGGTAATGTTTGACACTAGAAATATCAACAATAAGCGATTTTTAGGGTTCCGTAGCCAAGTGGCAAAAAAAGGAACCCTTATGGATTCGTCATGTCTGTCTGTCTGGCCGTATGTCACAGCCACTTTTTTCCGAAACTATAGGAACTATACTGTTGAAACTTGGCAAGTAGATGTATTCTGTGAACCGCATTAAAATTTTTACACAAAAATAAAAAAAAAAATCAATCAATTTTGGGGTTTCCCCATACTTAGAACTGAAACTCAACAATTTTTTTTCATCAAACCCATATGTTTGGAGTATCCATGGATAGGTCTTCAAAAATAATATTGAGGTTTTTAATATATTTTTTTTCTAAACTGAATAGTTTGCGCGAGAGACACTTCCAAAGTGGTAAAATGTGTGTCGTCCCCCCCCCCCCCCCTGTAACTTCTAAAATAAGAGAATGTTAAAACTAAAAAAAATATATGATGTACATTACCATGTAAACTTCCACCGAAAATTGGTTTGAACGAGATCTAGTAAGTAGTTTTTTTTTTAATATGTCATAAATCGTAAACCGCAATTTACCTTGCATTCAATCAACTCAATTATTAAAACATCGATCAAAGTTACAACGAACTACAAGAACTTTTATATAATGTTAATTGCTGCTACGGAACCCTTCATGGGCGAGTCCGACTCGCACTTGGCCGCTTTTTTTATTTTTGACAACTGAGCTGATGTCGGTTGTTCTGCCAGTATCAAGTATGTAATTGATACTTACCTACTTTAAGATGACAATTTGATACTGGCAGAACAATCGACTTCGGCTCAGTTTTCAGCATTCTAAGATGTGTTATATATTTTTGAAGTCAATGCGGCATCCTATATTTTATATTTTAGAGATGCTTGTCTTGTCAATTAGGTTAAGTGTTCCTTTGATGTCACATTTGTGCCGCCACTTGTACATAAATGATGACGTATAGTCATCTTGACAACGGATATTAATTAAATTATATTAATTTATTTCCGACTAAATTAATGTCCATATGTTATGTTAGTTACAAAAGTCTTTAAAACTATGTTAGTATTGCATCATTCATAAAAAAACGTGGTGAAATAAAATAAAATAATAAATAAATCATTAAAAATACAAATAATAAAATCACTCGTGTCAAAAACAATTATCACAATGTCATCTCGTCACATGAAGCTGGAGGAATCTCCCCAGCACTACAGACTTTGGCCTCAAAGCAATCAGAAATGTTATTAATGGATGAATCATGAAATCAAATAGTATTGCCGATCAGAGGGCCAATTCTCGTACCTAAAAACGTTCAAATTCCAGTCGCAATCTCATGAGCGACAAACAAATGTCAAAAATGTAGGTAAACGCTATAGTTTACGCAGAGAGCATATAATGGCCTGCGTACACAATATAACAACACGTTCCGGGTGTTGATGGGCGTCCGGCATGTTTGCCGACACGGACGTTGATAGTTTTTCGGCCATCATGCGCAAGAGATGCGCATATCTGCTACACCGTGTTCGCGCCAGTATCTACGTACTACAGACAGTTTACATCATAATTATACTTACACTTTATATTCATTACTATATGTATATTATACTCCTTTATTGATTTTGCATTAGTATTTTGCGAATCGGTCTAATCGCGGTCGGTGTTTTGTTTAATTTTCATTCTTTACAATGTTATGACACTTATGTCAGGCTGTCAAGCACAGCTGTCAAGCTATCGTTACTTTTTCTTCTAAATTTTCTCTCATAGAGTTTCTCACTAGCTTAGTCTATGAAGGTTACTTTTGATTTATATAATTTAAATTATTTTTAACCGACTTCAAAAAGGAGGAGGTTCTCAATTCGTTTTTTTTTAATGTATTTTCCCTGATTACTCGAAGATGGTTGGACCGATTTGGATTTTTTTTGATTTTATTCGAGAGGGTATACATCACAATTGGTCCCATATAAAATTGATTAACTTTGCTTCGGTAGTTTTTGAGTTGGCTTCAATAATACGTATTTTTTCCCCACTTTTATATGGATGATGTTCTAGTTTGTTTTGCAGATAGTGGTATTAGAATTTGTGTGGGGTAGGTACACAACTAAAAAGTGAAAAAAAATAAAAACTTTTTTACATAAAAATACAACCGACTTCCAAAAACAACACTACAAAGTGAAAAATAACTTTAATTTCGGAAGTCGGTGGCAAAAAACGAAAATACATTTAACTAGACACCGACTTCCGAAATTAAAGTTATTTTTCACTTTGTAGTGTTGTTTTTGGAAGTCGGTTGTAGTTTTTGGTAAAAAAGTTTTTTTATCAATATGTTAGCTCAAATATTATTTTTTATAGATAATTATGATTGTTTACTGAATAACTCTATCCTAACATAGATTTATACGAGTAAGAATAATTGACAGGCTCTCAGAATTCATCGAAGAGGTTTTTGAACGTCGCATATTTTGATGAACAAAACTTCAAATTCTGGAAAAAGAATGAGGAGAAAACTATAAGCCATGACTGCCACATTCCCTGGTAGATTCGATTCTGGATACCGTGCAGGAAACATCTCATAAGTCCTTGCATATTTATTAAGACGAAACTACTTACTACTTACTTGGATAACTGACCCGTGCTTCTTGGGATTATCAGGTCTCGGAGCTGACGAGGCCTGACATCTGACCTGACCTGGTGCCGCAAATCAAGTTTCCATTTCATTAATAATCTGAGAGTGTTATAGGTAGGGAGGTGTTTTATTAAATATTTTCAGGCTTCTGACGACGACTCGTAGTCGTCAGAAGCCCGAAAATCTGACAACCAGTATGACCAAAGGGTATCGGATTACTCAGTAACTGGGTTGTGAAGGTCAGGCAGGCAGTCGCTCCATCCTACTTTAATATTATAAATGTGAAAGTTTGTGAAGATCTTTGGATGTTTGTTACTTAATCACGCAATAACCTGGATTAACACATAGGATACTTTTTATCCCGATAGTAGATTCCCGTGGGATAATTTCTGACATCCACGCGGGTGAAGCCGCGGGCAACGGCTACGGTAAAATACTGGTATTCAGCTGCATCCGATTAGACTGGAAGCCGAATCCGACATAGTTGGGAAAAGGTTAGGGATTATAGCTTATCTGATGATGGAGAAGAAAGGTGTCTTTTCTGAAGATTCTGATGCAGTCTACCCAAATTAGCTTTTTACCCGACTGCACGTCAGCAAAGGCAGGGTTATGTTTTTCACGTGTAATAACTACGTATCTTTTATTAAAGTTTATCATACCTAACTCTTTAATCGAAGTTCTGTAAATTCCTACGATAAAATAAAATGTGTTTTCGGTTTCGTGTCCAATGTCACTTTTACTCAAAGTTCTGCGTTTAAATGCAAATTTTATTATTAATGTTCCAGCCGTTTTTGATGGCATTTCTGAACATAAATCTATTATTATTCCTTTAAATGAGTACCTAAGTTAAGTATAAAGAGGAGCTCGTGGCTAAGTAATAACAGCCGCACGGGTCGATCCATCAGGTTAAGCTGCGCTTACCGGGGTTGGTCCGTGGACCGTGGATGGGTGACTATCTTTACATACCGAGACTCCTCCGTGCCTCGGAAAGCACGTTAAGCCGTTGCTCCCGGCTGTCATTCGTGGATCTTTGACAGTCGTTACGCCAGTCTTACTAAGGGGTATCGTAGTACCCAATAACTGGGTTGTGGAGGTCAGATAGGCAGTCGCTTCATGTAAAATACTGCTATTCAGCTACATCCAGTTAGACTGGAAGCTGACCCCAACATAGTTTGGAAAAGGCAGGCAGAGTGATATAAAATTTAATAATACTGAGTGTCAAACTCAGGAATCGAACCGGCTAAAATCCTAAAAAATAACACCCTGTACTTATATGGCAACAATCGATAGGATCAATCATAAGGATCAAATCTTTCTAACAAACATGATAAATTAAATGAAAGGAAAACCATGAAATCTTGACTTATTGTAAATGAACGAAAAAAAAGTGTACAATATACTAACTAATTAATCTCCAGTATTTCAGTACTTTCCCTCCAGGTGAGGTTAAAAATTCCACCCTGTATATTAACCTTCCTCACGGATGTTTTCCTTCACCAATGTCAGTAATGTCAAAAAAAAAAAACTCAGGAAGTACATAAATTACTTTGGTACTTATCAAGATTTGAACCTACAACCTCGTGCATGAGAGGCGAGGCTTTAACCGCTGGGCCATCATGGACTTACAGAAAAGAACCTTTTTTAAAAGACGGTTAAAAAAAAACGGTAACAAGTTTCCTTTGTTAAAAAAAAAGTTAATTAATTTTCAAACAATTTATTTTTTAATCTCCCTCATAAATGAAAACATTTCATAATAAAAGGTAATGGAAGATGAATTATCTTCTGTTATTCAATTATCTTTTTTAGGGTTCCGTACAAAAAGGGTGCTAACGTGACCCTATTACTACGGCTCCGCTGTTCGTCTGTCTGTTATAGGGCTGTATCTTTTGAACCGTGATAGGTCGAGACTTGAAATTTTTACAACGGTGATTAAAATTACACCCAGTATGATACTCCTGTGCCTACCCCTTCTGAGAATGCAAGCGTGAACAAAGAAAACTATCTAGCTATAAGTTCCATTTAAAATAATTATCACAAAAATAATAATATACTCGCGTAGCAATGTGCTACGGTTTTCGTAGCACTTACTACGCGCGTAGGCGCTTCGCTACGGTGTCGTAGGCGATTAGCTACGAGATAAAGCTTTGATGATTTTTTGTTTTATAGTTCTATTTTTCACAAGTTTATGGTTACTATTAAAAAAATATATTATTTAGAGGAATTACGAACGAATGAGAAATCATAATTATTATACAAAAAAAATAAAAATATTATTATTAAGAAAGTATCATACAATTTTTTAAAATAAAGTTTAATAGTGCGGAAAATGTTAAACTTACAGACAATCCGTCATAACGGTTTCAAAAATAATAAAATAAACATTATAAAATAAAGTCGATTTTCGTGTCTGTATGTATGTGCTCTTAGATCTTCTAAGCTACACAACGGACTTTGAAGCAGTTTTCACTATAGTTTAAAAAAAATATTTTGGAATGTGTAATTCTGTCAATCTGCCTAGCCTGGGTTGGTTTCCAGTCTATTCGGATGCAGCTGAATACCAGTATTTTACATGGAGCGACTGCCTATCTTACTGACCTCCACAAAGTGTAAGTCAATTTTTTTTTACTAGTATATTGTTTTTTCTGAAATAAAAAAGTATTTATTTTATTTTTATTTATTTCTAATAAGCACATAAAAAACACTTTTGAACGTCAAAATTTAAAAAAAAAATAAAAATAGTATTGATTCTGGTCGCCTCTTCCAAATGATAGTTTCATATGGAGAAGAATGGGCAAGAAACTCCACCGTTACTCTTTTAAAATGTTTTACAACCCAGTTAATGGGTACCTCGATACCTCTTCGTAAGACTGGTTGTCAGGCTTTCAGATCCACGGACCAACCGCGGCAAGCGTAGCTTAACCTGATCAATCGACCCGTGCGGCTGTTATTACTTAGCCACTAGCCCCTCTTAACTTACCAAATGCCCACAGAAAATAAATCCGATATCCAAAACCGTGTTTCATAAAAGCCGGCTTCAATATCTACCTACCCTCTTTTAGCTTTCAAGCTAAACAAAGGCAACACCAAGAAGTTAATGTGCTGTGACCTAATTTTTTAATGGGCAACACCACGCTAAAACGTCGTATGGATCTGGCTTTTTGGGGTGAGCAGAGAGAGTTATGATTTCATTTGATAGCTGGGGGAGCTCGTGGCTAAAAAATAACAGCCGCACGGGTTAAACTACACTTGCCGAGACTCCTCCTTGCCTCGGAAAGCACGTTAAGCCGTTGGCCCCGGCTGTCATTCGTGGATCTTTGACAGTCGTTACGGGTCGTCAGAAGCCCGAAAGTCTGACAACTAGCCTTACCAAGGGGTATCGTATTACCCAGTTAATGGGTTTTGGAGGTCAGATAGGCAGTCGTTCCATGTAAAATACCGGTATTCAGCTGCATCCGGTTAGACTGGAAGCCGACTCGAACATAGTTGGGAAAAGGCTAGGTAGATTGATTGATTGATACTAAGATTGCTGATTTACGTTAAAAATACTTCTCTAAGGCCCACTTTCACGTTTAGTCGGGATAAATTAATAAATGTAATGTTTTTAAACTCTGAGTTAAGTCATTAATATTTAAACTCTTATTACGCTGGTAAAGCTCAACTCCGTGTACACGGTGTAAGTCTCTGGAACGTTCAAAAGCAATAACCGCATGCTATAAAGCAGATTAAAATTGCCATTTAAGAATTACATGCGATTGCATGTGAGTGCGATTCCATAAAATGGCATACAATAATTGCAAGCTGGCTTGAAAAAAGGTTGAAAATTGAAAATAATATTTGTGTTGCCGAGATGTGACTAAGCTGCGAATGTGCATTTATTTTCCGGGTTTTCTTTAGATTATTCAGAATATACACAATTACATAATTGTCCGGTTAAAGTTTAAAAAAAAATGCTGATTCTTTTAAATTCTTAATAAAAAGAATATCGACGCCAAAGTTTATTTTTGTGGAGCAACTTCCAAATTTTTTTATTGGGAATATCAAACTATTTTTTACTATTTATTCGCTTAAAATTGTTCTTTAAACCCTTCTCTGTCCACTGTATTTTTTGCGTCGACAAATTTCATTGCGCTCGACAATCCAAGAAACCAATTTTTGTGAATATTGAGCTAATACCGCGCCTTAATATTCTGTCCACAAATATAACGTTTCAAGAAAAATATTACATTTGTTATGAGAGAAGCACATTGCTTAAATTATAGCCAACTATAAGATATAACTTATTGCTGGGGTTTGATTAAAAAGATGCGAGGTCAAGGCTGGCTGTAAGATGCTGAAAAAACAGACAGTCTTGAACAGTCTTGAAAAACAGACTTCAGAAGCTGTTAAGTTTATTATAAGATAAGATTTTATTTATTTGCTTAAACATGTGTGTATATATAATAATATAATATATATAATAATAATATAAAACATAGAAAGTGCATACAAGGTGATGAAGTAAATTAAGTCCAAAAAAGAAAGAAAACGAAAAAAAAAAGATAAAAAGAAAGAAAAGAAAAAAAAGAAAGAAAAAAATGAAAAGAAAAAAGAGAAAGAAAGAGAGAGAATGTTATTTTATTCGTTTTTGGTTTGTGAAGTCGGTTTTTACTTTTTTTTTAAAGCTAATTTATTTTCTAAAATAAAAATAAATTAGGACGGCCATATAAGTTATATTTACATGCTATGTCTAGGTTATCCAATCCTTACCGGACACCTGTACGTAAGAAGTAACAAAAAACCGGCCAAGTACGTGTCGGGACACGTGCAGTAATAGGGTTCCGTAGTGCACGCCGCCGCCCGTCGTTATTCGAGCGTAAATATTATTAATTTAGAAATCATTATTGATAAGAATGTTATGAATTTATTTTTGTATATTTTTACATGGTTCATAAACTTATATTTATTACCTGTTTTACACAACTAATAACGTTACATAAGTCATTTTTAATGGAATTTGAACGAAATTTTTACTGTTCCAAGTACATTTTACAAGTTGGTTGACTATTACTCGTAAACTTGAAAAGCCTACTTAGCTGTGATAGTTTTCCTTTTAATTTCTTTATATACTACTACCGTGAATTTTTTCACCCATCCAAAACTAACCGTTTAGCTGGCAGCGGGGGGGGGGGGGGGGGGACACTTGACCCTAACAAAAATTAGCACTTTAAAGCTTAATATTTCAGAATCGGATCCCTAAATCGAAAAATTGTTTCATGAACCCACAATATTTTCAAAATGCCTATCCAACAACACCCCATACCATGGGGTAGACGAGAAAAAAAAACATCCCTTTACGTGTACAAAAGCTACCCTAAAAATTTTTTTTCCCATTATTTTATTTTACCACTTTGTCGGCGTGATGAATATGTATATCCATGCCAAATTATAGCTTTCTAGTACTAAGAGTATCTGAGCTAAGCTGCGGGCGGACGGACAGACGGACGAGCATAGCGAAACTATTCCTTGTTGACTACGGAACCCTAAAAATAGAACTTTCAGATTTCATGACACAATTTATTCTAAATCCATCTGTTTGCCTCAAAAATAAAAGACAGCACCCTCACTCAGATTCATTTGTTTATTCAAATGTGATTCAAAAACTCGAAAAAGTTTTTGTACCAAAAGTTTTGAATTTATTACAGAAGGTATCCAAATAGAACACCAACCAGGGGAAAAGTTAGTCAAACTTCGGAAAATCTTACAAACCAGTTTTTGAGTAATTTTTAAGAGGCTACAACATGAATGGAACGGTTTGATGGGTTCCAGAGAGAAGCAGGCTGCCTCTTTTGTATTTTACAGGTGTTGTAAATGTTTTTATTTAATTCTGATGTATTTATTTGTTTAAATTATTATTTTACTGTGTTAATTACACAAAAAAAATACAAGATGAAGACGACATACGACAATAAATTAAACATCGTACTTTTAACTATTTATTGACGTTCCCAATCTGCATTCAAAAACGTAATAAAATACAGGGTCAAATTAAATTAGGTAGCGAAACTCCGCAGATAATTAAAAAAAAATGAAAAAACAAAATAATAAACCGGCCAAGTGCGTGTCGGACCACGCACAATGAAGGGTTCTGTGATAAAATTACAAATTAACAATTTTCGGACTTCTTCCTTCACTTATGCTGTGAGACCTTGCTTCTTGCCAAATTTCATGATTCTAGGTCAACGGGAAGTACCCATAGGTTTTGATTTACTTGCGAGTATCATTTGTCGCATAAATGGCCGTATATTTTTATTATGTTGACTTAGTTAGAAGCTTGATTTTTTTAAGACTCCAAGGGACCACAGACCCACGTATTTCATATTCATTTCAACTTGATACCTCCACGCGTTCCTGAGAAAAAGGGTCTTGACAGACTGAGAGACAGATGGAAAACGAAGTGATCCTGTAAGGGTTCCGTTATTTCCTTTTGAGGTACGGAACCCTAAAAAAGATTTGATGATATTTTATTTGGGTCAACGTCCGAAGTATGTAATAATGTTACTTATCGATATCTTAACACGACAAAATAAAAAAAAATAAAAAAATTCTCAACTCGTAACAACAGTTTCAAGTAACTATACTACTAGCGGTCGTAGAACCCAGAAAAATATCATCAAATCTTTTTTTTTTCATTCATCTATATTGATACCTATCACGTCTGCGAAGTTTCGCTAGCTAATTTAATTTGACCCTGTACCTATATCCAATACCTTTGTCATTATAGCTAGTCAAACATTGGCAAAACCCAGGTCCATCAGTAATATACGGGGTGATGTAAGTGTAAACAGTGGCAATCTTTTAAGGTGTCATTTTACTCATCACTATGAACAACTTTTAGTATGGGACTAAACCTGAAATCGCGAAAAAAAAATCTGCTATTTTCTACATTTCGACAATTTTTTTTTTGCGATTTCTGGTGTGGTTCCACAGTAAGTTGTTCATAATGATGAGTACAATGACCCCTTAAAAGATTGCCACTGAATAAAATTGATGTGTCTGTTTGTCAAAATAACAGCTTTTTACTAAATGCATAAGAAAGTATATAAGTATGGTACTCATAACAAAAAAAAACAGGTTTTGAAATTTTTGTCTGTCCATTTGTTCCGGCTAATCTCCGAAACGGCTGGCCCGATTTTAACGGGACTTTCACTGGCAAGTAGCTGATGTTATATGGAGTAACGTAGGCTACTTTTATTTTGGAAAAAAAATTAGGATTCCGCGCAAAAAAAGTAAAACCCATGAAATTGTGAACAAAAAGTTGCATTTGAAAAATTCTTTTCGCATTTGATAGCCCAATTCTCGAGGATGGTTATAGGTTATTTAACATCACGCTACGATCCTTCGGAGCCGAGCAAAATAAAAAAGTATGAAAGAACGCTACGCGAAAACGAAGTAATAGCGCGGGCGGGCGGTGTAACGCGGTGGGTCGGGGGACGAGGGAGTTTTATTAAATTGTGTATATTACGACTTCCACGCGAACGATGTCGCGGGGCACAGCTAGTATAATTATATACAGGGTGACTGCATCTGGATCCGCCATAGCAAATTCGCATATAGAGGAGGTCATTTGCTAATTATTTCCCTAGCTAGAGTTTTATAGTTTGAGTGATATGACAATTTTTATACTTTATTGAGATTTTTCAAAATTTGACCTTCAAGCATTCATAACTTTTTTTTTTGCATTATTTTAGTAGTTTTTTTTTTTTATTATTTGATGGTAGCCTTAAACATTGGTGATTAAAATACCTCGGAACTTCCCTCAAACTAGGGTTAAAAAATAAAATCGCATTTTAAAAAAAAATACTAAAAAAAATCTTTACGACCAAATTCAACCTGAATGTCAAATTTGAATGTAATTTTGGAAAAATCTCAATAAAATATAAAAATTGACATATCTCCTAAGCTATGACCTCCTTTAGATACGAATTTGCTATGGCGGGTCCAAGTCACCCTGTTTATAAGGTTTGAATTCATTTTCGTAGGAATCAAAATAGATACTGGTAACCTGGGGGAAAAGTTTGTCTAACTTCGGAAAACCATACAAATCTTTTGGTTTAATTTTTAAGAGGGTACAACGTGAATGGAACGCTTATATGGCTTCTTGAGAGAAGAAGGTTACCCCTTAGTATTTTGGGGGTGTTGAGAAGGTTTATTAAGGGATTATGGTTAGAAAAACTTATTTTTATTTAATTTTAATATATTTTTTAGCTTGCTTATGGGGATTTTTTATTTTTTGTGGATGGGAAATCATCAAATGACTTCTCCTGCTTTGGGTGGAGCAAGAGGGCGTGGCAGACTTTTACTGACTAAAACCTACCCGTGTTCCTTCAGTTGCCTGTGCTAGGGCCACGGTATCTCTTTCGAACAACCCACGACCCCAGCGGCATCGGCCCTATCGGACCCCATCTCTGCTGACATCTCCTTGAGGCGCGCGTGGCACACAACGCGTCCGACCCGGGCCTGGTCCTTACCGGACGGCGAGCTACCCATTGCTAGCCATCCGCATGCCCAAAAGTTGCCTCTCCCTCACGCGTTCCGCCTCCTCCTTTGCGAGCATTACTGCTTCGCAGAAGGAAGTGACGACCTCCTATACCATAGCCTGAACCAGGTTCGGTCGCGAGAGATCGCCGCCGCCGATCGCCTCCGCAAGAACAAGGCGGTGCTCCGCCCAAGTCGAACAGGCCTCCACTGTATGCTCCACCGTGTCCCCGGCGATCCACACAATGGTGACACCCGGGCGTTTCCTCCCGCCCTATCTGGAACAGGAACCTCCATGGGGCTAAACCGATAAATGTTGTGTTTTTAAAAATTCCTTTTATTCCCAAATCCAATCCAAATGCTCAAATCATTTAGATTTTCCATAAGTGTTCGAGAAGTTCGTGGCTAAGTAATAACAGCCGCACAGGTCGATTGATCAGGTTAAGGGGGATGCGCTGTGGTAGCTCGCGAAATTATTTTTTTTCTCTAAGTTAGATTTCGTGCAGATTCGTCGAACAAACGAAATCTAACGACTCTGCACGAAATCTAACTTAGAGACTTTTATGGTTAAAATTATGTAAATACATATGTTTTATTGCTGCATTTTATATTTTGATCAAGATACAATCTGACACGGACCTGCAAATTGCATAAAACGCAAGAAAAAATTAATTTCGCGGGCTACCACAGCGCATCTTCCTTAAGCTACGCTTGCCGCGGTTGGTTCGTGGATGGGTGACCACCTTTACATACCGAGATTCCTACGTACCTCGCTGTTGGTCCCGGCTGTCATTCGTGGATCTGTGTAGTCGAAACGGGTCGTCAGAAGCCCGAATGTCTGAGAACCAGTCTTACCAAGAAGTATTGTATTACCCAGTTACTGGGATGTGGAGGTCAAATAGGCAGTCGCTCCATGTAAAATACTGGTATTCAGCTGCATGCGGTTAGAATAGAAGCCGACCCCAACATAGACACAGATAAGATGGAAGAGATTTCTTTTGAAATAAGCGTCACCTTAGTACGTATTTTTCTGTTCCTTTCTGTTTGTTTATTTGTGTGAACATAAATGGTTAATTAATAAATAAATAAATAGTTGGGAAAAGGCTGGCAGATTGATTGACTACTACTTACTATATTTATTATCCATCTCAAATGTCTTCAGCCAGTAACTGGACTGACTAACTTCTGAAAGTTGGTGCCAAAACGCCAGCCATTTTGTTTGGCAAGCCGCCATCTTTAGTCCATCTGTCATTTCTAACGAAGTTTCAATAAACGTATTTCAGTTACATCGTAGGTTCTAACCGACTATGAAAAATGAGGGTTTTTAGGTTTCCGTGCCTCAAAAGGAAAAAATGGAACCCTTATAGGATCACTTCGTTGTCTCCTGTCCTCGTGGACGTGAAGGTATCAAGTTGAAATTAATATCAAATACGTAAGTCTATGGTCCCTTGAAGCTCTAAAAAAATCAAGCTTCTTAGTCAAAGCAAAAAAGAAATACGGCCATTTATGCGATTTTGATACTCGCAAGTTACCGTTGACCAAGAATCATGAAATTTGGCAAGAAGCAAGGTCTCACAGTACAAATAAAGGGAAAAATCTGAAAATATTTAATTAGAAATTTTATGACATAAATTTTTTTTTGGGATTACAAACTTAAATTTGCAGTTGGAGAATATTGACCGTGACGTACGTCAATGTATGGGAGAACATGTTTGTCAACTACAATGCTAAGTTTGTTTTTGGGATAAATTCTTCTCAACTACAGAACCCTTCATTGTGCGTGGTCTGACCCGCACTTCGCCGGTTTTTAGGCTAAACCCTACGTTTTATATGCATTGTTTTTAGTATGTGTATGACTTTGGAGTTTTCCATCTGACTTGTAAGATTTAGAGTATCAATCTAACAAAACAGATGTATTCTGCGAAATAATTATAATTGGTGTTTTTTTTTTGTTTCTCAAACTCAAAGCATTTATTTCAAATAATCCAATTAGAGGCACTTTTGAATTGTCAAGGGATCGGTCAGCCAGAAAGATGAAGCTAGTTGCCCATTCCAAAGCAGGCACCCATGGAGAAGAACGGGCAAGAAACTCCACGGACACTCTTTTAAATCAAGATATGGTTACAAAATAATAGTTACATCATTCTTGTTGAAATTAAACGAGGCAGAACGTTAAAACGATCCTTAAAAAAAAAAGAAACAAATATTTAAATTAAATTAAAATAAGCCGTGGCAGCTAAGATATGACCAGCCTTGACTAGCCTTCACTGACAGCGCCCGTTCACGAACCTGACGCATGGATTAGCTAAATGATCCAACACGCGCCACCATCAGCGAGACATTAGAGTGAGCATGACTCTCAGCCGCCAGGGTACATTCAAGTCAAATAAAGACGTACCTAGTAAATGGTAGCTTTAGAGTATGTACAGTCAACAAAAGAGATATCTAGGCAGGGTAGAGTAACATAATTTGTATGTGAATTGCTTCATGTTCAATTTTATATAATAATTACTTTGTTTTTGCAATACTCCTACATTGTAACACACCAACACAAAATTGTATATTGTCACGAAATTGAACATGAAGCAATTCAGACACAAATATGTTAGTATACCCTGCCTAGATATCTCTTTTGTTGACTGTACATATTTATTACCTGTAAGTTTTTTAATAAAATAAAATACATAAAACTTTTTTACAAAAAAATACAACCGACTTCTAAAAACCACACTACAAAGTGATAAATATCTTTAATTTCGGAAGTCGGTGTCTGGTTAAATGTATTTTCGTTTTTTGCCACCGACTTCCGAAATTAAAGTTATTTTTCACTTTGTTTTTCGTCGTTGTATTTTTCGTCGTCGTAAGTCAGTTGTATTTTTTTGTAAAAAAGTTTTTATTTTTCACTTTTTAGTTGTGGTACCTACCCCACACTAATTCTAATACCACTACCTGCAAAAGCAACTATGTAGAACATCATCCATATAAAGTGGGGAAAAAGTACGTATTATTGAAGCCAACTCAAAAACTATCCAAGAAAAGTTAATCAATTTTATATGGGACCGACCAACTTTGAGGTATACCCTTTCGAATAAAACATTTTTTTTTTCAAATTGGACGACTGTAAAAAGCGTGGTCATACATAAAAAAAAAAATAAAAAAAACATACGTGTCGAATTGAGAACCTCCTCCTTTTTTTCGTCGGTTAAAAATAGGCTACGATGTATGGACCAACATTTCGCCAGTAATGCGAAATTAATGAATACACAGACGCGCAATAATCAGGCTAGCTACCCACGAGACAGTCAAAAGCGTAAACAAAAAAAAAAAAACCGGCCAAGTGCGAGTCGGACTAGCGCACGAAAGGGTTCCGTACCATTATCTATAAAAACGGCAAAAAAATCCCGTTTTTTGTAGGGGAGCCCCCTTGATATTTATTTTATTCTGTTTTTTAGTATTTGTTGTTATAGCGGCAACAGAAATAAATCATCATCTATGAAAATTTCAACTGTCTAACTATCACGGTTCATGAGATACAGCCTGACAGATGGACAGCGGAGTAATAGGGTCCCGTTGTACCCTTTGCGTACGGAACCCTAAAAACCAGCCAAGTGCGTGTCGGACCACGCACAATGAAGGGTTCCGTAGTTGAAAAGAATATTTTTTGTGACAAAATTACAAATTAACAATTTTCGGATTTTTTCCGTTATTTGTGCTATGAGACCTTGCTTCTTGCCTAATTTCATGATTCTAAGTCAATGGTAACTACCTTGTAGGTTTCAATTTAGTTGCGAGTATCAAAATATGTCGCATAAATGGCCGTATTTTTTTATCGCGTTGACTTAGAAGTTTCATTTTTTTAGAGCTCCAAGGGACCATTGACCTACGTATTTGATATTAATTTCAACTTGATACCTCCATGCGTTCCTGAGAAAAAGGGTCTTAACAGACAGATAGACAGACGGACAATGAAGTGATCCTATAAGGGTTCCGTTTTTTCAATTTGAGGTACCTACGGAAAAAACCAAACCAATAGGTAATAAATACTCGTATCAAGAAATAACAGATTTTGATCAGCAAATCCCAGCCAGGCACGACCGTTTCAGCTTAGAATAAATTGAACCAATAAGATTCAAGTAGCGAGCGACACAATATTTTCTACTGGTCAGCATTTTCTGATAATATTAAACTTAGAACGCGATATTGAAATTTATATTAAAATTCAAAGAATGTTTTATGAAATAATCTTTCGACTAGCCTTCCAAACTATGTTGTGATCGGCTTCCAGTCTACCACGTTGCAGCTTATATTTTCAGATTCTCGGATAGTTCCGATCTTTAATATACAGGGGGTTCCGTAAATAACGGATCAAACTTAACAAGTAGGTAGCTCACCTGATTTCTAACAACTAATTTCGTTGATACTTCTCGTGAGTCAAGGGGTGGCTTTTACCTTCGCCAGAGGCTGAGCATTGTCATACAACGTGATAATGCCGCCAGTCTCTTGGGTATATTTCTAGTCGACAGCGATGCGGAGGAATTTTTCGACGGCATATTTCAGTTTGTTAATAGTTTTGGTTAGTTTAGGAGGTTATTTGTCGAAGCGTCAGGATTTACTCAGTGGGTCATTCGGCCCTCTATGGAACTGGGCCCGCGGACCAGTTACCCCTTTTAAAATTTGATAGTGGTAAACTGGGCCCACATCTGTTTTGTTTTCAATCAAGCGAAGGGAGGCTTAAAATGGCTTATATAATCTTGTCGTTTCTGGCACTCGCCGGCCGCTGCCGCGGCACCACTCGCTTCGCTCGCTCGGCTCGTGCGTAGAAGGTCACAGTTTTAACCTAACCTAACCTACATATTTTTGTCATATTTTGGTATTTTAACGCACAATCTCATATGGGGTTACTGTACTCATCATTATGAACAACTTTTACTGCCTATATCGCTACTTCGGGGAAGAAAGGGCGTAAAAGCCACTTTTGGCCAAAATGAGTTAATAATGCAACTTTGTTTAGTTTTCGACGCTCTATCGATCTGTATATTTAAAATTTCAATATTCCCAAAAAAATGGCTTTTACCCCCATGATTTTTTTCTCACCAAAACCATTTTTATTAAAAAAAATTGACGTATATGACATTATTTAATTATTTCAAATTAATAAGGGCGTATCACCATAGTATGAAATAATATTTGGTCGTAAATACAATATTTATTACGTAATGACTTTTACGACATTTTTACTTGGCAATTTAAATATGATTTGGCTTTTACGCCCTTGCACAAAAATAAAAACTTGGAGTTACAGCATTCAAATCGTAACAATAACAATTTCTTTAGTCTAAAAATCGGAGAGATAATCATGTCATTTATCGTTGTCTCTTATGCGTACGTTAAACAGTCTTACAATGGAGTGAGATAGAAACATAATTTATTTAGCCAATAAAGCGCGCGCGCTGCCGACGACACACGCACAAACACAATCGCAACCTTAGCTTAACTTTTTGTTGCCTGGACATACATACATGCCTGTTGATTCAGTGCATGCAACAATAGAACGAGAAATAAAAAAACTCACCGTCTGGAGTCCTTCCCAGTGGATGCCTTACATTGCTTCTGCCCGAAAACGGCCACGACCTTATCGTGTTATTGTCATGGAGCATAGTGATTTTATTAGTTGGGACGAACTAGCTACAAAGACTTTCACTAAGGAAACGCTAAAAAACATGCAATTTAAAAATATTCGGATTGCTACATTTAAGAAGAAGAATGTTGATCAAGTTGAAATTAAGTACTCCATGCATGAAGACACATCAGTACAAAAAGTCATTCTATTTGAAGTACCTGAAAAAAGGCCAAATACAAAAGGGAAATCTAAAGCGAGAGGAAGACCTAAAAAAAATATTTGTTTAGATACAACTAATAATCACTGCCAAGCTGAAAAATCAAACGAATTTGTGTTGCGTAAGTTATATGACGCCAGATTACCAATTTCGACTGCAAAATATAACGATTTAAAACTTCTTTGTGACAATCACACAATACCCAGACCGTTCCAACAAGATTTTTTGTCGCTGCCTCATTTTAAAACAGTAGTAGACCAATTACTAGATACCGACGAAGAAGACGATGTAGTAGAGGAATTAGAATGAATGGGTACTTATCTACATTTTAATTTCATTAGAATAATGCATGAATGATTAATAAGTAGAAGAAAGATTTATTTTACAAATTATAATTAAAAAAAAAGGTTAAACAAATAAGAAAAAGAAAAAAATATATAAGAAGAGAAAGAAGATGAATAAAAAGAAAGTAAAAGATAAAAAAAATAAAGAAGAATACGATTACAAGCAATAAAATTAAAAAAGTAAGAAAACGAAACAAAAAACAGAAAAGGAAATAGAAAAAAAAGAAGATTACTAATTATTGTCAATTTGATTTGATTTATGAATGAATAAAACTGATTTGCATCTTAACTAAATTTATTTATTTAATACACCAATACCTACCTAGTAGAATAAATTACAAACATACCATTATTTTATACTATTTTATCAATTTTAGTTAATTTATTTCTTAATTAATTAATATTAGATGATAGTAATTATTTATCACAGTTAACTTAAAATTTAAATTAATGAAAATAATCAAAGTTCAATTCAATTAAATCTTTTCTTTTGTTTCACTATTCATGAATCGTGTGCATTTAACTTAACAGGTAGGTAACCTAATTCGTTATAATAAATTTTGTAATATAGAACTATGATAAATCAGATAATAATAATTATTATGCTATTATTTTGAGCTTCTATGCACCTTAATTTCAATATTCACCACATTAAATCTTACAAAATTATAATAATTGTAGGTTTACTCACGATAATTGTTATAAGTGGTGCAGTCATTACGACCTTTTCACTGTCTAAAGATGGTTTATACGACACGATGTATGTTAGCATTATAGATATTTGTGGATTTACGTCCTATAGTACGTATTTATAGACGGTGTAAAAGCCATTTTTATTAAAATTTTGGGTCGTAAATCCATCCTATCTTCTAAACCATAAGGTCTACTTAAAATTAAGCTTCTTGATATTAAAGAGCACTTAAATGCAAGTAAATATCACCAATTCATTCGAATTTAACTCTATTGCAAAAAAAGTTATTTTCCAAAATTTTAAAAAAAAAACGTTTTTTCGCTGCCCTGTAAAGTTGCTATTTTGGCTTTTACGCCCTTTCTTCCCCGAAGTAGCGATATGACCAAACCAGAAATCTAAAAAAAATTATATTATATTATATGTAAATGCTTGCACCTGTATATATATTGTATACTTAATAATATATAAGCCATTTTAAGCCAACCTTCGCTTGATTGAAAGCAAAACAGATGTGGGCCCAGTTTACCACTATCAAATTTTAAAAGGGGTAACTGGTCCGCAGGCCCAGTTCCATAGTGGGTCGAATGACCCCTAACCTACTCAGTTAGATTCAGACAGCATGTGGGCAGAAGGTGGGCTTCGTGCAATGAAAACACACTGGGTGCGATACACGGTGTTTAAAATCAAAATCTAACACAATCACTGCAAATTAAAATGAACACAATCACTGAGCACAACGAATCGAGTACAGTTCCGTGACGTAGTAACTCCGATACGATCAGACACTAAAATGTCCTCCTCGCCATGAGGTTACAACATCACGAATCTGTAGAAGCGCGCTGTAAGTGTGGGTAGATATTTTTTTTTTTTTTGTGGATGGGAAGTCATCAAATGACTTCTCCCGCTCTGGGCAGAGCGGGAGGGCGTGCCAGACTTTTACTGGCTAAAACCCACCCGTGTTCCTTCAATTGCCCGTGCCAGGGCCACGGTATCTCTTTCGAACTACCCGCGACCCCGGCGGCATCGGCCCTATTGGACCCCGTCACTGCTGACATCTCTTTGAGGCGCGCATGGAACACAACGCGCCGGCAACCCGGGCCTGGTCCTTACCGGACGGCGAGCTGCCCATTACTCGTCGTCCGCAAGCCCGCGCCTACGGTGGCCGGGAATCGGCGATAGATTCCCGCCGCCCAGGGCGTCTCCTGCGGCGGCTAGGGGCGCGAAGGCGCGGCTATTGCCTCTCCCTCACGCGTTCCGCCTCCTCCTTCGCGACCATTACTGCTTCGCAGAAGGTGACGGCCTCCCATGCACTCTCGCTCCGCACCATGGCCTGGACCAGGTTTGGACGCGAGATATCGCCGCCGCCGATGTGTTACTAGATCACGTGATGTTGCCAGTGGCGCGGTTGCGATTCGTTTCGTGTCCGTACTATCGACCGGATCCGACATATTTTTTATTTTTATGGTTCGTTAGTTAATTTAGAATAAAAGTTGTAAAAATCAATATTAAATAGAAACTAATTTGAATTGTTCTATTTTTTTTTTATTTTGGTCTTTTCATCGTAAAAAAAAAACTTTTCAATTCAAGATTTTGTTTTCTAAGGTAAATTGAAAAAAACGTTGTTCACAAAAATGACATCTTATTACATTAGTAAGCCAAGTAAAAAAAAAATATTTGAAATAAACTGTAGCAGTTTTTTTTTAAATCTATTCAAGTTAGTTATTGGCAATCCGAATGCCAGTTCTCCTACCTAAAAATGTTCAAATTCAAGTCACAATATCATGCCAGCGACAATCAAATGTCAAAAATATAGGTAAACGCTATACAATTTTTGACAGATAGAGACTGAGATGAGAACATTATTAAAAATACGGGAATTGCCCGTCAGGTGAGATACCTACATGTTCCGTTTGATCCATTATTTACGGATCATCCTGTATATGCGGCGTCTCTCTATAGACGCGCAATGAGGGGTCTCGATATGTAATGGATGCTCACCCATCCACTAACCAACCGCGGTGTACGGGTTGTAGTAGTTAACTCCGTACACCGATTTGTCGTGAAGATTGTTCAGTTGTATAGAGAAACACGTTCCACTAAGATGCACTAAGTAGAAGTTTATTTAAGTTAAGAGTAGTACTAGAGTGGTAGGCGATTATTTCTCTCAGTTGTTGATAGCTACACAGTTATAAGTTCACTATATTTAAATTCGTTAGTCATGTTATTTTATAATACTAAATTATGACGCGCATCGTTGGCCTAAAGTAGGTTACAGAGTCAGCAGAAAAATGTACGGCGATGAGAGCGTACACGCGGCAAGTGTAACTTTACCTTCGATCGACTCGTGCAGCTGTTATTATTTAGCCACGAGCCCTTTTGAACTTAATACTATCAGAAATCAGAAATCAGAAATATTTTATTTGTGATACATAGGTAGGTTCAGTGGTTGGACATTAAATAAGTTATTGTGCGCTATGATCAGCCTATTATAGGCATACAAAAAGAATTATAACAATTTTTAGATGTAAATAAAGATCTTACTCGTACTGAACTACAAATTAACTACATAAATGATTATATTATTTGATTACTATAGAAACAAAAGTTAAAATAATTTGTTAGGTAAGTGTCAAAATAATTTGTTAGGTAAACGTCAAAATAATTCGTTAGGTAAATGTCAAAATAATTTGTTAGATAAATGTCAAAAATAATTCAGATTCAAATAATTATGATTTGTGATTACAATATAGTCAAAGAAGCAAATTACACTACATTACAAAAATTACATTTACATGTCAAAATTTATCTGCTAAAAAATCCGATACACTATAATAACATTTTTGACACAGCAAACTTCTCAGTTTTGGTTTAAATAAGTTAATATGTAGATTTTTTAGCTCTTTTGGCAATTTATTAAATAGAACTGTTGCCATGTGATACACACTTTTATACATCAAGGCAGTATTCGTTTTTGGAACGCACAGACGACTTTCGTCCCTTTGGGTCCTATGTAGATTATATTCTTACTTAAGGCACGTTACCTATCTATCAGACTTCCTTGCTACCTCTAACAATATTTAAACCTTAATTCTCATCTTGTCGGCGAGATCAAAGACCAGTAGAACAAAGGGCGGTGCTTTCAAAGGAAATTTTCGTTTCGTTTACTTTGGAAGGTGGATTGTTTTTACAGTATAGTTACTGAGCGAATATACAGTTAAATTTAACTATAATTTCGTTTGATTATTGTTTTGAATGTGTTAGATTTGATATAATATATAATTATAAGCGTATATATAGCTACTACGCAAATAGCAAACCTTAAATGTCAGAATGGTTATTGGTTATTCATTGTGTATGAAAGTATTATGAATATGGTGTGTAAGGGAAGGATTTCATAAAGAAAAGCACAGAAAGACAAGACTAGATATTTATTATTTCAATTAGTCTTGTCAATAATTATTCATCTTTAATGAGAAAGCTATTGTCCGTTCGCAAAACTAGGTCTTCATGGAGAAGAAGGACAAGAAACTCCATGGAAACAGTATTATAGTATTCTATCAACACATTTCTTATATTTCCACAATATATAGTTATCTCAAACAGTTAATTCTATCACTCAGAATAATAGCGACATAATAACAATATTTAAGGTATAATATCAAATTATGTAACTTACATGACACCTGGTAGATATATTTCACATCACAACGACACTAGCACTAGCCACTTGAACATCCACTGAGCAACTGCCTCGAGAATGTCATTACAATCCTTTTTATATCCTACCACCCCTTTAATTTATCCCTTCCCATCAAACATCAACTGACAGTATTGTATCAATCGTTTCAAACAACCTGTTATATTAAAATAGCAATATAAATTCTAAGATATACTACAGTTACTATCAAATATTATTTAATTATTTATACTAATAACATCTGTACGATTTTAACAAGTTAAGAGTGGTAAATTTCGTAAACACAATAACTAGTCAAATTAGATACTTCTACATTGGTCTCAAGCTTCGTAAATGTGACAGATGTCAATATCCAACAAACAGTTATTCTAATAATCTAAAGGTTGTTTTACAATGATTCGATGATTTTAATCACAACCGAACTAACTTCCGGAATCAAGGTAATCTCAAGTATTTATTTTTAAATATTAGACACATAATAATTACATTTATCTAACACGGCCATACTGACAAGTACTTCGCTCTCGAAGTACATTAGATACCGTTTTTCTACAATTGTAATTTACTTTTCTTTTGTCATTGTCATTGTCATTTGTTTTGTTTTGCCAATTGCCTAGACGTGTCAAGTCCCCTCCACCCGCTGCTAGTGGGATAGACTGGCACCAAGCAAATGACCGACCAGCGGAAACAGTCATAGTCACAGTCAGCTAATTATAATTATCTAATACGGCCATACTAACATGTATTTCGATCTCGAAGTACAAGATAATTATCATTATACAAAAACAATAATTTGAAACTTAATCACATCTTACTGTATGTGGCCAAACACCCGCCGTCGGTGAAGCTCAATCACCCGTAGTCAGTGAATGCCAGACAACAGTCAAGACAAGCTCTTTTTGTATTAATTAAATAAGTAATCAAAACAATATACCGCTCGGTCAACCTGACAATATCATTGCAAATTGTATTGATCATCCTTATTACATTTTCTATTAAATAATTGCAAATATTTAATATGGTCACTCTGTTGGTACCTCACTTTTTAGTAAAAGGCTATAACAATAAGCCAAATCAAAATTATCAAGAAACACAGATCAGTTCCGACAAAACTATAAGTTTATTTTAACAATACTATTAGTAAGCATTTTGAAAGTGAAAAATAATAAAATAAAGCCAATTATTAATAACCTTCAACCTTGTCATATTTGTTTATCAGCAAGGTATGTGATATTCGCTATTTCTTTCATAATGTAAAAATACAATCATGCTTCATTTACTTTATGACATTACCAACTCCAATTTTGTAAAGTTTCCTCCAAAGCCATTTTTTAAATTAATTTGTGATCAATAGAGCAATAATATTAACAATTTTAAATTAACTTTCCGTGAACACCTTCTCAGCACATTTTCATCGATATGATGAGGGTTGAGTCAATGACCCGCCGTTACCAATGGTTTCTAGCAGAACACGATTGCTCCAACGTTGATCATGAAAATAGCAAAATAAAATTCATTAGAAATATGTTATGTGAGACTGAGCACTATCCCACTTCTGATGTTAGATTTGATATAATATATAATTATAAGCGTATATATAGCTACTACGCAAATAGCAAACCTTAAATGTCAGAATGGTTATTGGTTATTCATTGTGTATGAAAGTATTATGAATATGGTGTGTAAGGGAAGGATTTCATAAAGAAAAGCACAGAAAGACAAGACTAGATATTTATTATTTCAATTAGTCTTGTCAATAATTATTCATCTTTAATGAGAAAGCTATTGTCCGTTCGCAAAACTAGGTCTTCATGGAGAAGAAGGACAAGAAACTCCATGGAAACAGTATTATAGTATTCTATCAACACATTTCTTATATTTCCACAATATATAGTTATCTCAAACAGTTAATTCTATCACTCAGAATAATAGCGACATAATAACAATATTTAAGGTATAATATCAAATTATGTAACTTACATGACACCTGGTAGATATATTTCACATCACAACGACACTAGCACTAGCCACTTGAACATCCACTGAGCAACTGCCTCGAGAATGTCATTACAATCCTTTTTATATCCTACCACCCCTTCCATTTATCCCTTCCCATCAAACATCAACTGACAGTATTGTATCAATCGTTTCAAACAACCTGTTATATTAAAATAGCAATATAAATTCTAAGATATACTACAGTTACTATCAAATATTATTTAATTATTTATACTAATAACATCTGTACGATTTTAACAAGTTAAGAGTGGTAAATTTCGTAAACACAATAACTAGTCAAATTAGATACTTCTACATTGGTCTCAAGCTTCGTAAATGTGACAGATGTCAATATCCAACAAACAGTTATTCTAATAATCTAAAGGTTGTTTTACAATGATTCGATGATTTTAATCACAACCGAACTAACTTCCGGAATCAAGGTAATCTCAAGTATTTATTTTTAAATATTAGACACATAATAATTACATTTATCTAACAAATGCATATTTGAAGTTAATGTAACCATTTCGATGATACACAAATGAACATCCCTCTGTGGTATATGATCCGAATCTACGAAAAAGCGTAGACACTTTGATGTTTGCTCAACTCACGGTTGTAGTACGGCCCATGCTCAGCGTCATTTTGGTCAAACTCAAACTCAAAGCATTTATTTCAAACAAACCAATTACAGACACTTTTGAATTGTCAATGGGTCGGTCAGTCAGAAAGATGAAGCTAGTTGCCCATTCCAAAGCGTAGTAGATCCTTATGGAGAAGAACGGGCAAGAAACTCCACGGACACTGTTTTAAATCAAAATATTTTTACAAAATATTGGTTACATCGTTCATGTTGAAAATATACATGTGAGAACAATGTAGAAAGACGTGCACGTTAAAAAACGTCCGTAATAAAAAGATAAAAACTAAAACAACTAAATTAAAAATAATAAAGAAGTGGTGTATTGTCAAACCATTTATATAACAAAATAAATAAACTCTGCTCCATTGCTCCCATGTGTCTAAATGGATGCAAAACCGAGGTCACAAAGTGGCTCTTGACAATGAGTTATAATAAGACTGAAGATTTACTACGTATATCAATCGCTTAACCTAATGTAGTTAATAAAGTAATATGTTTACAGTTACATTTATACAGACTTACATAAAGGAAGACAAGTTTTCATCATATTTATCTCTCCCTCACACTCATACAAACACTCATACATAGGTACATAAATAGGCCACATCATAGCTGCTTTAGCTAGTTAGTTTAGTATATCATATTGTCATTTGATTAGGTACTGTGCTCGTCTTACAACTATTGCTGTAGGTTCAAATCTTAGGCGAGGACGCTGGCACCCTAAACACAAGTTAAATCTTACTTTGGGTGCCAGAGTTCATCGAAAACACTCTTTTCCATTGTTGTAACGCTGCATAGTGTTAAGTGTTAGTGTACAACTGAAGTTAATAAAATTATTTTTAAATATTTATTAAATATTTGGAGTTAAAATCGGTTGTAATGTAATGAATTGTGAGATGTCGTAGGTTCGATCACAAAGACATTAAATATTACTTAACAATAGACGGGACATAGCGAACAAAGTCGTAATCCGATACTTATGTCCTAGTGGTCAAAAGTCGCTCAGTATTGTGTGGTACGCCTGCATGTCAAGTCACATTCGTGTGCACCAAAAGAAAATTATTTTCGAAGAAAATATGCCGAATTGTACATTGTGGTATTGCAAACCTCGTAGTGATAAAATGACTCGATTCAACTACAGTATATTATCATTACTATTTTATAATTTATCAAGTATCTAAGATAAATTAAATAATTTTCTTAGATGCGTCAAACCATCTGACGGTTGATAAAACAAAGGTTGATATGTCAGTAAAAATTACGTAACTTTGATATTACGTAATTTTGCTATATTATGCTAGATGGAGCCACTGAGACATGGGATAACAGTTTTTAACCGACTTCAAAAAGGAGGAGGTTCTCAATTCGTCGGAACCTTTTTATGTATGTTCCCCGATTACTCGAAGATGGCTAGACCGATTTGGATTTTTTTTTGTTTTGTTCGAGAGGGTATACATCACAGTTGGTCGCATATAAAATTGATTACCTTTGCTTCGGTAGTTTTTGAGTAAGCTTCAATAATACGTATTTATTCCCCACTTTTATATGGATGATGTTCTAGTTTGTTTTGCAGGTAGAAGTGAAAAATAAAAACTTGTTTTTTGTTGTTTTCGGAAGTCGGTTGCGACTTCCGAAAACAACACTACAAAGTGAAAAATAACTTTAATTTCGGAAGTCGGTGGCAAAAAACGAAAATACATTTAACTAGACACCGACTTCCGAAACTAAAGTTATTTTTCACTTTGTAGTGTTGTTTTTTGGAAGTCGGTTGTATTTTTTTGTAAAAAAGTTTTTGTATGACATATCTTTTGATAGCCTCTCTATCTCTATAGTATCTTAAATCTCAAAAAAAAATCACAAATAATATTTGGAGTTAAAATCGGTTGTAATGTAATGAGATGCGAGATTTTGTAGGTTCGATCCCCATTCTTAGTGTGAGGGGGAAGAGGCAGATACATAAATATAACGGGCATTAGGTATTAGTAATATAAAAAAAAAATATGTAAAAATATTATATAAATTTTTAATCAACTTCAAAGGGAGTAGTAGAAATATACGTAAGCAACATTGCTAACGGGATTAACTGACTTCCCGAGCTGCACTAGCAAACCTAAACACTGCCAGTAAAAAAAAAAACCGGCCAAGTGCGTGTCGGACCACGCACAATGAACGGTTCCGTAGTTGGGATGAATTTATCCCAAGAAAAAACTTAACATTGCAGTTGAAAAACATGTTCTCCCATACATTCCAACTGCAAATGTCAGTTTGTACGCACAATATTGAGAGGTTTTCCCGTAATCTATAGGAATAGAGCTATTTTCTGTATTTTGTTAAAAATTTTAGTATATTTCCTGTAATAACTTTAAAGCAATTTACTTTAAAATTCTAAAAAAAAAAAAACTATTTGAAACACTCACAGTAAGCCATTCCAATTGAAAATTAAGTCATACGGTACAGTTTGCAAAACTTTTTTTTAGTTTGGCCCCCAAAAGTGACCCCCATATTCAAAATTCATTTATTTACGTTACACGTCCGTGTTTGGGTACCAAATTTCAACTAAATCGGTCTATCGCGGCATCTACATCGCCACATACGAACTGCGCATCACACTGACGTCACGCAATCCTGCATCGCGCAATCAGAGTTTACCGCGCGACTAGAATATATACAACGTCCCGACATCAACCGTCGGGCAGTTGCCCACCAGACACAACACCCGTCTGGTCGGAGGATCCTCCCTTTTCTATGGAGGATGAGTGAACTTTACACCCTGTTCCTCATGCTCTATAGGTCCATTAGATTCGGAGCAAATCGGCTGTGACAGACGGATAGATAGACAGACACACGAGTGATCATAGCAGAGTTCCGTTTTTCCTTTTGAGGTACGGAACTTTAAAAACGAAAACTACAAAAAAAAACCGGTTTTTCAAACACCAAAACTGCAACGAAACTACAACGAAAACTACAGTTATTCGATGTACCGCGCAGTGGTACAAACTACGCTCAAAATTCTGTCATTAGTAGGATATTAAGAAACTGTAATAAGAAATTTTCTCATCTTGATATACACACATCAAAAGTGTCTAGGGATCAAGCATTTTTATGCGGATTTCTTGAGATTGAGATGTGGCTTTGTAATAAATTTATGATTTTATAAATTTATATGGATCCTTTTTGGTGCATTTCATAATTTGAATCAGGAACTGTGAATCAAATTCGAGTAAAAGATGAAAATCAGCTGTCAATATTTTCCCTATAAAAACATACAACGCATTGAAGACATTATTAGTGCTACTGTTTCCCTACTACTGATTAAAACCAACGTTATTATGGAGCGGCGACGTCATTTAAGCAGGGAAGAAATGCTCAGAGCCGTGGGAATGATAGAAGCTGGTTCCCGGCAACGTACTGTGGCTTTAGCTCTGAATACAAGTCAGAGTGTTATCAGTCGACTTTGGACACGTTACCGAAGCACTGGTACCGTGGCTGAGCGCCATGGAGGACGGTATCGCTGCACCACACGGAGACAAGACCGATACATTCAAATCTTAACTCGAAGAGCTCCAACTATAACCGCCATGATGTTAGCCGTGAGGCTTCATCACTCTTCAGGGAACTTAATTAGCGACCAAACAGTCAGAAACCGCTTGCATGAAGTGAACCTTCATTCCCGAAGACCGCTACGGGTACCACCTATAGCAATGCACAATCGTAGGATTCGATATCAATGGGCTCTTGAACACAGAAATTGGGCAGAAGAACAATGGCGTTTCGTGTGCTTTTCTGATGAGTCTCGTTTTGGTATGAGACCGGATACAAGACGTATACGACACTGGAGAACCCCTGGACGCCAACAGCGATTAAAATCCTGCCAGGAAGTCCATCCTTATAGTGGTGGAACCATCATGGTATGGGCGGGTATTTGGATCGGCGGAAGAACTGAGTTGATTTGGATCAGAGGCAACCTCAACGCTCAAATTTATGCTGAGACGATTGTATCAGACGTCATCGTTCCTCTACAAGTGCAAATCGGTCCCTTATTTCAGTTAATGCATGATAATGCACGACCGCACACCGCAAGAGTTGTAAGACAGACTCTCGCCGCAGCTAACATCAATGTCCTGCCCTGGCCTGCTCAGTCGCCAGACTTGAACCCGATTGAGCATGCATGGGATATGCTACAGAGAAGAGCTCTGCCGAATATGGAGGGTATCCAGTCGCAAGAAGACCTTTTTTTGTTGTTGCAACGAACATGGGCGGCCATTCCACAGCGTGATTTGGATGAACTCATTTTGAGTATGCCAAACCGATGTTCTTGTGTTGTTAGTGTTCGCGGTAGAAACACGGATTATTAATTGTTTAAGTTACCCAATAAAATTTTAAAGAAAACTGTTATTTCAGTCTTTTTTTCGAACTTTAATGTTAGTGGTTCAAATGTCAAAAATCCCTTTATTAGGAAAATGGCAAATTTCTTTATTAATGCTAAGGTGACTTGGTTTATCGTTACTGTGACAAACGAAAACACTTTATTTGATGAATCCTTAAAGAAAATTTTAATTAATATCAATCAGGAGAAAAGTTATTGCAAAAATATATGTTGATCCCTAGACACTTTTGATGTGTGTATTTAACACCAAAAAAGGTACATTCAGGAAACTAATGGTAGCTTCTGTATGTGACGATTTGACTAATATTTCTAAATAGAGTCAACTCTATTACCATTCTTACATTCAAATGTAAGAATCCATACACTACTATAACACTTCACACACACACACACACACACACACACACATCCCCGCACACACTTTGAAATGCTTGCTTAGATGGTTCTACTCGTAGCATGTCATCCTGTTGTTTCTGATGCATGTAATCAGTGTTGCTATAAATTGTAAATCCATAATTGGCTGTAAGATTGGTTTTATCTATTTAAGTAAAATTGTTAAAGAGCTGTGGATTTTGTAATAATAAATAAATAAATAAACAAAAAAAACCCGGTTTTTCAAACACCAAAACTTACCATCGGTAACTCAAACAAACGCCTCGTAACATACAGGAACACGTACCAATCCAGACTGACTTACGACTTGCAATAACCCAATAACCAATCCAAGTTACGGCTTCCAATAACCACAGACATAATAACTCTATATTTTTCATAAGAGTGCCACAGACAATAATATTCAAATAAGGTTGGTTACCTCACTTGGCCCTCTGCCAAGCACCTGTTTGGTAATACGGTAGTAGATACGACTGTGTTCAATAAATATTCGTTTTTATTATTAAAAGGTGTTCAAAAATGCAGTGGAGGAGCTCGTGGCTACGTAATAACAGCTGCACGGGTCGATCCATCAGGTTAAGCTACGCTTGTAGGGGTCGGTCCGTGAATGGGTGACCATCTTTACATACCGAGACTCTTCCGTGCCTCGGAAAGCACGTTAAGCCGTTGGTCCCGGCTGTCATTCGTGGATCTTTGACAGTCGTTACGGGTCGTCAGAAGTCCGAAAGTCTGACAACCAGTCTTACCAAGGGATATCGTATTACCCAGGAACTGGTTTGTGGAGGTGAGATAAGCAATCGCTCCATGTAAAATACTGCTATACAGCTGCATCCGGTTATACTGGAAGCCAACCCCAACATAGTTGGGAAAAAGCTAGGCAGATTATAAGGTGTTCAAAAATATTATATTCACCGTAGGTAATATGTATATTTGGGAGAGGCAACAGCCGCGCCCTCGCGCCCCTAGCCGCCGTAGGAGACGCCCTGGGCGGCGGGAATCGATTGCCGATTCCCGGCCACCGTAGGCGCGGGCTTGCGGACGACGAGTAATGGGCAGCTCGCCGTCCGGTAAGGACTAGGCCCGGGTCGACGGCGCGTTGTGTTCCACGCGCGCCTCAAAGAGATGTCAGCAGTGACGGGGTCAATTGGGCCGATGCCGCCGGGGTCGCGGGTAGTTCGAAAGAGATACCGTGGCCCTGGCACGGGCAGCTGAAGGAACATGGGTGGGTTTTAGTCAGTAAAAGTTTGACACGGCCTGCTTAGAGCGGGAGAAGTCATTTGATGATTTCACATCCACAAAAAAAAAAAAAAAAAAAAAAAAAAAAAGGTAATATGTATATGGGGAGTCTGTTTACAAGGGATGGAAAGATTGATGAAGATGTTTAGATGTTTAAAGGAGAGCAGTGGTGGCCCAGTGGTAACGGCCCCGACTTACGAGTTGCAGGACATGGGTTCGAATACAGACAGGGGCTTTACTTTTTGTAAATAATTTTATTACCACTGCTCTCAAAACCGTCATGTCCTAGAACCAAAAATTAGAAGACATGTGATATCTACCAACCCACACTGGGCCCGCGTGGTGGATTACTCACTTGTTTTTTCATTCATCATTCTCCTGCCCTTATCCCAAATTATTTGGGGTCGGCGCAACATGTCCTTTTCTTCCATACTTCTCTATTAGTCGTCATCTCGGTAGTCACCCCTTTTCTAGCCATAATTATCATCTTTCCCACAGTCCATCCATCGTTTCTTTGATCTTCCCCTACTCGTATAGTCATCCACATTCATACTCAAAACTTTCCTGATGACATTTTCCTCTTCTGCTTGTTTTATTGTACATCGGCGGAGTTTCGCTAGCTAATTTAATTTGACCCTGTATACAGGATGGCAAGGATAGACGCACAACCTATTATCATGGATTCCGTACATGATTTTGGACCCCCCTGTGTTGATCAATACTGACGCGGTCAAAATATGTATCGAACAGCAAATTTTTATTAAGCTAAGAAAAAATTAAAGACCGGGTGTCCAGAATCGTGGTACTGAATCCATGGCTGTGCTACGACATCGGACCTTCGTGGTGTAATGTATAAACCTACTTATGTATGTTACATGTGTAAGTACCTATGTATCTACATAAATACCAATAATTATTAATATAGAGTTCAGTTATCAACTAGCAGTCAGAGCGTTTTATTCTCCTCCAATACCCAACCTTACATGGCGACCCAGCCATGTTTGGTGATGGGGTGTCGGGTCGCAATGCAGGCGCGGTGTGTGTGGTACAGACTCTCGTTTTAAGTGTACGTTGCGTTATTGAACTTTTTCGGGAACATTCATAAACTTTATAATGTGCAATTCTAACACTCCAAAACGAGAAGAAGTTATAATAAATCAGAATGGCATTGGAGGTTCGAATGTGGTTAGTACCGACCAGCTATAATTTCATCTTTCTGCAATAAGCATTGTGATGATGATAATTTTGGGTTTGTTGCTGATATTGGCAGCCAATTTCCTATACAAATGCCCTCAAATTCCCTCTCGCAGTTAGGAGGCTATCTGACCTCCACAACCCCGTAACTGGGTAATACGATACCCCTTGGTAAGACCAGACTTTCGGGCTTCTGACGACCCGTAATTACTGTCAAAGATCCACGAATGACAGCCGCGACCAACGGCTTAACGTGCTTTCCGAGGCACGGAGGAGTCTCGGTATGTAAAGATGGTCAACCCATCCACGGTCATCCCCGGTAAGCGTAGCTTAATCTGATGGATCGCCTCGTGCGGCAGTTTTATGCTGAGATAGAAGCCTTTTTGGCCTCGCACAGGTCTTTTTTTTTAATTTTTCGATTTAGGGATCCGTTTGTGAAATATTAAGCTTAAAGTGCTAATTTTCGTTAGCCCCCCCCCCCCCCGCCAGCTAAATGGTTAGTTTTGGATGGGTGTACAAAAATTTACGGTAGTAGTATATATAACGAAGTTAAAAGGAAAACTATTACAGTTAATTACGCTTTTCAAGTTTACGAGTAATAATCAACCAACTTGTAAGATGTACTTGGAACAGTACAAATTTCGTACAAATTCCATTAAAAATTACTTATATAACGTTGTTAGCTGTGTAAAATAGGCAGTAAATATAAGTTTATGAACCATGTAAAAATATACAAAAATAAAATCATAACATTCTTATTAATAATGATTTCTAAATTAATAATATTTACGCTCGAATAACGATGAGCGGCGGCGTGCACTGCGGAACCCTATTACTGCGCGTGGACCGACACGCACTTGCCCGCTTTTTTACTGATAATTTTGTTTCATTTTTATGCCTGCCATTTGCCATTTCTTAACTGTATTTTGTGTGCGAAAATAATTTTCTTTCTTTCTTTCTTTACTACCCTGTATAATGATCAGGTACACCTCTGCCTTACCCTTCGGGTTATAGCGTTAGGTATATCATCAGTAGCTTGCCATTACAACTATGTGTCTAAGTGTTGGCCATTATGCAATGACATTTAGAGGCCAAACGTCATTTTAATAGTTATTAGGCTGGGGAATTCTTAGTAAGTAATTAGAATAGTAATTTATTTTGACACTGTTTTCAAAGAAATTTATTTATTCATTGTAATTTTACTAAATTATTACGTGTCAAAACAAGGTTACCGAAGGGCTCGTGGCTAAGTAAAAGTTAGACGGGTAAATCGATCAAGGTTAAGCAACGGTTGCCAAGGACGTTCCGTGGATGGGCGACCATCGATTTCATTCTGAGACCCCTCCATGCTTCGGAAAGCTAAGCCCCATTGATGAAAATCGGCCAAGTGCGTATCCGACCACGCACAATGAAGGGTTCTGTACACATAATCAGCCTATAATATTCCCACTGCTGGAACACAGGCCCTCTGGGTGAGAGGGAGTGGGCCGTAATCCACCACGCGGGCCCAGTGCGGGTTGCTAGATGTCACATGTCTTCGAGTTTTGGTTCTAGGACATGCCCGTTTCCTCACGATGTTTTCCTTCACCGTTTTGGGAGCAGTGGTAATGAAATTATTTACACAAAGTAAAGCGCCTGTCTGGGTTCGAACCTACGACCTAGAACTCGTAAGTCGCGGCCGTACCTACAACTCAGAAGGGTACCGTAGTTGGGATGAATTTTTCCCAAGACATCTCATCTGCCTAGCCTTTTCCCAACTATGTTGGGGTCGGCTTCCAGTCTAACCGGATGCAGCTGAATACCAGTATTTTACATGGAGCGACTGCCTATCTGACCTCCACAACCCAGTAACTGGGTAATACGATACCCCTTGGTAAGACTGGTTTGTCAGACTTTCGGGCTTCTGACGACCCGTAACGACTGTCAAAGATTCACGAATGACAGCCTGGACCAACGGCTTAACGTGCTTTCCGAGGCACGGAGGAGTCTCGGTATGTAAAGATGGTCACCCATCCACGGACCAACCCCGGCAAGCGTAGCTTAACCTGGTCGATCGACCCATGCGGCTGTTATTACTTAGCCACGAGCTCCTCATGAATTTTTCCCAAGAACAAACTTAATTTGTAGTAGAAAAATGTTCTCTCATTGGACGGGAGAAAAACACGATACCCCTATAGAGGCATGAGGAACAGGGTGTAAAGTTCACTCATCCTCCATAGAAAAAGGAGGATCCTCCGACCAGACGGGTGTCGTGTCTGGTGTGCAACTGCTCCACGGTTGATGTCGGGACGTTGTATATATGCTAGTCGCGCGGTAACCTCTAATTGCGCGATGCAGGATTGCATGACGTCATGTCATTGGATACGTAGTTCGTATGGGCGATGTCGATGGTAAGATCACACCCCTTGGTGAGACTGCTTGTCAGACTTTCGAGCTTCTGACGACTCGTAACGACTGTCAAAGATCTACGAATGACAGCCGGGACCAACGGCTTAACGTGCTTTCCGGATGGAAACGGATGTTTTGGATGGACACCCATCCACAAAGTGACCTCCGATCGATTCGTGCAACTATTAATACTTAGCCACGAGCCCCAAAATTTAACCCCTATAAAATATTAAGGATTGATTTTTAACGAGAACCAATTTTACTTAGTAATACTCATACCATAATACACTACAGAAAATTCTGACAAATTAAATCTATCAACTTTATACCCCTATTTAACTCAAACAGTTAACTGAAAGGAATTTAACTGTAAATATAAGTGATTTCGAACAGTACTTCTTATCCGTCGGCATATCGCTTTGATCTTGGAGCTTTGTCGGCGCCTTTGAAGTCTGAGAGCTTCAAGTTCGGCTATCTTAACTTGTCAAGTAGTGTTTCGCTGTAGAAACTTGAAAAACATTAAACCTTTGTTAGTTTAGTGGGGATTTCGAATTTAACGTTTTAATATGAACACATTATTTTAGGTAAGTGGAGGTGCCTAGTAGACCCAAATGTATGGGACGGCTGATATTTTTTTCTGGATTACGATGTTGGTTCCATGGAGAAAGTTGTTCAGTTTAATGGTCTATACTACACCCTTGAATACCACACCTTTCTGACACATACTGTAGATAGATATATTGATAAACCTACATGGGCACTTATAAAACGTCAGAAGCTAGGAGCACGGTTGCAATAATAATTTGTGTGGAGACGAGTCAGAAAGAAACACCACCGTTACTCTTTAAAAAAAATATTGGCTTTTACAATGTTTTCCAATTACTGTGTTAATAGGTATGACATTAAAGATTTAAACTTGAAACAATTTAAACGGAGTATAAATTATTTTTTAATTGAAAAATGCTACTACACCATTGACGAATTCCTTCTTGACAAAATGTAATAAAATAAATGATAATTTAATAATGTATTTTATGCTTGAAAATTCAAAAACTTGACTTATTAAATTGTATTCTGAATATTTATTAAAATAATGAATTGTACTCTAAATGTTTATTATAAAAATTTATGATATGTAATTAAGTATTTTAAATATTGAAATGTTTGTTAATTTGTTTGCAAGCAATATTGATTTTAAATTCTAAATAGTGTATTATTGGGTAGTTTTTTGAGTAATCATAACCTAATTATAAGACCTAATGTATCACCAAAAAACACACTAATAAATACTTCGACTTTGACTTTGAGGTATGGGAGAACAGTGTGGGCCTGTCAACAAGTATCATAGTTAAAGTTTATTGTGATTACTACTAATAGAAATGTAAACAAATCCTTTTTTAGGTTACCGTACCCAAAGGGTAAAACGGTACCCTATTACTAAGACTCCGCTGTCCGACCGTCTGTCACCAGGCTGTATCTCATGAACGGTGATTGTTAGACAGTTGAAATTTTCACAGATGATGTATTTCTGTTGCCGCTATAACAGCAAATACTAAAAAATAGAATAAAATTAATATTTAAGGGGGCTCCCATACAACAAACGTGATTTTTTTGCTCGTTTTTGCTCGATATTGATAACGGCAACAGTTAGACGCTAGAAATATTCACAGAATATTTAGTTACATATTCACTTTAAAAATAAATAATTAAATTAAGATAAAACAAATATTTAAGGGGGGGCTCCCATACAACAAACGTGATTATTTTACCGTGATTCTCACTTGTTTATTAAATTTATTGAACAATCACTTTTTACTAAAGGAAATTAGTAAAACATTAATGTATTTCGAAATTTAAACTTGATATCTCAACACTTTTTCTAACAATGTTCGTTTGAATAACATAAATAATTTCTAATTTTATAACTTTATTTTTTGTCGAAGATTTAATCTAATTTATTTTATCTAATCTAAAAAAAAAAAATGTATTTAATCTAATTTAATTTAATATCTTCGACAAAAAATAAGATTATAAAATAACCTCACTTTTCAAAATAACAACCGACTTCCAAAAACAACACTACAAAGTGAAAAATAACTTTAATTTCGGAAGTCGGTGTCTAGTTAAATGTATTTTCGTTTTTTGCCACCGACTTCCGAAATTAAAGTTATTTTTCACTTTGTAGTGTTGTTTTTGGAAGTCGGTTGTATTTTTTTTGTAAAAAAGTTTTTATTTTTCACTTTTTAGTTGTGTACCTACCCCACACAAATTCTAATAGCACTACCTGCAAAACAAACTAGAACATCATCCATATAAAAGTGTGGAAAAAATACTTATTATTGAAGCTAACTCAAAAACTACTGAAGCAAAGTTAATCAATTTTATATGGGACCAACTGTGATGTATACCCTCTCGAATAAAACAAAAAAAAATCCAAATCGGTCCAGCCATCTTCGAGTAATCGGGGAACATACATAGTTCCGACGAATTGAGAACCTCCTCCTTTTTGAAGTCGGTTAAAAATATGTTTAAAGTGATTTAAAATTAGAATTATGGAGTCAATTAATCAATGTTTTATTCAATGTACAACACACTATAGGTTTGTATGTAGGTACATTAGATTGACAATTTAGCAAATAATGCAACTTCGACAAATATAATTAATTTTAGTAGCCGCCAGTCTCTTGGGTACTTTACCAGTCAAGTTTTAGTTTTTTTTAAGTTTTTATGTTAGTAGGATATAATTTTGTTATTTTTAGGTTATGTTTATAATAATAAATTCTAACGTTTATACTCGGCTCAAAAAGTATTATCTTTTTTTGAGATGAGATAAATAAAAACCACATTAATAATGATGGAAAATTAATCAAATCAAATCATTCAACATTTGTTAATAGAACTACAAATTAACCAACCATGATCGCGTTATTATTGACACATATAATAATATGTATTTGTTTACATTTCCATCAAACTGTATTATAATACAGTTTATCTACAGCTGATCTAAAAATATTATCTAAAGTCATCCAACCGTTCCTGTTCAAGTCCTCACACGATTATCGATCCTGCAAACCCCGATGATGAAAGAGAGGTGTACAGCCTACTGTACTCTGTCTCTTTCATCCGTCACTTTCGTATCGGTGTGCAAAATCAAGCCATGTTTGCAATTTTAAGCGCATTAAGGCTCTATGGCGTGTGATAGTTCTTTTGTTTTTTTTTTCTCTGTTATTCTCTAAACAAACTTTGAAATTCGAACGCGGCTGTCTCTTTGTGAATCTGTGATGGCTTACATTTATGTACTTTAAAAAGAAATGAGTTCGATTTTCAATTGTTGTTCCGAATGAACGTTACAGTATAGTTATAGATACAGTTTGTGGGTTCAAAACCTATGTGTTGTTTTTAGGGATCGGTACCAAAAAGGAACCCTTATGGTGCGACTCTGTGTGTGTGTTTGTCACAGCACGGAAAAAAAAATTGGAACAGTTTTAGATGACGTTTGCCCAACTATTTAGCAAATAACAAAGAAATAAAAATATATGTACTTTTTTTTTGCAACAGGGACTGAAAGGGGGTCTTAAAAATTCAAAGTGGCGCTACTAGGGCATGGGGGGGTATCATATGAAATAGCGCTGTTTTCACATTCTCAAACGTTTTTTTTTTCTTTTTTTAGGCCGCACAGTTTTCGACTTTTGATGAAAAATGTCAAAAAAATACCGTTCCCCCCTTATCTCCGAAATTTGCACAGAGAAAAATCTGAAATTATTCTATGTGATAGAATTTTATGTATAGATTACAGGAAAAATAAAACGATGTCTCTAAATAGCACACTTTTTCTGAAATCTGAACGGGGCCCTCGGTGCGCGAGTCCGACTCGCTCGCTCGCTCTCGGTTTTTTTCATAAATCGATTGTTAGAGCGATTGCCAAGTGTAGGTTAGTTCGATCCCCGGGCCGGGAAAACTTTTCCTAATAGGGTAATAAATTCATAGTACCTATTAGCCTAGAGTTTGGAAGTCGGTGTAGTGAGACCTCCGTGACTCGGAAAGTATGTAAAGCTGGTTCTGCGTCTGATCCCTGGACGTGTCAGATTATTGCAGTCCCGTCGGACTATGAGAATAAAGGAAGAAATCAAAAAATCAAAATATTTTTCACTACACTTCCTCGAAAACTGGGTCACATCGCACTACGATTAGGTTCACAATGCAATACATTTCACACGCGTGCGATTTTTCATTTTCCAACACGTGGGCGGGAATAAAAATTGCCACAGATAACTTATACCTAGACTTAGTCCAAATTGGTTCAATACCTCTATTCACACCGTCTCTATTCGGAGGTGAATGTTTTGTTTTAATCTCGGGTCATTACGGCGTTGATATTTTTTGAATATTTAAATAATGTTTATAAATAGACTATCATCAAAAACCATGATTATTATAAAAAAAAGTTTATGAACAAATTAACAGTTATTTGTGTTCTAAACTCAAAAATACTTGAATTTTCTATTTTTCATATTAGGCTGTTTATCGGCTTTATACTTTTGCTTCTCCTTCAACCTGGCGAAAGCAAAGCACGGAAAAAGAAAGAAAATTTAAATCATAGTTTCCTAATAATTCATGACAAAAATATTTATCGTTATTTTATTTTATTTCTTCAAAAGTGTATTGAAAAACATCGTTTGATACACGTGGACATTTGTTATTGCAGTTCTCGGCTAAAAAACAACCTCGCCTACGGCTCGGGTGTTAATTACGCCTCGAATGGAATAACAAAAATTCTCCACTTGTATCAAAATGTACTATTATTTCACATAAACCTACATGGGCACTTATGAAACGTCAGAAGCTAGGTGCACGGTTCCAAATTGGTCGTTTCCTATGGAGAAGAGCCGGCAAGATACTCCATGGTTACTCTTTTAAAAATAATTTGCTTTTAAAATATTTTCAAATAACAGTGTTAATAGGTATGGAAGGGCAATTTAGGCCTTTCAACAAATACAAAATAGATACATTAAAAGTGAAAACCAACTTCAAAAACCAAAAACGAATAAAATAACTTTTATAAAAAGTGAAGTTACTTTTTTAAAGTAAATTTATTTTTCCATTTTTAGTTGAATATACAATAACATAAGTAAGCCCAAGAGGATCGAAAAGAAGAATCATCAAAATCGGCTTAGAAATGCCGGAGATACAGTACATTTATGCATATAACTTCGTACATAAGAATAATTACATAATGTATTATATACTAAAACCTTCCTGAAAGTATGTAGATCACGTTAATGAAAGAATCCTCAAAATTGGCTCATAAGTTTTTGAGTAAATCGCGGACGAACAAACATACATACATACATACCTAAGGATCGAATACAGAACCTCCTTTTTTGAAGTCGGTTAAAAATAGTCGACAAATGTACAGTCTACTAGACCTGCAACGTTCTCACATTCACAAAATAGAAAATAATCTATTTAGATGATTAAGAAGAAGGACTGCATCTGTGTTTGCGCACATACTTGAGCATTATTTGGGACTCTTCAAATTTCGAGTTTAGAGCAGTGTTGGCTCAGTGGTAACGGTCACGACTTATGAGTTATAGGCGCTTTACTTTGTGTAAATAATTTCATCACCACTGCTCTCAAAACGGTGAAGGAAAACATCGTGAGGAAACCGGCATGTCCTAGAACCAACAATTCGAAGACATGTGACATCTACCAACCCGCACTGGGCCCGCGTTGTGGATTACGGCCCACTCTCTCTCACAGGGAGGAAGCCTGTGTCCCAGCAGTGGGAACATTATAGGCTGATTGTGCGGAGTCTCGAATTAACAGATTAGTTCTTGGTTAACTTGCAACATCATCTGAGGGGAATTCCCGTATTTTTGAAAACGTTCGAATTCAATCCAAATAATTAAATAAAATTAAAACTTAAACGCAAAGCATTTTTATCAAAATTAATTTAATTTTGGTTTATTCAACGAAATCTCCAAACGTCTGGTTGATACTTCCCGTGACCCAAGGGCTGGCTATTACCTTGGCCAGAGGCGAAGTACTGCCATACAACGTGGCAATGCCGCCAGTCTCTTGGGTACTTTACCAGTCGACAGCGATGCGGAGGAATTTTTCGACGCCATATTTTAGTTTTTTAATAGTTTTAGTTTGGTTAGGTTATTACATTTTTAACTTAATTATGCTCTCCAAGTCAAAAATCTGCCTAGCCTTTTCCCAACTATATTGGGGTCGGCTTCCAGTCTAACTGGTTGCAGCTGAATACCAGTGTTTTACATGGAGTGACTGCCTATCTGGTCTACACAACCCAGTTACTGGGTAATACGGTACCTCTTGGTAAGACTGACTGACTGACTGACGACCCGTAACGACTGTCAAAGATCCACGAATGACAGCCGGGACCAACGGCTTAACGTGCTTTCTGAGGCACAGAAGAGTCTCGGTATGTAAACATGGTCACCCATCCACTGACTAACCCCGGCAAGCGTAGCTTAACCTGATGGATCGACCCGTGCGACTGTTATTACTTAGCCGCAAGCTCCTCTCTTTGACCCTTATTTACCATCGACTCGAAAAGAAGCCTGGAAAATTGATTGGCACATTGACACCCTTCGTCAATTCGCCGTAATTCTTTTAAGTCAAAATATGTTTACAAATAAATTTCAATAGCATTAGAAAAACAACACGGTCAGACAGCAGACACGAAAAGTGACTTTAAATAATTTATGTGTACATTATTTTCTGCCGTTCGTGTAATGCCTTTATAATTAATATTCAATAAATAAATAAACAGAACAGAGATTATGGGGTTGAGTTGAAAATTACACTCATTTTTTTAGGGTTCCGTAAAAAACGCTGTTTGCATATTCTCAAACATTTTTTTTTCTGTTTTTTAGGCCGCAAAGTTTTCGACTTTTGATGAAAAATGTAAAAAAAATACCTTTCCCTCCCCTTATCTCCGAAGTTTGCATAGACAAAAATCTGAAATTATTCTTTGTGATAGAAGCTTATTTAAAGATTACAGGAAAAATAAAACGATGTCTCTAAATAGCACACTTTTCAGAAATCGGAACGAAACCCTCGGTGCGCGAGTCCGACTAACTCTTGACAGGTTTTTATTAAGTATTTTTTATTAGGTACGTAACCCCTCGTATGCGAGTCCTTACTCGTTTTTGGCTAGTTTTTAACTATGGGAATTGACCGTCTCGTGACTTAGTGTTCAAAAGCGAGCATTTCAATGATGAAATGAAAATATCGCATAAAAACTCAACCCGTTGAAAAGCCTACAACGTTTCGCCCCCTATCGATCGCTAAACACTCCGTCATCCCTTATTAAAGAGGACAAAGTGTTGAACAGTACACGACAGACCGCAATGTGCCGAACTGTTCGGGAATTCTGATCGCTTGTCATTGCGGTGAAGTGGCATTTTTTTTTTACTTTGCTTTTCACTAGTGATCCGCCCTTCCTTCGCATGGTTTTATGATTTGACAAAACATCGTCATTTTTAGGGTTCCATGCCTCAAAACGAAAATACGGAACCCTTTTTTTTTTTGTGGATGGGAAATCATCAAATGACTTCTCCCGCTCCGGGCAGAGCGGGAGGGCGTGTCAGACTTTTACTGACTAAAACCCACCCGTGTTCCTTCAGTTGCCCGTGCCAGGGCCACGGTATCTCTTTCGAACTACCCGCGACCCCGGCGGCTTCGGCCCTATTGGACCCCGTCACTGCTGACATCTCTTTGAGGCGCGCGTGGTACACAACGCGCCGTCGACCCGGGCCTGGTCCTTACCGGACGGCGAGCTGCCCATTACTCGTCGCCCGCAAGCCCGCGCCTACGGTGGCCGGGAATCGGCGATAGATTACCCTTATAGGATCACGCGTGTGTCTGTCTGTCACAGCCAATTTGCTCCGAATCTAATGGACCGATTAAGTTGAAATTTGGTACACATATGAATTTTTATGACGAACGACAAATAGGTATGGGTAAAGTAAATAAATGAATTTTGAATATGGGGGTCACTTTTGGGGGGCAAATTAGAAAATTTAATTTCAATGTTTTGCAAACTCTACCGTGTGACATATCAAATGAAAGGGCTTACTATGAGGGTCTCAATTATATTTTTTTTATAATTTTAAAATAAATTATTTTAAAGTTATTTAAGAAAATACACGAAAAGTCACCATACCCCTCCTTATCTCCGAAACTACTAAGCCTAAAATTTTGAAAAAAATACTGAACATAGTTCTTTATCTGTACATTACTGATTGACCTATAAGAAGTCTGTGGTTTTAAAATAACATGATAAATCTCTCAATATTGTGAGTACAAACTTGCATTTAAAGTTGGAATGTATGGGAGAACATGTTTTTCAACTGCAATGTTAAGTTTGTTCTTGGGATAAATTCATTCCAACTACGGAACGTTTCATTGTGCGTGGTCCGATACGCACTTAGCCGGTTTTTACTATTGGAAATGTATGTTTAATATTAATAAATAAACCTTCCGGACTTCGATCAATAATGTGCTATTATTGATCGAAGCTTCCGGAATAAATTCTCTAAACGATGGTTAAAACTGCATCAAAGTCCGTTGCATTAGAAAAACAACACGGTCAGACAGCAGACACGAAAATAATATAAGTATCTAGATTATTTTCTGCCGTTCGTGTAATGCCCATAAAATTAATATTCAATAAATAAATAAACAGAAGAGAGATTATGGGATTGAGTTGAAAATTACACTCATTTTTTTTAGGGTTCCGTATCAAAATGATAAAAAGGAACCCTTATGATGCGACTCAGTCTGTCTGTCTGTCCGTCTGTCACAGCTGGATATCTTAAGAACTACTAATGCTATCAACTTGAAAGGAATAGTTTTAGATGACGTTTGCCCAACTATTTAGCAAATAAGAATGAAATAAAAAAAAAATTGCAACAGGGACTGAAAGGGCTTCTTAAAAATTCGAAGTGGGGCTACTAGGGACACGTGGGGTATCATAGCGCTGTTTACACATTCTCAAACATTTTTTCTTTTTTTGGGCAGCATAGTTTTCGACTTTTGATGAAAAATTTAAATAAAAATATTTTCCTCCCCCCCGTTTTCTCCGAAGTTTGCATAGAGAAAAATCTGAAATTATTCCATGTGATAGAAGCTTAAGTAAAGATTACAGCAAATATAAAACGATGTCTCTAAATAGCACACTTTTTCAGCAATCGGAACGGAACCCTCGGTGCGCGAGTCCAACTCGCTCTTGACCGGTTTTTTTTAAGCCGCCTTCAAAATAAAGCGGATTTTGTGTATTTTTTGAGCCGATTTACGTGTTTTTTTTTTTATTTCCGCCCACGGAATCCTAAGAATGGTCTGTAAGAGGCCAAAGTCTGCAGTGCTGGGGAGATTCCTCCAGCTTCATGTGACGAGATGACATTGTGATCATTGTTTTTGACATGAGTGATTTTATCATTTGTATTTTTAATTACTTTTTTTTGTGTGTTTATGTGTTAAACCCGTCAGTAATGTAAACGTCTCTTGTTGCCGTTTCGTCTTTGTACCGAAATCTCGAAAAATATTACAATCATCACGTTTTTCAGTTTCACAAAAAAAAAAATATATTTGCAGTCCGTGCATAGGTAGGTATGGTATTTATTCAAACTGTAGAATGAATTGGAGTTCTTCCTATGTTTTTGGTAATACAACAAAATAAAAAATAAAATAATAATGGTAAGTAAAATTTTGTTGACAGTACACTGTTAACAAAATTTTGTTTATGTATTGTTGTGTGGCGTTCTGTACCTATTATTATATTGTACACAGTAAAATTTAAACGCTATAACCTGTTATAAAAAAAACTTGTCATATTAGGGATGATGCCTGGGTAAAAAAAAATGTTTAGTCCGACAGTCAGATAATAAAAAAATATTTCACACGTATTTTTTACTTATTATTTACACTTCCTTGACCCAAGGGCTGGCTTTTAACTTGGCCAGAGGCTAAGCATTGCCATACAACCATACAACGTGGCAATGCCACCGGTCTCATGGGTACTTTACCAGTCGACAGTGATGCGGATGAATTTTTCGACGCCTTGTTTTAATTTGTGAATAGTTTTAGTTTTATGTTAGGATATATACTTGTTATTTTTAGGTTATGTTTTTACAATAAAAAAAAAATGAATACTTTATCATATTAAGAAAAAAATACTTAGATAAAATGCATTAAAGTTGGGGAGGGGGTTCGCTACGTCACATCTGCGTATAAAAATTGACATGTTACATTTTAAATCAATGTATCGCCGTAATCTTTTTATTACGTAAAAAAAAAGAAAAACTACATGTCCATTATTCTTTAAAAATCTACATGACGGAGGAAAAACCAATTTTTTTGTCATCATTAATGCGTTTTAATCTGACTCATCAGCGCCCAGCCCAAACCCTTGGACCTAGAAAGCTAAAATTTTATACAGAGGTTTATTTATTTATTTATTTATTGCACAATGTACACACATTGCCAGGCTTTGCTTACAACTAATGAGTACATAAACCGTTGGGGCGCGGCAAGATAACTTAAAACTAGAATATTGTGTCTGTAACATTAGTCTAGAATTTTATTACATTATTAAATATTTATACTAAATTGTATTGTATTATATTATCATTATATTCTGTTATTAGGTATTACATTTATAGTTTAATTATAATCTGTAATCTATTATTATCTAGTAGGTACCTATTATCACATAATTATATAAGGTTCCCATTATAATGTAGACAAAGAATAAGGAAAAATTTTCGTTCCCGTAGGATATTTTTTGACATCCACGAGGGCGAAGCCGCGGGCATAATGTTCTGATAAAATCTTTCTGACAGATAACCTATGAATGGACAGAAATTTATGTAATATTTTTTATTTGATTTCCACCTGGTTGGGCAAAGCACAAGGAACCTTTTACTATTCGTTAGAAAACCAATAATAATATGATAAAGCAGAATTTTTAGGGTCAGCTTCCAGTCTAACCGGATGCAGCTGAATACCAGTATTTTACATGGAGTGACTGCCTACTGACGTCCACAACCCAGTAACTGGGTAATTGACGTTAAATAATTGAGTAAAATTTGCACGCCGACATTAATGGCAGAATATGAAAATCATATACCTATCTTTAAGATCCCTTTGTACCTTATTTACGCAAATAAATGATTTTGATATTTTTGATTTAATACATACCAAATTTCATCTAAATCTGTCCAGCCATTTGAGCGTGAAGAAGTAACAAACATACAAACACACACACACACACTCACAAGCTTTCGTCTTTATAATATTAGTGTGATTGGTTACAAACATTTGGCACATTGCAGTAAGAACTAACCATTTTGCGAGTTCTGAATGTGGCAAATCCCCAAGTGTCAAACGATATTTGAATATTACTGAGAAAAGTTCCCGAAAATAATATCAACCAACAAAATACCTGTTGAGTTGGAGTAAAAAAACGTCTTCCTTGTCACAATGAAAAATATCCAAACTTACACCCAATTTACGAAGACCCCAGACACTATTAAAAATGTTCTATATGAGGGCTCAACTTAAAATGAAGTATTATTAAAAGACCCGTCAAATGATGTTAAATGCCTTATGTCAGAGGTCATGAAAAATTGGTTTCGTATTCAATTTGGTGCGACGTTATTTGCATTTACGATTCTTAACTAAGCGAGTACTGATCGATCAAATTATAGTAGGTACAGTCCAGCCGTTGAGAAAATGCGTTCCTGACACCTGACATTTGGACAAAAGTCTGAATTCTGACAGCTGTCATTTTTTGACACTTCAGATGTCATAAACCTTTTCTGTCCTGTCCTTTTTATGAGATGACTACAATTTTTTGGATATGAAATTATTAATGCGAATTAAAATTAATAAGTAGTTAATGCGTTGCCATTTCAATATTCTGAGGACGCTACGAACTAAACCACTAATAAAAAAGAATTATAATATATTTTTCATTTCATTCATAGGTACAGTATATCCAAGTAAATCAATCCACGAGCTCGAAAAATGCAGTCGCGAATTTTATGAAAAACTTGACTTTACATAAATTGATAAGAAAAAATTGCAAAAAGTGAGGCCGCTATTTATTTAACAAAAATAAATAAATATTTTTTTTAATTAACAAATGTGGGTACAACTCATCTATCCTAACCAAAAACACAATGTACAGTCGTACCAACTTATCTGTGAACAGAAAGAGGACGGCACCGTCGATTCAGTGTTGCTAATTAATATAAGCTGCCCAAAATTGAGTAAGTTTTCAAGAAGGAAATTTCACATTATACATAATCGAATTTTTGTACCAGTTTCTTCTGCTGCGTGCCCTTCCTTAACTTTTTTTGAAATGAGTCCTTGACTCACACCTGAAATATAAGATAATAAAATAAATGTTAGTAGAAATTTGAAATCTGGCAGGTTAGTTTGCTCACTCGGTTGGCGCAGTGGTTGAGCGATTGACTGCTGCGCAGCATGTCGCGGGTTCGATTCCCGCACGGAACAAATATTTGTACGACCTACAAGTATTTGTTCCGAGTCTGGGTGTTTTTCTATCTATAATATGTATGTATTTACAAAAAAAAAAAAAAAAAAAATGTATATAAGTAGTTTATCAGCCATCTCGTTACCATAACACAAGCATTAGGTTGCTTAGCTTGGGGCTAGATGGCGTTGTGTGATATGTCCAAACATATTTATTATTTATTATTTATTTATTTTACTCACTTAGCAGGTTACCTATTAGATGTACGTTACCGTTACGCTAACCTGCAGCAAGAATAGAAACGAATATTTAAGTTGACAACACTAACCTGTCGCTGCCGAAATTCGTTTGTATATTTGATTAAATGGAATAATCGGAGACCCCGCCCGAGCTTCTTCTTCAAAAAAGATTTTATCTTTTAGAATAATGTTTCGAGCATCAGTTTTAAACTTTCGGCATATTTAGCTTTATAAATTCAGCAATATCACTACAAAACAACCAGAGAACCCGAATGTAGTAGACACTGACAATCGAATGACATTTCAACATGACGGCCGTAGTTCCAATTTTCGCCATTTCACAGATAAGTTGGTGGGAGTGTACAAAGTTTTGAGTATTTAAAAGATGTCTGTGCTAGTTTAACTGTGTGACAGACACCGGCGCCTTCCTCCTACAACCTGAAGTAACAAGAGATACCGTGACATACGGACTCGCTACAGGAAAATTAGAATGTTACAAATAGTTCTGGTACAATTTCAGTTACGTTCATGCAAATTTAAACATAAAAATTTAATTTAATTGAATATTAAAAACTAATTTAATTGAAAAATAATTTGTAGGAGCTCGTGGCTAAGTAATAACAGCCTCACGGGTCGATCCATCAGGTTAAGCTACGCTTGCCGGGGTTGGTCAGTGGATGGGTGACCATCTTTACATACCGAAACTCCTCGAAAAGCATGTTAAGCCGTTGGTCCCGGCGTCATTCGTGGATCTTTGACAGTCGTTACGGGTCGTCAGAAGCCCGAAAGTCTGACACCCAGTCTTACCAAGGGGTATCGTATTACCCAGTTACTGGGTTGTAGAGGTCAGATAGGCAGTCGCTCTATGTAAAATACTGGTATTCAGCTGCATCCGGTTAGACTGGAAGCCGACCCCAACATAGTTGGGAAAAGGCTAGGCAGATTGATTGATTGAAAAATAATTTATTAATTTTAATTTTTATGGCATGCAAGAGGTAATACGTGAATGCGTGTGTGTGTGTGTGTGTTGTTTGAGGGTGTGATATAATAATAACTATTCTCCACCACCACTCAATAAGACGAAGTTGTAGAAGTCTTTCAGTTTCTCAGAATAAGAACGCTAAAGTTGGCCATTTAACGCAAATATCACGGTCGAATTGTAATAGGTATCTTAAGCCAATCACACTTCACACTAATATTTTATAGGCGAAAGTTTATGTGTATTTGTATGTTTGTTACATCTTCACGCCCAAACGGCTGGACCGATTTAGATGAAATTTGGTATGTAGATAGCTTCTACCCTAGATTAACACATAGGCTACTTTTTATCCCGGTCTACGCGAAGGAAACCGCGGGGCGCAGCTAGTTGAACAATATAATTTAAAAGTGTCAATGGAGTGCCTTTTCTTCTCCATAATAACCTACTACACTTTTAAATGGGCAGTAAGCTTCACCCAGTAACACTTTACCCGATTTGGGAATCGAACCTAGGACCTTATGCTCAGCAGTAGCCCTTACAACCACTACACTAACGAGGCAGTTTTATCTTACAGTTTCAGTTACAAAAATAAACCGTTTTCGGACGAAATTAAAACTGTCACTGAGAATGATAAAAACGAGTTTTGTGCACAATGAATACAAATGGCGATGACCTCCGTGCCTCGGAAAGCACGTTAAGCCGTTGGTCCCGGCTGTTATTCGCAGATCTCTGACAGTCGTTACGGGTCGTCAGAAGCCCGAAAGTCTGACAACCAGTCTTATCAAGGGGTATCGTATTACCCTGATGTCTCGCGTTCGCGGCGGCACCAACAGTATTCTCAGTGTATTCGTGGATCGGTGGGATTCCCCGATGTTGCAGAGGTGGATGCGGCTCCATGCCGAAATTTAATTGTATATTTTTATGTGTCTGTAACCTACTAACACTAGAATTTAAGTTAAAATTGTTACTAACCCTATGGACTCCGGTCTGAAATAAAAATATTCTATTCTATTCTATTCTACCCAGTTACTGGGTTGTGGAGGTCAGATAGGCAGTCGCTCCATGTAAAATACTGGTATTCAGCTGCATCCGGTTAGACTGGAAGTCCACCCCAACATAGTTGGGAAAAGGCTAGGCGATAATGTCTTACAATTAAAATAAATGAATGAATAAACATTAAAAAGGTCACAGAATTAAAATTAAATGTCAATGCTATTAAAATAAACGAAGATTAAGAGATGCAAATTGTCAGGGTTACAGTAATAAAAATTTAATTAAAATTAATGATTTCATATATTAGGTCTTTACCTATGAAATTGCCGTTCTGCAGTACTGGCTATTTCAAATCAAAATAGAATTCTAATGTCAAATTAATTTTATTTTAAAAACATGGATTTTTTTTTCCAAAAGTAGTCATTTGTTTATTGATTAGTGTTACATTTTCATCGCATTTCAATCTTTTTCGTCATCATGGATACGTTAAAAATTCGAGTAATTATGGAATATGAGTACCGTCGTGGCAGCAACGCGGCACAAGCGGCACGCAACATCAACGACGTTTACGGAGCTAACACTACAAACCAACGCACCACTTGTTATTGGTTTGCTCGCTTCCGTTCTGGAAATTTCGACCTGAAAAATGAACCTCGCGGTCGTCCGAAGACTTTGGTCGACAATGACGAATTAAAGGCGATTGTGGAATCTGATGATACACAATCTACGGCTGAATTAGCAGCAGCTTTCGACGTTAGCGTCAAAACAATATTGGTCCATTTGCGTCAAATTGGCAAGGTAAAAAAGCTTGACAAATGGGTGCCCCACGAACTCAATGATCGCCAGCGCGAAGTACGCGTCGAGACGTGCCTTGCACTGCTCAACAGACACACAAATGAAGGAATTTTGAACCGCATTGTTACCTGCGATGAAAAATGGATTCTGTTTGATAACCGCAAGCGCTCAGCAAGTTGGTTGGATCCTGGTTCAGCACCTAAACAATGCCCTAAACGAAAACTTACCCCTAGAAAAGTGATGGTCACTGTTTGGTGGTCTAGCGCCGGTGTGATTCATCACAGCTTCTTACCAAACGGGATGAGCATTACTTCAGATGTGTACTGTGAAGAACTGAACACAATGATGGAGAAGCTGGCACATCTCCAACCAGCATTGGTCAATCGCTCGTCTCCGCTGCTCCTGCACGACAACGCGCGACCTCATACTGCACAGCAGACGGTCTCCAAGTTGCAAGAACTGGGGTTGGAAGCTCTCCGTCATCCGCCCTACTCACCAGACCTTGCGCCTACAGACTACTACTTTTTCCAGAATTTGGATAACTTCTTGGCGGGAAAAAAATTCAATACCCGAGAGGCAGTACAAAATGCCTTTGAAGAATTTGTTGCCTCCCGTCCAGCTGATTTCTTTAAGAAGGGCATCAATAAACTGCCACTGCGTTGGCAAAGATGCATTGATTGCATGGGTGATTACTTCGAATAATACAAATAAAAAATGCATGAAAAAAAATCGTTTAAATTTTTTCATACAAAACGGCAATTTCATAGGTAAAGACCTATTATTATAAAAACAATAAAATACAAACAATTCATTATAACAAGAATACGAAATAATAGACCGATTTATGAAGTATTAAAAAAAACTACTTACTAGATCTCGTTCAAACCAAAGTTTACATGGTAATGTACATCATATATGGTGAGAATAAACAATTTTTTTTTTTTATAATTTTTTTTTTAGTTTTATCATTCTCTTATTTTAGAAGTTACAGGGGGGGGGGCACATATTTTACCACTTTGGAAGTGTCTCTCGCGCAAACTATTCAGTTTCGAAAAAAATGATATTAGAAACCTCAATATCATTTTTAAAGACCTATCCATAGATACCCCCACACATATGGGTTTGATGAAAAAAAAAATTGAGTTTCAGTATGGAGGATAAGTAAACTTTACGCCCTGTTCCTCATGCCTATATGCTCACTTCTTATATAGTTAAAAAAGTTTGTTCGTTTTAGGAGTAAATTCACACTAAAATAAAAAAAAAAACGAGTTTTCCCATAATTGGAGACCTTTAAAAATTTATGATACAGTTAAAACCACAAATTTTTGGGATGTCTATCCAAATATATTTAACTTATCCATGTTAGAATGATTGAATAATAAAAAACCATTTTCGGGCATTTATTTATTTATTTATCCTCCCACTTGAACGCCATAGAGCAATTAAACCAACGGAGCAAATAATTACTTCATGTCTTCCATCCATCCTGTGCGCGGTGGACATCTAACGGGCGGCCATGGGCATGGGTTACCCGCGCTTACGCTGCTGTCAGGCAGCGTCAAGACGTTCATTCGTCCATTTTTTTTTTTCGTCCAGTTCATTCGTCCACAGTTCCATAACTCCATCCATATTGCGCACATTCTTTGCGATATTATTGAGACTCAATTAATTTTTCAAAATAAATACATTTAGATTGAAAAAAAAAACGAAAATTTAGATGTGTCATCCTTTCTGTTTTCTCAATATATTCTCAGTAGCAGCTTAGAGTCAACATTTGTGCCCAATTGATGGCAATTAAGGAAAGACATAATATAGTGACCTTTTAGTGATGTCCTTCAAAATGTTCAGGTGCGTAGTACTCGCAACCGGCGTGCGTGTATGACGGCGATTCCCGTATTTTTAACAACGTTCGCAATTCATCCCAGTCTCAATATTTCAAAAATTGTATAGCGTTTACACGGACTACAAAAAAAAAAAGGACTCCGCGCCATGCGTATTGAAAGTGAAGCACCGTCCTGATCTATGTGTGCGTGATTTGACAAAGACTTCGTGTCGCGTAATGGCGGCCAGTCGGCATACTATGATGTAAATGTGTGCGTGAGGCGTGTTTGTACAAACGGTACCGGCATACTTACTGTGTCCTTTGGTTTTTTCTAGTCCATGAGCATTTACCTACATTTTTGACATTTGATTGTCGCTGTCATGAGATTGTGACGAATTTTATTATATTTTTAAGTACGAGAATTTGAAAGTTTTTAGGTACGAGAATTTGAATGTTTTTAGGTACGAGAATTTGAACGTTTTTAGGTACGAGAATTTGAATGTTTTTAGGTACGAGAAATTGGACGTTTTTAGGTACGAGAATTTGAACGTTCAAGGTACCTACGATAATTTGAAAAAAAAAGAAGGAGAAAAATATTTTATTTGGGACACGCACAGGAAATACAACGAACGTTGAACGAAACGACGTCAAACGGAACGTTTTTGGAACAAGAATTGGCCATGTGTGAACGTAAACGAGGCAAAAGGAGTAAATATGTGAAGATTGTAGCAGGTGGTGTTCTGTAGTTTCTGCCTACCCCCATGGGAAGAAGGCGTGATTTTATGTTTGTGTAATGGCAATAGGGATGATGCCTGGGTAAAGAAAATCTATTTAGTCCGTCAGTCAGTTAATAAAACAATATTAGACGTGTATTTGTTGCTTTATTCCACTCCCCGACTTTAATGTTGGGGAGTTCTGCTCGCTACGTCACTTTTACGTATAAAATCTAGCTAGGCGTGACGTCATGCCATATTTTAACTCAATGTATCCAGATGACTCCTCACGAGAGCCTCATACAAAGCCCTCAATGCACTGATGTTCGTGAAGTTATTTGCCTGACGCAGCACAAATCCCAGATTCCTGTACGCCTTTAATATGGTACATAGGGTGTTAGGTTGCTTAATTTCAACATAATATCCTGCCATAACGTGGCGTGCAAATGTATTTAAAATCATGCGATGTCAATTATTATAAGTTCCAATTACAGATTCTATTGACTTGTCTTCTAAATAGTCCTTAATGGTATAATATCTTTTAAATAGTAGTAGTTTGAAAAATAAATATTTATAAACATTGTCAGCGGTAGGTCTTGAAAACTATTCGGTAAATGATTGTAAATAATAATCGACATGCAGTATACATTTTTCTTAAATCATTTTAGTTTTATTGGTGGCAGCCGAAGTCTATATTTATGCCTTGTTCAGCTATTTGGCCTGTCAGTGCTAGTTTCAAATAAATTATAATTTCTCTTAACAAAAATGCATATCCACTAGTACGAAAGCGGCTCTACACAAAAAAAACAGTCCATCGTACAGTCATGCGTACGCGCACCGTGACGTCAGCCGGCACTTCGCACGTGTTTACAAACAATGCCGAAGTGACGAAGATTCTTGGAATCTTGTAACGCTCGAATGTTTTAATGGATGCCAGAGAACTGGACTCTATTGTAGTGTATGTTTCGTTTGAATGTATGATCGTATAAAATTCACAAAAATAGGTATGTAAAGAGCAAACACAATTAGTTTCACTAGATTTTCTACAAAGAAAAAACAAGCGATGACCTATATTTTTATGGTTTAAAATGCATGCTGGTAGAATTTAAAATTTTTGAAATAGCTTACATCTGTCTAAAAAATGAACATGCCACCAAGCATTTTGTAATGAGTACCGATAAATAGGTGTTGGCTAGAGGTCAAAATGTTAAAGTCTAAAGAGAGTATGTTGAACTATGTATAGCACACTGTTTGTAGAGCAAACGTTTCAATATTATTCAAGTAGACGTTTTTATGTTTGTTAAGTTAAGTAGATATGTCGTGGATGGCCCAGCGCTGATCGCGCGCGGGCTGGCAACGTCGCATTTCTAAAGGTTTTTCGTTATTATTTCATTAAGTTTAAATGAAAGGACAATTTCCTCTGACAAATTCTTAGATCGTTGGTATTTATAAGTGTGTTATGCTATTTTTAGCGTTCCGTAACTCAAAAAAAAAACGGAACCTTTATAGGAGCACTTCGTTGTACGTATGTCTGTCTGTCAGTCTGTCAAGACCCTTTTTCTTAGGAACGCGTGAAGGTATCAAGTTGAAATTAATATCAAATGCGTAAGTCTATGGTCTCTTGGCGTCCTAGTCAACGCAATAAAAACATACGGCCATTTATGCGACATATTTTGATACTCGCAAGTAAATCAAAACCTATAGGGTACTTCCCGTTGTCCTAGAATCATGACATTTGGCAAGAAGCAAGCTCTCACAGCACAAATAAAGGAAAAAGTCCAAAAATTGATAATTTGTAATTCTATCATATATTATAAAGAAAAATGTCAACTCTGTCAGTCTGTCATGACCCTTTTTCTCCGGGACGCGTGAAGGTATCAAGTTGAAATTAATATCAAATACGTAAGTCTATGGTCCCTTAGAGTTCTAAAAAGTCAAGCTTCTAAGTCAACGCAATAAATAAATACGGCCATTTTGCGACACATTTTGATACTCGCAAGTAAATAAAACCTTTAAAGTACTTCCCGTTGACCTAGAGTAATGAAATCTGGCAAGAAGCAAGATCTCCCAGCACAAATAAAGGAAAAAGTCCGAAAATTGTTAATTTATAGTTTTATTTTTGGGATCCATTGTTAAGTTTGTTTTTGGGATAAATTCTTTCAACTACGAAACCCTTCATTGTGCGTGTTCCGATACGCACTTGGCCAGTTATTTTGGTATTTATACATAGAAAATAGAAAACAATTGACAATATGTAATTTTTTGGAGGGTGGCTACGTCATAACTATATCAAATTACGTATAAAATTTAGCAACGAGTGATGTCATGCCACATTTTAACTCAATGTATCACCGTAATCTTTTGATTAAGTGAAAAAATAAAAAATATGAATAATCTACAAACGGACAAAAAAAAATTTCTATTTTATCAACAATTCATCCTTAGGGTGAAGACTCACAACTCAAAAAATTACACTCGTCTGTCTTCACCCTTAGTCGAAAGGTAAATTATCGCAAATTCACAACGAGACACCGTTCGAATTTCGAAGAGATGTCTGAAGTACTTATGTCAAATGTCTGTCACCAAGCATTATTTTTACCCGACTACGGCAAAGCCAAAAGGAAGGGTTATGATTTTAGCAGCCTATGTATGTATGTATGTGTGTTTATATGTATTTACGTGTGTTCCACCGTAACGCCTAAATTACTGAACCGATTTTAATGAATGAGGTATCAATAGATTCGTAATAATGATCCGGGTAACATAGGCTATATAAATTCTCCCTTTTAATATGGTGGACTTTACACGTAAATTTCAGACCACGAAAAAAATAAATTGAGATAATAATGACATGTTTGGTGTCAAAAGAAAGGTCTTGACGAGCACATTACAAATATGTATATGTGTTATATTGTTTAAGTAAATAAATATGTTTAAACTGTTAAAAATAGGTAAAAGTGGAAGTAAATAATATGAATTTAATTGGTGACAGACCGCGGCGAGCGTGATTTTTCTGTAGTCGGGTTTTAGTTTTTAAACTAACTTTTTATTGACAGGCTAAATTGGCCTGTTTGCCGCTTAGCAACAAAAACTAACATACACAATAATAATAACAGTTTGAGTGCTACAAAAAAATGCGGAAACCCAACTTAAATATCACCTTTTTACATAAAACTAAGAAATATGTACACGATAAGGAAAAAACGTTACGTTTAGGTTATCGTAGGTATGGAACCCAAAAATAATGTGCTATAAACACGCATTGAACCAATTTACCCTTTATCAATAAATTTGAGGAGCTCGTGGCTAAGTAATAACAGCCGCACGGGTCGATCCATCAGGGTAAGCTACGCTTGCCGGGGTTGGTCAGTGGTTGGGTGACCATCTTAAGCATGTTAAGCCGTTGGTCCCGGCTGTCATTCGTGGATTCTTTGACAGCCGTTACGGGTCGTCAGAAGCCCGAAAGACTGACCGTCTTACCAAGGGGTATCGTATTACCCAGTTACCGAGTTGTGGAGGTCAGATAGGTAGTCGCTCCATGTAAAATAATGGTATTCAGCTGCATCCGGTTAGACTGGAAGCCGACTCCAACATAGTTGGGAAAAGGCTAGGCAGATTGACTTTTTATTAAATAACCAGTCAAAAAGTTAAGTTAAATCTAACTTCATTTTATTTTTCATACACACACATAAACTCACGCATTCTTCACATGGGGGTAGGCAGAAACTACAGAACGCCACCTGCTACGATCCTTGCATACTCCTTTTGCCTCGTTTACGTTCATACATCTGGTCATACACGCACGCCGTCCCTAATAGCATACTCTATGCCCACCATAAAAATTACAGACAAAAATTTTTTAAACTGTCTTGGTCACTAACTTTCTAACGGGATACTTACGATGTTTACTGATATATACGAGTTCCCGATATTTCGGCACTGTTGCAGGCACCATGATCATAGATAAACGTTTTATTTTTAGGGTTCCGTACCTCAAAAGGAAAAAACAGAACACTTATAGGATCACTTCATTGTCCGTCTGTCTGTCTGTCAGTCTGTCAAGACCCTTTTTCTTAGGAACGCGTAGAGGTATCAAGTTGAAATTAATATCAAATACGTAAGTTTATGGTCTCTTAGAGTCCTAAAAAACTCAAGCTTCTAAGTCAACGCAATAAAAACATACGGGCATTTATGCGACATTATTTTGATACTCGCAAGTAAATCAAAACCTATAGGGTTTTTTCCGTTGTCCTAGAATCACGAAATTTGGCAAGAAGTAAGCTCTCACAGCAAAATTAAAGGAAAAAGTCCGAAAATTGTTAATTTGTAATTCTATCATAAAAAAAAAAATTCAACTCTGTCAGTCTGTCATGACCCTTTTTCTCAAGGACGCGTAGAGACATCAAGTTGAAATTAATATCAAATACGTAAGTTTATGATCCTTTAGAGCTCTAAAAAATCAAGCTTCTAAGTCAACGCAATAAAAAAATACGGCCATTTATGCAACACATTTTGATACTCGCAACTGTCGCAAGTAAATCAAAACCTATGGGTACTTCTCGTTGACCTAGAATTATGAACTTTGGCAAGAAGCAAGGTCTCCCAGCACAAATAAAGGAAACAGTCCGAAAATTGTTAATTTTTAGTTTTATGACAGAAAATTTTTTTTTTTGGGATCCATTGTTAAGTTTGTTTTTGGAATAAATTGTGCCAACACACACTTGGCTGGGTTTTTGTCTTATTATCCATGATAATGGTGCTTGCAACACTGCCGAAATATCGGCAACTCGAATGTAAGAGGAAACATGGTAAATATCCCGTTTGATATAAATGTTGAAATTTTACATACTTAGGGTAACACAATGGGCAGTCTTAGCTATAATTGATCTTTTACAGACAACCTTTGGTTGGATTAAGGGGAAAGAACCCAGCCACCTTGTTAAGGTCGGCGGGGGGGGGGGGGGGGGGGGGCGTCCCACACTACGCTTGCCGATACGCGGTCGTCTCCACTCCGGGACTATAGTATAGTTAAAATCTCGCTGCAGACTTGGTCATAAATCATAATCGGAGTAGGGATGTGCGCTAGTTGCGCGCGCTCAAGGCCATTATCGATAACAGAATCATTAAGGTTATCACGTAAACATACTGCATTAATTAAGTATGCAGGGTAACTAATTATATATTTAATATGCTTTGTAGTAAATTTGGTAATAAAATAAAAAAAAAATGTGTATTTATTTCTATCACCCATTTATAAATATATAAAACTATCGATATCACTCAACGACTGCAATTATGCACAGGACTACGTGTGGGCGTGGCCTGCCCATAAGGCCCGTGAGTGGGAAAGAGAGCGAAACACTCGAATGATTTATGACCGAGTCTGCAGCGAGATTTTAACAATATTATAGTCTGCTCGACCGGCCAGCCCACTGCCACTACAGCTTGCTAACGCCCGGGTAATGCACTGCAATCGCTATAGAATTGAAATCTAAGATAAAGAAAGAAAAGAAAGAAAGAAAGAAAAATATAAGAAGAATAAGAAAGTAAGAATAAAAGAAGAAGTAAAGAATAGAAGAAAGAAGAAGAATATAAGATACTTAATCATTATTTACACATTTAATTTGATGCATTCTCTTGCCTCAGTCCTGGCGTCATTACACAATCTAATCAGCCTATAATGTTCCCACTGCTGGGACACAATTAAGCCTCATCTCTGTGAGCAGGAGTGGGCCGTACCGTAATCCACCACGCGGGCCCAGTGCGGGTTGGTAGATGTTACAATTGTGAATAACAATTACAGTTCGTTATCAGTCAGCCTGAAAGTCTGAAAAACTGCTCGAACATTATTATTTGGTAGGTATTTCCGAGTAATTAATAACGAGACTCCTCCATGCCTCGGAAAACACGCTAAGCCGTTGGTCCCGGCTGTCATTCCTGGATCTTTGACAGTCGTTACGGGTCGTCAGAAGCCCGAAAGTCTGACAACCAGTCTTACCAAGAGGTATCGTATTACCCAGTTACCGGGTTGTGGAGGTCAGATAGGTAGTTGCTCCATGTAAAATACTGGTATTCAGCTGCATCCGGTTAGACTGGAAGCCGACCCTAACATAGTTGCGAAAAGGCTAGGCAGATTTTTATTTCCCAGTAATTGCTCCATGTAAAATAAGGATACTCAGCTGTATCTAGTTAGACTGAAAGCCGATCCCAACATAGTCGGAAAAAGCTAGGTGAAAATTCAGTTAAAAAACCTTTTGAAATTTCACACCCGTCGAATCTTTTGATCGATTTTTTTATTCACTTCCCGTAATCTGATTGAATTGACATTTTGCACAACCGTGTTGTACTGACGATAATACAGTAGCTTCTGCCCGCAGCTTCGCCTGCGTGGAAGTCGGAAATGATCCCACGGTAAAGTACTACCGGGATTTTATTTTATTTTTTATTTTTATTTAGAAAGGAACTCCAACAAAGGATACACATTACATGCATTATTATACAAAGTAGGTACTTTGAAGATTTGTGCTCCTTCAGTTATAGGAGAACACATCATGCATACATCATCGTTTTAAACATAGTTTAGAATTGTATGAGTTTAAGTAGATAAACACAATCAAATTTAAATCAAAGAAAAATTAAACAATATTAAATTAAACAATACATGAACATAAAATTAAATTAAACATTTGGAGTTAAAACACGGGTTAAATAGTAAACAATTGAAGAGTAAAATTTAAAAAAAAAAATAAAATAATTAAAACATTAAGATATTCTAAAACACAAATAATACAATGAAAGAGGCAACAATGAATAGGAACTATAAAGAGCAATTATTAACAATATAACATGATAAATGTGTGTGATCTGTCGATACATCAACATAAAACAGAGTCTGAAAATCGTGCTTGAATTAAACGTTTGAACTTAGCAAGATTGTTAGAAAAGATGGATAAAAAGTATATCAGTTCTTTATTATATGCGAAACCCGAAACACGTGTCTAGTATTTTTATGTAAAGAATCTATGTACAAAATTTCAAAAGTGTATCATGAAAAATCACAAAGTTATAAGCTTGTTATGTTACCTGGTTGTCCGTACAAAAACATGATCACCACGCGGCGCCCGCTGTGCGCCCGTGCCTAGTGCCGCTATGACCTGCAGTGACTTGTGTTCGTCGCTCGGTGTTCATATTGTAACCTTTATTAAAGATTTTCGAGGCAAAATATAAAATTATTGGAATCGATTCAGTTACTTATTCTGAACAAACTATATTCAGGTTTTGCATATACTGAAAATAATGTTGTAAAGAAGCAAGTTTAAAAACTAAAACCCGACTACTGAAAAATCACGCTTTAAAAGTATGAAACAAGAAAATATTCTCATCTGAAATAAGAAAAAGACAGACAATGGAAAAATCCGGAGTCACACGTAATCTGTTTGATTCATGCCCTAACATGACGTGTGACTCCGGATTTTTAATTTGTCTGTCTTTTTCTTATTTCAGATGAGAATATTTTCTTGTTTCATACTTTTTAAATCGTGATTTTTCAGTAGTCGGGTTTTAGTTTTTAAACATACATTTTATTTAAATTATTTTGGGGTTATGGTTATAATTTCGAGAAAAAGTATTTGCAGAGCCACTTTACATTTTTAAAGAAGAATAATTATTATAAAATTATAATGTATTTTGGGTAGGTTTGGCGAGAAAATATGTTTGGCTCACATCTGAGGCGTGCTTTTAGAAATTTTTCCCAATTATCGGGTGCATGCAAGCAAAGCCGCGAGCAATAGCTAACAATATATATATATTTGAAATGTGCTAATTAAGCCCTTTCATTTGATATCCACACGGCATAATTAAAAAATGTTTTTTTTTAGTTCATAACTTTATGTACTCTAGAGGGCGCCATATTAAATTTTATGTGACGTCATATAGCCTTTAACTAGCGGTCGGCGAAGACGCTTCTAACGATACCTGATTTGTTAAATTATGATAAGTAGTTTAGAAGTTATGAGGGAAGAGATGAACATACATACATACATACGTACCGGTCAAAATCATAACCCTCCTTTTTGCTTTGCCGTGGTCGGGTAATAAAATATATAGCATCCTATGTATATGTATACCCATGTGCCAAATTTCTTCCAAATCCATTTAGCCGTTTTAGCATTAAAGCGTAATGAACAAACAATCAAACTCACTTTCGTATTTAAAATATTATATTAGTTAGGTTATGAATATGATAAGTATTTTACAGATTTCCTCACGATGTTTTTTCTTGTCCGATGTCAATAATTTTCAAAATAAAAAAAAACTGAAAAAACCTGCCAAGTGCATGTTGGACCACGCACAATGAAGGGTTCCGTAGTAATATTGTAGTTGAAAAACATGGTCTCCGATTCATTCCAACTGAAAATGTATGTTTGTACGCACAATATTGAGAGATTTACCGTGTTATTTTAAGACCACAGGCTTTTTATAGATTTTTCTGTAATCTACAGGTATAGATCTGTTTTCGGAAATTTTTCAAAATTTTAGGTTCGGTAGTTTCGGAGATAAGGGGGGGGGGGAATGGTCAATTTTCGTCAATTAAATAACTCTTTAACAATTTATTTTAAAGTTACAAAAAAATATATTTGAGACCGTCATAGTAAGCCCTTTCATTTGATATGTCCCACGGTACAGTTTGCAAAACTTTTTTTTTAAAATTTCTTATTTGCCCCCAAAAGTTACCTCTATATTCAAAATTCATTTATTTACTGTACCCATCCGTCTTTGGGTCACAGAAATTCATATGTTTACCAAATTTCAACTAAATCGGCCCATTAGATTCGGAGCAAACTGACTGTGACAGACGGACAGACAGACAGACACAAGGTGATACTATAAGGGTTCCGTTTTTTTCTTTTGAGGTACGGAACCCTAAAAGTACATAATATGAATAACATTAAAAAAGTCACATTGTTACTTGCCCGGATTTGAACCCACAACCTCGTGCATGAGAGGTGGCGCCTTAACAATTAGGCCATCACGACATACGACTCATCGTTCTCACATGTCTAATTTCAACACGAACGATGTAACCAATATTTTGTAACCATATTTTGATTTATAAGAGTGTCCGTGGAGTTTCTTGCTCGTTCTTCTCCATAGGGACCTACTACGCTTTGGAATGGGCAACTAGCTTCATCTTTCTGACTGACCGATCCCTTGACAATTTAAAAATGCCTCTAATTGGTTTATTTGAAATAAATGCTTTGAGTTTGAGTTTGATATTAGGTGCTTCTATGACAAAATGTGGTTGTATCAACTCTGCCCACCTCTTCACAGAATACAGGCATGATGTTATATTGAAGCTAATCTGGTGATGAAAATGAAAATGAGTGTTTTTTATTCTAAAGTTAAGCAACACTGGTCAAGGTCTTGAAAATGATGGGGTCCTAATTCCCTCGTTGATTGTTTAAGTGAGACGTATCCGCCAATAAGCGGGCGCCATTTGTGAAATAGAACTGTTTGTTAGTACCTATATCACAATCAGCTTGCACGCAAGCCGTATGTAAAGTTTGTTGATTATTGTAAGCTATAATATTTTATTTATTAACCGACTTCAAAAAAATAACATTATAAACAAAACTAAGAACGGGTCTTGTCGCGACATTCCTTTTTACGAGGTAAACAGGTACCTACTTGTTTCCCGACGTTTCGACCGCCTTGCAGCGATCGTTGTCACGGGAGGACTGATGACAGCTCAGCGACGTCTTCGTAAAGTGCGGGTATTGGCATCTACCCTCGGGAAAGAAGTAGGTACCTGTTTACCTCGTAAAAAGGAATATCGCCAGAAGACCCGTTCTCAGTTTTGTTTATAATGTGTAAAAATCGCGAAAGTTAAAAAGTTTCAAAAAAAGGAGGTTATCAATATCACATATGTGTACGTAATATTATTGGAACTGCAATAAATTCACATTATGATAATTTATTATGGCTACCAAACAAATATACAAAAATGTATAGGTGTATGTATGTATGTTTGTCCACGCATTTCTCCGAAACTATTATTGGGAACGTGACCATTCTTTTTTTATTGGCCTATGGTGGTCTGAATGATTTCTAAAAGTTTGTCCATCTAAATTAAGAAACTGGCTGATATCCTTAACTTATGATGAGACAGAAAATTTATTGGCTATACAATCATAACTTTATCAAACCTACCTTGTAAGAAAGCTTATCAAACAATCACACTTCACATACACACCTCCCTACACACACACTACACTCATAAACACATCCCTATTTACACACACACAAACTTTCACTCCATCTGCTGTGTTAACAACCACTGTAAACTAACAGTAAAGTCACGGTTGTATTTTGTATTTTATAAATTGAAACTGTAAAATCTCCGACTCCTAAGATACAGGTCTGCGTACCTAGTTTAGGAGCACGGAAAGCTGACTATAATTTTAAACTTGGTGGTACAACCTACTGTTTCCATATGCCATGTACTGTGTTGTTGTTTAAAAAATATAAATAAAAAAAAATATAAAAAATATCAATTTTAACGGGACTTTATATAATTAAGAAATCTCCATTGTCAAGTCGTAAAAACCGTGCGAAGCAGGGGCTAGTCGAAGCTTTCGCTCTGGAACACAAGCCTCTAACATTCAAAGCACGCGATGTGGTTATGTGACATAAAATATTATATTCTTTCTATTAGAAAGAACTACTAAAACAATGTATTGTTTAGCTGATTATTCACGCAAACCCAATTGTGGGGTAAGCAAAAAATAAAGAACAATAATTATTATTTAATAAGCTGGTAGGTTGATGTCTTATAATATATTTATTTATTTCACTAAGGGCCTGTTTTACCACCTACGATTCAGTTCCCATTAATTCATACAAATTCTAACTAATAATTATGACTGTTATGACATAACAGTTCCACATGACGGGAACCTCGTGAAAGCCGAGAAAGATAAACAAATCAAATATCTTGACTTGGCTCGCGAGGTTGTCGACATGTGGGATGTGGACTCAGCAATCATTGTGCCGATAGTCGTATCAGCCAATGGCTTAATTGCCAAGAGCCTCGATCAACATCTAAGGAGGCTCTCGTTGGGCGGCTGGATTAAGGACCTGATTCAGAGAGCGGTACTTCTGGACACGGCGCGCATTGTTAGGAGATTCCTCTCTCTGGAGCCCTGACCGCCGGTAGCTTGGACCCTGTTCCCGATACCGGTGGGCTACTATGTTTTATATTTTTAAATGTTTTTTTTTTATTTCATGTTTTTGTAAAAAATATTTAAAAATGTGAAATATATGTACATAAATGAAATAAAGGGCATAATAATTAAAAATATAATAATAAAAAATAATAATATTTCTACATAAAAAAAATAATAAATATTTTTTTTTATCGTTATCTGTACACATGGTGAACAATAGACGTTTAAAGTGTTAAAAAAATTAAAAGCAAAAAACCATTTTTAAAAAAAGCTTTTATTTAAATGCTCCAAAAAGAAGAAAATAAAATTTTCTTTTGAAATTTTAACTATCAACTTATAACCTCATTATACACAATTTATATGATCATAAAAGCTTGTCGCGCGATTTACATGTGTAAATAGACTAGTACCTATTTAATGAGTAACATAATCTGCTAAGTATAATTTTTTATTAATTTCCGTTTAATTAAATACTTATAAGTTCATACGCAAACCTCGCGACAAGCTTTTATGATCATATAAATTGTGTATAATGAGTATAATGTATAATGCCGCTATGACCTGCAGTGACTTGTGTTCGTCGCTCGGTGTTCATATTGTAACCTTTATTAAAGATTTTCGAGGCAAAATATAAAATTATTGGAATCGATTCAGTTACTTATTCTGAACAAACTATATTCAGGTTTCGCATAAACTAAAAATAATGTTGTAAAAGAGTAAGTTTAAAAACTAAAACCCGACTACCTACTGAAAAACCACGCTTTAAAAAGTATGAAACAAGAAATTATTCTCATCTGAAATAAGAAAAAGACAGACAATGGAAACATCCGGAGTCATACGTAATCTGTTTGATTCATGCCCTAACATGACGTGTGACTCCGGATTTTTAATTTGTCTGTCTTTTTCTTATTTCAGATGAGAATATTTTCTTGTTTCATACTTTTTAAATCGTGATTTTTCAGTAGTCGGGTTTTAGTTTTTAAACTTACATTTTATTTAAATTATTTTGGGGTTATGGTTATAATTTCGAGAAAATATTTTGATATTAGGTGACGGTTGACAGGGGAGAATGGAAGAAGAAAACGTGTTGCGCCGACCCCAAGTAATATGGGATAAGGGCAGGAAGATGATGATGATGGTTATAATTTCGAGAAAAAGTATTTGCAGAGCCACTTTACATTTTTAAAGAAGAATAATTATTATAAAATTATATGTATTTTGGGTAGGTTTGGCGAGAAAATATGTTTGATTCACATCTGAGACGTGCTTTTAGAAATTTTTCCCAATTATCGGGGGCATGCAAGCAAAGCCGCGAGCAATAGCTAACAATATATATATATTTGAAATGTGCTAATTAAGCCCTTTCATTTGATATCCACACGGTATAATTAAAAAATGTTTTTTTTTAGTTCATAACTTTATGTCCTCTAGAGGGCGCCATATTAAATTTTATGTGACGTCATATAGCCTTTACCTAGCGGTCGGTCAAGACGCTTCTAACGATACCTAATTTGTCAAATTATGATAAGTAGTTTAGAAGTTATGAGGGAAGAGATGAACATACATACCGGTCAAAATCATAACCCTCCTTTTTGCTTTGCCGTAGTCGGGTAATAAAATATGTAGTATCCTATGTCCTAAACTAGGCCTCGGTATACCCATGTGCCAAATTTCTTCCAAATCCATTTAGCCGTTTTAGCGTTAAAGCGTAATAAACAAACAATCAAACTCACTTTCGCATTTAAAATATTATATTAGTTAGGTTATGAATAAGATAAGTATTTTACAGATTTCCTCACGATGTTTTTTCTTGTCCGAAGTCAATAATTTTCAAGAGAAAATAAACTGAAAAAACCTGCCAAGTGCATGTTGGACCACGCACAATGAAGGGTTCCGTAGTAATATTGTAGTTGAAAAACATGTTCTCGATTCATTCCAACTGAAAATGTATTTTTGTACGCACAATATTGAGAAATTTACCGTGTTATTTTAAGACCACAGGCTTTTTATAGATTTTTTCTGTAATCTACAGGTAAAGATCTGTTTTCGGAAATTTTTCAATATTTTAGGTTCGGTAGTTTCGGAGATAAGGGGGGGGGGGGGGAATGGTCAATTTTCGTCTATTAAATAACTCTTTAACAATTTATTTTAAAGTTACAAAAAAATATATTTGAGACCGCCATAGTAAGCCCTTTCATTTGATAATTATGTCCCACGGTACAGTTTGCAAATTTTTTTTTTTTAAATTTTCTTATTTGCCCCCAAAAGTTACCTCTATATTCAAAATTCATTTATTTACTGTACCCATCCGTCTTTGGGTCACAGAAATTCATATGTTTACCAAATTTTAACTAAATCGGTCCATTAGATTCGGGGCAAACTGGCTGTGACAGACGGACAGACAGACAGACACAAGGTGATACTATAAGGGTTCCGTTTTTTTCTTTTGAGGTACGGAACCCTAAAAGTACATAATATGAATAACATTAAAAAAGTCACATTGTTACTTGCCCGGATTTGAACCCACAACCTCGTGCATGAGAGGTGGCGCCTTAACAATTAGGCCATCACGACATACGACTCATCGTTCTCACATGTCTAATTTCAACACGAACGATGTAACCAATATTTTGTAACCATATTTTGATTTATAAGAGTGTCCGTGGAGTTTCTTGCCCGTTCTTCTCCATAGGGACCTACTACGCTTTGGAATGGGAAACTAGCTTCATCTTTCTGACTGACCGATCCCTTGACAATTCAAAAATGCCTCTAATTGGTTTATTTGAAATAAATGGTTTGAGTTTGATATTAGGTGCTTCTATGGCAAAATTTGGGTGTATCAACTCTGCCCACCTGTCCGCGGAATACAGGCATGATGTTATATTGAAGCTAATCTGGTGATGAAAATGAAAATGAGTGTTTTTTATTGTAACGTTAAGCATCACTGGTCAAGGTCTTGAAAATGATGGGGTCCTAATTCCCTCGTTGATTGTTTAAGTGAGACGTATCCGCCAATAAGCGGGCGCCATTTGTGAAATAGAACTGTTTGTTAGTACCTATATCACAATCAGCTTGCACGCAAGCCGTATGTAAAGTTTGTTGATTATTGTAAGCTATAATATTTTATTTATTAACCGACTTCAAAAAAATAATTTATAAACAAAACTAAGAACGGGTCTTGTCGCGATATTCCTTTTTACGAGGTAAACAGGTACCTACTTGTTTCCCGACGTTTCGACCGCCTTGCAGCGATCGTGGTCACGGGAGGACTGATGACAGCTCAGCGACGTCTTCGTAAAGTGAGGGTAGATGCGGTGCGGCATCTACCCTCGGGAAAGAAGTAGGTACCTGTTTACCTCGTAAAAAGGAATATCGCGAGAAGACCCGCAGTGCTATTCTGTACAAATATCACCGTGAAAACTTAAGTGAAGTGAGCGTGGAGTGAGCTGTCAATAGTGTCAAACCCTAGCATCAAGTAGAATGACAACTCACTTCACCTAAGTTTTCACGATGTGAGATTTGTACAGAATAGCACTGCGGTTCTCAGTTTTGTTTACAATGTGTAAAAATCGCGAAAGTTAAAAAGTTTCAAAAAAAGGAGGTTATCAATTTCACATGTGTGTATGTAATATTATTGGAACTGCAATAAATTCACATTATGACAATTTATTATGGCTACCAAACAAATATACAAAAATTTATAGGTGTATGTATGTATGTTTGTCCACGCATTTCTCCGAAACTATTATTGGGAACGTGACCATTCTTTTTTTATTGGCCTATGGTGGTATGAATGATTTCTAAAAGTTTGTCCATCTAAATTAAGAAACTGGCTGATATCCTTAACTTATGATGAGACAGAAAATTTATTGGCTATACAATCATAACTTTATCAAACCTACCTTGTAAGAAAGCTTATCAAACAATCACACTTCACATACACACCTCCCTACACACACACACTACACTCATAAACACATCCCTATTTACACAAACACAATCTTTCACTCCATCTGCTGTGTTAACAACCACTGTAAACTAACAGTAAAGTCACGGTTGTATATTATTTTATAAATTGAAACCGTAAAATCTCCGACTCCTAAGATACAGGTCTGCGTACCTAGTTTAGGAGCACGGAAAGCTGACTATAATTTTAAACTTGGTGGTACAACCTACTGTTTCCATATGCCATGTACTGTGTTGTTGTTTAAAAAATATAAATATAAAAAAAATAAAAAATATCTATTTTAACGGGACTTTATATAATTAAGAAATCTCCATTGTCAAGTCGTAAAAACCGTGCGAAGCAGGGGCTAGTCGAAGCTTTCGCTCTGGAACACAAGCCTCCAACATTCAAAGCACGCGATGTGGTTATGTGACATAAAATATTATATTATTTCTATTAGAAAGAACTACTAAAACAATGTATTGTTTAGCTGATTATTCACGCTAACCCAACTGTGGGGTAAGCAGAAAAGAAAGAACAATAATTATTATTTAATAAGCTGGTAGGTTGCTGTCTTATAATATGTTTATTTATTTCACTAAGGGCCTGTTTTACCACCTACGATTCAGTTCCCATTAATTCATACAAATTCTAAATAATAATTATGACTGTTATGACATAACAGTCCCACATGACGGGAACCTCGTGAAAGCCGAGAAAGATAAACAAATCAAGTATCTTGACTTGGCTCGCGAGGTTGTCGACATGTGGGATGTGGACTCAGCAATCATTGTGCCGATAGTCGTATCAGCCAATGGCTTAATTGCCAAGAGCCTCGATCAACATCTAAGGAGGCTCTCGTTGGGCGGCTGGATTAAGGACCTGATTCAGAGAGCGGTACTTCTGGACACGACGCGCATTGTTAGGAGATTCCTCTCTCTGGAGCCCTAACCGCCGGTAGCTTGGACCCTGTTCCCGATACCGGTGGGCTACTATGTTTTATATTTTTAAATGTTTTTTTTTTTATTTCATGTTTTTGTAAAAAATATTTAAAAATGTGAAAAATATGTACATAAATGAAATAAAGGGCATAATAATTAAAAATATAATAATAAAAAATAATAATAATTCTACATAAAAAAAATAATAAATAAATTTTGACTTAGCACATGAGGACGTGGACTTTGTAATTTTACAGACAGACGAGTGATCCTATAAGGGTTCCCTTTTATCCTTTTGAGGTACGGAACCCTAAAAAGCCAAAATAACATACATGACATACTGCTAGAGGATATTAAGTTAGCTTAAGAGCATGTTTCACCTCCTACGATTAAGTTCCGATTAACTTACTTGGCAGATAATTCCATACAAATTCTGTTCCAATTTTGAATTTACTCTGTAAGTAGTGGCTATTGGGACATCGTGAAATAGGCCTCAAAAGTATCAAATACTATAAAAATATACAACATTATTTTTAGTATATGCGAAACCTGAATATAGTTTGTTCAGAATAAATATAACTGAATCGACAATAATTTTTATACCGTGTTATATTTGGCCCAAAAATCTTTAAAAAAGGTTACAGTATGGACACCGAGCGACGAACACAAGTCACGGTAGGCCATAGCGACACTAGGCACGGGCGGCGCACAGCGGGTGCCGCGTGGTGATCATGTTTTTGTACGGACAACCAGGTAACATAACAAGCTTATAACTTTGTGATTTTTCATGATACAGTTTTGAAATTTTTTACATAGATTCTTTACATAAAAATACTAGACACGTGTTTCGGGTTTCGCATATACTAAAATTAATGTTGTATAGGAAAACACGAAAAAAAATCAAATTTAACAAATAAAATAACAAATAATAAATATTATATAAATAATAATATACTTGGTTAACAATAAGTAGCAATATCACAAATCATCATCTGCCAGCCTTCTTCCCAACTATGTTGGGGTCAGCTTCCAGTCTAACTGGATGCAGCTGAATACCAGTATTTTACATGGAGCTACTGCTTAACTGACCTCCACCCCAGTAACTGGGTAATACGATACCCCTTGGTAACACTGGTTGTCAGACTTTCGGGTGCGTCGCACGCCAAATAGCAGACGCAATAGATTTTTTATCGTTATCTGTACACATGGTGAACAATAGTATAATTTCAGTATAACAACGCTTTCAGGATGCTGTTGGGGCTGCCGTGGCGCTGCAGCGCGTCTAGTATGTTTGCCGAAGCGCGTACGGATGGCTTTCAAGCCATCATGCGCAAGAAAGCAAACTCCTTGCTGCACCGTCTACGAAGCAGTAGCAACAGCATCCTGATAGCTATTTCTGGCCGCTTTGACTGTCCTTTCCAAAATAAGTGGATTAGGACAGCCATAGGCATCAGTTAGGTATAGGTACTAACAATACTAGCATAATATTTTAGGTACAGTTTTGTTACTAACACACTAACATTTTATGATTTTATGTTCTCTTGTCTGATAATTTTATGTAAAAATATGGAGTATTGCTCTGAAATAAATAAAATATAATAATAATAATAATAATAATAATAGACATTTAAAGAGTTAAAAAAATTAAAAGCAAAAAACCATTTTTAAAAAAAGCTTTTATTTAAATGCTTTTATCTAAATAGAAGAAAATAAAATTTTCTTTTGAAATTTTAACTATCAACTTATTACCTCATTATACACAATTTATATGATCATAAAAACTTGTCGCGCGATTTACATGTGTAAATAAACTAGTACCTATTTAATGAGTAACATAATCTGCTAAGTTTATTTTTTTATTAATTTCCGTTTAATTAAGTTCATACGCAAACCTCGCGACAAGCTTTTATGATCATATAAATTGTGTAAGTATAATGAGGTTATAAGTTGATAGTTAAAATTTTAAAAGAAAATTTTATTTTCTTCTTTTTAGAGCATTTAAATAAAAGCTTTTTTTAAAAAGGTTTTTTGCTTTTAATTTATTTTTTACTTTTAAGTTATCGCTACTTTTTTTAACCTGCATTTTTATTCTCAGCAAACCCTTTCATTTAATACCAATACTATAGGAAAGCATAAAAAACTTCAAAAGTCCGCCATATCAGATCAAGAGTGATGTCAGAATATTTTTCTAATTATTCTCGGCAAGCCCTTTCATTTGATATCCATATTGTAGAAGTGCATAAAATATAACTATTCCGCCATCTTGGATGTTCCGCCATATTAGATTTAGAATGACGTCACATTATTTTTCGAGTTACTTTCAACAAGCCCTTTCATTTGATACCCATATTGTAGAAATGCATTAAAAATAATTATTCCGCCATCTTGTATGGTCCGCCATATTGGATTTAGAATGACGTCATACAGCTTATCGTGTATTGTCATCCAAACTAAACGTGTATACAAAATTTCAGCTCAATCGGTTGAAGATATTTACTTCAAAATTGAGTAGCAAGATTCCACGCGAACATACGAGTACATACATAATATTGCAAGTTAAATAAAATAAGATAAGATAAGATAAGATAAGGTTTATTTCTCACCACAATATAAATCAACATTTCAAAATATGATTAAAAACACATAATAATATTTTTAATTATACTGTGCGAGACTGGTGGCTAAGCTAGGCCTTACGGCCTGTATTTCAGGACACCAGGTCTCCACCCCTTCGGAGGACATTTAAATAGAATTATGCACTCGTACACAAATGCGGCAAGTTATATAAAACCAGAAAAAACATTATACTAATGATTATTTGTAATTCTATGGTTAGTAAGGATGTGTGTGTATGTGTGTGTGTGTGTGGGTGTGGTGTGAAACCTTTTTAAAAGTTTTTTTTGGTATTGACAATGTCACAGCAGTAAAATGGTAAATATTTTTAGCCCTAAACAGAGGTTAAGTTGGTCTTTGTAACAAAACTACGTAAGTTTAACACGATACTAAAACATTAAAACATTCTACAACCAAACTATGTCCACCTCAAAATTTGACGGCAACAAAACTTCTAACTAATCCCCTTTCATAATTGCAAACTGAGGTCGAGAGTTGGTCCCTCCAACCTTAAGAAATTTATGTGAGCGGCCCCTGAAAGTAGGGTGGGAGCTCCAATTCTCGGATACCCGATATACCTTGTTAAAAATATTGTACCCTTATTTAGTTGGTTGTGATCGAATGGATACCCGACTAGTTTGTGTTTGCACCTGAACACAGTACGGGAATTTTATTTTGCTATGTGATATAATGTGTGGGTTTCAAAACCTAGCTTTTGGCTAGTAAACTAGGTTTTTAACCCGACAGAAACAGAGGGGTGTTATAAGTTTAACGTGTGTATCTGTTTAGCTGTCTGTGGCATAGTAGCTCCCAAACGACTGAACCATGTTAAATACAGGATAAATTTCAGTACCTTTGCTTTGGTAGTTTTTGAATTAGCTACGATGATACGTTATCCACTTTGTGTATGTTGATGATGTTTTAATAATATAGAGACATGAGGAACAGGGTGTAAAGTTCACTCATCCTCCATAGAAAAGGGAGGATCCTCCGACCAGACGGGTGTTGTGTCTGGTGGGCAACTGCCCGACGGTTGATGTCGGGATGTTGTATATATGCTAGTCGCGCGGTAAACTCTGATTGCGCGATGCAGGATTGAGTGACGTCAGTGTGACGCGTAGTTCGTATGTGGCGTTGTAGATTCCGCCACAAGTTCATGTCACTTTTGTTTACTTAGCAAGTAGTGGTATACGAATTGGTGTGGGGTAGGTTCCATAGCTAAAAAACCGGTCAAGAGCGAGTCGGACTCGCGCAACGAGGGTTCCGTACGGTCAGCAACAGAAGTTGGTTAACACTGCTACTTTTTGACGTCATCTAAATTAACACAAAATGATACGATAACCTGCTTTTTAGCATTTTGTTTATTAGATAAGATTTCATTTTCTTTAAAATTTACATCTATTCCGATTTTATTGAAGTATTTTTCTCAATAATTAAGATTTAGAAAACTGAAGTGTTAATCGACTTTTGTTGCTGACTGTACCAATTTCTGAAAAAGTGTGCTATTTAGAGACATCGTTTTATTTTTCCTGTAATGTTTACATAAACTTTTATCTCATAGAATAATTTCAGATTTTTCTCTATGCAAACTTCGGAGATAAGGGAAAGTTTTTTTTTTATACTTTTCATCATAGGTCGAAAACTATGCGGCCTAACAAAAAAAAAAACATTTTTTTTGAGAATTTACAAACACCGTTCTTTCATAAAATATATGATACCTCACATGCCCTAGTAGCTCAACTTCGAATTTTTAATACCCCCTTTCAGTCGCTGTTGCAAAAAAATATGTATATTTTTATTTCTTTCTTATTTGCAAAATAGTTGGGCAAACATCATCTAAAACTATTCCAAATTTCAAGTTAATAGGATTAGTAGTTCTTGAGATACCCAGCTGTAACAGACAGACAGAGTCGCACCATAAGGGTTCCTTTTTACCATTTTGGTACGGAACCCTGAATGTGAAAATAAGACTATTTTACAAAAAAAAAAACACTACACATTGAAAAAAAACTTTAATTTCGGAAGTCGGTGGCAATTAACTAAAATAGAGATCCAAAGACACTGACTTCCAAAATTAAAGTTATTTTTCACTTTATTTAAAATGTTGTTTTTTGGAAGTCGGTTCTTACCAAGGGATACAGCCTAGCCTTTTTTCAACAATGTTGGGGTTGACTTCCAGTCTAACCGGGTACAGCTGAATACCATAGAGCGACTGCCTATCTGACACGGTACCTCATGGTAAGACTAGTTGTCAGACTTTCGGGCTTCTGACGACCCGTAACGACTGTCAAAGATCCACGAATGACAGCGGGGACCAACGGCCTAACGTGCTTTCCGAGGCACGGAGGAGTCTCGGTATGTAAAGATGGTCCACCCAACTCCTGCTGTACTTAGCCACGAGCCCCAGATTATGTCGGAACTTTAAAACAGACCTCTGAGGTTTCGGTGTTTCAACTCAGAATAGTCAGGTATGGAACGCTGACCTCATCTAGTTTTTTTTTTTTTTTTTTAAATATATTTGACGTGTAAAAGTGCTTGTATAAACCTACTTTAACAGATATAAAATCACATATAACAATTTGATTACAATATAACTTGGTTTTGCCAGCGGCTTCGCATGCGCAGATATCGGAAATTATCCCACGGGAACCGTACATTTTTTTCGTGATATAAAGTAGCCTATTTGCTACTCCAGACTATAATCTATCTCTGTGCCAAATTTCATCCAGATCCGTTTAGCCGTTCTGGCGTGATTGAGTAACAAACATCCATCTATCCACCCAAACATTCGCATTTCTAGCTAAGATGATTCTCAATACTACCAAATTCAACATCAGATTATTTATTTATTTACTTAGTCTGATTTTTAATTTGACGGAATTCGGACATTTCAGAAGTGTTGCCAATAATAAAACGGTCCTACTAAAAACGGAACGCATTTAAGCAAAATATAAAAACCTTTCTTGAATTTAAGATTATAATTAGAAAAACTAACACTTAAAAATTAACTGATAATTTTAAAATGGTAAGTAATCAGATTTATTATAATCAAATTATTGAAGATACAAGTAAGGTAAATAAATATTTTTCTTTCACAGGAATCGCTGTACACAATCCATAGGTTACAAACATTTTTTAGGAAAACCTTTTTGTTTGTAAACTCTTCGCATGTTTGTAAATTCGAGTCGATGAAGATTGCGACTATGATGATTTTAGTGATAAACAAATATTTAAATTTAAAAAATAGGACATATTTTTACTCTTTTTTGCCATTTAGCCGTTTAAAATTAATATTTTAGTTAGTGTGCATTGAATGCACAGAACAAACACTATTTACATTGTCATATAGTTTACTTGATCTTATTCTCTTTCATATTTTATGTTATTTCATATCCAAAACATTCTAGTCATATAAATAACTTATAAAAAGGACAAGATAGAAAAGGCTTATGATATCTGAAATGTCAAAAAATGACAGCTGTCAGAATTTCGTCGAATTAAAATTCAGACTTTAGTATCTCCAACAAAAAATAAACAGAATACATGCCACAAAAAGATGAATGATTAGAGAACTTCATAATTACACACAGACATAGACAAACTCGCATGAGGGTAGGCAGAAACTAAAGAACGCCACCTGCTATGATCCTTACATACTCCTTTTGCCTCGTTTACGTTCCTACATATGCATAACAACTACTTTGCACCTATCAAATTAGTTTCGATGAAAAATACCTTTGAAATTACATAACGAAACAATTACTTATTTAGCAAAATGATACGTTTTAAAAACATTATCCGCGCTCTGCTTATTCATTACAGATAAACATACATACACAATCCTCCTATACCTACATTCATATACAGGACAGGAACAAAGAAATTCGTACTGCGCATGCGTGGGCAGAAAGAGACGGCGCTACGGTCGAACACTATTAAACTCAATACGTTAGAAAAGGACGGCGAACGTCATAAATTCAACAGAGAATTCGCTGGGTGTGTTAGATATTATTATTAAATAATTAGAAGTTATGCTTTTTTGAGGGAAAATATAAGTTTTTTACATTGAAAAGCTCGTCCGGGAAATTATACTACAACTAGACATCATTTCTGTCACCAAGTGATGCTGTTTTCCGGCTTGAAGGGTGTATCACAAACATACGAGAAGAATCAACTTCGTGTTGTCTTTGTGAGGTCAATGCTTCGTTTAACCTTTGACGTTGTACAGAGCCTAGACGAGCCGCTATCACAAAATTTATACAACGAACAGGATTGTTATTTTTTTTTTGTTCATCGATATTTTCGTCAACTGTAGACCGATTTTGAAAATTCTTTTTTTATTTGGTAGAAGAAGCTTGTGGGGTGGTTCCGTATGAGTTTTATTAACTTTGCTTGCGTAGTTTTTGAGTTAGCTTCGATGATACGTATTTAATTCACTTTGTGTATGTTGATGATGTTATAATCCTGTCACAGTTATTTACCATAGCAAGTAGTGCTCTATGAATTGGTGTAGGGTAGGTACCATTGCTGAAAAGTAAAAAATATTTTTTTTTACAAAATAAATACAACCAATCTGCTTAGCCTCTTCCCAACTATGTTGGGGTCGGCTTCCAGTCTAAACGGATGCAGATGAATACCAGTATTTTACATGGATCGACTGCCTATCTGACCTCCACAACCCAGTTACTGGGTAATACGATACCCCCTTTTTTTTGTGGATGGGAAATCATCAAATGACTTCTCCTGCTCTGGGCGGAGCGGGAGGGCGTGTCAGACTTTTACTAACTAAAACCCACACGTGTTCCTTCAGTTGCCCGTGCCAGGGCCACGGTATCTCTTTCGAACTACCTGCGATCCCGGCGGCAAATACGATACCCCTTCGACGACTAACGAGGAAACGACTGTCAAAGATCCACGAGGATCTTTGACAATCGTTACGGGTCGTCAGAAGCCCGAAAGTTTGACAACCAGTCTGACCAAGGGGTATGGGTTGTAGAGGTCAGATAGGCAGTCGCTCCATGTAAAATACTGGTATTCAGCTGCATCTGGTTACACTGAAAGCCGACCCCAACATAGTTGGGAAAAGGCTAGGCAGATTTATTGTGTCTATCTGTGTGATCGCGTTGTTCTTCTAAACTACGCAACGAGTTTTGATACGGTTTTCTCCGTCTTGGTATGTAAAGATGGTCATTCATCCACAGACCAACCGCGGCAAGCGCAGCTTAACCTGAACGATCAAATCAACCCGTGTGGTTGACTGGCTGTTATTACTCAGCCACGAGCCCCTCCACACTACTGATACTTAGAACAGGCTTGGCTTTCAAGGTCCGAAAGTCGGTAACTCCGAAGGCGTGGCGAGAACATCCAATGAAACTCACAATCTGATTCAATAATGACAATCCAAATCAGAAGGAATCGCGCTGATAAACTGTGGGATGTCGCTACGCCCCGTAAGGGGCGTGACGTGGCGGTTTCGGGGCGAAGCCCCCCTCCCGCGGATGCCGTACGGCGACCCGTTACCACGGGCCTCTCATCGTATATCGCCTCTGGCGAGTAAAAGGTTGGGCGCGCTGCATTTTCGCGCCCATGAAAATAGTGTCTCTATCTGTGTCCGTAAGCTCGTCACGACATATGCATACTGCCGCTTTCTTCACCGTACCCCGGCGGTCAACCCCTACCAGGTGGAACCCCCACCTACATGGGGGAAGCCCAGCAGATGGCGACCAGCGACAGGGATACGGACTCGACGTTCCTACGGATAGGGTGAGTGGCTCCCGCCCGCCCCACTTTCAGAGCTAGCCGAGCCTGGCACGGGGTAGGGAGACCGTGTCATGAGTCTCGCGCTGATAAAATTAAATCCAAAACTATATTATGGTTTGCTCGGTAACGAAACCATAGCGCGATCTATTTCGATCCCAACGCCATCTAGGGAAGCGTCAGGTAAACTTTTGCACAGAAATATTTTTTTATTTTTTTATTAGCCTACATTGTGTCCCACTGCTGGGCAAAGGCCTCCCCTTTTTCATTCCACACCTCCCTGTCTTGTGCGATCTCTGGCCATGTTGGCCCTGCAAACCTTATCAGATCGTCACAGAAATATTATACTTAGACTAAAATATTATGTTTGTTTTGTTACAGATTGCTGCCCAGTTACGAAAGGGAACAAGGATCAAGGTTACTTCTGTTTATTTATCAAACTATAACTAAGTAAATAGAGTTTACATAGAAAAACAAAACTTTATTAATCAACTAACGGATTTTCTGAAAAATACTTTAGGTTTGTTAATACCCAAATGGTGTTGTGTTTCAAAGTTTCTGAGTAATATTTTACATGCATAAACTCACGCTTTCTTCGGGGTAGGCAGAAACTACAGAACGCCATCTGTTACGATCCTTACATACTCCTTTTGCCTCGTTTACGTTCATAAATCAGGTCATACACGCACGCCGGTTGCGAGTACTACGCACCTGACCTTTCTGAAGAACATCACCAATAAGGTCACTATATGTCTTCCTAGGACGTCCCCTCCCGGCGTTTCCACTCACATCTGCCTTGTAAATAAATATCTTTTGTTAGTCGGCTTTCATTCATCTTCTCAAGTGTGTTGCGTGTGCGTAGTGTATGTAGAGTGTGTATATGTTACGGTTAATGTGATTAATTGAAAATTATTAATCATTATCCATCATTATTAATAATTACCTCATGATTTGGTAAATGTAAATATAAAATTGAAATTCATCACTTTTAGCAGTTGTTATTAATAATTCACTACTCTCGTCGGTAAAAGTAATAAAATAAAATAACACTCGAAGTTATTTGTCCAGTAGGTGTCTATTTATATAATAATACCACAGTACTTACAAATACATAGCTAAAAGAAACTTACATGCAAAATCGTTTATTCTTTGGTTTTGCTTAAAAATATAAATACAATCATAGACTCCGTAAAATCAACATTAAAAATTAAAATCTTTCTTCTATTTCTTTGTTCAATAGGTATTTATTGATAATACCTACCACAATACTTACAGGTAGTGAAATAAAATTCTGAATAAACTTTGAAAATTATTACATTTATCGGTACTAAAGTTACATTATTAATAATCACCGGTAAATGTGATTAATTTCTTACTTTTACCTTGACTTTCGGTAATTATTAATAGTGATAGACAATTATTAATAATTTTTAATTAATCATACTTAACGTAACATATATACTGGGTGTCCGATAAAGGTGTGGCCAAAATTAAGGGTGTGGTACAGACCATCAAACTGAACAACTTTCTCCCGGGGACCAACATCGTAATCGCGAAAAAAATATCAGTCGTCTCATACATTTGTTCGAGTAGGTATTGAGGTTTTGTATGGGATGACAGATTTTTTTTTCATGATTACGATGTTGGTCCCCGGGAGAAAGTTGTTCAGTTTGATGGTCTGTACCACACCCTTAATTTTGGCCACACCATTCTCAGACACACTGTATATATAATTATATATATTGGTGGATTATAACATAAATTATTGCTATAATCCACCAATATATACTCGTACATGTGGGTTGACATAAGCCATCGAAATGTCACGTGGTCATGTCAATGTCACTTTGAAGGTATACCTACCGATTGAAGAAATAGAATTGCTCCGAAGCGAAGATAAAGTTGGTTATCAATTTGCTATAAAAAATATTTCCCATAATTTATACGCTTTATTCCTTCGATTGGGTTTCCCAAAATGACGGCACCGGTATCTGAAGTTACGGTGCCAAAAAACGCTCTCTATTAACAAGGACAGCGATCATTGCTGCCTACGTGACGGTATCGAAACCTAAGATAGGCATCCCAATTTAAAAATACCCTTATGGTCTAATTAAATTAGCTAGCGAAACTCCGCATACGTGATAAAAAGAAATTATTTTGATGATTTTTTTTTGGGTCATCAACCGCTGATAGTATACCTATACACGATCGGTTTAGGTAATTAAATAAAGGTAAACAAAAAACCCACGTGTCTGGTTAACCGACTAAACGTAATACCTGTCACTTCAGTTGTCATGCTACGACACAGTAAGTTGTACTCTTACTTATTTATTTATCTATTAGGTACATAAAATAATACAGAGCAATAAAATTACTGGTATGTATGCTTATTACAGGTATACATAGCATTCACAACAAAACAAACAACAACGTACTTTAAAAAAAATACTAATGAACACATAAAATATAATTTAATTTAATTAATTTAATTTCTTCCTTTATTTCAGGCAGCTGTGGCCCATACAAAATACAATACACAAATACAAACAAAAAATATTACAACATAACAAAAATGATATACTAATACATATAAAATACAACTTATAAAATAAACTAAGACACACGAGGTGACGGCGTCGTGTTACGCTGCGCGGTGTCGCATAGCCTGCCGCGAAAACGTCGGTAGACTACACCCTTCGGCCAAAACTATTCCTTTCTTTATAATACTCGTACAATTAGAATTCAAAATAGTAGTTCAAAGTAGTAGTATTTACATTAAAAAAAAATAAAAATATAAAATGTTGCCACGGAAGGTGATGTGGGTATGAGTGTGGGATAAACTAAGATTTAATATCAACATGAATTACAAAAAAAAAAAAAAAATTGGTTAGTTTATGCACTCCCGTACCTCAGGGACTCAATCTGCCTAGCCTTTTCCCAACTATATTGGGGTCGGCTTCCAGTCTAACCGGATGCAGCTGAATATCCAGCTGCCTATCTGACCTCCAAACCCAGTAACTGGGTAATACGATACCCCTTGGTAAGACTGGTTGTCAGACTTTCGGGTTTCTGACGACCCGTAACGACTGTCAAAGATCCACGAATGACAGCCGGGACCAACGGCTTAACGTGCTTTCCGAGGCACGGAGGAGTCTCGGTATGTGAAGATGGTCACCCATCCACGGACCAACCCCGGCAAGCGTAGCTTAACCTGATGGATCGACCCGTGCGGCTGTTATTACTTAGCCACTAGCTCCTCAGTTCAAAAAGAAAAATATAAAATGTTGCCACGGAAGGTGAAAGACTATGAGTGTGGGATAAAATAAGATTTAATATCAAAATGTTACAAAAAAAATGTATATATTGGTTAGTTTATGCACTCCTGTACCTCAGAGGCTGATCTTCTAAAGTTGAGTGTTACACCGTGTAAGTCGGTTTCTGACGATTTACAAAAGCTCTTCAATTTAGCAACTTTATAATTCGTTGTTATAACGTTGCTAAATTGAAGAGTACAACTGTGTCGTAGCATGACAACTGAAGTGACAGGTATTACGTTTAGTCGGTTAACCAGACACGTAGTTTTTTTGTTTATATTTATTTAATTACCTAAACCGATGGAGTATAGTCACTTAAAATGTCAGTTTTTGTTTGTGAAAACTTCAAGTAGGTAAAATCTTTTTATTTTTATATTGGCCTGAGAGTAAGTCGGACCAAAACAGAGTATTTGTTTTGTGATTTTGGCGGACTCTCCGGTCCTGTGCCCATATCTCTTGCCGGAACGCCCTTACCGATCTGCTCCGACTTTCGGTACCTCGGGTCGCTTGTCCAAGGGGATGGCGAAGTAGACCGAGACATAACGCACCGGATCAACGCAGGATGGATGAAATGGCGACAGGTTACAGGAACAACTTGCGACCCACGGATGCCCCTCAAGTTGAAGGGGAAAATTTACAAGTCCGTGATAAGGCCTGTCGTACTTTATGGATCGGAATGCTGGACAGTGAAGAAGACGGATGAAAAAAAATTGCATGCAGCGGAGATGAGAATGTTGAGATGGATGTGTGGAGTGACGAGAATGGATAAAGTGAGAAATGAGTATATAAGAGGAAGTTTGAAAGTGGCGCCAGTGACAGAAAAGTTGAAAGGAAATCGTTTGTCTTGGTATGGGCATGTAATGAGGAGAGACGAAACGCATGTGACTAAAAGAGTGATGAATATACATGTTGATGGATGGAGAGGCAGAGGAAGGCCAAAGAAAAGATGGATGGATTGTGTGAGGAATGATATGAAAGAGAAGGGAGTGAATGATAGCGTGACGGTTGACAGGGGAGAATGGAAGAAGAAAACGTTGCGCCGACCCCAAGTAATATGGGATAAGGGCAGGAAGATGATGATTGTAGTGTTTATATCACAGACCCACCACGCCACACCCATCACGTCTGCGGAGTTTTGCTAGCTAATTAAATTTGAAATAGTTTTAAAAACACCCCATAAACACCGATAAACAAAACATTTCATGAGCAAACTTCAAGCTATGTCCCTCGGGCGGCTGGTGTTCAAAATTTCATTACTAAAGCCGTCAAGTCACTAATTAGAACAAATAGGGATGCGACAAGGGTTAACATCGATATCGATAAACATTAATGGGTTAACTTTTGTTTGAGTGGTGAACATTTTTAGGTTAATTAATTTTTAGGGAGTCATAAAAGTGTCTGGGTTTTTTTTAATGGGTTTTGTGGCCTTGGTTGAATGGTTGTGAAATAAAGGGAGACCTTGAAATGGTTTGTTGCCATGGGAAAAAAATAAGTATCCTATAAAAATAATACAATAAAGTACCTACTGTGAAATTTTTACACTTCTAAAAAACTTTTTTACAAAAAAATACAACCGACTTCCAAAAACAACACTACAAAGTGAAAAATAACTTTAATTTCGGAAGTCGGTGTCGGTGTCGGTGTTAAATGTATTTTCGTTTTTTGCCACCGACTTCCGAAATTAAAGTTATTTTTCACTTTGTAGTGTTGTTTTTGGAAGTCGCTTGTATATTTTTGTAAAAAAGTTTTTATTTTTCACTTTTTAGTTGTGTACCTACCCCACACAAATTCTAATACCACTTACCTGCAAAACAAACTAGAACATCATCCATATAAAAGTGTGGAAAAAATACGTATTATTGAAGCTAACTCAAAAAGTACCAAAGCAAAGTTATACAATTTTATATGGGACCAACTGTGATGTATACCCTCTCGAATAAAACAAAAAAAAAATCAAATCGGTCTAGCCATCTTTGAGTAAACGGGGAACATACATAAAAAAAAAAAATAAATAAAATAAATAAAAAGGTTCCGACGAATTGAGAACCTCCTCCTTTTTGAAGTCGGTTAAAAATGAGATTGTACTGTCTTAGATTTTAAATGATTATAAAAACAAACGAATGCAGAAGTTTCAAGCGCTCTGTACCATTATTTCATCGAGTTCTTCTAGGAAAAACTGGAGCGTTAGCTAGAGTTTTTACTCTTGGATATACGAGTACCTACTGTTTTAGAGGAGCTCGTAGCTAAGTAATAACAGCCAAACGGGTCGATCCATCAGGTTAAGCTACGCTTACCGGGATCGGTCCGTGTATGGGTGACCATCTTTACATACCGAGACTCCTCCGTGCCTCGGAAAGCACGTTAAGCCGTTGCTCCCGGCTGTCATTTGTGGATCTTTGACAGTCGTTACGGGTCGTCAGAAGCCCGAAAGTCTGACAAACAGTGTTACCAAGGGTATCGTATTAAACTGTTACTGGGTTATGGAGGTCAGATAGGTAGTCGCTTCATGTTAAATACTGGTATTCAGCTGCATCCGGTTAGACTGGAAGCCGACCCCAACATAGTTGGGAATAGGTTAGGCGATTGATACCTACTGTTATATTTTTCCTAAGCTAAATATGCTATTTAATTCTACATTGCTACAAACGAAGTATCTGCTATATTTTTTTATACTATTTTTGGATAATCTAAGGCAAAACTAACAAAGAATTTTCTTTGACATACATTTACAGCTATTAAGCCCACATGATCCGCAGTTATAACCCGCGAAATTTAAATATTCTTGCGTTTTTTTGCAATTTGCAGGTCAGTGTCAGGTTGTCAGTGTTTCTGTTCCCTCATTGCACAATAAAATCTGCTTTACCGACTCAGCATTATGTGTTACATCGTAATTTCCATACCGCAGAATGACATTCAGCCATCTTTTTTACATGCCAGACCGATTTAAAAATGTGATACTGACAGACAATGAATTTCTTTTTTTTTAATTTGTGTTCCATGACGGCCCTATTAAAAAGATTTTAGGTTGATGTCAACTCGACATTGGTCAAAGGTTTATGCTATTTTTTTTATCTATGCAAAGTCTGCTCAGTGTTGTAGCTTCAAATGGTATTGTGTCCTGACTTAATCATCATCTGCCTAGCCTTTTCCCAAATATGTTGAGGTCAGCTTCCAGTTTAACCGGATGAATACCAGCATTTTACATGGAGCGACTGCCTATCTGACCTCTACAACCCAGTTATTGGCTAATACGATACCCCTTGGTAAGAGTGGTTGTCAGATTTTTTTGGGCTTCTGACGACGCGTAACGACTGTGAAAGACCTACGTATGACAGCCGGGACCAACGGCTTAACGTGCGTAATGGATGGTTACCCATCTATGGACCGACCTCGGCAAACGTAGCTGAACCGTGCGGCTGTTATTATTTAGCCCCAAGACTCTCAGTACATACGAAACGTCACTCAATAAACACAGTGGAAGCATTAATTCACGTCAAAATCGAGGGACAGGACGCGCAACGGTCTCTTTAACTGAATATACATTTAATTATAATAACATAACTATTGAAAAAATACGGGGTAATAATAAGAGCAGCAGTGGTCTGATAGTACTAAATATATTCGTGGTGATTACTTTACAAGCAAGTGACAAGTAAAAACATAAACAAGTCCGTAACTACGCTTATTTAAAATTTGGTGACAGACATGTGTAAAAGATTATTCACACATGCCAGTGCATTTATATATGCGACCTCCAATACGCCCCCTTAATCTATTACATATGCGTATGATTACTTCTGTACTTGTCAGTACTCGGTACATAAAACTAAATAAATCACTAACACTTCTATGTCCGACTGTACTACGCTGTACCCAAAAGTAGAGTACAAAAACAAAAGAAATCCAACAAAATAAAGCATGCATAACGAAACTAAATTTAGAAAATTATCTATTACACAAAACACTTATAGAAAACATAAAACATCAAAACATCAACTACTCATCCACCCCCTTAATAGAATAATTTGACAGGGATAAATCCTTTAAAAATTCTCTAAGTTTCGGACTGTGAACACTTTTAGTTAAGATGTCCGCTACCATCTTATCAGTTGACATGTACTTTATTTCAACTTTGTTAGCCAGTACACACTCCCGAATAAAATGATACTTGATATCTATGTGCTTTGTTCTATTATGCATCATTTTGTTAGCTGCAATTTTATGCGCCGACTGATTGTCATTATGAATTACTACCGCTTTACTATCCACAGCTGTCAAACTGTTCAGTAAACTACGTAAATAAAGAGCTTCCTTCGAAGCTTGACTCAATCCTACGTACTCTGCCTCTGTGGAGGACAAGGATACCGTCGCTTGCTTCCTACTCTCCCATGATACTATATTTTTACCAATCTTGAAAATTAACCCTGTGAAAGACTTTCTATCTAGTGCCCCTCCCCAATCTGCATCAACATAGCCTCGTAAATCTAAATCCCCCGACTTCCTAAAAGTGAGACAAAGGTTAGACGTGCCCTTCAAATACCTTAAGACCCGTTTGGCACATTTAAAGTGTATTTCATCATAACACGAATTAAATTGTGAAAGTACACTCACCGCATGTGCTATATCTGGTCGCGTATTACATGCCAAATAGTTTAGACACCCTATTAAGCTTTGATATGGCAGATCGCTATGGGAATTTGTCGATCTTTCTAATTTCATTCCGACTTCCATTGGAGTTGAAACTGGCTTAGCGTCTGTCATGTTAAAGTCATTCAATATGTCCGAAATGAACTGTTCCTGATCTAGACAAATAACATCTTTATCTCTTCTCAGCCTCATGCCTAAAACATGCCTAGCCGCACCTAAATCTTTCACTTTAAACTTGTCAAGCAAACTGGTTTTTAATTTTTGCTTTTCTTGTTCACAATTTCCAAAAATAAAAAGATCATCTACATAAATAACGACAATTAACTTCTTATTATTTTTAAGTTGCTTTTGATACAAACACGGTTCTATTTTTGATTGCACAAAACCTAAATTCAACATCTCTTTGTCCAATTCCTTGAACCAAGCATTCGAAGCTTGTTTCAATCCATACAAAGAACGCTGCAGCTTACATACCCTGGTTTCATGACCTTTGACTACTGCTCCTTTTGGTTGGAACATGTAAATATCCTCTTTAATTTTACCATACAAAAAGGCGGTCGTAACGTCCCACTGGTCAATAAACCAACCGTATTCCACAGCTAGCGAGAACAACAGTCGTAGAGTAGAGCTTCTAACTACAGGAGAATATGTCTCAGTGTAGTCTACACCACATACCTGTGTGAAGCCTTTTGCTACTAGTCTAGCCTTGTACTTCGTTACCTTGCCTTCGCTATCTCTCTTGATTTTGAACACCCATTTGCTCTGGATAGGCTTCTTATCAGCTGGAAGATCCACCAACGTCCAAGTCTGGTTCTCCTTTAGTGACATAAGTTCATCGTCTATCGCTTTTTGCCATAAGTCACCATCGGATCTCGCCAACGCTTCATTAATAGTTAATGGATCACCATCAAGATTGCTCTCCTTGGCATACATAACATTGCATCCGTACCGATCGACTTGTCTGCGTTCTCTTACAGGATACCTTCTTTCTGATTCAGGTATTGTAACTTCCTCATCAGTCAATACAGATACTTGCTCTGGTACTGCAGGTTCAGGTCCAATCTCCTCCGATACTTCCACATTCTCGTCTACAGCATCACGGTACACATCTTCGTGAGCCTCCAAGGGTTTAGATCTGCTTGTAGATCCGTTAGATAAACTGGAAGGAATAGCATCTGTATTCAAGTTTATTATCACTTCCGACTTTTCCACGTTTTCTTTTTGAAGAAAAACGTTTTCCAGAAATTTGACATCTCTTGCAGTTGTCACTTCACCTGTCTTAGGATTCATCAGACGATAACCCTTCTGATTATCTGGATATCCAATAAAAATCATCGGTTCCGTCTTCATGTCCAGTTTGCGTCTCTTTTGTTTTGGTATCAACCTATACGACAAACAACCAAAGATTTTCAGATGACTAACATCCACATCTTTTCCAGTCCAAATCTTCTCTGGTACTGCATTCCTCAATGCTTTCGTGGGGCTTCTGTTCTTTAGGTATACAACAGTATTTACAGCCTCGGCCCAATACTTCTTGCTCAGGTTTGATTCTGACAGTAATGTTCTTGCCTTTTCTATTATAGTCCGATTCGCTCTTTCTGCGACAGAATTTTGTTCTGGCGTATACGGTACAGTCGTCTGGTGTTTTATACCTGCAGACTTTAAAAATGATTTAAATTTACCATTACAGTACTCTGTGCCGTTGTCAGATCTTAGACATTTAATAGATTTACTCGTCTCATTCTCAACTTCCGCCTTGTATTCACGGAACTTATCAAAAGTTTCACTTTTGTTCTTCAAAAAATACACATGAGTCTTCCGAGAATAATCGTCGATAAATAGAAGAACATACCTCGAACCACCGAACGACGGCTCCTCGATAGGTCCACAAACATCGCTAAAAACCAACTGTAAGACCTCGTTCGCTCTCGTACCTTGGTTTTTATAGGGACTTTTGCATGTCTTTCCTTCGATACATGGAATACACGGCTCGCATAAATCGGTACTCTTAAATTCCATACCGCTTACTAAAACTTTCATTTTATTCATATAATTACGCGATAAATGAGCTAATCTTTTATGCCAAATGTTCGAAATATTTTCATTTTGTTTTGACAGTGTCACATTCACGACGTTATTTTTATTTTCTGTCAATTCATAAATTCCGTCTACTTCATGACATCTTGCAACAATTCGATTCTTATTTTGAATCATGCAACCTCCTTTGCCAAAATTCATGCAATAATTCTTCTTGGTCAAATCGCTCACCGAAATTAGGTTCATGGATAAATCAGGAACATGTAAAACGTTTTCTAAAATAAAATTTTCGTTTTCGCTGACTTGTGGCTCAGCATTTCCTCTTCCTTTCACCAATAACTTCTCGCCGTTTGCTACTGCGATCTTCATGTTGCCCTTTTCAGGTGTATAAGACAACAATTTGCTTTTATCGTGAGTCATATGATTTGAGCACCCACTGTCTAAATACCACTTATCTTTGTTTATCGCCTCCTTCGTATTCAGGCAGATATTCGCGGTTTTGATCCGCTCCTTGCACTCGGACGCCTTGTGTCCTTGCTTGTGGCACTTAAAACACTTGTAGACGAACTTCTGCTTACGATCGTTAGTTTTAATATTAGATCTCGCATCGTTCTGTACTTTACGTGTAACTAAGGCTTGTTCGTTCTTGGTGTTCAACTTACTCTGTCTACTTCCTTCTTGTAACAATTTCATTTTAATTTGCTCTAACGTGATCTCTTGTCCACTATTATCTACAGCCATGATGAGAGGGCTGTACTCAGCGGACAATCCACCCAGCAAAATCGATATTATCCAATCATCAGGGATTTGAGCATCAATATCGGACAATTGTTGTGTCAGGAATGTAATTTTGGATATGAAGCTTTCCATAGAATCAAAATTCTCTAACTTACAGTTGAAAAGCTCTCGCTGAATATGTATACGTCGTCCCCAACCTTTGTCTTCATACGCTTTCTGTAAGCTGTTCCAGGCTTCTTTCGCAGTCTTCGCATTGTAGACGTGGGTAAAGCACTCTGGTTCTAACAACAAGCATATTGTCGTTCGTGCCTGCCGGTCTACGTCAGCATTTACTACATTTGTAGAAATTACTCCCCACCAGTTTTTATTTTCCAAGTAATTTCGCACCAAGAATTTCCAATTTGGGTAGTCGGACGATCCTTTCAGCTTCTTAATGCCACTTATGCCAACTTCAGCTGACATATTTGTGGTTTCGTAAGTTTCACAATTAACCACTCCACTTATTAATTATGCTCTAGCACTATCAGAGCATGAATAAGACCATAACCTATTGAAAAAATACGGGGTAATAATAAGAGCAGCAGTGGTCTGATAGTACTAAATATATTCGTGGTGATTACTTTACAAGCAAGTGACAAGTAAAAACATAAACAAGTCCGTAACTACGCTTATTTAAAATTTGGTGACAGACATGTGTAAAAGATTATTCACACATGCCAGTGCATTTATATATGCGACCTCCAATAATAACAATCCATAGGTCGCCATGAAAGGATATTGAGATATTGGTAAAAAGGGTAGAATATTTTTTGTCAATATTATGTTTCAATCAACTCGTCCTAAAGCATTCCTCTGCTAGATAGAGTTCCAAGTTACCCGTATACATTTTATGCCTCTTATATTTTCCTCTGCATATTTTTTTTTAGATAACACGCTAGCTGCTTGGGTTTGATGTTCAACGTTTTTGACCTAGCAGTGTTTTTTTCTCCGCGCTATGATATGAAACCGTCTCATAGTAATTAGTGTTCGTTCACAGAACAGTTAGAAAGAGGTAGCAATTGTTTTCATTGACGAAACGACGCGCGTAGTTTGCACCACGTTATGCAGAATAAAGTAAATGTTTATATAATTACTTTCAATCTGCCTAGCCTTTTCCCAACTATGTTGGGGTCGGCTTCCAGTCTAACCGGATGCAGCTGAATACCAATATTTTACATGGAGCGACTGCCTATCTGACCTCCACAACCCATTAACTGGGTAATACGATACCCCTTGGTAAGACTGGTTGTCAGACTTTCGGGCTTCTGACGACGACCCGTAACGACTGTCAAAGATCCACGAATGACAGCCGGGACCAACGGCTTAACGTGCTTTCCGAGGCACGGAGGAGTCTTGGTATGTAAAGTTGGTCACCCATCCACGGACCGACCCCGGCAAGCGTAGCTTAACCTGATGGATCGACCCGTGCGGCTGTTATTACTTAGCCACGAGCTCCTCCTCCTATAATTACTTTATCTTCTCAAATTGATTTAACTATTCCGGGGTACGAAATTTCTTCACTATTGTAATCTGTATACACAATACTATCGCCCATTGAAGCCGTGGCAGATATTTTTATAGCACCTTATCAATCAATCTGCCTAACCTTTTCCCAACTATGTTGGGGTCGGCTTCCAGTTTAACTAGATTCAGTTGAATACCAGTATTTTACATGGAGCGACCGCCTATCTGACCTCCATAACCCAGTAACAGTTTAATACGATACCCTTGGTAGGACTGGTTGTCAGACTTTCGGGCTTCTGACGACTCATAACAACTGTCAAAGATCCATAAATGACAGCCGGGACCAACGGCTTAACGTGCTTTCCGAGGCACAGAGGAGTCTCGATATGTAAAGACCCATCCACGGACCAACTCCGGCAAGCGTAGCTTAACCTGATGGATCGACCCATGCGAGCCACGAGCTCCTCTTTTATATATGGTTGTAATTACAGATACTTACATGAGACTTTTTAATTTGGCCACTGAGTGACGCCTGCAATGCAATAACAGATAAAACAGGTCATTAGTAAACGTGACTAACGAGGTATTACACTTGAAGTAGGCAAAAGTTACTGCCTAACATCAGGTACATACAGAACCTGTGAGGCTGCCTTTCCACCAGGGATGTACGAGGATGCGTAGCGAGGGATGCGTTTGTCAAGAACCAATAGAATCACTTCATTTATCTAGCCTCGCTCGGCGCAGTTCTAGTGGAAACGGCTCGGCAGAGCGAGGTTTTTATACGTTCAAAGCAAGGGAAGGATGTGTTGCGAGGGATGTGTGTTGGAGAGATTTGCGCACCGTTCACCGCTAGCACATTTTTGGTGGAAACACTCACACCGTTTCACAGCCTCGCTACGCATCCTCACAACACCCAGCTACCTTGCACATCTCTGGTGGAAAACCAGCCATAATATGACACTTCGAGTTTTTGGAAAAATGCATTTAGCGCCGTCTCTGTCACTCATACTTGTGTAGTAGTTTTGCTATAACGAAGCTCTTGAATGCGGCTTGTGGTAGCAGTAACCTGTTGGCTCTGTATTTAAAAACAAAAACTTTTGACACTTGAATGTTACGTCATAACGCTTTTTCACTACGTTACAATTTCTGCCAGTTTACTCCGCTTAAAACCAAAATTTTTGTCATTTGAATCTTGAGACCATACTAGATGTATGGGCTCTGTATTAATACATAAATACTTGGGTGACTGAGCTCTGCTCGTGTGAAAATAGAGAAAACAAATTTTCCCAGAAGTGAGACCTAGCTAGATCGATTTTTCGCCCCCGTAATCTCATATATTGCAACTTTAATCGAAATCAATAAAGCCGTTTTCGAGAACGTGATTACAAATAATATACAAGTACCTAGCTCATTTAACAGTCTCCGTTCCAACCGGGTATCCCACGACTCCTCCCGACTTTTTATTAGTCTGAAAATACCTGTGCGATATTTACTCAATCAAAAATCGAATTACTGACTTTTTTTCGATTCAAATTATACGGCAGCTCATAAATAATCATTTGTTTTTACAAACATGACGGTTATAATAACTTGGTGCTCATATACTAACGACATGTTGCCAACGGCAGAGACAACAGCATAACAGCCGTTGACGTGTCTGCGTCGGCGGCTGTGCAGTCGCCACTGCCGTTAGAAACATTCTGCTCGTGTATATGAGCACTTACTGAATATGATTTCGTACAATTTGTCTACAGAGCGCAACCTCTTGGGGTAAATCCCGGAGTCGGGCAAAGTGTTATTGGGTTTATCCATCAGAAAATTTATCTCTAGCACCTCAAAATGTGTATTTGTACCCGGTTAAACCTTTATAAGATGAGATTTAAAGATAACTAGAGAAATAAATTAATACTATATATACCTCTGCTCATCCCTTTGCGGAATACAGGTGAGGTATTAAGTATTTAGTGCACCTATAAAACCTCCCGGGATGAACACAAACTCCAATAAAATCGAACATTAAAATTTAATTTTATCGATAACTTCAACAGTGTCCCAACCCTAGTATGAATTTGGTAATGAATATTTTGTCGGGTAGAGGGTGAAACTAAAGTCTACGACACAATAAACAACCGAGCTATGTAAGGCTATATTGCTCTTATGTAAGAAAATATTAATCTAAACAGATTAGCACTAAAACATTGAAACAGATTTTAGGCAGAATTTGATACAAATTAGACTCATCATCTGCCTCATTGGCCTTGCATTTGGCATTGTTGGGGTCGGCTTCCAGTCTAACCGGATGCAGCTGAATAACAGAATTTTACATGGAGCGCCTGCCTATCTGACCTCCACATCCCAGTTACTGAATAATACGATACTCTTTAGTAAGACTGGCTGTCAGACTTTCGGGCTTCTGACGACCCGCACCCTAATTGCGTAACACATTATCAATCCCAGTTGGTTTCATTTTGACAGTTCAACAACATTTATTGCGTTATTTACGTTGTTGAGCAGACAAATTTTTCGAAAATATGAAGCAGTGGATTAGCAATTTGTTTCAAAATGAAACCAACTCCGATCGATAATGTGCTACGCAAATAGGGTGCCGTAACGACTGTAAACCGCCGGGGCGCAGATAGTACGAGAAATGTCACACATTTTTTCACATTACAGTGTACTTACCAAGACACAGAGAATAGAAATCTGAGATCATAGAGTCTGTGTTCATAACGGTAACCCATTCATGAACTAACCTTAACAGACTCAACATAACCTCGTGTCAAAACGAACTCATTCATTCATATCTGCCTATTTCACTCAGTTGAGTTTTAGCAGATCTATTTAAGCATTCCGTTTCAGTGTCTGTGACTAAAATAGATTAATCTTTAAATAGTCAAAAGGTTTCATTTTCAAAGTAAAAGCTTTATGTTTTTTTATTAATCTAGTTGTAGTTACACGATTTCTTTTTATTTGACAACTTTGCGACACTCCAGACTCACCCCCTACCTCACTTCTACATCATGATCTGCCTAGCCTTTTCCCAACTATGTTGGAGTCGGCTTCCAGTCAAACTGCATCCAGCTGAATACCAGTATTTTACATGGAGCATTTGCTTAACTGACGTCCATAACCCAGTTGTTTTACTGGTTGTCAGACTTACGATCTTCTGACTATCCGTAACGACTGTCATAGAACTTCGTATGACAGCCAGGACCAAGGGCTCAACGTTTTTTCCGAGGCACGGATGGGTCTTGGTATGTAATGGATGATCTCTCGTCCACAGACAGACCTCGGCAAGGTTTGCTTAACCCTGATGATCGACCAGTGCGGCTGTTCTGTGTTCTATATTAGTGAGTTTGGTTTCCGCACTTAGTCCTTCAGGTGGACCATGGTGCGTGGGCCATGGCTGCCGTCGCTGGTTATTCCAACCAGCCCACCTCCCTCCAGAAGTCGATCACGTCCCCTGGTCTGTTCAGAACATCTGTGAAAGATATGGGTTCCCCGAGGGTTTCTGTTTTAATCTGGGTGACGCCTGTGCATTTAAAGACTACATGGGCAACGGCTTTCTCAGCCGCCACGCCTTGCACGGAGAACTGTCCGTTATGCCTATTGTGTGGAAATATTTGTTTAGTGAGCAGTGTCCTGTGATGGTCCCCGTCTCCAGGCGCTAAGGCCCTGGGCTGCTGCAGTCCGATTTCGAGGACCACCAACTCTCCGCTTGTGTGTGGGTGAACTACTGTAGCCACCTGCGTAGCTGGTTGAAGGGGCTTGATAAGATTGGTTCGGGTCCACAGACTGACGTGCTAAATGCTCTCCTAGCTAGTTCGTCAGCTGCGTCGTTACCCAGTGATCCGCTGTGTCTTTTTATCCATTGCAGTGTCACTGTGTTGCGATTAGATGCCGTTTTTCTTTCTAGGGCTTTGTGACATTCTAGTGTTAGTCTCGAGGTAATAGATTTTTTTCCCTAAGAGTTGAAGAACTGAGGCACTAGCGTAATCCGCTTGTATAATGCCCACACACCCTGCCTTGTAGACGGTGTTGAACATTTCCAGCGCGTTGGTTATGTTTATATTAAGGTCGTGTAAGAAAACTCTGACTCCGGTGGTTCTGGAGCCGGTCTTTGATCCATCAGGAACTCCGTGCGGTTGTTATTACTTAGACACGAGCCCCTCTTCGAGGCAAGGGGTTATCAAACTTTCGGGCTTCTGACAACCGTAATTACTGTCTTAACGTGCTTTACGAGATAGTAAGAAATGTTTGAATTTATAATACATACATTATGTATGTATATAGGTTTAAATACATAAATTTCCTTGGGGCAATTTTGTGAAAAGGGTTCCCGTCCCTCAGGCAGATACGAACTGTGTTTATTTTCAATTAAGATATATAATAATATGCTAAACCAACAATCTGTACGATTAATTATTAATAATATGGATTTTCGTGAAATCTCGAAGGTTTGAGGGTTGCTTCTATAGAAGTAGGTTTTGGGTTGAAAACCTGGCATCTACAAATAGGAGTGTACTTAAAATATATTTTTTTACACTAGCTACGAAACATTTCCTAAAAAAAACCGAGCAAGCGCGTGTCAGACCAGGCACAATGAAGGGTTCCGTAGTTGGGAAGAATTTATCCCAAGAACAAACTTAACATTGTAGTTGTAAAACATGTTCTTCCATACATTCCAACTGCAAATGTAAGTTTGTATGCACAATATTGGGAGATTTACCATGCTATTTTTAGACCATAGACTTCATATAGGTTTTCCTGTAATCTACACTCGAGTGCAATGGATTAGGGTCACATAAAGATACCTGAAAGTATCGGAAACTAAGAATCCTAGCTTATTGACATAAATTGTGTCTATATGGCATCCTGGGGAAATCCTACAGAAAACCCAGCATTTCTTAAGTTAGGTATATGAAAATTCAAATTTATACTTTTGGTAGGAATTATACAGAAATATAAGGTTCAGCGTTTTTGAAAAATCATTCCTTATGGAGGTAAAATAGGGGTTGATTTTAAAATTCACAAATAATATTTTAAAATGTTTTTATACCTACCCCTTTTTAAGAGATTCAAGGGATTGGAAATGTAGTCATAGTTCGTACCTTGACGTAACATTAACATTTTATTTCATTTAACTCAATTAAGCTACTAAAGATAAACCAATTATGACACTTTCTTTCTTTTTTTCTTTCTTTCACTTTCTTTTTTTCTTATTATATAGTCTGAATCCGGTTAACTCCTAGTTAGCTCGTAGATACTAATATTATTTTTATTTTATTCCTAAGTCTTATCAAATTATTGAAAAATAAAACAAAATAAAGGTCCTCTCATAAAACCAAATGGATTGTTGTATTTTCGATTCAAAAATCGTTCGAATTTATGTTACATTTACTTCGCGCGTTCGTGCTAAACCTAGGAGCGATGGCCGCTAAAAAGCATCTGTAATTTACCAGCGAATGACGGAATGACGTCACTGAGAACTGTGACGTTATCTATGTAAGTAAGTTGATGTGTTTTCCTAGTGAGCGTTTTTTGACACTGTAAACCTCGCTGCCTTCATTTTAATGACAACCGTCACTGCGGCCGTTATATGACGGCCACCGCTTTTCTAGGAAACCGTAGCTTTAACCCCAGTTATCTCAATAACAAACGTCATACTTGTGTGTATACTCGTATTTGCATGAAAACTGTAGCTAAACGCTCTCTCAACGCGTTGGCCACGAAACAAATCGATAAAAGGGGTAGCCATTCCGCCTCAATCCCGTGTCACGGCATGTCACAGTTAAAAACCACACCCTGTATCATACACTTTTAATTTAACTTGTCCTAATATTTAAAAAATTCACACTGTATAATTAGATTTGAGCTTCAAATGTACTCTACGGCGTAGAGGGTTACGCCGTAGAGGATGCTACGCCGTAGAGGATGCTACGCCGTAGAGGGTTTAAGTGTATTTCTTTAGCTACCCTCAATTTCAGTAAATGTTGTAATAAAGCCTTTTGTAAAGGGTTGCTACGTCGAATTTGGAGCTTTTTTTTTTTCGTGAAAAGGAAAGAAAGGCTTTAGTGCTAAGCCTTTCTTTCCTTTTCACGAAAAAAATGTGTTTATTGTTAGGTTTAGATTAAAAAGAGTTTAACGTTTATATTAAAGGTTTTGTTTCGTAAGACGCCAATAGACTTTTTAAACTGTGATTGACATTTATCTAAACGCCCAAACATTAAACCTTTCAAACTGGCTTAATTTAATTACTGCCTCGTTGGCTTAGTGGACAAAATCGCTACTGCTGAGCATGCAGTCTTTGATTCGATTCCCAGGTCGGGCAAGCGGGTTATTAAGTTTTTCAAAAAGGAATTTGTCAGTAGCAGCCCGAAGTCTGGATTTATGCCCAGTGGACTTTAACATAACTGGTCAAATGTGGGTGTACTAATATAAGTACGTGATTTTTATTTTATTTAAAAGGAACAACTAACAGCTACAATATATAACATATAAAAAGAAATACACAAAACATATAGACAATATTGCAGCCCACAACGCTGTTCACAGATTAACTACAGGATACAAACAATGAGAATAATCGCTGGGGTTACAAATAAGTTTTTTTTTTTTTTTGCTAAAGTACATTGCGTATTGTGTTTAAAATAATAATAATAAAGTGTACATGTGTAGTGTGTGTGGGGGTGTGTTTATGTGTGTGTAATGGGTGTGTAACAATAATGTAATGACACTCAAAAAATGACACGAAAAGAAAATTATAAAATAACAATTCAAGAAAGCTCCTTGAGTATAAGACTTTTGAACTTATAGGGAGGACATGCAAAAATGTCTATATGTTCAAAAGTCCTATTATAGGAATCGACCATTCTGCGAACAGGCGAACGCAAACAGTTGGACTTGCAAGTGCCCACTGAAAATAATCTGCCAGCGCGCACCTTTCGCTTATGGACTGTCCTAGGAACCGCATAACACAACATGTTGGACAGTTCAATGCAGTCAAATTTATTTTTAACAATATTATATAAACTCATGGTGATGTTATGTTTTGTTCAATTACTGGGCATTATCAACATTGATCTTCGGTCCTTTTACACGTCGAATAGTCAAAGAATGAAAGGTTAATCACATTTAGATTATTTTACTTGCATTGTGCGTGAGACCTATTGTATTTTTTTGGGGTTTTTTTCTAATGGCATTCACTAGGTAGCAGCACTGAGAGGTCAGGTTCGGGCACCTGTCAAAAATGTCAAAGAACCTATATTTTATTAGTCGTGACTGAATGATGAACGAATGAATGAAACTAATGATGAACGTTATCATTTAATTTGTATGAATCGTCGAAACTGAAGACCTCTTGTCAAAGTGACGCCAACTGATTGAGTGATTTTTTGTTATTTATTCATGACTAGCTTTTGCCCGCGGCTTCACTCGCGTTAATTTAGAATTTGACAATCAATTCGAGTTGTACTCTGCTTGTAATAATATAATTCAAACAGGATTCGAAAGACACGTGGCGCCATCTATTATCATAAGAACGTTATTGTTGTTTCCCTCGGGAACAGTACTGTTTTCGGGATGAAAGGTACCCTATGTCCGTTTCTGTACACCTGACAACGTATAATGCATAATTTCAGGATGATCGGTTCAGTGGTTTAGGCGTGAAAAGGTAACATACAAACAATCAAACTTATTTTCCTTCCCTCCTCCCCTTCCCTTCCCTCCCCCTCTCTCCTTGCTCCCCTCCCCTTCCCCTCCCTCTCCCCCTCCCCTCCCCCTCCTCCTCTTCTTCCTTCCTCTTCCTTCTTCCTTTTCTCCTTTCCTTTCCTTTTTTCCTTTTTCCTTTTTTCCTTTTAATTTAATTTAAAATTAAAGCATTGCATCGTAGTAGTCAGTATAAGGCATGATGGGGTTGGCGTATCCGTTGAGATAAAAACCCCAATTGAATCAATAAGTATTAAAAAAAAAAAAGAAACGTACTTTCGCATTTATAATATTAGTTAGAATGTAAATACATATTTCTTATTGTCACGAATCATATTTTGATCAAGATATCAATGGGGATTTCGGGAATAATCTCACAGTTACTCTTTAAAAATTGTTTTACAATATTTTGTTTACATAAAATAAAACAGTTCACACCAAAAGTGTCACTAACGAAGTGCTAACTAACGTACTCTTACATAACAGTTTTAGCCTTACCCATTTGGGCTATTACGCCCTTATTACTCACCCAAAACATTGCAACACAATAACCCTGTAATATTTTTTGTTCTACATTTTGACAACCATACATATTCCGGGCAGGGATGTCAGTCAAATTAATTTGTTCCCATTTGTTTGGGGTGTAGTCGAGGCCACAGAATACGTTTACTTAGCTGTTGTTATTGAAACAATATTCACTTTTTAGGGTTCCGTACCGTACCGTAAAAAAACTTTTTTACAAAAAAATATAACCGAATTCCAAAACCAACACTACAAAGTGAAAAATAACTTTAATTTCGGAAGTGGGTGTCTGGTTAAATGTATTTTCGTTTTTTGCCACCGACTTCCGAAATTAAAGTTATTTTTCACTTTGTAGTGTTGTTTTTAGAAGTCGGTTATATTTTTTTGTAAAAAAGTTTTAATTTTTCACTTTTTAGTTGTGGTACCTACCCCACACAAATTCTAATACCACTACCTGCAAAAGAAACTAGAACATCAGCCATATAAAAGTGGGGAAAAAATACCGATTATTGAAGCTAACTCAAAAACTACCCAAACAAAGTTAATCAAGTTTATATGGTACCAACTTTGATATATACCCTCTCGAATAAAATAAAAAACAATTCAAATCGGACGACTCTGTAAAAAGTTATGCGTGGTCATACATAAAAAAAAAAAAAAACACGTGTCGAATTGAGAACCTCCTCCTTTTTTTTCGTCGTTTAAAAAGGAACCCTTATGGTGCGACTCAGTCTGTCTGTCCATCTGTCACAGTTTTAGATGACGTTTGTCCTATTAACTATTTTGCAAATAAGAAACAAATATTTTTTTTTTTTTTGCAACAGGGATTGAAAGGGGTCTTAAAAGTTCGAAGTGCGGCTACTAGGGCATGTGTGGTATCATAAATGAAACAGCGCTGTTTGCACATTATCAAACATTTTTTTTTTTTTTTGTTAGGCTGCATAGTTTTCGACTTCTGATGAAAAATGTAAAAAAAAATACCGGGCCCCTCCCCTTATCTCCGAAGTTTCCATAGAGGAAAATCTGAAATTATTCTATGTGATAGAAGTTTATGTAAAGATTACAGGAAAAATAAAACGATGTCTCTAAATAGCACACTTTTTCAGATATCGGAACGGAATCCTCAGTGTGCTAGTCTGACTCGCTCTTGACCGGTTCTTTTATCAGTTTCTTTGTGTTTCACGAACTGTGTCCAAATAAATGTTATAAAAAATTATTTATTCTAAAATATTTATTCTCACTGTAATGACTTGCTTTTAATTTTAAGACAAATAAATTCTTTTTTATGTATTTTTACATTTAATTTTATAATTGCGTGGATTTTTTTCGACTCAATGACATGTTATAAATTATAGTCGGTTTTAGTGTCTGTCTGTGTGACAGTGTTGTTCTACTGAACTGTACACCGCATTTTGATGCAGTTTTCACGGTGAAATACTAACATTCCGTTGTATCCGGTTAGACTGGAAGCCGACCCCATTATAGTTGGGAAAAGGCTAGGCAGATGATGACGTAAACATTGACATATTTTTGTTATTCACTGTACAAAAAAAAAAACGGACAAGTGCGTATCGGACAACGCACAATGAAGGGTTCCGTAGCCGAAAAGAATTTATCCAAATTTCTTTTTTATGTGATTAAATTACAAATTAACAATTATCGGACTTTTTCCTTTACAAGGTGCTGTGAGACCTTGTTTCTTGCCAAATTTCATTATTCTAAATCAACGGGAAGTACCCTATAGGTTTTGATTTACTTGCGAGTATCAAAATATGTCGCATAAATAGCCGTATTTTTTTATTGCGTTGACTTAGAAGCTTGTTTTTTTTAGGACTTCAAGGGACCATGGACCTACGTACTTGATATTAGTTTCAATTTGATACCTCCCCGCGTTCCTCAGAAAAAGGGTCTTGACAGACCGACAACGAAGTGATCCTATAAGGGCTCCGTTTTTTTCCTTTTGAGGCACGGAACCCCAAGAGTATTTTAGTAAGTATGTCAGTTGTCAGACCTTCGTTGATCACGGAAGCTTGTAGCAAAAATAGTGCGATAAGGAAATATAACAAATTGGCGGTTATTAGTAAAGAGAAAGGTCGGAAGCTATAGTTTTTTTTTGTGATGGATGACTACCATACTAAAGCCGTACACACGTGCCTGTAACTTGCACAAAAGTGTGCAAATATCTTGCATGAAAGTGTGCAAGTATCTTGCACAAAAGTGTGCAAGTTATCTAGATCAAGTACAAATTATTATTTTTATTTCTTTTTTTGTCATTATTGTCACTTGTCCCTACAGGTTCATTAGAAAACCAGCCTCAGGCAGCATCTGTCTGGCATTAATGCTGAAATGAACCTTTTTATCGCAGCCGTGAGGCACACACTATTGTTGTTAAAATATTATTTTCACTTTTTTTTGTTTTGTTTTTTGTGTTTCACGACCTGTGTCCAAATAAACGTTTTTCTTTCTTTCTTTCTTTCAAGTATCTTGCACAATAGTGTACAAGTATCTTGCACAAAAATGTGCAATTAACTTGCACAAAAGTTGAAAACTTTATTCTGGTCACCCATCCAAGGACCAACCGCGGCAAGCATAGTTTAACCAAGGACCAACCGCGGCAAGCATAGTTTAACCTAATCGATCGAGACTCTGATCAGTTAATCACCTGACAAGTTATATGTTAGCTGTTGTGATTCGATGATAGAAATAACAACAACCAGTCATTCAGACAGATTCAGTCAGATTAGGTTAAACTATGCTTGCCGCGGTTGGTCCTTGGATGGGTGACCAGATCTTTGACAGTCGTTACGGGTCGTCAGAAGCCCGAAAGTCTGGCAACCACTGGATTGTAGAGGTCAGATAGGCAGTCGCTCCATGTAAAATACTGGTATTCAGCTGCATCCGGTTAGACTGTAAGCCAACCCCAACATAGTTGGAAAAAGGCTAGGCAGATAATGAGTCTTGATCAAGTTTTCAGTAAGATGGGTTACATTTTTAGATGTAAAAACCACTTGGGATGCCATTGACTAATAGAAGCAATGACACGTCACTATATCAAAAAAGTAGGGCATACCCTACATATGAAATTCATTTGAAAAATGGGTCACAATTTAATAAACTTTCAAGCTTATGCACACAATTTTTCGCCACTGCTCTAAAAACGGTGAAGGAAAACATCGTGAGTAACAACCTAGAGGCGAAAAATCAATTACATGTGACTTCCACCAACCCACACTGCACCCACGTGGTGGATTACAGCCCACTCCCTCTCACAGAGAGGACACCTTTTTTTTTGTGCTCTGGGCGGAGCGGGAGGGCGTGTCAGACTTTTACTGACTAAACCCACTCGTGTTCCTTCAGTTGCCCGTGCCAGGGCCACGGTATCTCTTTTGAACAACCCACGACCCCAGCAGCATCGGCCCTATTGGACCCCATCACTGCTGACATCTCTTTGAGGCGCGCGTGGAACACAACGCGCCGTCGACCCGGACGTGGTCCTTAGCGGACGGCGAGCTACCCATTGCTCGTCGTCCGCAATCCCGCGCCTACGGTGGCCGGGAATTGGCAATAGATTCCCGCCGTCCAGGGCGTTTCCTGCGGGGGCTAGGGGCGCGAGGGCGCGACTGTTGCCTCTCCCTCACGCGTTCCGCCTCCTCCTTCGTGAGCATTACTGCTTCGCAGGAGGTGACGGCCTCCCATGCACTCTTGACGTACCATGGCCTGGACCAGGTTTACAGGGATATTATAGGCTCATTATGTAGGTCGTCGAAAATAGTCAAGGTGTGAAAGAGTGATGATCAATTCTCGTCCCTTCTGACTATGAGATATTTGTTCTGCAGTGACGCAGTGTTATATCTTTAGGGTCAAATTAAATTAGCTAGCCAAATGCCACTAAACAAAATTAAAATAAACAACACTTGCTGATTGTTAGGATTCCGTACCTCAAAAGGAAAAAACGAAACCCTTATCACTTCGTTGTGCGTCTGTCTGTTTGTATGTCAGTCTGTCAAGACCCTTTTTCTCAGGAACGCGTGGAGGTATCAAGTTGAAATTAATATAAACTACGTAAGTCTACGGCCAATTGGAGCTCAAAAAAAAGTAAGCTTCTAAGTCATCGCGACAAAAAAATACGGCCATCTAAGCGAAATTTTGATACTCTCAAGTAAATCAAAACCTATAGGTTACTTCCCGTTGACCTAGAATCATGAAATTTGGCAAGAAGCAAGGTCTCACAGCACAAGTAAAGGAATGAGTCCGAAATTTGTTAATTTGTAATTTTATCACATAAAAAATTCATAGTCACACCACACATGCTTCGCAAGGAACGCATTTCCTCAGCATTTATTATACTTTCATGCTTCTTTTGCCACACCCAACATTTCATAATCAGCCTATAATGTTCCCACTGCTGGGACACAGACCTCCTCTCTGTGAGAGGGAGTGGGCTGTAATCCACCACGCGGGCACAGTGCGGGTTGGTAGATGTCACATGTCTTCGAATTGTTGGTTCTAGGACATGCCGGTTTCCTCGCGATGTTTTCCTTCACCGTTTTGAGAGCAGTGGTGATGAAATATTTTAGACAAAGTAAAGCGCCTGTCTTGGTTCAAACCTACAATTTACAACTCGTAATTTACGGCCTTTACCGGGCACCACTGTTCTACACACCCAACATTATTTAATTTAAAAACCGGCCAAGTGCATGTCGGACCACGCACAATGAAGGGTTCCGTAGTTAGGATGAATTTATCCCAAGAAAAAACTTAACATTGTAGTTGAAAAACATGTTCTCCCATACATTCCTAATGTAAATGTAAGATTGTACTCACAATATTGAGAGATTTACCATGTTATTTTGAGACCACAGACTTCTTATAGGTTTTCCTGTAATGAACAGGTAAAGAATTATTTTCTGTATTTTTTTCAAAATTTTAGGCTCAGTAGTATCGAAGATAAGGGGGGAATGATCAATTTTCGTCTATTTTCTTAAATAACTGTAAAACAATTTATTTTAAAATTATAAAAAAATATATATATATAATGAAAGGGTCTTAAACCCTTTCATTTGATATGTCACGCGGTAGATTTTGCAAATTTTTTTTTTTAATTTTCTTATTTGCCCCCAAAAGTGACCCCAAATTTTTTTTAAATTTCAAATTTAATTTATTAACTTTACCCATCCGTGTTTCGGTCACAGAAATTCATACGTGTACCAAATTTTAACTTAATCGGTTTTTTCGATTCGGAGCAAATTGGCTGTGACAGACAGACAGACACATGAGTGATCCTATAAGTGTTCCGTTTTTTCCTTTTGAGGTACGGAATCCTAATAAATTAAAGCAATCCCAATGTTTTTCAAGTTGTAAAATCGTGGGAAGCAGGGGCGGGCCCTCATGACCCATCCCTAGCTGCTTGCTTGCTTTGCACGATTTTTTACATAAAGTTTTTTAAACAAGAAAGGTAGATCTAGACCAAGTCAATGTCTTAACTTGAAGCTCACCCTCTGTTTTATTATTTACTAACATTATGTTGCTCTCAGCAGGAGCTCGGATACTAAAAGGATTTTGTAGTAGACACCCATTTTTAATAAACGTACATCTGTTGCCTCACTGAAAACATAAACTAGGTATACGGGTTGGTCAAAAAGAGTGTAATACAGAACGTCAAACTGAACAACTTTCTTCATGGGACCAACATCGTAATCGCGAAAAAATAATCAGCCGTCCCTACATTTGGGTCAAATTCACAGCAATTCTCCTGATCAAATTAATATGTAACCCTGTAATTTGGGCAGTCTTCTCAGGGTTGGAAAAAAACCGCCGTGCTGCATTGCCACAATTGGTATTGCCACTCCCCTGTTTAGCTACATTCAGTAGCAAACCGGTTTCTCTTCTGAAGGTTTCTTGAATCATTTCTTTTCGTTCTTTAATTTTTCTCTACGTTTCTTCGCCTTTAGCCTGCCACGATTTAATCTCAATTGTATAAGAATGTGCAGTAAACACTGCATGGACCTAATCCACGCATGCAGTGAACTAAGGCCATGCTTATACTCGTATAAGTCTTCCTTCACTGCCTTCTTTCTCACATCCACTAAATTGTTCATTTCTGTAGGACGCGCTTTACATATATCACATATCACATACAGCTGATGATATTTCTGATATGTACGAGTGTATCTTGCCATCGATCATAGTTAATATGATGGCTAACTTTTAACCCCCCCCAGTCAGTTGGAGATACGTCAGCCATCGCAGACTGTTTTTCAGCCATCTCACGCTTGACATTAAATTCAGTCTCTTTCATAAATTTAAAAGAGATTTGGCGGCAGTATCCTGTTTAAGATGGCCGCTCATTCATTAAATAAAGTTATATTTTAATAAGCTTCCACCCGCGGCTTCGTCCGCGTGGTATGTCGATAAAAAATAGCTATGTCCTTCTTTAGGGTTCAAAGTACCCCTATACCAAATTTCATCAAAATCGGTCTAGTCATTTAGCCGTAAAGCGTAACAAACAAACTCACATTCGCATTTATAATATTAGATAAGATAGGATAATGCGCACTATTTTGGAAGTAAATATACCTAGGTATAACACACATTGTTTAGATTCATGCCAAATGAAAATTCATGGTTCCCATGGTATTTTTGTCATGCTATTGTATTTTTTTAAGATAAAACGAAAATCGATTATATCTCAGAAAGTGCACGATTGGGGCACCATGTGTCTCTGGACAAAATGTGGCACTTAGTAGATAGATAGCAATTATAGAAGTGACTACTCGAAACAAGGCGAAACTCAGGCGGTGGGGGAGTTTTAAGTGTTTATTTCCATACTAAGAAAACACTTTTTATCGATTTTCTCCTGAAATATGAGTCCAATTAAAAAAAGTCTCAGAACAACATCTGTAGGGTTTTTATAAAAGAATACAATAGCATTTTTTTTTTAAATATCAATTTTGATGTCAATGTCCAACCTCTTGTATGGGGACGATCCACTGTGCGAGCGCGCAATGGCGATGGCGCCCTCATCATTTGTTTGATTATTTATTTTATTTTAGAATGAAAATGCAGAAAATAATCCGGAATAGTTGTGCTCCACAAGACTATACCTACGTTATTATTATTACAAGTATTATTAACTTCTATTATAATCGTTAAAACGGAAAAAAGTGGCCACCATTTTCCGTTATACGGATTATAATAAAGCTTAACAATATAAAGCTACTATTTGTAATAATAATAAGCACAACTATTCCGCCATATTTTCTGCATTTTCATTCTAAAAAAAAATGGTGCCAAAAGATTGGTGTAAGAGTGTAAAACTATGACTGGCATATAATATAAATAACAATAAAATTATTCTTACCTTACCTATGAGAAGTAAAAACTGCATTATAAAAAAATTGCAATTAAAATTTTATTTATTTATTTATTAGAAAAACAAAAAAAAATACACAATATAATGATAGCGAGATGATGACAATTATCACTTAGCCAATAATAGAGTTTCACGGCATTGATAAAGCTAGGTAACTAGAAAGTAGCGAGAGAAAACAAATTAAAAAACTTAAACAAGTATACCTATCAGTAATAGGTAAAATGCGATTGTTGACACATTACTCACAAAGAACAACTAAAAAACACTAAAAAAAAAAAACACAAAATTAAAAGAACTTAAATTATTTAACGTTGAATAAAAAGCCACAATTCATACAGGAATTCGCGTAAAAAATTTGCTAAAAACGAAATCATTATTTTCCATTCAATACTATTTTTAATTTCAATACGATTCAAGTACTTGCAGGATCACGGTGCTTGTAGAATACAACCTCATCTTTTATTTATCCTTTATTACACAGTTTTCTGACAGGCCCAATATTTTCAATTTTTATTATGGCATAAGCTTCTAGTCCTGTTTTTGCCAATACGAGAGCAGAGAATATTAATTGCCGTCTTGTGTAAAATCAAACTATCCTAAATTAAACTGGAAAATTAATTCCCGGCTATACTCTGCAAGTACTTGCACTACATTCTGCAAGTACTAGATAATAGTTACGCCACTAATATTCCTGTTAACCCGTTCACAACTACGCTAAATATTCCACAACTAAGCCGACTCAGCTGAAATTGTTTAGTTCTATAGTTGCAAGTTTCCTATAATATTGCTGCAAGACTTTGATAACATGATATAATATTTAATACTAATCTACTATCATGAGTCAAATAACTGCTAGTCTATTCTGTAAATATCTCACCGTGAAAACTTAGGTGAAGTGATCTTAAAGTGAGCTGTCAATTGTATCAACCCCTAGCATCAGTAGTGCTATTCAGTAAACATCTCACCGTGATAACTTAGGTGAAGTGAGCGTGAAGTGAGTCGTCATTCCACCTGATGCAGGGGTTGACACTATTGACAGCTCACTTTAAGATCACTTCACCTAAGTTTTCACGGTGAGATATTTACGGAATAGCACTACAGGTGAAATGACGGTTCACTTCACGCTCACTTCATCGACAAATGAGTTCGCTTTCGAATTGCGTGAATGGGTGAACAAGAACATTCAGCTAACTAATTTCGTATATTATTTATCTCTAAATAATATAATAAAAATTATTTCAATCTTCCAATTTCCACAGATCTACTATAGTTTAGATGTTAAACATAAAAAATACATAATTATGTCAGTGAATAAAACTATGTGATTTAGCTATCTATAAAAATACAACAGTAGTTATATACATCCAAAAAATATATATTTAAAAAATATATCACAACTCTAAACCCAAAAACAAACACCAGTGTACCAAAAAAAAAAGTCATCCGTCAAAAAACATCGTGCGGAAAAAAGTGCGTGCGTAAAAAAATGGATTTTTGAAACTCGCATTCGGACGTACGGTTTGGTTATAATTGCGGGCAATCCAAAATGCTAACGATGTCGACATTGATGATGCCTGCAGCCACTATGACAACAATGACAAATGCTGGCCCAATTCCTGTAGCCGCTGCTACGAAACTCGAGCCGAAGTTACTGCAACTGCCACATCCTGCGTTGGTGCCACAGATGCAGCAGCAGCCGCAGCCGCAACCGCACCACCATCAGCACCCGCATAATAATAACAAAGTTGGTAAGTACTAGGTTAAGAGCATATTTTGAATGACATTTGTATGTCTGTACTTGACATGTGTGAAATATGTTTGGCCAAACCAATGTCTGCACTCACAATAAATGTTTGTATATAATTATATTAATAATTTATTTATTAAACAGACCACTAGATCCAAATTCCAAAAAAAACTTACAATACTAGATGTTAGTAAATAATTTTACTTATTTGCTATGTTAGTACTTAAATTCTACTGGAGGAGCTCGTGGCTAAGTAATAACAGCCGTACAGGTCGATCCATCAGGTTAAGCTGCGCTTGCCGTCCGCTTGCTTGCTTGGTCCGTGGATAGTTGACCATCTTTACATACCGAGACTCCTCCGTGCCTCGGAAAGCACGTTAAGCCGTTGGTCCCGGCTGTCATTCGTGGATCTTTGACAGTCGTTACGGGTCGTAAAAAGCCCGAAAGTCTTACAACCAGTCTTACCAAGGGGTATCGTATTACCCAGTAATTGGGTTGTGAAGGTCAAATATTCAGTCGCTCCATATAAAATACTGGTATTCAGCTGCATCCCGTTAGACTGGAAGCCGTCCCCAACATAGTCGGGAAAAGGCTAGGCAGATTGATTGAGTACTTTAATTCTACTACCGACAGGGTGATTTTTATAAGATGCCTCAATAAGGGGCTTTTGTCAATTCCATCAGCAATCGCTTTCAGGAGGCTGTTGCCACTGTCCCGCAATCTTGCCAGAAGAGATGCATTCTTTTTGAGAACTACAGCTGAGAACATATCCACTCTGGCTCGAGCAAACATTGCAGATGGTGGCGCGTGTTGGATCATTTAGCTAATCCATGCGTCAGGTTCGTGAACAAGCGCTATCAGTGAAGGCTGGTCATACCTTAGCGGCCACGGCTTATTTTAATTTAATTTAAATATTTGAATTGTTTTTTTTTTTAAGGACGCTTTTAACGTTCTGCATCGTTCTCACATGTAAAATTTCAACATGAATGATGTAACCATTATTTTGTAACCATATCTTGATTTAAAAGAGTGTCCGTGGAGTTTCTTGCCCGTTCTTCTCCATAGGTACCTACTATGCTTTGGAATGGGCGCCTAGCTTCATCTTTTTGACTGACCGACCCCTTGACAATTCAAAAGTGCCTGTAATTGGTTTAATTGAAATAAATGCTTTGAGTTTGGTTTGAGTTTGAGTTTGCAGATGCGCTACAATAACGTGGTAGTCGCAACAGCGCCCTAAAAGCGTTGTAGTATTAAACACGCAACGCATTGGCGGCACATTTAATACTGCTTATCCAATAAGCGCTCTAGTACAGGGATTTGCAGTAAGCTTTAAAAAGCGTGATTTTGACCGCATCTGTACATCGCGCGAACCTACGAGCCAGCATATTCGCCCGCACCGCCAAAATACCCTGCGTTCCCGCTCAACGTCTGCATCGTCTTTAAGGTCGTCAGCAATGACATGCGCAAGGTATTTGTACTGGTGTACCAGACGAATCGAGACGTCGTTAATTTTAATTGGTGGTACATTATCTGGACACTTCTTGCCAATAGCCTTAAAGACCATGAGTTTCGACTTATTTACATGATGTCGTAGGTTTTTATCGTTCTAATATGCACAATTTACATCGAATTTGTAGTCTTTATTGATAGTTAGATATTTCTTTCTGTCTAAGCTATTAAAAAAAATAAAAAATTGGTATGCCATAGGCTTCTACTCCATTTACCTAATATACCCTATTTTTTTCAAGGCGGTAAAAAAAGTAATCCGGTAGATATAATTTTTGTTCAATTTCCTAATTTTCAACTTGCCTAGATAAATACACATCAATCATTTATCTATCTAGGCCAGGTTGGTGTTGACAGGCAGCGAAAATCAGCACCAAATACTATATTTCTAATTTTAGATAACTATGTCGACGCAAGAAAGCAATCTTGTAGTATTATCTCGAAAAGTTGAAATTTACACCAGAGCAAAAAAAAAACTACTTCATAAATTCATAACTCGTAAACTAGCTGAATCAGAGAGGTCATTTTTGGAATACGTATTTCTTATAATGAAATTTATCAGATGCCAATAGTGATAGCATTCTGAAGTTAGTCTAACATGCGTTTTATAGTAGTTACAGCAATTGGTATTTCAACTTCAACCAGCAATATTGCTGTATCTTGGTAGTTGTAACGTATGGCACAAAGAAGTAGCTTTAAAATTCAAGAAAATCGTACATTTTGAATGGTCGTTGTTTTTTGTGTGGTCGTCGATTTTGCTGTATATGCATATTACATTTAAAAATAGTTGATTTTATGGTATTTAAAAAAAGTTTAGGAAAAGTCGTTATGATACGACGTAGATCGTAGGAAAACGTTGCTCAGACCGTCCTATGTAGTATTTTTTTCTGATTTCAATGATACAAAAAAAAAAATGCCATTTTTTGAGATTCGACAAAATCGCTTTCTAGCGTCGATGTAGTCTTTCTCGATAGGTTAGTTTGATACCGATGTTAAAGAAAACTGGATATAAATAAAAAGTCGTAAGGAACTTAATTCCAACGGGGTGTCCCACGAGGTGTCGTGGGACACCCCGTTGGAACAAAGTTCCTTTCGCTGTATCTTATGTATTAATACAGAGCCATCTATTAGGGTCTGAAGTATCAAGTGTCAAAAGTTTTTGTTTTTTAATACAGCGCCATCTAGTATAAGTTTTTAGCAGCAAACGGTAGTCGCCATGCTGAATTTTGAACCAAACAAATATAAAAATATTTATTAATATAAAAATATTTATTATATGTACACGCTAAGAATAAATAATGATTATATTATTTATAGCCGATTCCCAATTTAATGTGAGTGCAGACATTTGCGATACGTCATAATTATAATTTATTTGGAACACCTCTAGTACAAGATATGTCATAACTTCGAAGTCCTTTATTGTCTATGACAAATTCGCAAGTAGAATACCAACTTGGTATGGTAATATTGATAATCTCAATACAAATTACAATATTATTGTTAATAATTAGTCAAAAAAACAATACTCGATCATTTGTTACTAATTGCTATTGTAATTCGGTCAAGTTACTTGTGACTTGTCATAGCCAATCAGGACCCTAGATTTAAAGTGTGGTAGGTAATTGTCACAAAATATAGTCACACAAGTTTGGTAATATCTAAAAAGTATGTAAAAAAACACGTGTTTATTCTGCAAGTACTTGCACGCAAGAAATAAAACGCATGTCAATATATTCGAATTATACAAGTTACTTGCAGCTGCAGTGCACACTACTTGCAAAAAGAACTTTTGTTTTAGATCCTTATAAAATAAATCAATTTAATTTGGAAGAACTGTCAAAATCTCATGTCAACGTCACGGACTAGAAAAAAAAGAAGGACCCCGCGCCACGCATATAGAAAGTGAAGCACAGTAAGTATGTCGGGACCGTTTGTAGAAACACGCCTCACGCACACATTTACATCATTGTATGCTGATCGGCCGCTATTACGTGACACGACAGCGTCTTTGTAAAAAAACGCACACATAGATCGGTACGGTGCTTCACTTTCGATACGCGTGGTGCGTAGTCCTCCTTTTTTTTCCAGTCCGTGTACAACGTATATGATTCGTTTTTGTTTTTACTGACAATCAATCATAACAGACATAAGATTTTGGTAGTAGATTTAGCTTTCAGAAAATTGTGGTAGATTTTGCCTACTAAGTTGTTTGGAGGTAAATTGGCTATTAAACATGCCTGATAAATATATCTAAACTTGTGTGACTTATAATATTAAGACTGTATTTAGTTGACTGTTAATGTTGTCGTATTTATTACCTGTATTTTCCCACTGTTGGGCAAAAGCCCTTTCCTTTTCAGGTATCTTGAATTCTGGCAGGAGCATAACAGATACTTCTTTTATTTAAAAACTAGCTGACCCGACATACGTTGTCCTGTCAAAATTTCAATAAATCGAACGGTGGGAAAACAAATGAACAACTAATTATAAAATTAATTTGAATTTGGAATTCTAAATAGAATGAAAGATTCCCGACAGACGGTGAAATGAGGAAATGAATTTTCTTCACAGTTTTTTTTGTGAATTTTCCTATTTTTAATAGTTATTCTGCTACTTGGGACGGAGACAAATATAACAAATCAAAAACCATGAAAATCTGTCCAGCCGTTCTCGAGTTATAAGTGTACGAACAAACTCGACTTTGTTTTATATACGAGTACGAGTATGTGTAGATATGTTCTTGTTCTCAAAGCTTAATTCCTAATTTGATTAACCTATGCCTAAATCATCTTTTAACCAAAATTATGTTGCAGTAGAAAGTTATATTACAAGTCTTACGTTACTAACAAGAAAATAATCATATTTATGGTAATAAGGTTAAATTTGCTTTGGACAAGATTTTTGTAAGAAAAGACGTGTGTTCGGCCATAAATGTATTGAACGACTAGTTATTTTCGTTTCAAGAAATGTCTTTTAAATATATCTTAATAAAACATACATTTTTTCCGCAAAATCTGTATAAATAAATAGCGACGCTCTCTACGACACAATAAAGTGAAATTCACAGTACAGCAGCCCACACTGAATTAGCGTCGACAAGTCGAGCCTGATTTTAATTTGAATTCTGATTTTAATTTTAATTGTGATGTTGATTTTATATTTTTTAAATTCTGTTTAATTAACCTATTTGTTTAACCTATGATCCAAAGTTGATTGAAATAAATAAATTAATTAAAAAAAAAAACTAAAGCCGCAAATACACATGCACAAAACAAAACATGCAACAATGCACAACATACTTGCACAAAAGAAAGAAAGAAAGAAAAATGCGTTTAATTGGCATTACAGCAAAAAAAATAAATAAATACACCTTAAAATTATAAAAAACATAAATACACCTTAAAATTATAAAAAAACATAAAACAAAGATTGTAATGCCAAAAGGGCCTCAGCTCAGCATATTGTCAGATGACAACACAAGGTGTACCACCTGACGCTGATTTTCAGCTGCAACCCACGAGTGCCATACGCTAGAATCTAAGGTTAGAATAATCTAAATAATTAACACAAGATTTAAGAGAATTAATTAAAATGAAATGATATGACATGCATGCGTGTGTGTGTTGTATTGTGATTAATTAAAACACTAAAAATAAATACCCAATATCAATATTACCACATTAAAATAATAAAATAATAATAAAACTATATCTAATAAATATCACCTACATAGCAAAATCATGAGACTGCATTACACTTTATAAACTACCAAAAGTATTTTGATGTGGTTTTATTAAAATTATGAACACAAGACAATAATAATTCAATATAATAAAAATAAAACTGATAAAATTGGTATTATAAAAATGATAAAATAATAAATTGCATTATATGGCGGATATGTCGGCTCGAACATTATCAAAATCTTTTTGCTGGTTTAATAAAAATTCTTTGAGTTTCAATTTGAATGTCGCGTAACTTTTACTGTACTTTATGGGAGGAGGGTTGCAAAAGTTTGCAAGTAACTTGTATGCCATTGTAATAATAATATCATATCCAACATTATTATCTACTACAAGTACTACTATCGTATGTTCCCACTGCTGGGACACAGGCCTTCTCTCTGTGAGAGGGATCGAGCCGTAATCTCCACGCGGGCCCGGATGCTACAATTAAATTCAATTGATTGATTGATTGATTGATTTCATTTAATTGTTTTTTGTCGGGGTAGGCCCGTGGATGGGTAACCCTCAGAAAGCACATTAGGTCTCGGCTGTCTTTCGACGATTTTTGACAATCGTTCCGGGTAGACGGAAGTCTCAATTACTGGGTTGTGGAGGTCAGATAGGCAGTCGCTCCATTAAAATTCTCACATTCAACTATATCCGGTTGCAGATAGTGCAATCCACGAAGACGCGCCCGACTATTCCTCCTAACCGTTTATAGTATATGTGTGCAAGCTTCCGCCAATGTTTGAGTGTTATCGGTACACACTAATTAAATAAAAATAAAATAAAAAATAAAAAAGCCTTTTATTTCATGCATTCAAAACATTTAACATTTTTTACATGAGTTGTGTATGATAAAGATGATTGATAATACAATGAAATCATTTAAAAATAATTGTTATATTTGTTGTTGGTCTAACATTTCATAACATTAATTAATGATTTCCATAATATTTATTAATTTGTAATAATAATAGTTTTAAAATGTACCTATAAATTAAATTTGAATAATTGTACTATTTATAAAAATAAATTACATAATTAAATAAAAATACATGCATGAACCCCTCAAGTAGTGAGGGTGAAGGCCTCCTCCAGAGAACACCAGCGGTCTCGGTCTTTGACTTCTGTCAGCCAGTTTTTTCCTGCGACTCGTGTGATGTCATCTGCCCACCTAGTTACAGGTCTTCCTCTTTTGCGAGTGCCTGTAGGACCTGACCATGACGTCATTTGAATTGTCCATCGATAGTCGCTCATTCTCGCTACGTGGCCTGCCCATCTCCATTTTAACTTTAGTGCATGGATGAGAGCATCTTTTACTCCTGTCTTTTGCCTGATTTTAGTGTGACGAATTTTTTGACACTTCCTAATTTTTGCGATACTTCTCTCCATGCTTCGCTGGCAGGACGTGATTTTAATTTTTACTTTCTTGTTGAACACACACTAATTACCGTGTACTAACTATAGTGCTAAGCTTGCATACTATAAACGGTTAGGAGGAAAAATGGGGCGCGTCTTCGTGGATTGCACTATCTGTACACTTGAAGCCGACCACAACATACTAAGGCAGGCTTGGCAGGTGATGTAATAAATAAAGTCTCTTGCAGCCACTAAGTATTAATATGGCGTCGAAAAACAAACGAAAATCGGCCTTATGGCAACCCTAAGTGGGTTATATGTCTTCCTGCCCCACATTAAATGGAATATGTGCGTATTATCACTATCATTACTTTTGTGGGACAAGCAGACGGGGCGGTATTGTTTTGTTTTATTTCGGGAAGTTTATTTGTATTTTTGGATGTAATTTTTAGAGAGTAAAATGATGCTGTTGAAATGTGGATGACTTTTACTACAGTTATTTATTTATTTATTATTTATTTATTTATTCATAACAATTTTTACATTGTGTCGAATATTAGAAACAATTTTATAACTTAAAAAAAATACAAAAAAAAATAATAAAATAAAATACATGCCACTTAATTACTATGAGGAAGAGTAATAATAAGAATAAATAAATGTCATTTAAATAACTAGAATAATAATGCCACAAATAATTAAATTAGGCAATGTCAGATATCCAATGTCAATTACTTACATAAATGTCGTGAATGTAAATGAACAATAAAAGATTTTTAAACTAATAGTAACAGAAATAATAATCATAGTAAATTTCTAGTATAATATGTATGTTTACAATTTAAATGTCAATAATAGAATAATAGCAGCCTTCCAGTAGGACATGTAGGTAGGGTTATGACAATGTGCACCTGTATACCGTTAGCATGTCAGTAACTGGGTTGTGGAGGTCAGACAGGCAGTCGCTCCATGTATAATGCTGGTTTTTAGCTGCATTTTTAGTTGGGAAAAGTCTAGCTGGATTGATTGACACCGTTAGCATGGCACATTGAGGAGGGGCTGTGGCTAAGTAATAATAATTGATCCATCAGGTTAAGCTATGCTTGCCACGGTTGGTCCGTGGATGGATGACCACCTTTACCTCTCTAAGCATCGGCAAGCACATTAAGCCTTTGGTCTCGGCTATCATTCGTGGATCTTTGACTGTTACGGGTTGTCGTAAGCCCGAAAGTCTGACAACCAATCTTACCAAGGGGTATCGTAATCCCTAGTTGTGTTGTTAAGGTCAGATAGGCAGTCGCTCCATTTAAAATACTGGTATTCAGCTGCATCCGGTTAGACTGGAAGCTGACCCCAACATAGTTGGGAAAACTCTAGGTGGATTGATTGTCACCGTTAGCATGGCACATTGAGGCAGTTGGTCTGTAGATGGATGACCACCTTTACCTCTCTAGGCATCGGCAAGCACATTAAGCCTATGGTCTTGGCTATCATTCGTGGATCTTTGACTGTTACGGGTTGTCAGAAGCCCGAAAGTCGGACAACCAATCTTACCAAGGGGTATCGTAATCCCTAGTTGTGTTGTTAAGGTCAGATAGGCAGTCGCTCCATGTAAAATACTGGTATTCAGCTGCATCCGGTTAGACTGGAAGCTGACCCCAACATAGTTGGGAAAAGGCAGACAGATTGTTTAACACCGTTAGCATGATCGCATCGAGATTTAGAAAAAGTTTAGTCTTTGCACTGTATCTGTCCCTCATACCTGTGTGAAAAACTCGACCTAAAACTCGACGTGCTATTTGAACGCTAGGGTACTTGTATTACTAGTACTTGCAGAGCACCTCGGGCTCTCTACTTGCAGTACTAGTACTTGCAGAGCACCTCGGGCTCTCTACTTGCAGTACTAGTACTTGCAGAGCACCTCGGGTTCTGTACTTGCATTACTAGTACTTGCAGAGCACCTCGGGTTCTGTACTTGCATTACTAGTACTTGCAGAGCACCTCGGGTTCTGTACTTGCATTACTAGTACTTGCAGAGCACCTCGGGTTCTGTACTTGCATTACTAGTACTTGCAGAGCACCTCGGTCTCTCTACTTGCCGTAATAGTACTTGCAGAGCACCACGGGCTCTCTACTTGCAGTACTAGTACTTGCAGAGCACCTCGGGTTCTGTACTTGCATTACTAGTACTTGCAGAGCTTTTCGGGCTCTGTGTTTGCAGTACTAATACTTGCAGAGCACCTCGGGCTCACTGCTTGCAGTACTAGTACTTGCAGAGCTCTTTGTGAAGGAGCTGTCACCAAGCATTGCTGTGCTCCGGTTGTAGTATTGGTGCCGGTGTCATTTCAAACTCAGAAGAAACTTTCTGTCTGAAAACTTGGCTGGGTATCACATAGGTAATCATATTATCTGATCAACTGCCTAGTCTTTCCTAATTATGTTGGGGTCGGCTTCCAGTCAAACCAGATGCAGCTGAATACCAGTATTTTACATGGAGCGACTGCCTACCTGACCTCCACAATACAGTAACTGGGTAACACGATACCCTTTTTTCTTTCTTTTCACGATTTTTCTTTCTTTTTCTTTCTTTCCCTTCGGTAACTGGTTGTCAGACTTTCAAGCCTCTGACTACCCGTAACGGCTGTCAAAGATCTACGAATGACATAAATATAAATTGTCGTTCAAATTAAGTACAATAAGCCCCAAACCAACGAGCGACTCGCCACTTTATTTTCACCATAAAATACCAATACATACCATTTTTACGGCGTTTTTATGACCCAGGTAAAACCATAAACCATGGTAGTTTTGCCATAAAACATGAAAGAAACAACTCTTTTTATTTTGACCAAATTATTGGCAAACCTGTTGAAGAGATACAACTATAAATGTTACATTGTGTGGGTTTTTAAGAGGCATGTTACATTTCGTCTGCGATTTTTGCGTAAGTTGGCCAACTTTGGCGTTCTTATTCTGAGAAACTGAAAACTTCGACAACTTTGAGTTATTGATTGGCGGAAAATAGATAATATATTATATAGTTCATAGCAGCCTCGCTTTTCGCATTTTTTTCATAAATATACAGGGTTACTAACTTGTAATTCGACGGAGGAGCTCGTGGCTAAGTAATAACAACTGCACGGGTCGATCCATCAGGTTAAGCTACGCTTGACGGGGTTGGTGCGTGAATGGGTGACCATCTTTACATACCGAGACTCCTCCGTGCCTCGGAAAGCACGCTAAGCCGTTGGTCCCGGCTGTCATTCGTGGATCTTTGACAGTCGTTACGGGTCGTCAGAAGCCCGAAAGTCTGGCATCCAGTCTTACCAAGGGGTATCGTATTACCCAGTCACTGGGTTGTGGAGGTCAGATAGGCAGTCGCTCCATGTAAAATACTGGTATTCAGCTGCATCTAGTCAGACTGGAAGCCGACCCCAACATAGTTGGAAAAAGGCTAGACAGATTGATTGATTGATTTGTTAATCAAAATATGATTCCCTACCGTAACAAGTATGTGTTTACAGAATTATAATCTTAAAGTCATCTCATCAATACAACTCTAAAGCCTGGTTTCCACCACGAGCGGAGCGGACCCATTAAGGACTCCGTTTAACTCACTGCATACTTGTATTTCCACCAACAAATAGTCCAATAGTATGCAGTTTACTCTTGCGAGTTAAACGGAGTCCTTAATGGGTCCGCTCCGCTCGTAGTGGAAACCGGGCTTAATCCTGTTGAATGACTATTTCATGAAATCTTGACATTTAGGATTATTTAGTCCAGTATAATAACGGGTTCAGGATGTTGATGGGGCTGCCCCCTTTCTGCAGTGCATCTGGTATGTTTGCACAAGCACGTGTCGATGGCTTCCACGCCATCGTCAGACAGAAATCTGCCTCTTTGCTCTGCAGAGTGCGGGACAGCTCAAACTCCATCCTGAAGACCATAGCGGGGAGGTACGATTCTTCTTTGTTAGGTGACGTTGTTCGAAGATGCATTTCGAATAGCACCCTTGTCGCTAAATAGATTATAAGTTTACTAACATAGGTATAAGTTATCTTTTTGTTTATTTTTGCTTACTAACCCATATATGGATGATGCTTATCCGAAATAAAGATTTTTTTTTTATACTAAATTGAGGAGTTGTATTACTGATTCTAATTATTATAATTCTATAAATAGATTGTACATACGTCGAAGTGCCAATAACACCTAACTGACAAAGTCAAAAAATTACACAAACTGAAAAAAACATTGACATAAAATAGACACGTTGGATTAGTTGGGAGGTTTTTCCACGTTTTAATTTAATGCTGTTGCAACTAAAAATACACTTGGGAGATTTCACTAAAAATGCTAATAACGCCTTTAAATTCAAAACGCACGGACTAGAAAAAAAAGAAGGACTCCGCGCCACGCATATAGAAAGTGAAGCACAGTAAGTATGCCGGGACCGTTTGTACAAACACGTCTCACGCACACATTTACATCATAGTATGCCGACCGGCCGCCATTACGTGACACGACGGCGTCTTTGTAGGTACTATTTACGCGAAATAATAAAATAAAATAATGCCATCTTGTCTTGTGAAAAGATGTAACAAGAAAATATTCTCATCTGAAATTAGGAAAAGACAGACAATTTAAAAATCCGGAGTCACACGTAAATTTATACCCTACACGACGTGTGACTCCGGATTTTTAATTTGTCTGTCTTTAGCTAATTTCAGATGAGAATATTTTCTTGTTTCATACCTTTTAGAGCGTGATTTTTCAGTAGTCGGGTTTTAGTTTTTAAACTTACTTTTTATTTAAATTATTTTAGGGTTATAATTTCGTGATAAAGTGTTTGCAGGCCCACTTAATTATTATATTATACTAGCTTTTGCCCGCGGCTTCGCTCGCGTTAAGTATTATTATTAATTATGTATATTTTTTGCGGCTTTACTTTTGTTTAGCGTGAGTAAAAAATTAGAGCCTACAAAACTTCTTTGTACACAATATTCTTAACTAATCTGTCATTAGGCGCTAAAACTATCAAGCTATTGGTTGAACTTACTCGTGAGCAAGCAACATAAAACTGTCCATGAGAGAAGCAATGTTCTCTCAAGTCAATACCCGCAAATTTGAGAGTTTGCCCCTGAGACTTATTTATTGTCATAGCAAAGCAGACTTTTAGGGGAAACTGTAATCGTTTAAATTCGAACGGGATATCATTCGGTATTAATGTGATTCGTGGTATAAATACAGTTTCCCCTTTCGCACACCCAGTTAATATAGTGGCTTCCACTATATTGCGATATAACGCTTTCACTTGCAGTCTCGTACCGTTACAAAGTTTTGGTGGTTTTAAATTTCGCAACAACATAATTGGAGTGCCCACACGCAGAATAAGCTTATGATAAGGCAAACCTGGCGGTTTCAATGAATTTAAAAATTCTACAGGGTAATTAGTAGCGTCATCTGTATTAACCACAGTATCAATCGAAGTATAGACCTTTTCTTCGCCGTCTAACGACATGAACAGGATATCGTTGATAGCTGCTGCTTGATTGTTTTTTGGAGTAAGTATGGCACGCTCACATAACCATTCAATAGGCTTGTCATGTATATGAATAATGTCTGGATAAACTTTAGACAGTAATTCTTGAACCGTACCAACTGTGCACAATTCTTCCGGGATGGTTATCATTCCATCAAACGATGGAAAATCACCATTACCGATTTTAAGAAGGAGATCTGAAAATCTACCAGCAGACTCATCCCCGCCCAAATATGCTCTCATATTTTTAGAGAGCTTAAGAATATTAACCTGGGGCCACAAATTAGATTTCTTAATGTACGACTTTACTTCGTCAGCTCTGGTTCCTTTTGGCACCACTGGTAGAGTCTGCCGAAAGTCTCCGGCCAGCAAAACTGTTACGCCACCCATTAATTTTGTATTACCCCTTATATCCCTTAGTGATCTGTTTAAGGCTACAATACCACATTTATGAGCCATCGTTATTTCTTCCCACACGATTATTTTTGTACTCTTTAAAACTTCAGCAAAAATCCAATTTAAGCGGACGTCTTCATCATTCCAATCTTTAATTTCAGTTCAATCAGTCGAAAATTTAAGAAGATTTATACAAACTTTCATCCCCTATTTTATCCACTTGGGGGTAGAATTTATCAAAATCCTTTCTTAGCGGATGCCTACGTCATAACATCTACCTGCATGCCAAATTTCAGCCCGATCGGTTTAAAATTGACAAAGCTTCATACAAACTTTCATCCCCTATTTTATCCCCTTGGGGGTAGAAATTAACAAAATCCATTCTTAGCGGATGCCTACGTCATAACATCTACCTGCATGCCAAATTTCAGCCCGATCGGTTTAAAATTGACAAAGTTTCATGCAAACTTTCATCCCCTATTTTATCCCCTTGGGGGTAGAACTTATCAAAATCCTTTCTTAGCGGATGCCTACGTCATAACATCTACCTGCATGCCAAATTTCAGCCCGATCGGTTTAAAATTGACAAAGTTTCATGCAAACTTTCATCCCCTATTTTATCCCCTTGGGGGTAGAACTTATCAAAATCCTTTCTTAGCGGATGCCTACGTCATAACATCTACCTGCATGCCAAATTTCAGCCCGATCCCTCCAGTGGTTTGGGCTGTGCGTTGATAGATCACTATGTCAGTCAGTCACCTTTGAGTTTTATATATTTAGATATTGGGTAGGTTTGGAGAGAAATGTTTGGCTCACATCTGATTCGTGATTTTAGAAATTATTCCCAATAATTATCGGGTGCATGCAAGCAAAGCCGCGAGAAATAGCTAACAATATATATATATTTGAAATGTGCTAATTAAGCCCTTTCAAATGATACCCAACACGGCATCACCAAAAAAATTTTTTTTTTTAGTTCATGACTTGATGTCCTCTAGAGGGCGCCATATTCAATTTAATATGACGTCGCATAACCTATAACCAGCGGACGATCAAGAGGCTTCTAACAATATCTCTTTTGTCAAATTATGATAAGCAGTTTAGAAGTTATGAGGGAACAGATGAACATACATACATACCGGTCAAAATCATAACCCTACTTTTTGCTTCGTAAAAATGATTCTACATCCCAGAAAAAGTTTAGTGTTAAGGAATAATATCACAGGTAAGGCATCACGCACACATAGATCGGTACGGTGCTTCAATTTCGACACGCGTGGCGCGGAGTCCTTCTTTTTTTCTAGTCTGTGTCAAAACGATAAGAAGGTGCATTTCTCGAAAAATGTCAGTACGATCGCGAATCTTATTTTAATCAACATACAACCGCGAGTCGATTTCCTAACCAATAAATATCCCTTACTGTTATGTGTACTACAATACACGTCTGCCGATCCCTTCGGGAGTACTAGCGTGATGTTATGACGTAAGGTCAACATTATTTAGACATTATATTATAATGAAGGCTTATAAAACTTAATAGCTGTTAATTATCTATAGTATGTGATGCCTTGATTATATGATAATTACAGCTTTTGCGTGTCATGTTCAAAGACTTGTTAATAACTGATCAAGAGCGAGTCGGACTCGCGCACCGAGGGTCCCGTTCTGATTTCTGAAAAAGTGTGCTATTTAGAGACATCGTTTTATTTTTCTTGTAATCTTTACATAACCTTCTCATCATCTGCCTAGCCTTTTCCCAACTATGTTGGGGTCGGCTTCCAGTCTAACCGGATGCAGCTGAATACCAGTATTTTGGAGCGACTGCCTATCTGACCTCCACAACCCATTAACTGGGTAATACGATACCTCTTGGTAAGACTGGTTGTCAGACTTTCGGGCTTCTGACGACCCGTAACGACTGTCAAAGATCCACGAATGACAGCCGGGACCAACGGCTTAACGTGCTTTCCGAGGCACGGAGGAGTCTCGATATGTAAAGATGGTCACCCATCCACGGACAACCCCGGCAAGCGTAGCTTAACCTGATGGATCGACCCGTGCGGCTGTTATTACTTAGCCACGAGCTCCTCCTTACATAAGCTTCTATCACTTAGAATAATTTCAGATTTTTCTCTGTGCAAACTTCGGAGAGAAGGGGAGGGGAACGGTATTTTTTTTTACATTTTTCATCAAATGTCGAAAACTATACGGCCTAAAAAAAAGATGAAATAATGTTGGAGAATGTGCAAACAGCGCTCTTTCATATGATACCCCACATGCCCTAGTAGCCCCACTTCGAATTTTTAAGACCCCCTTTCAGTCCCTGTTGCAAAAAAAATATATATTTTTATTTCTTTCTTACTTGCAAAATAGTTGGGCAAACGTCATCTAAAGCTGTTCCAAATTTCAAGTTAATAGCATTAGTAGTTGTTGAGATATCCAGCTGTGACAGACGGACAGACATATTGAGTCACACCATAAGGGTTCCCTTTTACTATTTTGGTACGGAACCCTAAAATCCGGCCAAGTGGGTGTCGGACCACGCACAATGGGTTTCGTAGTTGGGATGAATTTATCTAAAGAACAAACTTAACATTGTAGTTGAAAACCATGTTCTCCCATACATTCCAACTGTAAATGTAAGTTTGTACTCACAATATTGAGAGATTTGCCATGTTATTTTAAGACCAGACTTTTCATAAGTTTTCCTGTAATCTACAGGAAATGAACTATTTTCTGTATTTTTTTCAAAATTTTAGGTTCAGTAGTTTTGTAGATAACGAGGGGAATGGTAAATTTTCGTCTATTTTCTTAAATAACTTTAAAACAATTTATTTTAAAATTATAAAAAAATATATATTTGAGACTCTATAGACTCTCTACTCTCTATCCCTTTCATTTCATATGTCACACGGAATAGTTTGCAAAGCTTTTTTTTAATTTTCTTAACAAGGGATAAGCTTTAAAAGCCGCTGAAAAGGGTTACCCACATCGTATGGTATTTTATTTAACTGCTTAGGAAAACCCTATCGAAATACCTTTCAATGGATAACCAAAATAGTTCTTTAACTCTTAAAATGTCGATTGTACACCATGTGTACAGATAACAATAGAATTTCAATTGTATCTGCTAATTAGCGCGCGACGGGTTAAAGCCATTCAAAGGGTTTACCTACATCGTATGGGTTTTTGATTAGCTGCTTCGAAAACCCTTTCAATGGGTAACCTAAATGGTCCCTGGTTTTATCAGAGAGTGTGCTTAACAATTCTTTCTCTTTCATGTTTTATCAAAGAGACAAAGATAACATCACCCTAAATTAAATTAAGTTTAATTGTGCACAACAGAATCAGCACCATCGTCATCTTCCTGCCCTTATCCCATATTACTTGGGGTCGGCGCAACACGTTTACTTCTTCCATTCTCCCCTGTCAATCGTCGCGCTATCATTCACTCCCTTCTCTGTCATACCATTCCTCACACAATACATCCATCTTTTCAGTGGTATTCCTCTGCCTCTCCATCCATCAACATGTATATTCATCACTCTTTTAATCACATGCGTTTCGTATCTCCTCATCACATGCCCATACCAAGACAAACGATTTCCTTTCAACTTTTCTGTCACTGGCGCCACTTTCAAACTTCCTCTTATATACTCATTTCTCACTTTATCCATTCTCGTAACTCCACACATCCATCTCAACATTCTCATCTCCGCTGCATGCAATTTTTTTTCATCCGTCTTCTTCATTGCCCAGCATTCCGATGCAAAAAGTACAACAGAATCAGCACCAACTCTTCAATATTTTAAGCTAGCATTAGTCTATTTTAGTCGATAGTACCTAGTATAACAAAGTGGGGTTAAAAATATGTAACCCATGTTGAAGGGTGGGGTGACCCCACCATGCCCCAAGGGTGGGGCACCATCGTAAATTTAACTAATTATAACTACGACCTATATTGTGCCCGACGAGGGTCATTCTCACATGTTTTAATAATATCAAGTTTTATTTGTAGTTATATTTTGTGAAATTTTCTTTTTGAGAAGTTTTTTTTTCGAAGTCAAAGTCAATTATTTGCTATAAAAGCGGTAAAAAAGCGATGGTAAATATTCTTGTGCGACGACACATTTTGCCATATTTTGGCATGCAAATATTAATAGTAGGTAAGGTGCTTATTTTAGCAATATATCAAATCTGCCTAACAATCTGCCTAGCCTTTTCCCAACTATATTGGAGTCGGCTTCCAGTCTAACCGGATGCAGCTGAATACCAGTATTTTACATGGAGCGACTGCCTATCTTACCTCCACAACCCATTAACTGGGTAATACGATACCCCTTGGTAAGACTGGTTGCCAGACTTTCGGGCTTCTGACGACCCGTAATGATTATCAAAGATCCACGAATGACAGCCGGGACCAACGGCTTGACGTGCTTTCCGAGGGACGGAGGAGTCTCGATATGTAAAGATGGTAACCCATCCACGGCGGACAACCCCGGCAAGCGTAGCTTAACCTGATGGATTGACCCGTGCGGCTGTTATTACTTAGCCACAAGCTCCTCCTCATCTCAATGACAATTAAGGTCTAAAACATGAGGAAGTCGGTCAGTTAGGCAGGAATTTGAAACTAGTTGCCGTGAAGTTGTGATTATAGATGTTCTTTTCAACTGGGGATGCATTTGTCATACTTTGAGTTCCATACTCTATAAAGTCCCATTAAAATAGATGAATAAACGTTTAGAAATCATTCAGATCACCAAACTAAGGACAATGGTAAAAAAAATAATAAGACAAACGCATTAGAAACTTACAACAAAAAATGCATAAACACATCCATGTCTTTGTTAACTCATAATTCTGATAAGTACTACATACCTTTGTGTCCACCACCACGTCACCGCCAGCGCCCGCCGCGTTTTTTAATTATTTTAGGTCAAAATAAAATCACTTTAATCACTGGTTTTTTTTTATCGACTTCAAAAAAGGAGGTTCTGTATTCGACCCGTATCTATGTATATATGTTTGTTTGTCCGCGATTTTCTCAAAAACTCATGAACCAATTTTGATGATTCTTTCACTACCGTGATCTACATACTTTCAGGAAGGTTTTAGTATATATTATATTATAATGCATTATGTAATCATTCTTATGTTCGTACATAACAATAATACAGATATACCTATCTCTGGCATTTCTAAACTGATTTTGATGATTCTTCTTTTCATTCGACTTGGGCTTACCCATAGAAATATAAAATATATCTATGGGCTTACCTAATTATGTAATTGTATATTCAACTATAAATTAAAAAATAAATATACTTTAAAAAAAGTAAAAACCGACTTCAAAACCAAAAACGAATAAAATAACTTTCATAAAACACTTCAACAGCTTCTGAAGTCGGTGTCATCAATTCTTCAATGCACTTTAGCTTGACACCAACTTCAGAAGTTGTTGAAGTGTTTTATAAAAGTTATTTTATTCGTTTTTGGTTTTGAAGTCGGTTTTACTTTTTAACCGACTTCAAAAAGGAGGAGGTTCTCAATTCGTCGGAACCTTTTTTTTTTTTTTTTTTTTATGTATGTTCCCCGATTACTCGAAGATGGCTGAACCGATTTCGTTTTTTTTTGTTTTATTCGTGAGGGTATACATCGCAGTTGGTCCCATATAAAATTGATTAACTTTGCTTGGGTAGCTTTTGAGTTAGCTTCAATAATACGTATTTTTTCCCCACTTTTATATGGATGATGTTCTAGTTTGTTTTGCAGATAGTGATATTAGAATTTGTGTGGGGTAGGTACACAACTAAAAAGTGAAAAATAAAAACTTTTGTACAAAAAAGTACAACCGACTTCCAAAAACAACACTACAAAGTGAAAAATAACTTTAATTTCGGAAGTCGGTGGCAAAAAACGAAAATACATTTAACTAGACACCGACTTCCGAAATTAAAGTTATTTTTCACTTTGTAGTGTTGTTTTTGGAAGTCGGTTGTATTTTTTTGTAAAAAAGTTTTTTTAAAGTAAATTTTTTGCTTGGATATCTTTGGTTAGACGTAATGAACGCTATTAAAATTTGTCCATATATTTTAATGGGACCTTATATGTCCAAAAATATATCTAGTTCTTCTAACTGAACAGACAGCTGTGCTGCTGGGGAGTTTGTTGCGCCACTTCTTCTTCCCAGCTAAAGCACTAGGAAGTGGTGAAGGGCGGGCGTGTCGGGGGACTGTCTTATGTCATTTTGACGTTCATAGAGGGCCGATTCTTAGCCTAATTTGAATAAAATGACTTTTAATTTTTAATTAATAGGATTTACGTAAAGATATTTTTAGTGCTAGAGATGAACCATTGTAAAAATGAACGGCCCTCCACAAAACGTGATTATTTTTAATGTGTGAGAGGAAATACTTTTTGCAACAGTTAACTTGTGTGCGTGCGGCGACTTTACTGTCAACATGGACTCGTCGCCGCACTTAGAGGTCAACTAATCGTGCGATCAGTTCAGGTAACAACATTGTACAGCGGGGAGCATGCGCTTTGTATGGAATGACAGGTTCAGTCTGTCGCGCGTCAAATCCGGCTGTTTGACGTTTGGGCAAGTCGGGTAGGTACCGTTTGCATTAAAAAAATCAGTTTTATTGTGTATATTTTTATGTATGTTAGTCTGTATTTAGTTTAGTTGCTGACTGTACTCGCCGGTGACTGAGCAACCAATGACAAAGACCAATTATGTGTATTGCGTCTATACACTTTTTTGCATGTGAGCGTAACCGCTGTGGAGAGGAGTATAACCGGATATAGATGAATACCAGTATTTTACATGGAGTAACTGTCTATCTGACCTCCACAACCCAGTTACTGGGTAATATGATACCCCTTGGTAAGACTAGTTGTCAAACTTTCGAATTTCCAGCGACCCGTAACGACTGTCAAGATCCACGAATGACAGCCGGGACCAACGGCTTAACGTGCTTTCCGAGGCACGGAGGAGTCTCGGTATGTAAAGATGGTCACCAATTCATAAATAAGAACACTGATTTAAACATGAAATATGGGAAAATAAGTTTTCTTTAGAAAATTGAAATTATAGGTATTCTATCCAATCGGAATAAATACACAATACCATAAGAATATGTTTGATTTACAAATTATCGCGGTATTTCGTTTGTATGAACTGCGCATGCTCCGGGGGCCTTTTAACTACTTTCATTGTTGCCACACACTAGAACCGCAATTCCCAATCCCCAAATACGTAACAAACAACAAAAAAACATTTAATTAACATATTTTTTTGTCATCCAGACTTGAGAATAGCCCTGTTAGTTAAAATTATAAATTACTCAACGCGGGCGCGGCTGCGTGATACAAACGTGTTAACTTTTAACTAACAGACGTAATTTAGTGTGTTACCAGGTGGTAGGTCTAAAATTTTGGAAAAAATAGAGTCAATAAAAAAATGTACATTGAAAGCTACGCTTGCCGGGGTTGGTCAGTGGATGGGTGACCATCTTTACATACCGAGACTCCTCCGTGCCTCGGAAAGCACGTTAAGCCGTTGGTCCCGGCTGTCATTCGTGGATCTTTGACAGTCGTTACGGGTAGTCAGAAGCCAGAAAGTCTGACACCCAGTCTTACCAAGGGGTATCGTATTACCCAGTTACTGGGTTGTGGAGGTCAGATAGGCAGTCGCTCCATGTAAAATACTGGTATTTAGCTGCATCTGGTTAGACTGGAAGCCGACTCCAACACAGTTGGGAAAAGGCTAGGCAGATTGATATTGATATTAGGAAAATTTTACTTCTTACTACAATTATAAATGTGAAAGTTTGGATGGATGTTTGTTACTCAATCTCGCCAGAACGGCTAAACGGATCTGGATGAAATTTGGCACAGAGATAGATTATAGTTTGGAATAGCATATAGACTACTTTTATCCCGGAAAAAAATACGGTTCCCGTGGTATAATTCCCGACATCCACGCTGGTGAAGCCGCTGGCAAAAGTCTTTTATAAAAATTCGCTAACATAACATAACATCACGACTCTCTTCTTCGAAGGTGATGTATAGGTAGGTACAGCAGAGGTATACCTACCTATACATCCATACTTCACCAGTTATATTAAAAAATCACAAAGTCACCTCTAAAAATATCTATCATCATTTGCCATCATCTGCCTAGCCGTTTCCCAACTATGTTGGTGTCGACTTCCAGTCTAACGGGATGCAGCTGAATACCAGTGTTTTACATGGAGCGACTGCCTATCTGACCTCCACAACCCAGTAACTGGGTAATACGATACCCCTTGGTAAGACTGGTTGTCAGACTTTCGGGCTTCTGACGACCCGTAACGACTGTCAAAGATCCACGAATGACAGCCGGGACCAACGGCTTAACGTGCATTCCGAGGCACGGAGGAGTCTCGGTATGTAAAGATGGTCACCCCGGCAAGCGTAGGTTAACCTGATGGATCGACCCGTACGGCCGTTATTGCTTAGCTCAACTGAAACTATTTATTTTAATGAAACTAATTACAGCCACATTTGAATTGTCAAGGAGTCGGTCAGTTAGAAAGAGATGACTAATAGTTGCCCATTCCAAAGGATAGTAGGTTCCTATGGACGTCCTTAAAAATCAGGGGATTATCTCTATGGTCAATTCATAAGTTTGAAAAAGAAAATACGCTTATTTGCGGCAAACATTACGCAAAACAAAGAACACAAATACTAAAATTTACTTTAAAAAAAAGTAAAAACCGACTTCAAAAAACAAAAACTAATAAAATAACTTTCTTAAAAAACTTAACAGCTTCTGAAGTCGGTGTCAAGCTAAGTTGCAGTGAAGAATTGAAGACACCGACTTCAGAAGCTGTTAAGTGTTTTATTAAGAAAGTTATTTTATTAGTTTTTGGTTTTTGAAGTCGGTTTTTACTTTTTTAAAGTAAATTTATTTTTCCATTTTTAGTTGAATATACAATAACATAAGTAAGCCCAAGACGAACGAAAAGAAGAATCATCAAAATCGTCTTAGAAATGCCGGAGATACAGTACATTTATGCATATAACTTCGTACATAAGAATAATTACATAATGTATTATATACTAAAACCTTCCTGAAATCAAAAAATAATCACCAAAAAATAATAATCACCAATAATAATAATCACCTAAATTAGTTCATTAGTTTTTGAGAAATTCGCGGACAAACAAACATACATACTTACATACGGGTCGAATACAGAATCTCCTTTTTCGAAGTCGGTTTAGAAGTCGGTTAAAAAGAAAAGTTGGGGGAAAATATGCGTCACATCCACGCAAAACGGCCATCGCTCAGCATAATGCTGCGACCCCATACGAGACAGAAACCCTTTTTTTTTGTGGATGGGAAATCATCAAGTGACTTCTCCCGCTCTGGGCAGAACGGGAGGGCGTGTCAGACTTTTACTGACTAAAACCCACCCGTGTTCCTTCAGTTGCCCGTGCCAGGGCCACGGTATCTCTTTCGAACAACCCGCGACCCCGGCGGCATGGGTCATCGGCCCTATTGGACCCCGTCACTGCTGACACCTCTTTGAGGCGCGCGTGGAACACAACGCGCCGTCGACCCGGGCCTGGTCCTTACCGGACGGCGAGCTGCCCATTACTCGTCGTCCGCAAGCCCGCGCCTACGGTGGCCGGGAATCGGCAATCGATTCCCGCCGTCCAGGGCGTCTCCTACAGCGGCTAGGGGCGCGAGGGCGCGGCTGTTGCCTCTCCCTCACGCGTTCCGCTGCCTCCTTCGCAAGCATTACTGCTTCGCAGAAGGAGGTGATGGCTTCCCATGCACTCTCGCTCCGCACCATGGCCTGGACCAGATTTGGACGCGAGAGATCGCCGCCGCCGATCGCCTCCGTGAGAACACGGCGGTGCTCCGCCCAAGCCGGGCAGACCTCCACTGTATGCTCCATCGTGTCCTCCGGGCGATCTACACAATGGTGACACCTGGGCGTTTCCTCCCGCCTTAAGACAGAGACCCTTTGTGTCAAATCCATAATTTTAAACTATATTATTTCGAAAGTTAGCGAGCAGTTATTTTTTCAGCGCCGTGGCAATAACTTGTAGACTGTGTAACTAATGTAAGAAGCGTCACAGTGCTTAAGATGCATGCTCATCTGAATAGACTTTATCCTGTACACCTGAATTTCATTTATCTCCTTCTCCAACCACGATACTCATGAGGTCCCAACATTGGTGATCCCGATGTGATATTAGAGGCGTGGTTGTTGAGATATAAGATACGGTCAAGTGAAGAAAAAGCAGAAAGTTTTAGTGTGCGCACGCGCCGAAAACAATTCCACACACGACACACACCCAAATAAAACCAACTTAAAAGCAATAGCAAAAAGCCGCCTTCAAAATAGTCATAGTCATAGTCGTAAATCTTTATTTATCTCAACATCAGTATTACAGGAGGAGGAGGAGCAGAACAGCCGCACAGGTCGATCCATCAGGTTAAGCAACGCTTGCCGGGGTTGGTCCGTGGATGGGTGACCATCTTTACATACCGAGACTCCTCCGTGCCTCGGAAAGCACGTTAAGCCGTTGGTCCCGGCTGTCAATCGTGGATCTTTGACAGTCGTTACGGGTCGTCAGAAGCCCGAAAGTCTGACAACCAGTCTTACCAAGGGGTATAAGGGGGAAAAGGCTAAACAGATTGATTTATCAGTATTACAAGTACTAGATAGTAAATGCACAATCTTAAATATAGAAAGGTGTGTGAAGTAGGAGAGCCCTGAGTTACAGATCACCCGGCTCATTTAGATAGGACATGTTAATTTATAAAATGGTTAGTCAAGATATTACATAAGTCTAAAATTGTAATTAGGTAAAATAAGAACCTACAAAATTAAAAGAAAAATTAACAATATTAATTATTGTGTTTGTAAAAAAAAATATGGAATTGGAGAAAATTACAAATAATATTGTCTGGTATATATTTACAGTAAGAAAAATTCAGAACATAAAAATATAAAAAAACAGAGAATAGCAAATCAAACATAAAATTCAAATAAATGTACAAATTGGTAGGTATTAGGTACTTATTGTAGGTATATTATTATTCAGTGATACGTTCTTATTCTTCTTCAAAAATATTTTTTGCACATTATTTTGCCCATTTTTAACCGACTTCAAAAAGGAATTCTTCTCAATTCGTCGGAACCTTTTATTTATTTATTTTTTTTATGTATGTTCCCCGATTACTCGAAGATGGCAGGACCGATTTGGATTTTTTTTTTTAAAGGGTATACTTCCCAGGTGGTCCCGTGATCATCAAGTCAGGATCTGATGATGGGATCCTGGAGAAATAGAGAGAACTCTTCCAATTTTATAGGCACACTTGAAGCGATTTGGATAGTTTTTGGAAGAGTACTTTCTCGGAGTAGTCCCATTTCAATTTGGTGAAGATCTGATGAAGAACTTCTGAGATAGGCAACGGAACTCTTCAATAATTGATAGCAAATGGACTGGGATTGCTGAAATCTCATGTCTGTCTATTGTTTACACCAGTTCATAACATAACATCACACCAGTACGCTGTGAAGGGGTAAGCACATGTGAACCACTAAAAAGTGAAAAATAAAAACCTTTTTACAAAAAAATACAACCGACTTCCAAAAACAACACTACAAATTGAAAAATAAATTTAATTTCGGTAGTCGGTGGCTGAAACGAAAATACATTTTCCGAAATTATATTAATATTTCACATTGTAGTGTTGTTTTTGGTAGTCGGTTGTATTTTTATGTAAAAAAGTTTTTATTTTTCACTATTTAGTTGTGTACCTACCCCACACAAATTCTAATACCACTATCTGCAAAACAAACTAGAAAATCATCCATATAAAAGTGGGGAAAAAATACGTATTATTGAAGCTAACTCAAAAACTACCGAAGCAAAGTTAATCAATTTTATATGGGACCAACTGTGATGTATACCCTCTCGAATAAATCCAAAAAAATCCAAATCGGTCCAGCCATCTTCGAGTAATCGGGGAACATACATAAAAAAAATTAAAAAAAAAAAAGGTTTGACGAATTGAGAACCTCCTCCTTTTTGAACTCGGTTAAAAAAGAGAACTATCACAGCAAAACACTCACAAATCTATCAAAAATTTAAACCTGCATCCCTACAACCCCTCTATACACAACAAGCGTGTATATGTAAGCTCCATAGCATGCAACAGATAGTTAGCGAGGCTTTGCTCGCGTTGCCACGTACGGCCAACTTAAATCAATACTTATTAAACGCGCTGCCTTCACACAGTGGCCCACGCTGGGCCATTGTTTTGTTATAATGAAGCAAATGCGAATTTTAGTATGAATTTTGATCATAATCATAATCATAATCATTTATTTGCAATAAGTATTGGTACAGTGTTGGTCTTAAAGTCAGTGGTTGAGTGGTGGATCTTGGTTTTCGTGATAATTATTTAATTTATTTATTTATTTATTTAACCATTTATGTACACACAAATAAACAGACAAACAGAAAGGAACAGAAAAATACGTACAAAGGTGATGCTTATTTCAAAAGAAATCTCTTCTAGCATACCTGCGATAGGACAGAGGATAAAAAGAGATGTAGACAACGTGTGTAAGAGTAGAAGAGAAAATAAAATACATAAAATCCAAAACAATTAACTCATTAAATAAAACATATAATAAATACTTAAATACATACATACTACTAAAATAAATACCACTAAAAAAACTAACAACTATGACGAAGTGGAAAGATAGTGTTCTTTCACTCTTCTTTTAAATACTGAAATTGTTTGGCAGTCCCTAATGTCAGGCGGAAGTGAATTCCACAACCGAACCGCGTGGAAGTGAAGGAGTAGAAGTAGAAGTCAGTGGAGTGGGAAGAAGTTACAGTGACAATTTTAATTGGTCTGAGCTTCTCTTGTTTCGTTTGGTCTGACTGCCTTCAAATAGGTCTGACTTATTCTGACAGTTGTACTGACTTGATTTGATCTTTGAATTTGTGAAGGTTGTCTATAAAAGATCGCTTTTAGCGATAAGACCGCCCATTGTGTCACTCTATGTAAAATTTCAACATTGTAACCTGTAATTTAAATGGTGTGCATAATAAAGAGTATTCTATTCTATTCTATTCTATTCTATTCTTATTTACTCTGAATTTGTCTGACGTACGATCTGACTTCACTTGATTAATAATACCTACGACGTACACACGGCTACACATCAAGCTATACATTTCCAGTTTACACTGACCTCTCATTGTAAGGAAATCCTATACAATGCGAGATCAGCTTATACTGGAAAATAGCTTGATCTGTAGCCGTGCGTACCAGTCAAGTGGTTTAATTTTATATCGACGATTATTCTATATTAGACGAGGAGCTCGTGGCTAAGTAATAACAGCCGCACGAGTGAATCCATCAGGTTAAGCTACGCTTGCCGGGATCGGTCCGTGGATGGGTGACCATCTTTACATACCGAGACTCCTCCGTGCCTCGGAAAGCACGTTAAGCCGTTGGTCCCGGCTGTCATTCGTGGATTTTTGACAGTCGTTACGGGTCGTCAGAAGCCCGAAAGTCTTACCAAGCCAGCCAGTCTTACCAAGGGGTATCGTATTACCCAGTTAGTGGGTTGTGGAGGTCAGACAGGCAGTCGCTCCATGTAAAATACTGGTATTCAGCTGCATCCGGTCAGACTGGAAGCCGACCCCAACATAGTTGGGAAAAGGCTAGGCAGATTGTTTAATTAGTCCATATAAAGTAAATACATATATAAAGAAGAGTTAGGTACTGGTACATGATAAGTGTGCAGGAGCTCGTGGCTAAGTAATAACAGCCGCACGGGTCAATCCATTAGGTTAAGCTACGCTTTCCGGGGTTGGTCCGTGGATGGGTGACCATCTTTACACACCGAGACTCCTCCGTGCCTCGGAAAGCACGTTAAGCCGTTGATCCGGCTGTCATTCGTGGATCTTTGACAGTCGTTACGGGTCGTCAGAAGCCCGAAAGTCTGACAACCAGTCTTACCAAGGGGTATCGTATTACCCAGTTAATGGGTTGTGGAGGTCAGATAGGCAGTCACTCCATGTAAAATACTGGTATTCAGCTGCATCCGGTTAGACTGGAAGCCGACCCCAACATAGTTGGGAAAAGGCTAGGCAGATTGACATGATAAGTGTGCTGCAGGAGCAAAACGAGATTGAAACAACTTTGATATGGTAGCAAAGATTTAGCAGTGATCACAAAGGCAGAATAGTTAAACTGGCAAACTAAAGTTGAATGAACAACTTAATATTGTTACTATAACATAGGAACAGTTACAATCATTAGTTCCACTGACAATATTACATAATAAGTGCGGAGAGCGATAATAGAAAGAAGAAAGAAAAATATTTTATTTGGGACACGCACAGGAAATACAGTTAAAAAGGAGCAAATAAAAGTAACAAAATAAACATTTAAAAAAAAACCAACTGAAAAGAGACCTATGCGAGGCCAAAAAGGCTCCTATCTCAGCATAAAGCTGCAATCTGCCTAGCCTTTTCCCAACTATGTTGGGGTCGGCTTCCAGTCTAACCAGATGCAGCTGAATACCAGTATTTTACATGGAGCGACTGCCTATCTGACCTCCACAACCCATTAACTGGGTAATACGATACCCCTTAGTAAGGCTGGTTGTCAGACTTTCGGGCTTCTGACGACCCTTAACGACTGTCAAAGAGCTACGAATGACAGCCGGGACCAACAGCTTAACATGCTTTCCGAGGCACGGAGGAGTCTCGGTATGTAAAGATGGTCACCCATCCGTGGACCGACCCCGGCAAGCGTAGCTTAACATGATGGATCCACCCGTGCGGCTTCTCATCATGAATTCATCTCAGCATAAAGCTGGTATTCTGATAGAGCCTGTGTGATGCCACGGACATACCAACGGATATCTATTAAAAATCCCTAGGGGAATACAATAAATTAAAATACAAACACTAGAATAATAAAGAATAAAAGAAAAAACAAAAACCGTAAATAAGGTGTAAAGTTCGACTCACTCTTGACGCCCGACGGTCCAACCTCACTTGTCTATGCTATAGACTATTGTCTATATTTCTATGACCAAGCGATTGGAGAAATGGACACCATGAGACGCGGGCGCAGGCGACTGGCTGTAATGTGCATTAATGTAAAAATAAATTAAAGTTTTGATATATAATCGTCGCGTCGGCTGGTGCCTCATCATTTCATTGAAAGCGTCTAAGTGGCCTCTGCGAATTAGCTTCGGTTACCTTCGCATGCCTTCCAAAGGTCCGGGACCTCAGAGTCACGAGATATATGTCAAAGACAACAAAATAATCAGCATGTGGCGAGCCGTTGGGCAGTAGCGACCCCACGAACCCTATCTCCCGGGAGAAGACTTGTTCCTCACCTCTGGCTTGCCTTTAGTGACCGGCTGGAGTGAACACTGATGAGGAACAGAGCTCCCTCCTCATTCTTGACTTTACTGGCCAGCTTGAGTGGAGATTCGCAAGAGCAAACATGCTCGGCGAAAGGAAGTATTCCAGCAAGTGCTTGTAGGGATCTTGACCATCTTCCGGGCTCTGGAATTGTTCTGAGAGCCGTGGAATACCTCTCCACTCCTCAAGCACCTCGGGACATGTTGCCTCCTTGTCGCTACGTCACTAAGTGCAAGCGACAGTTTCTGGGGGACCATTATTGAGTGTGCAAGTCACCCTCTGCCATTTTTTCCGTGTGATAAAGCATTGATCAGGCAGGGGCCAGAGTCCTTTCATAGTTCTAGGTAGCCAGTCCACTTTAGCTACCCAAATTGATAGTCCAATATCTTTGTTCCCTTATCCTGCAATAGTCCCTTGGGTGCACTTGCATAGTGCATACAAGGATAATCGTCGGTTGGTGCGTCATTTCATTAAAAGCGTCTAATGGGCCTCTGCGAGTTGGGTTGGGCCCCTCGTACGCCTTATAAAGGTCCGGGACGGGACCCCAGAGTCCCGAGATTTATGTCAACTTATAATAATAGTACTCCTCGTTATTTAAAATTGTCTAAGGGGCCTCTGCGAGTTGGCTTCGGCCCCTCGTACGCCTTCCAAAAATCCGGGACCCCAGGATCCCGAGATAAGCCAAAGAAAAATTAAAATATCAAAATGATACAAATATAATTATTATATATTCAAAACATAACCTAAAAATTACAAAATTATGTACTAAAATAACTAAAACTATTATAAACTAAAATATGGCGTCGAAAAATTCCTCCGCATCGCTGTCGACTGGTAAAGTACCCAAGAGACTGGCGGCATTGCCACGTTGTATGGTAATGCTAAGCCTCTGGCCAAGGTAAAAGCCAGCCCTTGGGTCACGGGAAGTGTCAACCAGCCGTTTGGAGATTTCGTTGAACAAACCATGAGCACTCGGACCCCACGGCCCAATGGTTTCAACCCAAACGGCTCGAAAATATAAGTTTCCGCAGCCGCAGCAGCAGTGCCAGCACAGCACGCCGAGCCAGGAAGATGGGATGGCGCAAGAGTATCGACACACATAATAAAAATTGGTAAAATACAGTATAAATCTAAAAAATAATGTAGGTATTACTTTAAAGTCACGTTTTTAAATTAAGTACCTATCTTTGTTCATATTTTGGTGAAGCAAACTAAAGGTACAATTTGAATTTTGGTATATTTTTCAAAAAATAACTGAAACAAGTGCTTGACTTTTGCAGTTTTTTGCGCACCACGGGAGTAGCACAAGGTTTTCAGTGTTGCAAACTTGAGTATAGACTGCTCTTAAAGGACCTAACAACATAATAAAAGAATTTTAGTTAAAAGCGAGATAAAATGCTGAGGTATCGGCTCGATATGCCATTTAAAAATCTATAGAATTCATGCGTCAGTGTCCACAATAACCGGTCAGTATGAGTATTGTGTCTGTTTGATTGAATACGGTATTAAATATTTACGTTTCATGCATAAACTATTGCTGCAGATTTGTTTATTGCCCGGCTGCCTGTAGTTCGTACTGATATGTATAACCGTAAACGAGGTAAAAGGAGTATGTAAGGATCGTAGCAGCTGGCGTTCTGTAGTTTCTGCCTACCCCCATGGGGAGAAGGCGTGAGTTTAAGTATGTCTGTATGTTTGTAGTTCGTTTTGAATGGGTATTTTGAAAAATTTCTGTTTTGATAAAAAATAAATTTGGATGATACCTGGGTGAGGAGCTTGTGGCTAAGTAATAACAGCCGCACGGGTCGATCCATCAGGTTAAGCTACGCTTGCCGGGGTTGTCCGTGGATGGGAGACCATCTTTACATACCAAGACTCTTCCGTGCCTCGGAAAGCACGTTAAGCCGTTGGTCCCGGCTGTCATTCGTGGATCTTTGACAGTCGTTACGGGTCGTCAAAAAGCCCAAAAGTCTAACAACCAGTCTTACCAAGGGGTATCGTATTACCCAGTTAATGGGTTGTGGAGGTCAGATAGGCAGTCGCTCCATCTAAAATACTGGTATTCAGCTGCATTCGGTTAGACTGGAAGCCGACCCCAACATAGTTGGGAAAAGGCTAGGCAGATTGATTGACCTGGGTGAAAAAAAATGTATTTAGTTCGTCAGTCAGAGAATAAAAAATATTAGATACGTATTTTTTGCTTTATCATATTAATAAAATTATTTAGATAAAATGCATTAAAGTTGGGGAGTGCATGGGGGCTCACTACGTCACAGTCATACTAATAATCACACTATCACACTAATATTATAAAGGCGAAAGTTTGTGAGTGCGTGTGTGTGTGTGTATGTTTGTTATTTCTTCACGCTCAAACGGCTGGACCGATTTGGATGAAATTCGGTATGTAGACAGCTGATACCCTGGATTAACACATAGGCTACTTTTTATTCCGAAAAATGTAGTGTTCCCGTGGGATGAGCAATTTTTTTGTGAATACTTTTCTCACCGATTAAATAATATACCTTTTAGTGTATCTCATAAGCCGCGGGTAACACCGCAGGGGCGCAGCTAGTAAAAATATAAAGGCGAAAGTTTGTTTGTTTTTGTTTCACGCTCAAACGTCTTGACCCATTTGGATAAAATTTGGTATGTAGTTGTACATCTTTATATACCTCTCCGTGCCTTGGAAAGCACGCTAAGCCGTTGGTCCCGGCTGTCATTCTTGGATCTTTGACAGTCGTTACGGGTCGTCAGCAGCCCGAAAGTCTGACAACCAGTCTTACCAAGGGATATCTTGTTACCCAGTTACTGGTTTGTGGAGGTCAGATAGGCAATCGCTACATGTAAAATACTATTCAGCTGCATTTGGTTAGACTGGTAGCCGACCGCAACATGTTGGGAAAAGGCTCGGCAGATTGAATACTAATAATAACAATGCCTCCTCATCATTGCATAACGGGCCTCTGCGAGTTAGCTTCGGCCCCTCGTACAGTCCAAAGGTCTGGGACCCCAAGAACCCGAGATATCTCAAAAACCTAATAATAACCCATCTAAAAATTGGCCGCGGCAAATGTAGCTTAGCTTTCATATAAGCTTCATATCCATGAGTCTATTAACTTTTATACCGTATCCAGCAAAAAGGTTTTAACAGTATACAGGGTGATTCCCGCCGCCTCTCGTCACTTATACAGGATGGTTGTAAAAGGATGGCTTAACGAACCGAGCGCCGCTTGATGTTATAATTTACATATATACAGGGGGAGTCTTTATTGATGCGGGATTATTTTAAAATTCATTTCAGTTTGTAATTCGGCAGCTGGGCTTAAAATATAATGTATTTTAATATTTGGCTGTGGCTATTCTACCGTATAAAAAGCTTATTCTCATCAAAAAAGAACAAGCATTGGTCAGCACGCTTGCTGACTGCACTTTGGTGAATTCAGACGGCGTTCTGGTTGGCTCACGATTTCCTTCTACTCTAAAAATCAGTCATCATCTGCCTAGCCTTTTCCCAGCTATGTTGCGATCAGCTTCCAGTCTAACCAGATGCAGCTGAATAGCTGAATACCAGTATTTTACATGGAGTGACTGCCTATCTGACTTCCACATCCAGTAACTGGGTAATACGATACCCCTTGGTAAGACTGGCTGACAGACTTTCGGGCTTCTGACAACCCGTAACGATTATCAAAGATCTACGAATGATAGCCGGGACCAACGGCTTAACGTGCTTTCCGTGACACGGGGGGTCTCGGTATGTAAAGATGGTCACCCATTCACAACCAATGCGGCAAGCGTAGCTTTACCTGATCGATTGACCCGTGCGGCTGTTATACCTACTTTGCCACGAAAATCAGTGCCTAGTAAAGTACATTTATCTTTATCTTTGGACTTATGGCTACTGCCTGACCTTATCCCATGGTACGTGGGGCTGGCGCACCACGTTTTCTTCCATTCTCCCCTGTCAACCGTCGCGCTATCATTCACTCCCTTCTCATTCATATCATTCCTCACACAATCCATCCATCTTTTCGTTGGCCTTCCTCTGCCTCTCCATCCATTAGATATGGCATTGTGCTATGGGGAAATTCAGTTCTTACAAACAGGTTATTTATAGCCCAAAAACAATGTATCCGTGCTCTTTGTGACGTGCCACCATTGACATCATGTAAACCTCTTTTTAAAGATTTAAAAATATTAACTGTTCCCGGTATAACAATAATAATAATATTCTTTATTCTTCGGACAACAATGATCCAACGTGTTAGTAAACAATATTATAACTTATTACTAGTGTTAGTAGTTCAATAGAAAAAATAAAACTAAACAAAACAGAATACTTAAATAGCGTTGTGAAAAGGACATCCCCAAATTAATGTTTAGTGATTGTCCTTCTCACAAAACTTATAATAATTGGAGAGTCGATACTCTCCGCCACAGTTTTAAGAATGCTGTTGCCACTCGCCCGCAACCTTGACAACAGCGACGCGGTTTTCTTGCGAATTCACGGCGTGGAAGCCGTCAGTTCGGTTTTGCGCAAACATAGTAGAAGCGCTGCACCATCGTGGCAGTCCCAACAGCATCCTAAAAATATTATTATATTGTACGCGTAGGTCATCCAGCGTTCTTTTAGTATGTACTTATTTAAATGCTGTAAATTTGTTAAAACGCACTCCGAACTATTTCAACGTCTTGGAGACACTGTTACGTTTAATACAAGATATCCTGATAGACTAATTATTCCTCCAATGAAAAGCCAATTATATCACAGAAGTGGTTTTCCAATGGTTAGATGGTTATTAAATAAATTACCAAAATAGTATAGGGAACTGCCAATCAATCGCTTTAAAACAGCGTTATTCAAATGGCTTGTAGAACAAACAATCTATTCTGTGAAGGAGTACCTAAATTTTAAAGAGTGACACTGACATTTTAATAATTAATTAATTTCATTTTTTTTTTTATAATTTGTTAAATGATTGACATTATTATCTTAATTTAATAACTATGATTTCTGTTTTAATTTTATTAGCTTCATTGCATGCTAGTTTTAGCGAATTGTATTAGAAACTTTAAAAAAAACCCGACCATGTACTAGAAAGAAAGAAAGAAAGAAAGAAAATACGTTTATTTGCGGTAAACATGACGCAAAGGACAACAAAATAAAATAACATAACAATTTATAAAACAAGTTTTGGGGAAAATATGCGTCACATCTACGCAAAAACTACTACAATTCTTGCAAATAAAAATTTCATTTCATTTCATCCATCAACATGTATTTCATCACTCTTTTAGTCAAATGCGTTTTGTCCCTCCTCATCACATGCCCTTACCAAGCCAAACGATTTCCTTTCGGGCGGGATACCGTATATAGCTTCTGCTAATAAAGCAGAAAACTTATTTAAACACCATACATAAACTATTGCCAGGCAAATTACATGACTTCCACTTTGCAAATCGGTTAAGATCCGCAAGTTGGAACATAAAAAATTCATCCTGTATATCTCCTGCCAACATTGATCTTCACTCAATCCTGAACCTTAAACTGACGCGATAAAGTCTATATTTCCATAGAGGTGTAAATAACGAAATTTTGAAGGGGAGGATCCTGCTGATGATATTTGAACTTTATGTCAATAGCCTGAAGGTGTAAAATCGAATGTAGGGGTCTGGTTGGTAACAGTAGATACCTATATTCACGGTGAATTAAGTTTTCGGTATCGGTAGATAAGACCTTTTCGACCGGTTTTGGATAGAATATAATTTTAGCCTACCCTCATTCTCTAAAAGTTACTGCGTTAAACTTTTGTGATGTTTTTGCAATAATTTTACATAATACCTTGAAATCATTTTCAATATAGAGGCCATCTTTTCCTTAACAAGAGGTGTCATCTCAAATATTGATGTCAAAAGATAACAAACATTATCTTTTAAGAGTTTAAAAATAAATCATAGGAAGAGCTCGTGGCTAAGTAATAACAGCCGCACGGCTCGATCCATCAGGTTAAGCTACGCTTGCCTGGGTCGGTCCGTGGATGGGTGCCATCTTTATTTACCGAGACTCCTCCATGCCGCGGAAAGCACGTTAAGCCGTTGGTCCCGGCTGTCATTCGTGGATCTTTGACAGTCGTTACGGGTCGTCAGAAGCCCGAAAGTCTGACAACCAGTCTCACCAAGGGTATTACCCAGTTAATGGGTTGTGGAGGTCAGATAGGCAGTCGCTCCATGTAAAATACTGGTACTCAGCTGCATCCGGTTAGACTGGAAGCCGACTCCAACATAGTTGGGAAAAGGCTCGGCGGATTGATTGCTTTATAACTAGCGAAATAAGGGTGTACTCTGTCTATATCCCTTTGAAGAATAAAGGTGTGATGTTTTATTGTATTTTTTTTTTATTAGCCTACATTGTATCCCACTGCTGGGCAAAGGCCTCCCCTTTTTCCTTCCAAACCTCCCTGTCTTGTGCGATCTCTGGCCATGTTGGCCCTACAAACCTTATCAGATCGTCACACCACCTTCGCCGTGGCCTGCCTCGACGGCGATGTCCTCCCTCAGGCGTCCAGTGGGTGACGATCTTTGCCCATCTCTCTGGGTGCATTCGCGCGACGTGTCCGGCCCACTCCCACTTCAGCCTGGCTGTTTTTTCTCCGACATCTGCTACTTGAGTTATGGAGCGCAGGGTATTTATTTATTGTATTTACCTTATTAATTCAGATTTCTGTACTTACGTACTATTCAATATCCTAATTATACAATTAAGGTAATTAACACTCGGAGCAGTAGAAGTAGCTTCAGGGAATTAAGGCACTCTTACATAGGAGCGATTCGTCACGCGACATTTCGTTGCTAAGAGTTAGCGTGATTTATTTATACTCGTAGTTAGACAAGGCTTTGGTTAAATGTCTAGAACTAGATAGAGTGTCGCAATGCAAAAGAACTAAAACAAACAGGCCAACTTCGTTATGCTGGTGTGCGTGACAGCTGAAGTTTCGCGCCATTCATTATGTTTGCATTGTGATCTTTTAGTGTGCCTGCAAATTGCGGTGAACAGTTAGACGCTATTTTTGTCGACAGTCGCGCCGCTTATGAAGAGCGTTGCGAATACGTGTGCCCTCCCATAGGCACGACACACTATCCGCACGCTGCGTGCGGCAACGCAGGGCTCCAGCCTGACGGGTCTACAGTGGGAGGCGACAGGGGAGAAGAGAGAGGGGATCGCTACTGGACGAGTTCTCCTGTGGCGACTCAAGGTCACGCGTATTGCGTTAAATAATGAGCGTTGGCAATTTAGTTTTAAAAACAATAGTTAAACTAAATAAATAGCTTATAAAAATAGCTTATAAAAAGTAAGTTTAAAAACTAAAACCCGACTAGTGAAAAATCACGCATTAAAAATATGAAAAAAGAAAATATTCTGATCTGAAATTAGAAAAAGACAGACTCCGGATTTTGTCTGTCCTTTTCTAATTTCAGATGAGAATATTTTCTTGTTTCATACTTTTTAGAGCGTGATTTTTCAGTAGTCGGGTTTTAGTTTTTAATTAAACTTACTTTGTATTTAAATTATTTTGGGGTTATAATTTCGTGATAAAGTATCTGCAGAGCCACTTTATATTTTTAAAGAAGAATAATTATAATATATTGTTATGTATTTTGGGTAGGTTTGGAGAGAACATATATTGTGTTTGGCACACATCTGAGGCGTGATTTTAGAAATTATTCCTAATTATCGGGTGCATACAAGCAAAGCCGCGAGCAATAGCTAACAATATATATATAACGCTAGCTCAAGACGGGTTGGCGATTTCAGACTTATATTGACTATTAGTCCAGGTTTCCTCACGATGTTTTCCATCACCGATGTCAGTAATGTCCAATATAAACTCAGAAAGTATATATGAATTGAAAAAGTCACATTGGTTCTTGCCCGGATATGAACACGCAACCTCGTGCATGAGAAGCGAGGCCTTCACCACTGGGCCATCATTACAAAATAAAAATAAAAAATAAATAAAAAACATTATTGCAAACCACTCATGGTCCATAAAAAAACACACACTATTTAAAAATAATAATAAGTTGATATAAAAAACGATACAATGAAATGGCATACATAGACAAAATTACGTATTTCTTCTCATGCACATTAAAAAACACAAAACATTACGCTGCTATTTACGTAAATATATATATATATATATATTTTTTTATATGTCATCCTCATCATAACTAATCGCGCACGACTTCAAATCAATCTGCCTAGCCTTTTCCCAACTATGTTGGGGTCGGCTTCCAGTCTAACCGGATGCAGCTCAATATCAGTATTTTACATGGAGCGACTGCCTATCTAACCTCCACAAACCACTTACTGGGTAATACGATACCCCTTGGTAAGACTGGTTGTCAGACTTTCGGGCTTCTGACGACCCGTAACGACTGTCAAAGATGCACGAATGACAGCCTGGACCAACGGTTTAACGTGCTTTCCGAGGCACGGAGGAGTCTCGGTATGTAAAGATGGTCACCATACACGGACTAACCCCGGCAAGCATAGCTTAACCTGATGGATCAACCCGTGCGGCTGTTATTACTTAGCCACAAGCTCCTCGCAAGACTTCACAGTGATAGATATCGCAAAACCGCGCGATAAGTTGCGTCTGTGCGAAATTGCCATTATAATTATTTAATAGACTACTCAACAATTAGTAATTTCTCGGAATACAGAATACAGGAACCGGTAATTTCATGAAAATTTGTAATATGACCTGAAATAAAGCAGTTAATATTATTTTCCTAATTCTTCCAACTTAAAATTATTTTAAATGCGAAAGTGAGTTTGTCTTGATTTGGATCAAATTTGGCACATGGGTAGACCATGACCTGGGAGAAGGACATAGGCTTCTTTTCATCCTGGAAAGAAAGATAGAATAACGTTTATTTGGACACAGTTCTTGAAACACAAAAACAAATAACAAAATAAAAAGTGAAGTCCAAACAACAATACATAATATAATATTGTTGTGTGTTTCAAACAACAATAGTGTGTGCCCCACGGCTGCGCGTAACATTTTTGATGTTTGTTACTCAAACACGTAAACACGGCTGAACATATTTGGATAAAATTTGTCACACAGATAGACTATGACCAGCACCCTAATTGCGTAACAAACTATAATATGTTGAAATATAACACAGAGAGAACGTAAAATATGGATTTCACTATTGTATTTATATTAAAAGAAAAAAACACAACATAATGGCGAGTAACACTCAAAAAGCGTTTCGGAAGCGTCCGGAAACGACCAAAAAGAAAAAGAAGTGTTGCCACACTACATAAATCCCCATTCATATCCAGGCTAAGAGATTGCAGAAAGCGATAAGGCCGTCCATTGTATATTTTGTAGTGTTTGTGTCTTTTTTTTTGTTATGTATTTTTGTAGCAAACAAAAAAGTATATATAAATATATATAAATATTTGTAAAGCGCATTAATGTTGCACACAAAAAAATAACAAGTATAAATAATGGTATTCAGCTGCATCCGGTTAGACTGGAAGCCGACCCCAACATAGTTGGGAAAAGGCTAAGCAGATTGAAGCAGATTGATTGATTGACAAAAAAATAACAAGTAAGAAAAACAAAAATATTAAATTTGTTTCTAAATATAATGTTTACATTGTATTGAACAAACTATCAATCGGAATCTGAATCATTTGGAAACAAATTGATAAGTAATCCATTGCTTCATATGTTCGAATGAATGTTGTTGAACTGTCAAAATTAAACCGATTCCGTTTGATAGTGTGTTTCGCAATTAAGGTCAGAGGTATGAGCTCTTATAGCAGCAAGGCAGAAGTTGAACGTTTCCTAAGAGAGAGAGAGAGACGGAGCTATATACGTCTCTCTCTCTCACTGGAAACGTTCAACTTCTGCCCTGCTAAGAGCTCATAGTAACGCCCTAGGGCCTAGAAATTAGAATCCCGGTAGTAAAAGAAAAGAAAGAAGGAAAATCTTTTATTTGGGACACGCACAGGAAATACAGTTAAAAAGGAGCATAATATAAAAGTAACAAAATAAACATTAAAATATTAATAAAAATAAGGCTCCTATCTCAGCATAAAGCTGCGACATTTAAAATAATAGGTCTTTACCTATGAAATTGCCGTTTTGTATGAAAAAATTTAAACGAATTTTTTTCATGCATTTTTTATTTGTATTAATCGAAGTAATCACCCATGCAATCAATGCATCTTTGCCAACGCAGTGTCAGTTTATTGATGCCCTTCTTAAAGAAATCAGCTGGACGGGAGGCAACAAATTCTTCAAAGGCATTTTGTACTGCCTCTCAGGTATTGATTTTTTTTCCCGCCAAGAAGTTATCCAAATTCTGGAAAAAGTAGTAGTCTCCTTTTTGAAGTCGGTTAAAAAATAGGTTCAGCTATGTCCCGCCGTTTAGGCATAAAATAACAAGTTTTGTTATATTAAGTTTTTTGAAGTCAAATTGATTAACTTTGCTTCAATAGTTTTTGAGTTAGCTTCAATAATACGTATTTTTTCCACACTTTTATATGGATGATGTTCTAGTTTGTTTTGCAGGTAGTGGTATTAGAATTTGTGTGGGGTAGGTACACAACTAAAAAGTGAAAAATAAAAACTTTTTTACAAAAAAATACAACCGACTTCCAAAAACAACACTACAAAGTGAAAAATAACTTTAATTTCGGAAGTCGGTGGCAAAAAACGAAAATACATTTAACTAGACACCGACTTCCGAAATTAAAGTTATTTTTCACTTTGTAGTGTTGTTTTTGGAAGTAGGTTGTATTTTTTTGTAAAAAAGTTTTTCTCAAAAAAATCTGCACTGCTTCTTGACAAATTGTTACATTTCCAATTTTAGCACCATAATCGTGTACTTAAGTTTGATATTACCGATATCAAAAACTTCTCAAATAAAACTTTAAAAAAGTGAATGTTTTATTGATTTCAAACAAATCAGTTCACAGTTAGAAAATCTCTTCTCAAAATAATTTATTTATGTTCGTTTTTGCCACCCTTGTACACTCACGAAATTGAATTCCCGCTCAATCGATACCCTGAACTAGGGAGGTGCTCTCGAATCCCCTTAAATCGCTAGAGGGGCGCCCGATACCGGGGATTTGCTATATTCCCCGGGATCTCTATAATATGTGAAGATCTGTTTGTTATGTTTGAGAAGTAAGCTTCAGTTGTTTTTTTTTTTAATATAGTTAATAATATGATGTAACTTGTCGCCTGTATCTGACAACGCAGGCTAAGGTGTGTAGTCTGTAGCACATTTTATCAGCAAAATCTCATGTAACAAATCTTATTGATTTTTTTACCGATTTCAAAGAAGGAGGTTCTGTATTCGACCCGTATGTTTTTATGTAAGTAACTTTGTTTGTCCGCGATTTTCTCAAAAACTGATAGACCAATTTTGATGATTCTTCTACTACCGTAATCTACATACTTTCAGAAAGGTTTAAGTATATAATACATTAGGTAATTGTTCTTATGTACGAAGTTATACTTATGCATAAATGAACTGTATCTCCGACATTTCTAAGCGGATTTTTTGATGGATTCTTATTTTCGATCGTCTTGTGCTCATGTAATTGTCCTAATTGTATATTCAACTAAAAATGCCAAAAAAAAATTACTTTAAAAAAAGTAAAAATCGACTTCAAAACCTAAAACGAATAAAATAAGTTTCATTAAAAACTTAACAGCTTCTGAAGTCGGTGTCTTCCATTCTTCGCACCTTAGCTTGACACCGACTTCAGAAGCTGTTAAGTTTTTGATGAAAGTTATTTTATTCATTTTAGGTTTTGAATTCGGTTTTTACTTTTTTAAAGTAAATTTTTGTCCTATTTGAATACCAGCGTTTTGCCCGCGGCTTTACCCTCGTGGAGGTCGGAGATCATCCCACGGAAACGTACTACCGGGATAAAAAGTATCCTACCTAATCCAGGTCATGGTCAACCCATGTGCCAAATTTCATTCAAATCCGTTCAGCCGTTTTAGCGAGAAAGCGTAACAAACAAACTCACTTTCGCATTTCTAATGTTAGTTAAGATTTGTACACCATATATAGGGTTATTGGAGAAAAGCTTGTGACTAAATAATAACAGCCGCACGTGTCAATCGGTCAGGTTAAGCTACGCTTGCCGGGGTTGGTCCGTGGATGGGTGACCATCTTTACATACCGAGACTCTTTACATGCCTCGGAAAGCACGTTAAGCCGTTGGTCCCGGCTGTCATTCGTGGATCTTTGACAGTCGTTACGGGTCGTCAGAAGCCCGAAAGTCTGACAACCAGTGTTACCAAGGGGTATCGTATTACCCAGTTACTGGGTTGTGAAGGCCAGATAGGCGGTCGGTCCATGTAAAATACAGGTATTCAGCTGCATCCGGTTAGACTGGAAGCCGACCCCAACATAAGTAATTGGGGAAAGGCTAAGAAGATGATATAGGGTTATTGGTAAAACACCAGCAACCTCTTGAGGGGTCATCCAAATTCGCCCCCAAAAAAAATATCAATGCGATCATTTTGAACAGTCTATTCGTCCTGATATTTTTAGCGCTGACTGTACCTGTAGTTTAAAAAAATCAAAACTTTCTAAAACCCGCCTAAACAAAACACAACACCTGCCTATATAAACCTAGGTATTACCTTAATTGACACATAAAAACTTAATCGTTTCCTGACCTCCAAAACAAACAAAACGACACACAAAACTAATACACTTATTAACTCTTTGAAACTGTCGGTAATGGATGTTGGAATGTTCCATGGTATCTTAGCTAAGCCTACTTCTGAAGCGGCAAAAATATTATATACTTTTTTTATTAAATAAATAATTAATTATATTAAGTTAAGTTTTGTGAGACTAAGATTAGTTTATTTAATTTAAGAGTAAGTTGTAATTTGTAAAAGCACGATGGGATTGACATCATCGCATAATGCGTACAAAAATCCCATAAATAAATAAAGATAAAAAAAAATAAAAAAAAAACCTCCAATTTGTGTTGCACCAACTTTAGGAATGACCTACTTCCTTGCGAATGAAGCTGGCATTGACTTGAAGCTGTTTTTGCCAAAATTAACCAATCCACAATCTCTAAAATAACTGAATTAATAATGATGAATTAACTAAATATTTTAGTATAATATCATTATCGTTGGATAGTAGATAATATACGTACTTTTACTATCGGAAACGAGGCAAAAGGAGTATGTAAGGATCGCGTTCTGTAGTTTCTGCCTACCCCCAAGGAAAGAAGGCGTGAATTTATGAATGCGTGTATCTACTATCCAACAATACCAGCCCAATAGCTATAAAAAGTAAGTTTAAAAACTAAAACCCGACTACTAAAAAATCACGCTTTAAAAAGTACGAAACAAGAAAATATTCTCATCTGAAATTAGAAAAAGACAGACCAATTAAAAATCCGGAGTCACACGTAATCTGTTCGATTTGTTCTGATCATGACGTGTGACTCCGGATTTTTAATTTGTCTGTCTTTTTGTAATTTCAGATGAGAATATTTTCTTGTTTCATACTTTTTAGAGCGTGATTTTTCAGTAGTCGGGTTTTAGTTTTTAAACTTACTTGTTATTATTTTGGGGTTATAATTTCATGGTAAAGTATTTGCAGAGCCACTTTACATTTTTAAAGAAGAATAAATTGTTACATATGTATTTTGGGTAGGTTTGGAGAGAAAATATGTTTGTTTGGCTCACATCTGAGGCGTGATTTTAGAAATAATTCCCAATTATCGGGTGCATGTAAGCAAAGCCGCGAACAATAGCTAACAATATATATATTTCAAATATGCTAATTAAGCCCTTTCATTTGATACCTAACACGGCATCATTACTTTTTTTTTAGTTCATGACTTTATGTCCTCTAGAGGGCGCCATATTCCATTTAATGTGATGTCATATAGCCTATAAACAGCGGACGATCAAGGCGCTTCTAACGATACCTTATTTGTCAAATTATGTTAAGTAGTTTAGAAGTTATGTGGGAACAGATGAACATACATACATACCGGTCAAAATCATAACCCTCCTTTATGCTTCGCCGTAGTCGGGTAAAAACTTAACATCAATCTGCCAAGCCTTTTCCCAACTACGTTGGGGTCAGTTTCCAGTCTAACCGGATGCAGCTGAATACCAGTATTTTCTAAGGAGCGGCTGCCTATCTGACCTCCACAACCCAGTTACTGGATAACACGATACCCCTTGGTAAGACATAAATTGACGAGACGTTCTTTTAATGTAATTCAAAAGCAAAACAAAAGACGTTTTCCTACAAAAAAAAAAACACAGAAAAACTGTCATCTCATATCCGTATTCAAAACATAAAAGAAACCGCTTCGTTTGACGCGCCCGCGCCAATTCAATGCCCGTGTGTTTCCGCTGAATAAGCCAGTGTGCCTTTGAGAAAGATTCACAGTGAAACATTAAAAAAACAAGAGCTTTTAGAAAAAGAAGCAAAACGAACGTCCTGGCACGCTTCGTTGGTTGCGAGCGGTGCGAGCGATAAGCGGGTAGCGAGCTGAGCTGAGTAGGTGAGCGAGCGAACTCAAATGCTTAGAGCGTTCCAGCGCATTGCATCCGTTACCGTGGCCAGCACTGCCAAAAATGACTGAATGACTTCGTTTTCATCCTACTCGTATGTCAAAATTTTCCGGTCACAGCTAGAATGCAATTGACCGGCACAGCGCCAAGGTAGGCTGCGAAATTCAAACTTTGTAACGTTTTTTTCAATTTGCAAGCCAGTATTAAGTTATATGTTGAATAAAGTATGATTCGCGATCGTAACATATATGTATTTACATAATTATAATCAATAATATTTATTTATTTATATATACTTTATTGTACACCACAAAAATACATAACAAAAAAAACATAATCAAACACTACAAAATATACAATGGGCGGCCTTATCGCTTTCTGCAATCTCTTCCAGGCAACCTTAGAATGGACAGTGACTTGCCTGGATATGAAATGGGGCTGTCTTTGGTGCAAATAATAAGTGCCTACTTACAATATTATACTAAAATAGATACCTACATACATAACCTAAATAATAGATACATAAATACATACATACTAAATATAAGCAACGAAAACAAATGAAGACTAAAGATATTTACAGTTACGTGAACACGATCACAACGACAAATAATGTTCCCGTTTTTTTTTTTTTTTTTTTTTTTTTGTGGGGTGATTTTTTGGGGATAATGTTCCCTTACGAGCCTTTTAAACTTAGGTAACGACTGCGCGCGTTTTATTTGAACTGGCAATGCATTCCACAAACGAGCAGCCTGGACAGTAAAGGATTTATCGAGGAAAGTTGTGGAATGCATAGGCATTTACATAATACAACTCCTTAAGTTAGTACAATCCTCAAATGTCAAGATTTCATGAAATATTCATTCAATAGGATTACCTGGTCTTAAAATCAAGTTAAGTCAACTTAAATCTCAAAGCATTAATTTCAAACTAGCTGCGCCTCGCGGTTTCACCCACGTAGACCGGGATAAAAAGTAGCCTATGTGTTAATCCAGGGTATAAGCTATCTACATACCAAATTTCATCCAGATCGGTCCAGCCGCTTGAGCGTGAAGAAGTAACAAACATACACACTCACAAATTTTCGCCTTTATAATATTAGTGTGATGTGATAATAATTGAATTGTCAATGGGTCGGTCAGTCAGAAAGATGAAGCTAGTTGCCCATTCCAAAGCGTAGTAGGTTCCTATGGAGAAGAACGGATCCAAACCTGAAATCGCAAAAAAAACTGCTGTTCCCTACAATTATGTTTGCATAACTCGTCAAAATGTAGGGAACAGCAGGTTTTTTTTTTCGCGAATACAAATTTGTTCCCATAGAAAAAGTTGTTCATAATGATGAGTACAATGACCCCTTAAGAGGATGCCCATGAATTAAATTTCACCCTGTATATGCTAATCGCGTGGGAAACTTTACTTGCGCGATGCAGGATTTTGCGTGACGTCAGTGTGATACGTAGTTCACATGTAGCGTTGTAGATGCTGCCACAATCTAATTCTCAGTTGACTAGTGGGTTATCCCAGTGCAACATAGGTCACTTGTGTTCTATATCAAATGGAAAACTATTTTTCAATACACTTACTCGAAAAGTGGTTGATTTCGCACTACGATTAGGTTCACAATGCAATATATTTCACACACATTCGATTTTTCATTTTCCAACACGTGTGCGGGAATAAAATTTGCCACAGATAACTTATGCCTATACTTAGTCCAAATTGGTTCAATGCGATTCACACCGTCTCTATTCGGAGGTGAATGTTTTTTTTTAAAACTCGGCCATCTTTACGGTGGCGGCGTTAATTTTTTTTGAATTTTTAAATAATGTTTATAAATAGAATATCATCAAAAACCATGATTATCACAATAAAAAAACGTTTATGAACAAATTAACATTTATTTGTGTTCTAAACTCAAAAATATTTAAATTTTCTATTTTTCATATTAGGCTGTTTATCGGCTTTATACCTTTGCTTCTCCTTCAACCTGGCGAAAGCAAAGCGCGGAAAAAAAAAAACAAAATTTAAATTATAGTTTCCTAATCATTCATGACAAAAATATTTTTCGTTATTTTATTTTATTTCGTCAAAAGTGTATTGAAAAACGTCGTTTACACGTGGACATTTGTTATTGCAGTTCTCGGCTCAAAAACAACCTCGCCTACGGCTCGGGTGTTAATTCCGCCTCGAATGCAATAACAAAAATTCTCCACTTGTATCAAAATGTACTTTCTTTTCTTTCAATCCTGAGTGGTCGAAAGAATCATACACCCCAAAATACGCCAAAAAACACGTTTTTCAGAACGGTAATTTCCATTATAAACGAGGCATTTTCTTCGTAACCAAAATCGCTTACCGCTCACAAGTTAACCATTGGGACCCAAACTGAAATGCTCGAGTAGGGTACCAAAAAGACAATATATAATTGAAATTATCTTTAAGAGGGGACACCGAATCCGTCTGTAATACAATAAAATATATATAATAATATGTATAACTGTACTTCTTCATAATAAAATTTGTTTGTAGGACAAACGTATCTTTTTTCTTTACAAAACGGAACTGTATTTTTGAAGTGAAAACTTTTTTAGGCGCACTGCGCTCTGAACATTTTGAATAAAACTGAGCCATCACGCTCGGGTCGGTGGCGCTAAATCCGGCATACTCATATCCAATCGGTCGGTAACGCTAAATCTTTACTTCTATAGGTTAGGTTACATTGAACGCGCTAATCTCAGGAACTGCTGATTCGAATTGAAAAATTCTTTCAGTATTACATAGCCCATTTATCGAGGAAGGCTATAAGTTATATAACATCACGCTACGACGAATAGGAGCGGAGCATCAATGAAAAATGTTGCAAAAACGGGGAAAATTTATTCCTTTTGGTAGCTTCCGTTGCGTGCCCTGCGTAAACGGTTAAAGTTACGCAACAAATCATGTATGACGGAATTCATCATCATCATTCTCCTGCCTTTATCCCAATCTATTTGGGGTCGGCGCAACATGTCCTTTTTTTCCATACTTCTCTATTATTCGTCATCTCGGTAGTCACCCCCTTTCTAGCCATGTCATCTTTCACACAATCCATCCATCGTTTCTTTGGTCTTCCCCTACTCTTATAGCCATCGACATTCATACTCAAAACTTTCCTCACGACATTTTCCTCACTCCTCCGCATCACATGCCCATACCATGACAGCCGATTTCCGCACAACTTTTCAGTCACCGGTGCCACTTTTAGACTTCCTCTTATGTACTCATTTCTTATTCTATCCATTCGTGTAACACCACACATCCCTCTTAGCATTCTCATCTCAGCTGCATGCAACTGCTTTTCATTCATCCCTTTTGTGGCCCAACATTCTGATCCATACAATTGTTGTTTGGAATTGTTCCTCTTAAAATTTTCTTTAAAAAAATCCGCGATAGCATATGTCCATCTTTTAAGGTTGGCTCACTATAACTTTTTTAATGGTAATCAAATCTATACTAATAAAAAAGCTGACGAGTTTGTTTGTACGTTTCAATGCGCTAATCTCTGGAACTAGCAGTCGGAGGAAGGCTACACTATATAACATCACGCTAGGCCCATAAGCAGCCGAGAGTCTCGTAGTATTATATAATGGCAATGTGTGAGCACTATGTAGCTAGGTACTACGAGGTTTTACTGGGTACGTCTTTCACTGAGGCGGTTGAGAGTATGTCATGCTCACTCAAATGTCTCGCTGGTGGTGGCGTGTGTGTTGGATCATTAAGTTCCCTTCAAAATGGTTGAGCTAACTGGTGCTGATCCATGCGTCATGTTCGTGAACAGGCGCCGTCAGTTGAGACTGGTTGTCTCTTAGCTGCCACGGCTTATTTTTAATTTAGTTGTTTTAGTCATTACACGATTGCCCAAAGGAGTGTAATGTTTTTATCTTTTTATTACGGACGCTTTTTAACGTGCACGTCTTTCTACATTGTTCTCACATGTAAATTTTCAACATGAATGATGTAACCAATATTTTGTTAAAATATTTTGATTTAAAAGAATGTCCGTGGGGTTTTTTGCCCGTTCTTCTCCATAGGCATAGGCAACTAGCTTCATCATTCTGACTGACTGACCATTCGTTGTATTGTAATTGGTATAATTTAAATAAATGCAAAGAGTTTGAGAAAACAGAAAAAAGTCATAAAGAACATTAAGCGAAAACGAAGTAATAGCTCGGTCAGGCGATACGATGCGACGGGGTGGGTCGAGGGAACAAGAAATTTCATGCAGACGAAGTCGCGGGCAGAAGGTAGTCGGGTATAATCGGCTCCAGTCGGTCGGTGACACTGAATCGGGTATCCTCGGCTCCAGTCGTAAACTTGCACTATTACTTGAAATCAAATAATAAGTATTTGATTACAAAACTCCTACATAGCCAAAACAATTTCTACTGCTATGTAAACTCAACTGTAAACCATCGAAATAAGATTCTTATTGCCAACGCATTCATTTCACAAAACGAACTTTCTTATTTTAAAAGGTCTAAACTAACAATTACCTAGGCAATCTAAACTGAACTTTACATCTTTAAAATAAGATCCCCAATCCCAAAGCATGTAAATTGTGTACCCTAAAATTGTTGTAGTTAGTTGAATGTTTAGAAAGTATATCCGTACAGTACCCAGATCTAAATATGACACATCGAGAGAAAGAGAATGTCACATACATGTGAGTAACAGAGACAAAACTGTACAAAGCAGAACTCTTTTTAAAACTCGGTGGGCCAAATTAACTGCCTGACTGCACCGCCGGTACTCAATGACGAATACTTAAAAATAATCAATAATTAACTTTAATTGACAAACAAGGTGGCAGGGACGTCGATGCAGAACCTTACCATGAATTCAGTAGGTACAGTACGACACAACTTAGATGTAGCATCGGCAAAGTTCGTAAAACCGATCACGATCCGAACTGAGTGCGCCTTCAACATCACCAAACTTTATTACTGCATTAGGCGAAAATTATTTTTACGCAAACGCAATAACTTGTAAATTCATATAACCAAATCCATTCGTAAAATTGAAATTAAGGAATGCAAGAAATCTATGCTACATCTAAGATGTGTCGTACTGTACATGATTCTGGAAACTTACACACAAATTGCTTATATTTCTTGCTAACAAGAAATCTGTCATCCATCTCTCCTGTTGCAGGTCTGCTGGAAGAAATTTCTTATGATATACAGGGTTATTGGTAAAACACCAGCAACCTCTTAAGGGGTACCTAATTGTTGGCAACCCCAACAAACTACTTTTTTCTTAATCTATAATTGTTTCCTGTTCCTTATGTCAAAACCTACTGTCATTCGCTCAGTCAGCAATAAAAATCCGCTCCATTCACGTATCGCCAAAGCCTGCCTTTTATTTCTGCTTCCACACCATCGATTACCTGCAAGAACCAGCCCTGCTGAAATACTCCAACATATTTGTGATCCTTCGAGCCGGATCTTTATTGCCAACTGAGCGAGTGACAGTAAATTTGACATAAGGCGCAAGAAAAAATTATAGATAAAAAATATAGTTTGTTGTAGTCTATGTACTCATCATTATGAACAACTTTTACTATGAGACCAAACCTGAAATTGTGAAAAATAAAATCAGCTATTCAGTACATTTATCTACATCAAACTCGTCAAAATTTTTTTTTCGCGATGTCAGGTTTGGTCCCAAAGTAAAAGTTGTTCATACCTAGTTTTTTTTTTTTAATAGCTTAGTCAGCAAAAATTACCTAAGTATCAATAAATACGAGTACTACAAATTCAATGTAAACTTTTTATTTTAGAACAATAAAACAGAAATTTTGAAAAAAAATAATAAATCATTTAAAAATATCGAATCATATGCAGTCTGCATATGATTTGATTTTTTTTTTAAATTTCAACACGGTAAAATAAGCATCCAGTATAGTTATTTAGCCCAAAATGAATGATCTCCTTTCAACGCAGTGGGATTCAGAATCATGTACTGAGTCCATGGTAATAGGTTGCAAGTCGATGTCCCTGCGATTCTGTATTTGGAACGCTGTCAGTCCAAATTAGGACAGATTCAGAACACTAAATGTCTGTTGACCAGAGGACTTAGACAAAGTAACATTCCATCAACGATACCGCTGGTGAAAAAGTCAAAAATATGTATGACAGTATAAGCTGACCTCTCATTGTACGGAAATCCTATATAATGCGAGATCAGCTTATACTGGAAATTTATAGCTTGATAAGCAGACGTGTTTATATGTAAACACGTCTGCATATCAAGCTATAAATTTCCGTTCACGTGTATTTTACCTCTGACAGCAGCAACCCAATAGCACAGATGAATACAGATGGGACACTCCGCAAAATCATTTAAATAAAAAGCAACTCTTGCCACGACACAATAGAGTGCAATTCAGGTCGCACAACGCTTTATTACCTACAGTTATATTCACCTATAAGTTGCCTCTCTTTCTATCGCGTAACTCTTATACCATCTGACTCGTTAGGGTTGTCTTCTTTTACGCGGCGCGTGAGTGAGTATCGAACTAAACTGCGGAGTGTCGCATCTGTATTAATCTGTGCCAATAGCAACTTTATTGCAACGACAAAAAAGATCACTGTGATTTTGACAGACTTGTCAATGGTAGCAACCCGAAAACAACCTTATTGAAGGGACAGTAAGTTTGGCAAAATCAGAGGTCGTGAAAGCGGTTGTCTTTTGTTTAGGTACCTATGTCCTCTATGCCAAGTCATGCTGGTCAATTAAAATTAATTATTGATTATTGTTAATTGACGTCTCTGAGTTCAAGATTATAGAGTGAATTTCGACTTTTCTCAAGCTAACTGCAGTAGCGTTTTATACGAAAATGAATCTTATATACATATAGAACATTAACGCCTTGAAGGACACTTTCGAGACACATTAGAAATTTTAAGAGCGCGAAATGCGACTCATATCGCACGCGGCACAAAGGCACTGCGTGTTGCGCGACAAGCGGTGCCTTTGTGCCGCGTGCGATGCCTGTTTGTAAGCCCGCGAAATTCAAATTTTCTTACGTTTTTTGCAATATCCATGTCAGTGTCAGGTTTTTTATTGATTAAAATATGATTCGCGGCCGTAACTAATATGGCTTTACAGAATTATAATCATTAGAATCAGCGATACAACTCCATAAGTTAGAATTGGCCTCAAATCTCATGATTTCATAAATTAGTCATTCAATAGGGTAATATGAACTTAGGGAATTGTATTAATGATTTTTATGACTATAATTCTATAATAAATATTTGATACGGCCGCGAATCATATTTAGATCAACATACAACCTAACACTGACATGCAAATTGCAAAAAACGTAAGAAGTTTTGAATTTCGCGGGCTACCTTGGTGCTTTCGCCTTAATGTGCATATTCCTGTGACAGTGATCAAACGTTTCAAACGAATATGAACATTGAAATTTACATAAATAAGGTTCATTTTCATATGATACTTTGGTTTAAGAAAAGTCTAAGTTAACTCCATAATCTTAGCCTGAGTGCTTAGTAAGTGTTGTTTCTTCATCTGATATAATATTTTAGTTGTTTGTCACTCAGGATGGGAAGAATTGCGTCGTCCCGGACATAGCTGGGGGCAACATGGGATTTCTGTCCAAGGTACTAAAAACTTCATTAATTTACTTATACCCTTCCTCCTCTGGCCGGTCTTCTGGCCGGAAATGTCTGAATTTTTTGTGTCCGGACTTTTTAAATAACCAAGAAGGCTGTCTATGGCCAAAATACTTCCTAAATTCTTCCTACCCCTGAACCTGCTGTCTGTTTTTTTAAGAAACGTCTGAATGTTTTGTTTCCATACATTTTTAGGGTCAAAACTCCATTTTAAGAGCCCATAACTCAGCTCAAATTCACTATTTATCTCGCTCGCGAGTGCAGGTGCAGCATCGCAGTGCTGGGCGGAAAGAGGAGAGACGATAGTTTAGGTAATTGCTTTTTACGATGAAAATAATGGTAATTTGAAAAAAAAGTATAAACATAAGACCTGCTTTATAGTTAGTTCCGTTAGTATGCAAAGTTTCATGATGTAATTTGAAGTGTTTTTTTTTAATACCAGCGGTTTATTGTTCGGTTTGGAGGTAACCTTGTAATTTTTTTATTGAATCCATTTTGTGTATGTGTGTTTGTGTATTCTAATACTTCCCGTTGTACTGTTGTTTACAAGCAAGTAGTGGTATACGAATTGGTGTGGGGTGGATACCATAACTAAAAAGTGAAAAATAATTTAACTTATTTATAAAAAAAATAACCGACTTCCAAAACAAAGTGAAAACAAACAACACTACAAAGTGAAAAATAACTTTAATTTTGTAAGTCGGTGGCAAAAAACTAAAATACAGATCCAAAGACACAGACCTACGTCAGAAAATAAAGTTATTTTTCTATTTGTACTTAGTGTTTTTTAGAAGTCTGTTTTTTTTTTTTTGTAAAAAGCATTTTTGTATCCGGATATTTAAAAGTAGGTCCAGAAAAAAAAAACAAAAAAAAACAGAAATAAAATAATGTAAAAGTACTTAAAAGTTTTTAAATACCGTAAAACCTTACAAGATTGCCCAACTAATCTGACTTTGCCCAGCAAGGTACTTTTCACAAATGTTCGAAAAACCAGCAACATTTTTTAGTTGCGTCTGTTATTTAATCTATGGAAGAAATTTAAATATGTCTCTGGCAACACTACGTAACTGATGTTTCCTAATGTCACTTCAGTCGGCTGTCAAATAGTGTCGAAGTTGGTGGTGTATTTCGCGGGCCAAAAGTCGTGTGAAAAACTTTTTTTAAAACTTGATTTTTAATTACAGCAGATAAGTAAGTTTTTTACCACTGATAGTTTGTAATAAATACACGTGAATGATCGAATATCCAACGCGAAACTCTCTTAAATTCGAAATTAGGAGGGTGGGCAATGTTAAATTAGTTTTTCCAAGGCAGTTGTTACGACTTTGCCCACCAAAATATTACCGTTAGGGTTGTCACCTCAATGTTAAATTAGATCTGAGATAAGTAGGTAGGTACTTTGTTTTTTATTAATTTCGGAACTACCTAAGTAATGCTGATAGATAAATTGATTAATGTATACAAATTATTATAATAATAATTAATCAATATATGTGATAAAAATGTAAATTTTGTTGCAAAAAGTACCTACCTCCCTACATTGAAAGTATTTGCAAAATAATTGACTACGAATGAGAAGCAAGTTAATTTCTATATTTATTTTTTGTTTCTTTGTTGACTTCTTTGTATTTTTGTACACGGATCTCGATGAAACTTTCGTTATAATGTTGATAAAGGGTCTAAGAAATAAGTACCACTAGGCTATCTTTTAAAGGCACTGAGCAGTATACTAAGTCTTGTATCATGTTACCTCAATAACCTTATTTTGGTTAAGCGTATTTGTTAATTTTGCTGAGGTCATTTTTTTTTCTCATTTATTTCAGGATGAATAATACTAAGCCTAAAAACACAAGAAAAAAAAGAAGGTTATTAGGATCGCGATCATACAGAAATTATTCAGAGGAAATGTTAGAGTTAGCAGTTGACATGGTAGAAAATAACAGGATGTCAAGTCGGGAGGCAGAAAACAGGTTCGGGATTCCTCGACGGACGATATTGAACAAAGTTAAAAAAATTCACTTGAAACCAGCTGGAGGACAGAAGAAACTCACTGACGAAGAGGAAGAAAAATTAACAAACGTGTTGTTAGCTTCAGCAGATTACGGCAGCCCCATGACGAAAATGGATGTAAAAATGTTAATCTATAAATATTTAGAAAAAAATTCACGAACTGATTTGTTCGATGGCAAATTACCCAGTGATACGTGGGTAGAAGGATTTTTAAACAGACATCGTCCGAAATTGACCATCAGAACGACTCAAAATATAAAAAAGGTACGGGCTGAGAAAGGATTAGAAGAAATGGAGCAATTTTATGCTAATTTAAGTGAAACCCTAAATGATGTTCCACCGACGAACATACTTAACTACGACGAGACTAACTTGTCCGACAACCCAGGCACTTCAAAATGTGTTTTTAGAAGGGGCGTCAAGCATCCTGAAAGGATTTTAAATAGCACAAAGAGTTGCGTTTCCATCATGTTCACTGCAAGCGCAGCTGGGAAATGTCTGCCAACATATGTGGTTTATAAATCCTCAAATTTATATTCCGAGTGGCTTGAAGGAGGCCCACCTGGTACTAGATACAATTGTTCGAAATCAGGTTGGTTTGATACGGCTTCATTCGAAGATTACTTCAAAACTATAGTGGTTGAGTGGGCGAAACAAATTCCCGGGCCAAAAGTAGCCATTGGTGATAATTTGTCTTCCCACATAAATATTGAAGTTGTAGAGTTGTGTCAAAAACACAACATAAGGTTGGTATTTTTACCACCAAACTCCACTCACCTAACACAACCATTGGACGTAGCGTACTTTGGCCCACTGAAAAGAGAATGGAAAAAGATCCTGTTGGATTACAAATTGAAGAATCCAGGACAAACCACCTTGAATAAAAAACACTTTCCGAAACTTTAGGCTCAATTACTAGAAAATATGAAACATAAGGAAAGCAATAACATAATAAGTGGCTTCAGAGCCACAGGAATATGGCCTGTAAATCCACGAAATGTTTTTAAGAGAATCCCAGAGTATTTCGACGATTCAGAATACGGAATTGATACAACTTTATTGGATTATCTCAAAGAATCAAGGGCTCCTAAGCCAATGCAAGTAAAAAGAAGTAAGAAATTACGCACAGAACCCGGAAAGTCAGTATGTGCTGACGATATCTCGACAATAAATAGTCAACTAACAGCGCGAAAAAAGCCATCTATAAGAAAAAATACAAAGAAGGAAACAGTAAAGACTAACCAAGAAAGAGAGATAGAAGAAAATATAGCGTCATGGGATACTGAAAATGAGATATACTTAGATGTAATTACAGGTGAAGTGATAGGAAGGGAGGAAACGATTGATTACGATATGCCGTCGACCTCATCTGCAAACATCGGTTGGAAAAATACTAAGCAGGAAACAATAAAAACTAACCAAGAAAGAGAGACAGAAGAAAATATAGCGTCGTGGGACACTGAAAATAAGATATACTTAGATGAAATTACTGGTGAAGTGATAGGAAGGGAGGAAACAATTGAATACGATATGCCGTCGACATCATCTGGTATCATCGGAAAACCAGCACTACGGCGCCAATTTTCACCGGTGATCTATAATCCAGGCAGACTTGATGCACTTAGTATCAAAATTATCAACATGCATTTAGGTTCACCAGCGCACGATACTAACGCTCAACTAACCGACGACGTCTGTGTATTAAATAAAAAAATAAAAAGTGACAGCCAGAATCGGCCTTTTGTAGCTTATGGTGAAAATGATACTCCAGGGTGTCTAAGATCAATGACGAATAGTTCATCTAAATCTAAAGTTATAATAACCTCAGATGTTAAAGTAACCCCTAAGGAAATGAAGGACATCAAGAAAAATATTAAATTAGGTACTGAAGTCATCGGAAAATCAGCTTTACAGATGAAAATTGTTACGAAGAAAGTGGACACTAAAAATGCATTAAATAAAAAAAATAAAAGAAAACGGGAAAATGTAACTACTCGAAGAAAAACAAAGGTTATGAAACGAAAGAAATTGAGATCATATTATTATGAAACGAGTTCTGAATCGGATATTCTGAGTATTGCAAACACAGATGATTCTGATTATGATGCATTTGATGAATATTTATCAACATGTTTGCAAGAGATAGACAACAAGGAAAACTGTGAGCCCGAAAACATCACTGCAACATTTGGGTTCAGTGATATTAACTATTTTACAAGCGATGTAGATTTAAAAAAAGAGGACTGGGTTGTTGTAAAATTTGCGACAAAAAAAAGCATAAAGCACTTTGTCGGTCGTGTTTTATATATGAAAAACAGTATTCCTACTGTAAAATTTGCAAGAAAAGTGAAAAATGCAAAAGATGGTAAAATGAGTTTCACGTACCCGAACGTGGAGGATGTGTGTGAAGTTAATCGTGATGATGTAGAAATAGTATTACCTCCACCAAATATTTCTAGAAGAGGCCAAATAATGTTTGATATTACCTTTAATCCTTCCTATAACATGCAATAATAAAATGTTTTAATTTATATAAATGAATCGCCAACACGTGAAGCCAAAATCTTCCTGCAATTATATACTTAATTTCAGGAAATAATGTTCCTATATTGTTTAAGAATAATTAACCTCAAGAAGTACCTGATTACTGTTGATTTTTTTACTAGTTTGTTTTATTAGTCCTTTTACTTTGCATAGTTCATTTTAATTGTTACTGTATCACAGCTGTCATAAAAATATAATGTTGAGTACAGCTGCTTACTGTACTCAACATTATATTTTAGTATAAAATTAGGTTACTTTTGAAGTCATTGAAAATATAGACCTGCACTATAGTTGTGAAACACAGTCTAATCTCAGGTATAGTGCAGGTCCCTGTTTTGTATCACTTCTATAGTAGGTACAACTTAAGCTGCTGGAAAAGTGAAATTACGTTATATTTTATTTTATTTTGATGAGCCTAAAAAATGTTCCTATTACTTAGGTATGCTAAGAGTTGTTGTTAATCTATAGTAATAAATCGTTGGTTTTTAAAAGCTTTATGTTGAATATAGATTTATTTTACTTATAAGAGTCTGTAAAGTCAATATTCCTAACTTTTATAGGTATTAAGAGTTTATATTAATTTGAATATTATATATTGTTTGTTTTAAAGCTAGTAAGCATTTGCTTTAAAATATTGCAAATTTTATGATTGTTCAAATATTTTTAGATTAATGTTTAAGAGCGAGCTACATGATCGTAACGTACCTGCGTACCCCGTACTGATTAACAATAAAAAGTGACAACCCTAGTTCAACGTTTTATTTGAATGAAAAATTACAAAAAAATTGTTGCGACTTTGCCCATTCAAATTTGACAGGTAATATGAACGTTTAAACGTTTAGTATTAAGGTCCTATGTCAGATTGACTATTTTTCTAAAATTATCCTTAAACATGATGTTCTTAAGGTAGAAAATACTGCAGTTACGGAGGTTTCTGCAAAATGGGCAAACTTGTAAAAAGTAATATATATTTGGCCCGCTGTCCAAATTGAGGTTTTAGCACATAAACATTCATAGTCTTGATATTATCATATATTGCATGCAAAGAACATTGCATTTATGAATGATGTAGCATAATCACAAATTAAAAGTATTATTATTTAAAAAAATATTTAAAGTGGAATACAAAATCCGGGCAAAGTTGTACGGTTTTACGGTACATTTTTAAAACTAAGTATTGTCTTGCAAAACCATTACGTCGTGATGTTTAGAGAAATATACTATTTAACATGACATTTATGTATGGAGTTTGACGTAAGACTGACATTAGACACGTTGTGTCATTGTTTTAAACTGCATTTAAACGAAGAAAGAAGGTTACCAAGGGTATCTGAAAAGTTAAAATTAAAATGTCCATACTTGCCGCGAGTGGCCGATTCAGACCTTTTTTGTCAAGACTCTTCAAAACTCGATTTAACCTTGGGTGTCGTAAAAGGCAACTAAAGCATTATGTGAAGAGGATAAGCAGAAGCGTCCTCTTGTCTGCTAATAACAACAAACTATGATCACCCATACATTTTGCCTACGATGACTATGATGTTTGAAATTCGAACGCTTTCTCGTTGTGAATCCGCGATGATTTACTTTAAAAACAAATGAGTTCGCTTTCGAATTAATACTAGTGACTATGATGTTTGAAATTCGAACACTGTCTCGTTGTGAATCCGCGCGATGATTTACTTTAATAACAAAAGAGTTCGTTTTCGAATTTAGTCTAGTGATTATGACGTATGAAATTCGAACACTGTCTCGTTGTGAATCCGCGATGATTTACTTTAAAAACAAATAAGTTCGCTTTCGAATGAAGTCTAGTGACTATGATGTTCGAAATTCGAACAGTTTGTCGTTGTGAATCCGCGATGATTTACTTTAAAAACAAATGAGTTCGCTTTCGAATTATGTCTAGTGACTATGATGTTTGAAATTCGAACAGTTTGTCGTTGTGAATCTGCGATGATCTACTTTAAAAACAAATGAGTTCACAGTCGAATTGTGTGCGCTCACTTGAGTGAGGCTCCAAATGAACGCAACAGAATAGCATTTTATCATATATTATTGTGTCATTGTTTTGCATAATGTACCTACTGTTATAGAAGGTACCTACTGGAACTCAAGACACAGGGAATCATAGTGTGAGAAACAAACTTTTAGAAGTGAAAAATTCTTTAGGCGCATTGAGCGATTTTTGGTAGGGGTCAATCTTACGGGTTCGCGTCACCGCGTCACCACGACATGTTATGCATAGTTTTCACTTCTGTCAGCAACCCCCATGGCTGCCAATTTTTTATTTTTTTTATTTATTATCGCACAACTTCTTAAGGAGTCATTGTACTCATCATTATGAATAACTTTTGCTATGGGACCAAAACAGAATACACGAAAAAAATCAGCTGTTCCCTACATTCATTTATGTTCGCAAAACTTGCCAAAATGTAGGGAACAGCTGATTTTTTTTCGCGATTTCAGGTTTAGTCCCATAATATTTTCTTTTTCTTGCGTTTTTTGCAATTTGCAGGTCGATTTCGATTTCGGAAATCAGATCAAAGGAGAACAAATCTAACTTAGACAGATATATTGATGATGCTTATGGTTATAATAGTAGTCGCGAATCATATTTTGATCAAGATACAATCTGACACTGACCTGCAAATTGCAAAAAAACGCAAGAAAATATAAATTTCGCGGACTACCACAGCGGATCATTTTAAGGCCTCTGCCTCGAATTTTGCGGGCAGCGGGGCGGCAGCGGCGGTGGAGCGGAAGCGGCAGGATTTTATGCGTAAAAACAAATGGACCGGACCTCCAAAACAGCGGCGCGGTAGCGGGGCGGGACAATGCGAGACGCGCCGCCGCCGCCGCCGCCCCGCTGCCCGCGAAATTCGAGGCAGAGGCCTTAGGGGTTGTGCGTTAATAGTTAGGCGAGTAGTGCTGCCAACTAGCGCCACCATTGAGAAAAAAATCACAAGTCTGTAGTTAAGGAACATTTTGAAATTTCCTATGCTCACATTTTTAATCAGATGAGGTACAGTCTGATTTCTAATTCGACGGAATTCTGACATTTCAGAAGTGTTGCCATTAATAAAATGGTCCTACTAAAAACGGAACGCATTTAAGCGAAATTATTAAATTCCTTTCTTGAAGTTATGGTTTTAATTAGAAAAACTAAAAGTTAAAAATTGACTGATAATTTTATAATTGTAATAAGATTTTTTATTATCAAACTATTGAAGTTACAATAATTATTAAGGTAATTATTTTTATTTCACAGGAATCCCTGTCCACTATCCATAGGTTACAAACCTTTTTTACGAATATCTTTTTGTTTGTAAAATCTTCGCTTCTTGTAACTACAGACAGACAACGATGATGATATTAGTGAAAAAGATACCTAACCCCTCACACGAGTTCGGTGTGAAGTAATTTTACTTTCACATATCTAGACTTATGAGTTTTTTTGTCAATAGTGGCGCTAGTTGGCGTTATATTCGCCTTAAAATGTCTATGTTTTGATAAGACCAAATTCAGTACACAGACGTCAATATGACACACCAAGCTTTAGAAAGAGACTGTGAAACAGTTATGAGTGACAGAGACAACGAAATACAAACCCGAACTTATACCAAAACACGATGTACCATTTTTACAGTCGGATACTGTACCTGTAGTTGAGAAAACACTATCCGACCTCTTCACTCTTCAGTGCCGACAGCCGAAAAGATAAAAAATCCCTTAAAAAAAAAAGATTAAGTTAAAAACTTTTTATCTTGACGCGACTAATCTTCAGAATGTAATGGTTTTCCTTGGCGTTAAAAGTTACAGACTTTCTTTAAAATAAAAATGTTGAATTTGTTAGCTGGAATCTGGATTTGTGCACGGTTGATGGCAACAGGCTCGCCCAAATTAAATTAGCTAGCGAAACTCAGCAAACTACGTGATGGATGTTGATATCTAAACAACATAGGGTTCCGTACCTCTAAAGGAAAAACGGAAGGCTTATGGGATCACTTCGTTGTCCGTCTGTCTGTCTGTCAAGAACCTTTTTCTCAGGAACGCGTGCTGGTATCAATTTGAAATTAATATCAAATACGTAGATCTATGGTCCCTTGGAGCTCTAAAAAATCAAACTTCTAAGTCAATGCAGTTAAAAAATAATGCCATTGTCCGACATATTTTGATACTCGCAAGTAAATCAAAACCTATAGGATACTTCCCGTTGTCCTAGAATCATGAAATTTGGCAAGAAGCAAGGTCTCACAGCACAAGTAAAGGAAAAATACCGAAAATCGTTTATTTGTAGTATCGCATATTTTTTTTTTTTTTTTGGGATTTGTTGTTTTTGAACTACAATGTTAAGTTTGTTTTGGGATAAATTATTTTCAACTACGGAACCCTTCATTAAACGTGGTCCGACACGCACTTGGCCGGTTTTTTTTGGGGTTATCAACCATTTTTTTTTCTTACTAGCTGACCCGTCAGACGATGTCCTGTCAAAATTTCAAATTCGATTCTGTCGAAGTATATTCGATATTTAGAAGATTGGTTGCCCAGGTACTAATCTGGGCGACCGAACTCTGCTTGGGTGAAAATACAGAAAACGGTTTTTTTTAATTTTCCCTTAAATGTGACCTAGCTAGATCGATTTTTCGCCCCGGTTATTGCAGTTTTTTTTTTTATTTAAGTTTCAAAAAAATATGTACACAACGTTGCATCCTCGTCAAATTTCAGGGTGTGATACAGAACATCAAACCGAACAACTTTTTCCATGGGACCAACATCGTAATCGCGAAAAAAAATTCAACTGTCCCATAGAAAACTTCAATACCTACTCGACGCAAATGTATGAGACGGCTGATTATTTTTTTTTTTTTTTGAAATATCAGTTCCAAAATCCTGTTCCAAAATAATAGCCTGTTACAAAAAAAAAAAAACAATCTGCGTCGCCTTTTCCCAACCATGTTGGGGTCGGCTTCCAGTCTAACCGGATGCAGCTGCATACCAGTGTTTTACATGGAGCGACTACCTATCTGACCTCCACAACCCATTCACTGGGTAATACGATACCCCTTGGTAAGACTGGTTGTAGACTTTCGGGCTTCTGACGACCCGTAACGACTGTCAAAGATCCACGAATGACAGCCGGGACCAACGGCTTAACGTGCTTTCCGAGGCACGGAGGAGTCTCGGTATGTAAAGATGGTCACCCATCCACGGACCGACCCCGGCAAGCGTAGCTTAACCTAATGGATCGACCCGTGCGGCTGTTTGTACTTAGCCACGAGCTCCTCAAAAAAAGTAACAGGTTGTATAAAATAATAGCCACGTTACATTGCAACCAAAGACTATGATTGTAACAGATTACAATATTTATTAAGTTCTATTTTTTTAAAGAGCTTGTTCCAGAGAACAGATGCTATCTCTTTCTATTACAATAAGTTGGGAGAGAAAAGAGCTTGTTCCAAACTGTTTTCAGGTCAGTTTCGTTTGTATCTCTTTCTAACAAAGTAAACATCCATAAGCTAGTTAGAGAAGAGCTTATTATATTTACGGCAATGTCTGTTTTAGGTTGTGGAACAGGCGATACAGGCAGGAACTGTTCTTTCGGTTTTGAGATATCTGTTCCATGTTGTTACTTTTAAAATCCTGTTTTTTTTTAACTATTTCGGTAAATATGCCTACTTAAGGTTTTAAAAATATACAAAAAGAGCTTTTAACTCAAAAGATTTATATCTAAAGGAACGGATTATCTTTTCAACTCTTCTCAAGCGTAATCTTTTAAACTTGAGACTCTCAGCTGTCGTATTATAGGTACATTTGAAGGCCGCCGAGCAGAGTTGCTGTGTGGCTTGAATGGTATGGGCTGGTGTAATTACAGGTAGGTACTATCGAGGAACCTTATATCTATAAAACGTAAGGACTATTGTTGCTTGCAGCGCTCGGCCGCTATAGTAACGCTTGCTAACAGATGTGGTCATCGTCTGCACGGGATTTTGGTTTCAAATTACATGACACGTTTCAACTTTTGTCTTTAGATGGCAAAGCACTTGCGATGTCTCTCGTATTATATAAAGAAGAAGTTAGGCATATTATCTTAATGTTATCTTTCAAGCAAGGCATAAACATAACCTTAAAAAAAGTTAACAAACACAATTTCTTTAGAATTGACAAAATTCATAAAAGCGCCATCTATCGTCGTGCTACGATAACTCGCGTTTGTCAACGTTGTTTATGACGTCACATGTCGTGAAAGAAGATGGCGGCCTTGGGAGCTGTTAGAATAATTTCCTCTTTTTGCATAAAATATTAGCGTTTTAACAAAATACTGAAGTTCGGCCGTTTGCCCGTTTATTTTTTTATAGCAGTTTAAAAAGTTGGCCTTTATAACCTTCGAGTTTGACGACTGATTGTTACAGATGTGTTTTTGTAAACGACTATAAATGTACGATTATTTTCTTTGAAAACTTTAGGAAATAATGATTTTGTTATAACTTTTGTTAGATGTTAGCTTTCCACGGGCGTTTTTTTATAGATTATGATGTAGGTAAGTTTTATAGAAGTTTGTTAGGTAGGTTTGTTTTGGTAGGTATCGCGACTTCTTTTTATATCGGTAACTTATATAAACAAGACTACCGGTAGGGTATATACCAATGGGTATATTGTGTATTGTTTTTCTGACACTTCAGAATACAGTCTGTTAAGGCGAGTACATCTGCGAACCGGCAGCGCCATCATTGAAAAATAAATAAGTCTGGAGATATGGAACATTTTTAAATTTCCTATGCTCACATTTTTATTCAGAGGAGATAGAAGTTTTTGTATCAAAAAAATCAACAGTAAACCCCACCTCCTATTAACCTTGTTTAAAACGTAGGTACTGTCAAGGCCTGTACACGGGTGTGGTTTTAAAAAGTGTTGATTTTCATACTACTACTAGACTACACGGGAACCCGTAATGACTGTCAAAGATCCACGAATGACAGCCACAAATGCTATCCGAGGCACGGAGGGGTCTTTGTATGTAAAGATGGACACCCATCCTCGAACGAGTAAAAGAGTGTCCGTGGAGTTTCTTGCCCGTTCTTCTCCATAGGTACCTACTATGCTTTGGAATGGGCGCCTAGCTTCATCTTTTTGACTGACCGACCCCTTGACAATTCAAAAGTGCCTGTAATTGGTTTAATTGAAATAAATGCTTTGAGTTTGAGTTTGAATCAACCGCGGCAACCGTAGCTTAACTACATCGATTGACCCGTGCGGCTGTTATTACTTATCCACAAGCCCCCACCAGACGCACATCTATACTAACAATTTGACATCGATAGCACCTTATTTCGTAGCAATAACGGCTATTTTCGTATTTCAGAGTGTTACTTCTGATCGTACCGTTAATGTTCAACAAATCGGTCAAGCATGAACTGTTGCTTCAGCACGGGTTCCGCACTCCGTAGATAAAGACAACACTGTATTTGTACTGAACACAAAGCTCATACAATATGTATGAATACGAATCATGTTTATTAATACGTAAAGGACGATAT